>JALJVW010000241.1:8147500-8747500 GCA_024865655.1 Emberiza elegans
TTAATTTAGACAGTGACAAATGGCTTGCTGTGCAGGATGCTTCACTCCTGGATGTCTGAGGTGGTGCAGATGCTAAAAAGGGAAACACATTTTCTCATACCTTAACAAGCAAGGTGTCATGGGTGGCAGCTCAGCCTGCCCTGTGTCTTTTAGTGGGGCTGCTAAAGGTGGTGGCAGAGTGGAGGTCTAAATCATGTATTTTATTATAGTGGTGTGCCCTGTCCCCCCACTTTCACATGCTTTTGGGCTGGCTGACTCCACAGCACAGTTCTTCTGTCCAGGCATTTTGTTTTGTACCCAGACATGTCAAATATGACATAAATCTAAGTGCACATGGGAGCTGTACTGCTCTCTGTGCATTTCACCAGCACACTGCACTGTCCGCCTCCCCCTCCTTGTTCCTCCTTGTTATCTTGGCACTGCTGAATGTGCCATGTGCAAGGAGTGGCAGTGAGGAAGAATCCAGGTGATGTGGCAAAAAGAAAATGCAAGAAAGCCCAGATTCAAGGGGTGCAGTCTGTTAGAGGCAGGTGTGAAACCAGAGAGCACCATGGTGGGAACCATTGTACACAAATTAGGGAAGGATTGTCGGGTTTTCAGTCTGCTCTGGCATATGGTTGTGGACCACTGTTCTTACCTCACAGCCCTTTTATTTGCAGCATGTGCTAGTTATAGGTTAGACAGATACAGATTGTGCTTAATGTGATACTGAGATCCTGCCTGCATACCCTGGTGACATTCAGCCAAGGGCTTAAATGTGCCTCATGCAGGCCTGAGATCATAATGGCTTTTATTTGTAGAATTTGGATGAACAAATGGTCTTTTCTTAGCCCAGCCCAGCCCTATTCACTTTCTATTTTAGGAGATAATGATAATTGCAAGCTTTTCATGTATATACCAACAGTTTTGTCAGAATTAAAATCAGATTTATTTAAAAGCCATCTCAGCCTAATACAGCAGTACTGGGCTATTAGTTTACTTTGCTTCTAGACATTCAATGTGTCTGTTGTATTAGCAGAATGGAAATGATGTTAATTTCCTTTTGCAAAACAGTTCAAGGAGCCCAGAAAGAGTGTAGATGTCGCTGGTGCTGTAGAATAATAAAAGGATGTTGCCAACCCCTGTATTAAACATGAGCACAATACTAAGTCTGGTGCTCAGACTTACTGTGATTTGGCTTACAAAGAAGCAATTAAACAGTCAGAGGTACTTCATGGATCCCTACTTCCCCATGTATCTGGTTTTGGCATCAATAAAGATGCTGGACTAGGTAGACCTTTTGTGTATAAGGCAGTTTCTCTATTCCCACTGCTTTGGAAATTAAGTGTTTTAAAAATGTTTTTATTGATTCAATTTCTGAAAAATTTCAGCTTCACTGAAGTTTCCCAGACAAAAATGAAAACAGCATGGAAAATACAGCATTTTTTTGGGGGGAGAAAATATCTCAGGGAATGCATCCCAGTGTGCCAGGCCCCAGGAGGAAGCAGGAGTGCTGGGGGGCTGAGAAATGGGGGCTGTTTTCAAAGTGCAGCCCAGCACCCGCTGGGATTGGGGGCAGGATCCCATTTGCTCTCACAGCCCAAGCCATGTTGCACGGTTTCAGATTTAGCTGAGGGAAATGGGGGCTGGAAGGGGCCTCAGGAGGTGATGCAGTATCCTCCCCAAACCAAGGCGAGATCAGCGTGCCAAAGCCTCTCTGACACGTGTTTGTCCCTTCCCCTGCCTGTGCTGGAAATTCCAGAGCCTCCTTCCCTTGGTGACCTGTGCCAGCCTTTGCTGTCATCCCAGCCTGGCATGGAGCCTTCAGCTGTCATGGCAGAGCAGAGGGACGCATTGCATGGTGTCATTTCATGATTTCAGCTTGTAACATATGTCCTCTACAGCAAAGTCCTGGTATGAGGACATCTCAGGGCTGCTTTTCAAGTCCCAAGTTGTGTCAAAAGTCTGTGACTTGCATTTTGTCACAAGGTACCACTGTGCTTTAGTCCCCCTCCCCTCCTTTTGTAGGGGATTTGAGAAGAAGAAGAAGAATGCTGATAGGAAGAGGGACATGCAGTGGTGGATTCCTGGATAGCAGGAATGTGCAGCACATATTTGGGGTTCTTTTGGCCCACTATCCAAAGTCCTGCCCTTCAGTCAGAAGAACTGACTCTGCTCTCATTATCAGTTGTGATAATAAACTTGGACTTGCCCTTTTGCAAGGCATGGTGTTGCCTGGGCTTAAGCCCATGAGGAGATGAAGGTTTTGGGGCTGTGCTTGCTCAGTCAGCTTGAATGTTGGAGCCAGGGTGATGTTTTCCCTGCTGCCTGGGCTTTAACAGCTCACATTGCTCACTTCTGTTTGTCTCCATTTCTTGGGATTTGTTGATGTTTCAGGCATTCACCAAAGGAACACCAAGTCTGGGGATGGTAATATCTGGGAAATCTTTTGTTCCAGGCTGTCTCTGTGGCTTCCACGAGTGCCTCAGCTGATGGGCATTCCCTTTCCACTTCACTGGGCTCCCAGGCCCTCCCCTGCCTCAGTCCTTCTGTCCCCTGAGGCTGGGCACAGCAGCACAACCCTTGCAGTTCAGTGCTGCCTGCCACATCAGTCCCTTCAGATCTTACAGTGTGCTAGACTGCCCCTTAACAGGAAATCTTTTTCAGTATTTTATGTTTGAAGGGAGAGGGATGGAAGCTTGGGGCTGAGCTGGAGATCTCTGATGTAACATGAGCTATTGTGGCACCCCCTGGGACAGAGCGCCCCTGGCTTCTGGTTCCCTTTCTGCCATCGGGGTCCTCCAGGACAGATTGCAGTGAAAAGTGACCGCCAGAAAGTACCAAAACTCCTGAGCAGAGTCCTGTTGCCTATTAGAGACCAGGAGAACTTCAGCTTCCCATAGCTGTGGGTGAATGGCAACACACCCTCCCTACAGGTCACAGGGTTGTCAGCCTGAAGGAAGATGTGTGCCCTGGGCTGTCCCTGGAGCCAGGTGTGTGCCCTGGAGCCAGGTGTGTGCCCTGGGCTGTCCCTGGAGCCAGGTGTGTGCCCTGTGCTGTCCCTGGAGCCAGGTGTGTGCCCTGTGCTGTCCCTGGAGCCAGGTGTGTCCTGGGCTGTCCCTGGAGCCAGGTGTGTGCCCTGGGCTGTCCCTGGAGCCGGGTGTGTCCCTGCTCCCTGTGCCACAGGCGGGGCTCTGCTGCCACCCAACGGGGACAGGACAGTCCTGGCCCTGCTCTCTCAGCTCCGTGCAAGCTCTCAGGGTCTCTGCCAAAGCAAAACCAGACACCGGTTGCTGTAGAAAACAGGAACTTTCTGCAGTAAGGACTTGTTCCTGACAGAATCTGGAGTTTGTACAGAGCTTGCCACGTGGTCCTTGAATCATAAACAGCATGAGAAAACAGAATTACTTCCCCTCTTCTACTGAGAATGTCTGTAAGGAGAAAGATTGAGTCTTTGTGCAGGACCTGGGGAGGGTTTAAGGAAAGGAAGATGGGAAAGGTTTAAGGAAAGGAAGATGTGCCTTTGCACTGCTGTGCAGTTCTTCCCTTTGGCTGCCAAATGCCGTGACAGGCGGGCAGTTAATTAAGGTTAATGAACCAAGCAGCTGAAAACAAATGCATCTGTTTGCTTGTTTGCAGATTGTGCTGGCTGTGGAAGAGACATCAAAAATGGACAAGCACTGCTAGCCCTGGACAAGCAGTGGCACCTGGGGTGCTTTAAGTGCAAGGCCTGTGGGAAGGTCCTGACTGGGGAATACATCAGCAAGTGAGTAACCTCTGTCTGCTTCTCTGCTGAACTCGTGGCACAGTTTTGGCTGCTGGCAGAGAAATTCACAGCTTGCAGCAAAATTCACATCTGAAGTCCTGCTTTGACCACCTTTTCATATTCACCAAATTCTTTGTTCCCAGAGAGAGCTGAGCTGGGAAAGTGACCTGCAAAGTGCATCTGAAAGCTCATGTTTAATGATACCAGTCTATATTTAATACCAGTCTGAAAGAGGTGTAATTCCACATTCCCACAGAGACTTAGGTGGATTGTTGCACATGTTTTCTGTAGTAGCCAGATAAAGCATTGTGTCCTTTTGCTTTCCAACATGTGATTTTGGGGGAAAAAAAATACTAAATTGTCCATTTCTTACTTTTTCCACATAATAGAGTAAATGTGATGGCGTGATTGACCTGACATTGTATTTCTCATCTCCATGTAAGAAACTAATGAAGAAGGTTTTGAGTTGAAGAAGGTGTAGAGGAAGAGAATAGGGAAATTATAAAAAGAGCAGAAATGAAGATACAGATTCTTTTTCCCCCTTCAAGCATATAGCAAAGAGAAAAAATACTGTAACAATGTACATTTCACAAACCTGTCATTTGGGTGTATATTTTATTTATTTTATTTATTCAATTTATATTTTATATTTTTATTTATTTTATTTTATTATATAGCACCTGTAATTTCTCAAAAAAAAAATCTGGTGCCTGAGAAACGCTAGGCTGACTAGTGTTTCCACTTTTACTCTATGTTCCTTGTTCACACTAAAATACTACATTACCTTACACTTAAAAGTCACTGCTTATAGCCTTGCAGCCTACCAAAGGCTTTTTTTTTTTTTCTGAAGTGAACAAAACCTGTCTGCTTGTGCTAGACTGTGATTTCCTCTCAACCCCAGAGACAGCTACACTGATTCCCTGGAGCTGCACCACCTGTAGGTGTAGAGAGTCTGCTCTAAAGGAGGAGGATTACTTCAGTAGTTTGTCCTGGATGCCTCCTCTGGATGGAAATTTCAGGAATAATTCTTGAGAGGCATTAGTGAGAATGTTATTTTTGTTTCTTGTACTATAAAGTGTTTGCCTTGAACTCTCCCCATTTACCTGGGTCTGTGTGTAGGAGTTCCAAGCTGAAGACAAATGAAGAGAGAAAGTCATGCTGTAACCTGTTTAATAAGAAGTGGTTTGTAATTTGTGAATTTTCTTTTTCAGAGATGGTGCTCCTTACTGTGAAAAGGACTACCAAGTTCTTTTTGGAGTCAAGTGTGAAGCCTGTCACCAGTTCATTACTGGGAAAGTCCTAGAGGTAGGTGTTTTGTGAACTAGAGTTTATGAAGAATTGACCCACCTGTTATGTCCTCACCTAACTGCTGAGAATACAAAAATTCTCATAAAAAGGCTTCCTGCTGATTTTAGAATAAAGTTGCTGATTTTCAGAATTATTTTCAGTGTTTTAGTTTTGCAGTCATCAGGAAAAGTGTGTGATATGGAATTAATTGCATTAGTTTCTATGGATCTGTGGTTTCTGTTTTTCTCTCTTCATGGTGACCTGCAAAGCACATTGCACTGCTTATTCTGTCAGATTTAATATATTTACAGAAATAATTTGAGTACTGGAATCACTTTTGGCAACCATGAGTTTGTCAGAACTTACCACATAAGATTTACACATGATCTGAATGATGTGGAGAATGTGAGAGGGAGAAATGTGCTGGAAAGGTAAATTATGTGTTCAGAAAAGAGAAGGCAGAAACCATCTGAATAACCTCCTTTGCTGACTCTTACTTGGAGTCCTCAAGGTTCTCATTGAGACCAGTCAAATCTTTTTTAGAGATGTCAGCACCAACCTCCATCTGTCATGGCTCTGGTAAGTCCCCTTGGAGCTGGAATCCTTGAACTCTGCTTGGATTCCTCTGTGTCATGACTGAATTGTTTAAGGGCCAAAACACAGAGGACCTTCTTTGTCACTGAGATCTGAGAAGCAAACCTAAACTCTTGTCCCTGTAGGAAACTCTGCTCAGTAGGAAGAACCTAAGCCCTGAGCTCAGGTCAGGAGCTGGAGTGTATGTTTTTGAGCAGATAACTGAAAATATACCTGAAAATGTCACACAAATAAAAGCAGCTGGAAGTTGCAAGTGACAGTGTGTTACAGGTTCCTTCTTTGTGTCCCATCTACTGCACACGTAAGACTGTGTCAGGCCTATTGTAAGAAGTTTCAGGTTTGACATAAGATGGTATTGTGGCTTCAGCTGTGGAGGTTTCTCTGGCTCAGCATCCAGAATATGAACCATGAGGGACTCAGAGCTCCTGTGGACACCCTGAGCATTTGGAAGGATGCACCATTCTTTCATTAGCCACACTCTCAGCCTGCCTCCTTTGAAATGTGTGTCTGATTCCTTTGGAGACCTGCACAGATTATTACTGAGAGCAGCCTGGGTTTTCCCCTGAGTAGGAAGGCTGTGTCTCTGGCTTTCTTCTTCTGGCCTGACACCATCTGCTTATCTATTCCTTCTACTGATGAGTTTTTACAATTTAGCATTGTGTATTGAAGACACTGCAGTTGCAACGCTGTGCAGGAAGCTCTGCAGGAGGGAAGGAATTGGATTTGTGAAATTGGGAAACATAAAATAATTCTAAAATTGTTTTAGGTGTACATGACAGTTGCTCTCACCTATAAGCAATGCAACCTATTCAGATGAAAATGACAAAAGAGAGGGTTATTGGGGTCTGTGGAGGGCTGGGAAGAAATAAACTATTTCTGTCTGGAGCATTTTGTGCAGTAGCTGTGAATATAGCAAGGTTGCACTCATGTTACTCTTCCTAGCATCAGTGAGGAAGAAACCTAACTGTTTAAGGGGTCATGAGCTGTATCCCATCAGAACTGGATAAACTGAGACTGAGGAAAATCAGTTCAATTGACCTGGAACTTGGCTGTCCATCCTAATTTAAGCTAACATTCAGGGATGTATCCCAGAACCTTTGTGCTCATTTTGGCCCCAGGATGTGAGTTTCTCACTTCATAGTTCTTATTCTTCTATGGCTATCTATTATCAGAAGATGAGACAGCATTTGCTGCAGAAAGAGGAAGCATCTCTAAACTCTTCTAAGGGTGTCCCTCTTCTAAGAGTCAAAATCAGATAAAAAAGATAAACTTTTTTCAATTTAACCTGGAACTTGCAGCATCAGACTTTTCTGATGAATTAGGAACAGAGCTTTTGAATCATCTTGTCAGTAATGGAAACATTAAGCATGCTGAGTTCTGGTTAAGTCTCGAAGTTTTACTTGAATATTTGTGGCTCTCACTGGTTATCAGAGACACAACCCAAAATACTGCAGCAGAGGGCAGCAGTGGTTCTTAGCACATAACTGAGACCAAACTCCCCGATGGCCTGTAGAAGTTGTGTTGCTCTGACTGCTGTCTGTAAGGTGTAGGCTGGCCAAATAATAAAAAATTTTCACCAAAAAAATTAGCATTGTGTAGGCAGGAGAGGCCATTCAGACACTGGCTTAACTGAATTGCAGTGTGTACTAGCAGCTTGGATAATCCATGATTAAAGTTCTCCAAGTATCATCTGGGAATGCAGCTGCAGGACAGACATTCAGACATTCTGTGTCTTTTAAGTGTTGCTGGAAAAGTTTGGAAGATGGAGGTGAGCAGCTGCTGTTCGACAATCAGAGCAGTTTATCACAACTGTGGGCTTGTTTCGTGGCTCCTCCCTGTCAGACATGCACAGTTCCAAAGGGAATACTAAATACTGCCTCTAGATATGACTCAGGGAACTAATAACTCAAAAGCTGGCATGAGAAAATCATGTGTCAGCAGGTGTGTGTGTCCCCTTGGGCAGCCGAGGTCACCTAAAGGATGGGGTCAGGGCATGACACAAATCCTCTGCTAATGACGGAGATGAGATCGGAAGCAGCCACGGGAGATAATTCACAGCACAGGAAGCCACAGCTCACAGAGGGCTGCAGACCTGTTTGAGGCAGGACAATTAACAACCTCCTTATCCTGTACTGGAAATCACCCACAACCTTTCAGTTCACCTGAAGTTTTAATTTAGATGAAGCTTGAGATCCTCACAGGAGGATTACTGCCTTCCCTCTTTGTTTTCTTTGGCAGTGTTTCTTTGGGAAATGTGGGTATTTTTGATGATTTATATCATGTGGGTTTTCTCTTGTTCTGCTGTTTCTCCCTTGAGAAGGAAACCATAATTTTGGTGTGAAGTAGCCCCCTTACAGGAATTGTCTAGGTAGGGACTATGTCTCCCAGCCCAAATTATGCCTACTAGCATGCAGTCAGGAAAAAACCCAAAACACTTTGTATTTTGCCTTTGTTTATAAAATGATCCTGTAGTAAACACAGTGATCAGTACATTTCATTTTATTTGTCAATAAAATAATTATGTCAGAAGCAGAGTCTGCGATCTCATCATCTTCATCCCAAGAAATTATTAGAAGTGGTTGAAGGGAATTATATGTACATTGTGTACAAACACTTCCCTCTAATGGATCAGAAGTGATTAGCAGCAAGCCCCTTTGGTGCTGCTTTATTTTCTGCTTATTCTTATTACATCCAAGGCAGTCTGTAGAAATACTGAAGGGAGATGAAAGCATGAAAGTTAGCTTTCAGTTCACAGAGGCTGGTGCTGTCTATTTTACCTGTAAAAACCTATTTCACTTATTTATTTATTTTTATTTGAAGAGAAGTTGAGATTCTTTGCAACATTTCAGACTTGCAATTCCTGCTTCTTTTGTCCCTCAGTATGGCTCTAGCACCTCTGAGAAAATCAGATTTTCAGTCCCCTACAATGAACAGCCAGCAAGAGAGAAACCACTCCTCATGTGCACCTAAGAGTCTTCATCTCAGAAGCATCTCTGCTGTGCCCTGGAGCACCCTCAACAAAACCCATCAGAAAAGCCAAAGTTTGGGTGCAAACTGAGATTCAAGGACAGAATCCTTCCAGCCACTCTGTAGAGATGATCCCTTTGCTCAGTTAGGAAATGCATTAGGAGAAAGACAGGACTGATTTTGCTAATATCCAGAAATCATGGAAGAATGCTCTTTTTTTCCTAGGTCATAGATGTAACAACTTTCAGTAGCCATGGAAATAGGCAGGAAAAATACCATGTTCATTTAAGTCAGCTCAGATATTTCTGATGTATTATTTGGCACATTGCTTTCTGTAACAGATACTCACAGATGATAGATGAGTGCATGCCAACACAATAAATGTGGTAAATGTCCAATATGAAATAGATATTGCAACTTTCTTGAGCATAATGATTACTTTAATGCTTCAGTGTTTCAGGAAATGTTGTCAAGGCAACAGAGATCAGTGCTCTTCCTTGGATTTCTCTAGCAGAAAGGAATCTTTAGTTATGAAAAATTACTCTTTTCCCATTAACTCTGGTAAAAAACGTTTTTATCAGGCAGTAAAAGCATAGGGAGAGTGAGTTCTACACAGACTTCCCACTGAGCAGTGGTTTTCAGAGCTTCAGGGCTTGCCTCTTGAAAGATGCCTGTCTAATCCTGAACCTGAAAATTTCTGTGCAACTCCACAAGTCTGAGTAAACTTGACCATTTAAAAGATGTCAACCTAAATGATTTTGTGTCATGTGGTTTTCATACACAGTGTAACTGCTACTCCAGGGCTTAATTCAAATATGTGAAATCATTGAGAAGCTTCCAAATGACTTCAGAGAATGATGGATCATCCATGTATTCCATCTTTGCTTATGTAAAATGTCTTACAACACTTCTAAGCAGTATTCTCTTAGCTCTGCAAAAGAAGACATGAGGGCAGAAAAAGGTGGATATTTTGCATGAAATTGTATGAAAAGACAAGAGAACAAGATCAAGTTTTTTACAATTTTCACCTTTTCCAGCTGTAGCCGATATGAACAGGATTTGATCTCATGATCTAGAGATGCATATATCTGCTCTCAAATCCCTTAACCATCTTGGTACTCCACACATTTATTTTTATAGTGCTTTTTGCTCAATATTAATTGGCAAAAAAAAAAAAAAAAAAAAAAAGAAAGGCTTGGTGTGATTTCTCCTGGCCGTGCATAGCTCTAGTTCCTGCTCAAGGGGCTGCTGCCTGCCCTGGGTTTGCTTCCTGTGCACTGTTGAATCTTGCACCCCACCTTGTAAGCAGTGGCCCTGTGCCATTTTCACAGATGGACCTGAAAAGAGTCCAGGCCACCAGAAGGTTCCCTTGATTTCGGTCTGCAAGGTCAGATCAAGTTCTACATATGTTTGTGATACTGTAATTTATGCTGAGCCGCTCCTGATTTTAAAGAGGAGTAGTAATTTAAGATGTGGCACTTGAAATGAATGAAGTTTACTACTTGTAAATACTGTTACTTAAATTACCAGAACTTTAAGATGTCTTGTCTGTGCTGTAACTAATTCTGAAAGTTGTCAATTCTGACACACCTTGACTTCTGAAGTTAGAAGGAAATAACAGTAATTATGCAAAGGAAAAGACAAACAAACTGTGAAAGCTGCTACATTTGTCTAAGAAAATTGTATCTGTATCAAGAGGCAAAGAATGTGACCCAGAAGAGCCTGTAAGTTTCTTCAGATGTTGTTTTCAGAGCTAGATTTAGAAACCTGTGCTGTGAGGGATTCATAGAAGTTTCTGCTGATTCTTTAGACATGAATGAGTCTGTTCTACATACTAAATAAATAGACAAATAAATACAATCACAGAACAACCTTGCTGGTTATTTGAACAATGCCTGTCTGTGCTGTTGAAGTGCTGCCTCCTGCAAACACTCACCCATGTCAGCAGCTCTGCTCATGTGAGTTTTAGCATTCAGATGCTTCAGTTGATTGACTTTCAGAGACACCCAGCAGAGTGCATGTTTAAGTAATTTGTTCTAAGGAGACTTAGGCTCATAGCTCATGTGAAAGCATCACCCTCCTCTGCAGAGATCCATGGACAACATTTGTCAAGTACTTCAGTATAGTCATGTACCTGGTCCTGTGTTCTTAAAACACTTTCTAGATTGAGGAGCCATGTAGAAAATCTCTGAAACTGAGATTTATTTCAGTTCTATTCAGAAAGGTTAAATGAAAAAGTAGCATATGTTCATCTGCCAAATAAAGTATTTAGCAAGGCTGTTTTCATAACAATAATGCATAACAACAATTTGTGGACTTATACAGAAATAACAAATAGAAGGTAAACAAGTATCATAAAATATTTAATTTACTGGATTTTAATGATGCAACCTGTATTGGTAGTACAGGTTGATGTGAAGTAGAAGTTCAAACAGTTTTATAAATGAAGCAATTGATGAACCGAACAGAGACTGATGATAGGATGGATCCAAACAGGTTTGGTGATGTATTAAAGTGGTGGAAAAATAATATCCCTGAAGAATGCACTACCATTCTGTTTTCATAGCATTAGGTATCTTCTGCTTTAGGTATTTTACAGGCTGGGGAGGGTCTTTGCTCTCACAGTCTCCCACTCACTTCTGTAACCCACACACACCAAAATAATCCAGGAGAAAAGGCCACAGAGCATATGAGAGGCAGCAGTAGAGTTCAGTGTGTGATTTGTTAGTTCTGTGCTTTTCTTTGTTTGTGTTTCATTTTGCTGCCTTTAGAATAAAGGAGAAAATGTGACCATGTTGCTGAACATCCCAGGTAAATGCTGACAAAAGCTGAAGCACATGCTGTGGTCATTTGCCCTCTTAGTCAGGTGTGTGCAGCAGAGCACAGGATCTTTTTTTGGACATGGAAAATACCTGGGAGAGATCAGACACAGGGTCAGAGCAGAGAGGCCATTGAAAACTCACCCAGTGCTCCTAGAGTGTGCCTGGAGCACGATCTCACTCCAGAATGTGCAAACAGGATCAAGGGATCCAGGTACCAGTGGGGAGTGGCCCCAGCACTCAGGCTGCATCAGTCTGAATTGGGCTGGAACACAATCTCAGTGAAACTCCGTGTTTGTAACAGAACTAGACCAAAACCCAGGAGGCCGTATAAATTATGTATAAATTCTTCAGAGGCTTTGGAAGTAATCTTTAATAACTTCCAGAGGAGGAGAGCACCGAGTTCGTAGTCTGCAGATGCCTCTCCCCAAGGGAAAAATGCTGTGAATTGTGTGGCCACCAAACAGTGACACACAGGAGCAGTGAGGAATGGTCCTTCCCCTGCCTGGCCCGGTATGCTTTTCCTTTTTCCTTTTCCTTTTTTCCTTTTTTCCTTTTTCCTTTTTTTCCTTTTTCCTTTCCTTTTCCCTTTCCCTTTTCCTTTTCCTTTTCCTTTTCCTTTTTCCCCTTTTCCTTGTTTGCCTGGGTGGGATGGCCGAGCTGCAGCCCGGTGGGTTTGGTGTGCAGGGAGGGTGATGTGCTGGCTTTGGTGGGTGTGTGCAGCAGCAGCAGCAGCAGCAGCAGGAGGAGGAGGAGGAGGAGGAGGAGGAGGAGGAGGAGGAGCAGCTCCGGGCTGGGTGCAGCTCCAGGCTCAGCAGAACCAGGCACTGCTCTGCTCCTGCCTGAGCCCCAGAGGAGTGAGGAGGAAATGGAGCTGGACTGAAACACCCCTGTGAGCAGGTAAACAAAGCCCTGGCTGTGAGAGCAGAGCTGAGCTGCAAGGGCCATGGCTGTCCTGGGGAGGGCAGGGGCGCAGCTTTGGGATGGGTTTGCCAGGGGGATCATGATGGGAACTTGCGCTTTTGTCCCTGTGCACCAGAAGGAGTTTTGTTTTAAAGGCTGTGTATAATTGTGGGGTTTAGATAAAGAGAGTGCAGCTACACGTTTTTAAACTGGCAGGAAGAGAGGAGAATAGCACAGAGCTCAGGCTGTTTCTGATTGCAACTGATTGCTGTGCATGGAGGAACAATGCCATTCTCTGCCTTCAACAATTCTTGATAGAGTTTCTTGGCTCTTTTGATCACTTTGTAATTTTTTTTTGTGTAGAAATAAGATTAGTGTTTGTTTCCAATTTCCCTGTGTTTTTGCTGAGAAATGTGTTTTATCAGTTAATGTGGAATGCTGATTTTTTTTTCTTAATGTGGGGTTAGTTTGGATAAAAGCAGGGAAATGAAAAATTCAATAATAACTCAAAATATGGATAAATGATTCAAACAGGTTGCCTATGTAGCTGAGTAGCAACATAGATTTAACTTATTTAGACTACCCTTCCCTGATGAAAAATACCCTGCTGTAATTACTGAGAACACCATTCCAGGCACAAGATAAAAAAATCTAGATTAAATATTAAATATTAAATACAGAAAAATTATATTAATTGCTTGATGTAAAAATCTTTCCAACAGGATTTTAGTGGTTCCACCCCATCAAAAGATTGAATTTGGCAGGAAGGGTATCTGTAGTTGGGAAGGACTTGATTTATAAGTGTCTGAAGTTGACAGAGCCCTAACAGAAGTTCAGTTGCCATGGCAGCGTAATCACAAGGCATTAACTTCCCAGCAGTGGTTTGGAAACCATCATTCAGTCAATTTGAACATCAATAGGAAGGGGAGGAATGTTAAGAGGATGTAAAGATGGTGAATAATAAGAGCAGGTTGTAACAAGTAATTTGAAAAAATAACCAATTAAAGCTTCCTTATTGCCACAAAGGGATTTGTGAAATCTCTCAGGTGCTTATAAAACTATGGCTTATCTTTATAAATTGCTTTTGTGAGTGCAGTGTTGCTGATTAGGATCTATATATCCTGGCAAAGCATCTTTAGCATCTACCTTGTTGATTTAGTTAAATATTCTCTAGTGTGTTTCTTGTACTAAATATTACTAAAAAACTTTAGCAGATTGATCATAATTCTTTAAAATTACATTTCAGTAGAGGCATTTATATGTGCACAAAGTTTCTTGCCACCACCAACAGCCGTTATGACAAATAGCCACGGCAGGTATTCCAGTAACACGGAGCAGACAAAACAAGTAGCTTTTTCATGTCTTGGACATGCACTGAAGGAATAGCAGCTTTTGGCAGAAGAGCAGCTTACCTGGATGAGTGTATAATTTCTGTTAGCTAACTGCAATAAGAATTCAATTGCACGTCTGTACTGCAGAACACATCTTGTTTTTTGGGAACAGACCCCTTTGGGGAAAACATAATACTCTGGGGGTTTTTTTCTGGCCTCCATTGCTTCTTCTGCCCATCTTTTAAACCTTTGCGTTGTGCTGGTCCTACCTGCCAAAATCACCCACAGGAGATATAAAACAAATCATGATCCCTGCCCCAAAGTGTTCAGACTGAAGTTCCTGCAGTGTCACAGCCCCCCTGGCAGCTGAGATGTGGTGCCAGGGGAATGTGGCTGTGCACTCTGCACCAATGTGAAATTATTTCAGTTACTTTTTGTTTCTCCTGGACTGAAATCACAATGAAAAATGGATTAAGCAGTGAAATATTTTTTGCAGGATTATGATGTTTCGTTTTTAATTCCTGCTTTAAGTCCTCCCATCAGTGAAAAGTTTACAACTGACTTCTAGAAGACAGGGGTAAAACTTATACCTATCATCTCCCATAAAAAATAATTGTTGGGAAGAATGCAGCAATAGCATGTTTGAAATCTGAGAAGCGGAGAAGAGCCTGTTGGGGCAAGTCTGGAGCTGTCACCTGCTGGTAGGAGGCTCCATGCTGGTGTTGTGCTCAGCACTCACTTCAGGAGGACTCAGCCACCTCTCTCTTTTGTCTGCTCTGTCAGGGTGTTCTCCTGAGGGGGAAAAAGCCAGTTAAGAAAACACAAATACTAACCCAAAAGATATGTTTGGAATCTCTGAGGACTTTGAAGTCCACAGCATTAACACCTGTCTTTATTGAGCAGGTGGTTTTACAGATGAAGAAATGGGAATATTTTATGGGTGATCAAATGTTTGAAATGACTGAAGTCCAAGATGGGTAGATTTTAATTATATGCTTATGCTACATTGGAAGATAATACAGATTTAAAAGCTCTTTGGATAGATAGCTGGGATGTGTGACATTTATAAAAAGCCTTTTCTTTTTAAGAGGGAAAATAGCACACAGTAAGAGATGCATCTTTTCATCACCAGCAATGCAGATACTCTGGCATTTAAACTGTCTGTGAAACTAGTTTGGGATTTTTTGTGGTTTGCAGTGGTCAAGGAAATAACTCTTATAAATCCTTTGAGTACAAGTTAAAATATTAAGAAATTGACTTTTACATGTAGGATTTGGAGAGAGACATTTGTTATGCATAAAGATGGATTTGCTGTTGCTTAGAGTTCTGTAAAGCAGTTGCATCTTTGCTGGAAACTTTTTTCCTAGGAGTGAGGAGAGAGAAAACTGAGGCAGTATGAGACTTTAAGCAGATTTATCTCACCATCATGCTTGAACTGCTGCTGTTGAGGCAAAATCATGGAGGTGGTAGTCAGTGGAAGATCAAATGGCCGCAAATGTTGTTAGACATCCCTTTCTGCTTTATGTCCATCACCCTTTCCTGTTCATCACTACAGTAATGTGTGGGAATAGTTTTTCTTTGGTAAATAGAAATCTTGATTTTTATATGAAGCTGAAGTAAACAAGATAGGGAATAGAATCCCTACTGTGTCTTGGCTCCAACTTGCATAGTCTGGATATTCCTGCCAGCAAGGATTCAAAAATGTACTTGTATAGTTTTGCAGCTGTAATTGAAAATCATGTATATCAGCAATTAGAAGACTGACAAATAGGAAAAAAAAGGACTTGTGCCAAAAAGAAAAGGCTCTGCTTGTAGCACAGTACATGTTGGTGGTCTGACATTTATTCAAAGTTATCCTTTTTGAAAAAGAGTCAACTATTTCTCTGCACTAACTGTCCATTGGTTACCCTGATGTCCTTTCTTATTTCCATTTTAATTTTAGTGTAACATTAACACTTTGGCCAGAATTACAAAACCAAGATTCCTGAGGAATGTCTGGATGTAGTTAAATACAGGCTCAAAAACAGTCAAACTGACATGTATGCTTGTGGAGTGACTGGGAAGAAAAATATTAGAAGTAAATTTGTCCTTTCCCTAGGTTGTCATATGTTGTTTGTTGTGACCTCTAGCTGTAAGAGACATCCAAAGGTAGCAGATAGCATTGCAGTTAATCAAGGATAAAACCCCATTCTTTAGACTTTTTAAAGCATTATCAGATCAGACTGGTTGCAATAGGATCAGTTTCCTACAAGAGCAGGCTCTAGTCACTAACAGAAACAAATATTCCCTGCTTAATTCCCCCACAAGATGTTTCCCTGTCAGAACAATCCATCAGTCTCCGTGGTACAAACTGCCATAAATTGCATGTCGCTTTGTTTCTTACAGGCTACTTTTGTTTTATATTCTCTGGTTGTTTTCTGTGGATGTACTGAGGCTGACCTCATGCATTACTCCCCTCCTTTGGCCCTTGCAACTCTTGTTTCTCTGTTGTTTTTGGGACACTCCCTGTGAAGTGAATGCAGATACCAGAATGGAGCCCAGGCTTTCCTGAATCACATGCCAAAGCTTGCATGGTTCCTGAATCAGCCTCCTGACAGACAGCTGGAAAGGCAGTTCTGTGGGAGATGAACAAGAAAATTGGCTACAGGTACTTAGGTCTAGTGCTGTCCCAGGCTGGTTTTGGGAGAATTTCTCTCTTCCTGGCTCTGCTGGAAGCATTAATTTTGGTCCTGGGTGAGTTTAAACTCCCAAGCTCTCACTTTCTTCACCAGTCAAAAAGCGGTTTGCGCTTGCCCATTGAACAGTTTAACATGAATTTTTCCTGGAGCTGTTCTCTGAGCCTTCCCCAGGGCACAGAGCCCTGCACAGTGCTGAGCTCTCAGGGTCAGCAGCAGTTTTGGGGCTGATGCCGCTCCCCCAGCCCCAGAGCTTCCTCTGGCCTTGCACTGGGACTGTCGCAGTGAGCCACGGGTCAGATCAGCCAAAGCTGCCTTCTGGCTCCAAGGGATTTTGCTGTTTGGCCAAGACAGGTCTCGGTGAACTGATTTAACTCTCTTGGAAATTTTTCCAGTGTGACCTGTGCTCCCTAGGAGCTGCCTGATGCATTTGTAAAATCTTCTCTATGAAATGCCCACCGGAATGGATTTTAAGGTCAGAAGCACTGCAAAAGTCATCTTGCTTGACCTTCTCTTTTCAAAATCAGAGCTTTTCCCTAGAAACCAAATGAAAGCTTATCCTTTGGGAAATTATCCAGTCGTGAAAACAGCAGAACAATTGCAAGGCCAAAAATTTTCCCTCGTGCTGCTTAAATTACCTTTGCTTTTTGGAAACTTCACCTTGTTTTGAGGTTAAATTTATCTAATTCCAGCTTTTTGATGCCACAGAGTTTTCAGTGGGATTGAAAAGCTCCTGCTCTTTCCTGCAATTCCATCATTTCTCTGCTTTTCATCACCTGTCATTGTGATCTGGTCCCCTCCGAAGCCTTTATCTGAGTAATGATTTGACTCTGAGTCCTTCAGGACCACAGCTGAAGGCTCACCTTGTGTTGATGGTTCTGCACTGAATTCCCTTCTGCAAATCCACGTGGACACACCCACCAGTGCTATAAAATTTTTCTGCTTTTCCTTTATATTCTTTGTATACATTAAATGATCAGAAGAGCAGGCCCTGTCAGGTACTCTGTGACAGCCTTTCCTGGGAGACTTTAATGATGCTCCCCAACTCCTCTGTCCTTTGCTGTTGCCCAGACCATGGCTCAGTCTCACAGGGCCTTGCCTCCTTGATTTGCAGGTATTTTCCATCAGTCTGTTAGAACACACTGGGATGGTTCAGATGGCTTAAACAAGCACTGCCTGTGAGTCACCAGCAGCTCTACCAGGGCAGGTTTTGTGTTCTTGCCTTGGCCAGTGGTACCTCATGCTGTGGGCTGAAGGAAGCGATCTCTGAGGTATCTGGCTCAGCAGAGCCTCCCCTGCTATCAGAGCCATCTGTCTCAGCAATGCCTTGCTACACTTTCCTTAAGCCTCTCTGGGTTCAAATTATTCAGGTCTTGAATAATTTGTGAATCTTGGTTCGTTAAAAATGCTGTTAAAAAATAGCTTGCTCAATAAAAAGTAGCAAACAGGAAATTGGCATTGTCAAATACAGACCCTAAAGATACACATCCTGAAAACACCTGCCTTTTCTATGTCATTTTTCATAATTTTTTATCTACATCTAACAAAGGAATTTTGCCTGATCTATTTTAGGATTTATTTCTCATTTAATTACTTAGTCATTGCCTTTTTTTTTTCTCTTTAGTTAATACTATCTCAGTTCTTACGATTGGGACCTGCAGCAGAACATCTTAAAAATTGTTTGGTGTTCCTCTTATGGTTACTTTAAGATCTAGGAATAGGTATGTTCCTTCCAAATGCCACATGCATAATTATATATACATATCTAACACTGCTCTCTGTTTCTCTTTGTCCATACATGCAATCAAATAATCTTTGGAGATTTATGCTAATTTTTGAAAATGCTTAAAAGATTTTATATTAGGACGAGGTCCAATATTTGTTACCTGCTGTCAGGTGCAAAACTTTCTGATTTATGAAGCAATAATAAATAATAAGTGTTGAGTTTTTTTAAGATACAGGGGAGGTTTGTTACTGACTTTCGAGCTAAATTTCAGCAGGTTGGAGTCAGCTGACTGAGGAAGTTCTTTTAAGTTCAGGTTGCTTTCATTGGGAGCTGTTGTTGCAGCTCTGCAAATGCAGCTGCAGTGGATGTCACCTGCTAATGCACAGGCTCTGTTATTTGAGGAGGGGTTGAGGGACCAACAATGACTTCATGTGTAGAGTCAAAAGGAGAAACAAGTTGGTGTCTCCCTGCTCAATCCCATGTTCCTGATACCTCAGTGGCTCGGAAGAGAGCTCGAGGAGGATTTGTGAAGCGGGAGATTCCCGGTGTTGTGAAGACTGGATATCGTGTGTATCCAGCCCAAAAGCCATTCCCAGGGCTCCCTGCTGTCCCTTCCCTTGTGCCACAGCACTGAACCAAGCCAAGGGCTTTGCTCTGCTCCCAGCAGCCTGGGCTGGAACAGTTTCACACCATGCTGCCCCATTTGGTACAGCTCAGCACACCTGCACTGCACACCTGCAGTCAGCACAGGGTTTTTCTGGCTGCTGGAGTCAAAATTACAGTTATTCCAGCACTAGGTTGTTTGGAAGGGCCTTGGCACCATAGTGGAGTTACTGTAAAGTAGCTTTGCTGGTTAATTCTAATTACAAACTGGTTAACTCCACTATGGTGGAGTTACTGTAAAGTAAATCTGCTGGTTAATTCTAATTACACATCCAATATGAATGTGGCTGGAAGCAGGTTCTTCAGTGTCTGAAGCATCTTTTCATGTCAAAAGTCATGCTGGACAAAATGAATGCAAGATAAAGGAATATTTACTTATCTAATGCTTTGTGGAGCCTTAAGATTACAGAAGATATAGAAAGTCCACACCTGTACTTATAAACTGGAGCTGTTCCAGCATTGTTGAGAAATAGAGAAAGGGTTTATGTCAGATACTTGCTGCTGAGTAGTTCAGAATGTAAAACATAATCTTTGCAATAAATGGAGTTTAAAAGAAAATGAAATGGTGAGTGCTGGATTTTGCCTACATATGCACCTAAAATAGGGGTAATGAAGGCAGTGAATTCACAGATCTGTATTATAGATATAAATTATTAGATGCAAATGAAACTTAACAAAATATAAAATACAGTGCATATATTTCTTCTGGATTGCTTCTGATTGACTACATATTCAGTTAGTGGGATTAGGTTTCTGGTGCATAAATCTGACATAAGATCCTAGCAGAGATGATGCTGCAATCCTGGCAGTGGGCAATAAAGCTGAGTTTGCAGTTACTTTGCTCCTTTGTACTGCCCACAAGGTTCTAGGCAGCCACTTTGGGCTCCTGTGGGTGCATTTCTTAGTTTGGTGGAATTCCCTTCTCTGTGCTGACCTGCTGTTAACTGTGTAAGCAACATGAATTCTCAGCTTTGGTGCTGTGTGTAGCAATAGGAGGATTTGCCCTGTAAAGACAGAATGAGGCGCTCCATAAAGACCATAATTGACAGCTGAACATCTCACCTGTGTGTGCAGCTTGCTCAACTCTGGGTGTTGCAGGAAAGTGAGAACTCAAGAAGAGCTGACAGTGCAATCACAGGTAACTTCCAGGATCTCACTAAACCAAGTGCAGTTGGCATTCAGCTGCCACAAGGGTTGTTTCTTCATGCTGGTAGAGCACTTTCACAGCTGGGGATTTAGCCTCAGTGATTACTCACATCTCTGCTATAAGGAAAACTCTATTCCATGCAGTGAATAATTGCACTGCTGTCAGCAGCAGCTGATGGGTATGACACTATTGTGTGTGGATAGAATTAACATTAATAAGTTACAAAGTTTATTACGGTCCATCTATGAAGGAATATACTAGCATGGCATTGTCAGCCACTGTTGGAATGCTGGGAGGTATTTTTTGTATAAAATCAGACACTGGGCGTGAATTAACAGTGCAAGTGTTCATACCAGCAGGGCAGCTGGGGTTTTGTCTCCCCCAAGGCAGCCCAGCAGTCATTGGTGGGCTCAGAGGGTCTCCCATGTCTCCTCCATGCCTGTTGTCATTCAGATTTACAGTCACAGCCTCACGCTCCATTTCCCTCTTTTCCCCAGTCCTGTCTGCTGCAGCTCCCCCAGCTTGGGAACTGCCAGTGTGAGCTCTGCTTCCTGCTGCTCCGTCCTGCTGCAGGTTGAACAGAGGCAGAGGCTCTGCTGGGAGCTGCTTCTATTGAGATGTTGTGACAGGAGTGCAAACAACGGCTTTAGAAGGTCCACATTTTAAAGATGCATATTAGACAAGGACTAATTTAAAAAAAAAAATACTACACTTTCCTTCCATTGGGAGTAATAAAGAAATTTATGGTAGATTCTGAAATCCCTTGGAAGCAAAGAAACTGCACTTTTTTTTTTTTTTTCTGAGCAGAGATATTTGTAGTGACTTGCTCAACAGATAAGAGCCTGGGAAAAATGAGTGGACAGTTTGGGTCAGGATGTTATTAGAAGCAAATTTTGGTCTTCATAGTGTTTATGCTATTCCAGCCACTCGTGAGATCACAGAAGCCTGCAGAGAAGGAAACAATGGAATTTGATGTTACACTGAACATCAAACAGGGTTGAAGGTTCTGTGACCTCTGCAAGTAATTAAAATAAAGCTTCAGTGGAAAAGGGTAGGCTACTGCCACAGTTCCTGTTTTACAATTCAGGACATTCCTTAAGGGGTTTAAAAGATGAGTCTGAATTATTCTTTGTGCTGCTGCAAAGTCCTTAGGAGAGTTAAGAAATCAAGTCATTCTCCTCAGAGTCATGGCAGGAATAGATATTGGACAGGTTTGTCTCTCAAATGGGCCTATAATAACTGTTCCTAAAAACTAAAAATAAAATGGAAAAAAGGGAATTGCTTTTACTCTCAGACTCTCAGATACTCTTTCAACTACATAATAGTTGTGATAGTATTTAAAGAGAAAAGTAAAGCTTTCTACATGTTTAATAGTTCTCTGTCAGTGACTGCCGAGTTATCTCTGAACGGAGAGTGAATGAGTGCAGCTGTGCAAATGTAACACAACAAATATGCACTTAATTGTGTCCTTTGGCCTGCAGAACATGTCTGTTGGTAATTAGTTCTTCCTCTACCAGACCCACTGGCATGTGAGCTCTCCTAGTGTGATTCTTGTTATTGTTCTCTCTGGCCCTTGTTCACTGTTGTTCTGGAAGGAAGGACAGAGCTGAAGGCATGAGTAATAGGAAATCTTAAGCTCTCACGTTCACCAAAGAGGAAAACATTTATTTAATCAGCCTAGAGCTTTACAGGCACTCAGAGAATAAAAGTTAGTCTTGTGGGAAGTGGGGGCAGAGGGGTTGGACTCAGAAAATACAGCCCTTGGCTTTTGAAGTGCTGTTAGCCCGGGGTTAATGCTCAGGGCAGGGACTTTTTCAGCTGGATTTTTGGACAGGTTGTGTCAGCTTGTCTGCAGGTGTATTTGCAGCTCCTGGGTTGCAATAATTCTTGCAATACCCAGCACTGCTTTCCCTGACAGCTGGAGTGACAGTACATTTTTGTCTACGGGAGGTCCCCAAAAAAGCAGAGTTTATCAAGTGAAGGCAAATGAGCACCGTGTGTGTTGGAGCACCACCAGGGTGATGAGGTTGTAGAGGAGCTCACAGAGGGGTGTTCAACTGGTGCTTCAAGTGCCTCCCATCGCTTTATTTTACCTCTTAGACTGGTGTAGGTGTCTCAGCTGGGTGCACATAGTGTGTAACCCAGTGCCTCTGTTCTGCCACCTCTCTCACTCAGGACAGCTGAGAGAGCCTTTAACCCTCCCTCACCTTGACTGAAGAATGTTTGGGGCAAATGTGCACTTAATCCGTGTTTCCTGGTCCTGCCAGGAGGATTGAGGTGCAAAGCTTTTAATGCACAACACAGTAGCATGAGATCCCAGAAAGCTGAACATTGACACACTGAATGAGAGTTTAGTAGCCCTACTAGGGCAAAAGCAGATCTCTAGAAAGTGTGACTATTTCATTGACTTGTAGATGCAAAAGTCTGTCCTAATACATTATAGATGACTGATTTTTAGCATCCATTTTCCCAGATGATCACAGCAAGTCAGGCATAGCAAGATGAGTCCTGAATTAGTTGAGATTTATAATGTTTTCTGGCAAATACCTGCTGTAGGAAGGATCCCACTCATGAGTTGTAGAAACATTACAGAGGCAGAAAACTCATGAAACTGTTTTGGAAGTGTTTAACAACAACTGCAGCTGCTCTGGTATGTCACTGCCCCAAAACCTCTCCAGTGCAGGGTGTGTTCTCACTTGGACTTGCAGGGTTATCTGGGGCGTGGTGTTCATTCATCATCACTCACACCAGGATAAAATTTAGCCAGTGTTTCAGTCTCAGGGAAAGACCTGATAAATCTGAAATTGATCCCTCTGGCTGTTGGGAAGAGGCAGGTGTACATGGTTTGAACTGTATTCTATGGACAATTACTTATCAGAAATTTTCCCAGGAAAACAAAACTTCAGAGAGGCCACAGGTCTACACATAATAATGTGATGAATTCTGGATTTCTTCATCCTATAAATTCCAGTCTTGAATGAAACTAGTGGGACACCTCAGAGGTTAAATAATTACTAGGGAGAGTCAGAAATGAAGAAGGCAGCCAGTAATGAAAATGATAGAGAATGAGCATTAACTGTGTTTTCTTTCTCAGTTCAATATTAGCTTTGTTGCTGCAAGTCAAACATCAGTTCTCTGTTTTCTCCCTCATTAGCTTTTCTTCCTTGAGTAAGCAAATTTTATAGTGACTTCTCATTTTCCCTTTTAATAGAGACTCTGTTTTTCCTGATAGCTCGAAATCTGCTTTACTAAGAATACCTAAATCCCATTACTCTCTGTTTGGTGGATTTTGTCCCTAAAGTGCAAGAATCAACAGTAAATGCAGGATCTGATTAAGAGAAGTGCAGACTTTTTGCAGCTGAATGGTGAAATGTATAATTAAACTAACAACACACTGAATCCACTTCTCTGGCTTTTTATTGCTGAAGTTCCTGGATGTGAGTTATTTAAATTGAATGGTGCAACTTTGGCTGTAGAGCTGGGTGGTAGAGCTGATTTTCTGGTAGCTGTCAGGTACTTTAATCCATGTACTTCATAATCTAATATATATATATGTGTGTGTGTGTGTGTGTGTATATTTAAATAAAAAGCCTGTGTAATGAATGTCATATGTGAACCAAAAATATGTTGTTATTCTTCTCAACAGACAAAATGAAAGTTTGGATTTAGTAATGTTAATGGTGTTAAGTACAGTGAGGTAGGAGACGGTTTTGATGGCATTTTACAAGTCAACTATAGAGTAAACAGTTATTTTGTGCAAGTAGCATCTCAGTGGATGGGGAATAATTGTGAAAAAGGACTTGAGGTTAATTTGTTTGGAAAGCCAGATACAAATTCAAAGACTTTTAGAATTCTTTACTTGTCACTATGAGGGTCATTTTGTAGCATTAATAATTTTTCTATTTTAAAGCCTGATGTGGACATTTTGTGTTCAGTTTATGATGTGAGGAAGCTAATGTATTGATTGCTTTGGTCTCCTAAAGAGAAGAAATCACATTAATATTTATGCCTTGATTTTTCTTGTCCTTATAGGCCTGAAATCTGATCAGCTTTACCTATTAATGGTATCAATGTATTTAAGAGACTGAATGACTCAGTGGATTTGGATTTGGGTAACAGGATCTAGGGTATTTAGGACCTTTACAGCAGGAGTTCAAATTCAGCTCAGGCTGTCTGTGCTGGTGCAGCTTCTGAAGTCAGGGATCTGGGAATTGAATTAATGGTCCCAGAAGTGGCTCTAGAGAACTCTCTTTACTAATACCCACGGCAGCAGTGTGGGGAAGAAGGCCAGGGAATGAAATGGCAGGTTGAAAACTCATTAACTGGCACAGTGAGGAGGCAGCAGGTTCACGCAAAAGAACTGCAGTGTGACATTCATTATCTCGGACTGTTAGGTGATTTAAAAAGGTGTTTGTCAAATCCTGGAGAACAGGTACCTCAGGATGTAGCTCCTGGCCAGGAGGACACTGATTGCTTGAATGGGGAGGTGTGAAGAGGAAGGGCTGGTCTGTGCTGCCTTTTCTCTTACAGGCTTTTCCCCAAGCAGCCACTGCTGGCCTCTGCTGAGGACAGGACACACCTCAGGGCTGAAGCAGCATGGCACAGCTCACATTCTCAGGGCTATTGTCACATCATGAGGGCAGGGTTGTAGCAAAACAGGTGAACTAGAAGAAAAAGGGCAATGGTCAGCCAGCAGAAAGTCAGAAAACAGTGCAATGGATTTGTCCCTCATGTTCCCTTTTTGTTTTTGTTTAGGCAGGTGACAAGCATTATCATCCAAGCTGTGCACGATGCAGCAGATGCAACCAAATGTTCACAGAAGGAGAGGAAATGTATCTGCAAGGTAAGGATGTCTCCATTCCAAAAGAAGAAAATCAGAGATTGTGATTTTTCTGTCACAGACATCAGGAATTAATAAACCATCCCCATGTAATATGTCCAAGAAGGAGTACATTCATCCTGTCCTCAGTAGTGTTCTCATATTTTTTCACTTGATACCCTTCTGCTCTATTAGGTGGCCATAACAGTGACTTTGTAGGGCCTCTGCACCCTTGCTGAGGCAGCCTGTGCTTGCTAAAAGATGAAATTTATTAGGCTGGCTCTGAATTTGACATCTCATGGACAGTTTTATCCCAGAATAATATATGAGATGCCAGACAAAGTGAAGGGATTTCCCCTGATTTCTGCTGATCAGTTTCTGTGCTATTCTGGACCACAATCCAAACTGTAAAAGACAAGGGGAAATCTTCCAGAAGCTGCATTGAATTTGCTTTGAACCATGTAGACCTCATTCCTCATGCACATTGACACAGTCTCTCCTCCAGTTCTTAATTATATTTGCTACCCTTGCCTACTTCCTTTTTATCTGGTCACATCTCTCTTTTTATTCCCATGTACTTTATTTTTATATCTTTCTATAGCCACCTCTTTCTTGTCTATTTTCATCTCCCTTTCTTCTTAAGAGTCTTGCACTCCCAGCTATTGCCAAGCTTGGTTTCTTTGTGATCTTTTCACATAGAAAGAATATTCTCTTTTCTTTGATTGAAAAGTATCCTTGATCTGAATCCCACCTACTCTCTGAGAGGGTGGCATACTCACTATTAAGTTATTTTTATTGTTTTTTGTAGTATCACTGTTGGTAGAAGGATGTATAATATCTATTTATGTAAGCCAGAAATAAAAGTGAAAAAGGCAGATACATGTTGGGATTTTATATATTGCACTTAGGTTAGAAAACCTGATATGTGCTTGAAAGGAATGTAGAAGGATAGAAAAAATAGAAAGAATAGAGTAGAATAGAATAGAATAGAATAGAATAGAATAGAATAGAATAGAATAGAATAGAATAGAATAGAATAGAATAGAAAAAATATGAAAGTGTTGTCACAGCCATTTCTTGAAATCCTGAGAAGTTCTTACTGGAGGAGTTCCAAAACAGGACAATGTTGTTGAGGCATTCCTTTGAAGCTGACTTGTTTTATTTTGTAGTTTGTCCTTCCTTGCAGTCCCTCTCTCTCGTCTTTCCCTGACCTCATACCTCAGTCATCTTGTTCCAGCTGTGCCCAGAACAGGATGTGAAATGGTGAAGCTGCTCTGCTTGGCAGGAGCAAGGAGAGGCTGGAAGAGGGCTGGGTGGGAGGTGCTGCTTTCTGATGGCAAATTGGAAAAACCAACTTGAAAGCAGCTCTTACAGCATCTGGCAAATCTTAGTTTCTTCACATGATGGTGTGGTAAAGTACAGGCAGTGTTCAAAATGAGCATCAGATCATCCTTTGCTGTCATTAATTAATAACAACCATCTCCAGCTAGTGCCATTTGCACCAGTCTAGCAGAGAGTGGGACGTTGGGATAATTGAGCAGGCTTTGGTGCAAATTTCTGCAGATCAAAACAAGACTGGTATCACGATTACTTAAACTAGGCTGGAGTTTGTCCTGGACAAGTTCAGGTAGTAGGAAGGGGAGAGGAGAGAAACCTGGCAGCAGCTTGATCTCATCTCAGTGTAGCTCTCTTTCTGTGGTTATGAACCAATGTTCCTGGTGCTCAGGCTGTCTCAGGGGAGGAGCACCTCCAGTTGCATTGCTTTATTGTTCACAGGATGTTTTCTGGCTAAATACTGTAATTGCTGAGTGTGCTGCAGACTGTGCTGCCAAAGCTTTCCTTGCTGAATTCAGCCTGCTTGGAAGTGTGAGGACCTAAAAGCCTTTCCTGTGCAAAGCTCTCAGCTGAAATGCATATCCTGACTCCATCCAAATCACTGCCCCCAGGGTGCAGAATAACAGCATTCCAAGCATTTCTCTGAAACAGAAATACAACACCACAACAATAAAGCTAGAACAAAAATCACATTGTTGATAAAATACACAAAAATAGGTGGCTTCCATCTCACTTCTAATTGTCCTCTCCCTAAAATAGGAAAGCACTCTCTTGGTATTGCTTTGTAGAATAGAGAAGCCTAGCAGGATTGTGGTAGGAACTTGTATTAGAAATGTTGGGAAACTGCAGAAGGATAATATGGACAAACAAGCTCTCTGTCTTGGGGCTTTCTGTGTTAAGGATGGTTGGAATAATGCTGGCAGAAACACTCTGGCGTGGCACTGCTCCAACACATGAAAAAGAAGCAGCACCAGTAACTGTCTCTTTCCCATTGACTTCCTGGTAATACATCCTTTTATGGGCTGCCCCACAAGGCTGAGCTAGGATTGCCCATTTTTTAGAGGGATGCTGATGTTGAAATAATGGTATGTGCAAAGTTTAAAGCTGAATAAAATGAGCATGCTAGTTGGTATATGCCAGGTAAGCAAACATATGTTAAGAATGGAAATAATCACAATTTTCTGTTTACAGCAGTAAAAGAGAGGAGTGATGCAGCTTGGGAATTTGCACCCTTGCAAGCATTTCAAAACAGTTTGGATAAATAGTATCTACAAAATGCAAGTGGCTGAGTTCAAGATCACAAAAAATATGTACATTTAACTTTTTAATCCTACCCTGTCTGATTTGGGTTTTTGAATGTCACATCTTTCAAATCTCTTTATCATTTTGTGAAAGGAACTCCACAACCCTTAGCTAGGTTTCACCATGAAAATAACATCGAGGTTCCTGCATTTCTTGTTCACTTTCAGCATTCTCACAGGGTGTCCCAGTTTGTGATAAATACTGCCCAAAATGCAGTGACAGCTTTCTCATCGATGGTAGGGAAAGTTTAACAGAAAAGAATCTCAGAACTGTTAAGGTTGGGAAGACTCCTAAAATCATCAACTCCTGCCAATAATCTGACAGTGAGGTACAGAGGAAAAGGGATCATTTTCTCAGGGCCACAGAGGAAGGAAGCTCACAGCTGGATTTGAGACTTGAACTAAAAATCTTCTGAGTCTTAGTTCATCCTTGAGCAAGAGGTGTCATATTCAGAAGACTCTTACTCAGAGGAATCTTACTCAGATCACTTCTTTCAACATGAACTTACAGCCTTGTAACCTGAACTCTCCTCCTTCTGCCTGGACAGGGCACAGCTCCCTCTGATCCTGCAGGCTCTGCAGGGTCCTGGCTCTGAGGCTGCTGTTTGTTTACAGAGAAGGCTCTCGGTGCACTTCTCCCTGGTGTCTGATGGCTTCCCTCTGCCAAAGGCACAGTTTCTTCTTCCTCAGCTTACACTCACAGCCAGACACCTCAGACCTTGCTCCAGAGTCACAGCATTCTCTCCTCTCCTGGTGATGACTGTGCTGTGCACTGCTGGGCAGTGAAATGATCCCTGCTGCTCTTCACTCCTGCACCAAGCCATGTAAGGGCTTGTTAGAAGAAAGTTTCCAGGGGCCCTGACCCATCCTTCTCCTGTCCTCTGAGGGTGGGGTTTCCTCTGGCAGCTTTTGAGCTAATAGTCACCAGCAGGAGAGCTGGGCTTGGCTCTGTTTGGTTTCTCTGTGGGCAGAGTGAAGAGGTGATGTTCCCCCCTGCAGGCAGTCAGGGCTCTGGGTTGGCTTTGTGGTGACTGGAATGAAGGATGAATTTGGTTGCAGATGCAATCAGTGTTAAAAGTCAGCGTTAGTCTCTGCTCAGTTTCATCTTGGCCAGTGCCTTCAGCAGCTTTCCAGCAGTGACCACAGCTTATGCTCTGTTTCAGAGGACAGCTGAAATGGGATGGAAATGCTTCTTGCCCCTGACAGTCCTTGAGGACAGCAGGAAATTCCTACTTTACAGCATATGAAAGAATCTCATATTTTGGGAAACAAACAGCAGAGGACTTGACTTTTTTAGTAGGATATAAGCTGGAATATGCCAATTTATTGTGTGGAAGCACCAGTGCCACACAGCAGAGCACAGGGTAGAAGTGCTGTGTGTGCCAAAGGCAGGTACAGTGTGCTGGGATCCAGGGAGAGGTTCTCGCGTGCAGCTTTGCACCCCCTGTCATCCTGGCCTCTCACACACACAGCCCTGGCTCTTGCACTGTGAATTTTTTAATTTTGCCTTTCCTTTTGCATTTTGCATGAGGGAAGATGTGATCTGGGTAGAACTTTGCAGTAACTGAGTAGGACACCTATTTCTCAGTGGACTTACAATCAGTAATTCCTTTTTAAGTGCAGGGCAGTACGTAAGGGGAGAACAGATCAGGTAACCATGGCCCAATTCCTTTGCTCTTACCCTCCAACCTGCCAGAGGAATCCTCTCTCTTTCAGTTCCTCCAGCTGGTGCTTGCTGACTGTTGCTGCTTGAGGCTGCTTGAGTTTTAATTAAGAATGTGTGCAAAGTGTTTTGACAGCCTCAGGACAAAGCTGCTGTAGGTACACCAAGGATTTGAATTTTTTTTTTGTTTCCCTTGTATTTCCCATGAGTTAGACTTTAATGTGAATTGCTCTCATAGTTCATACAGATTCAGCATCTGATGCAATGAAGAGATTCTCTTTAATAACTGGCTTGCCATGAGCAGAAGTCACCTGCTTTGCCCTGAGTAAAGCTGTGTTTCTCCTCCCTCAGGTTCCACTGTCTGGCATCCCGACTGTAAGCAATCCACTAAGTCTGAGGAGAAGCTCCGGGTAAGCTGAATTCATGGCTCACTGACACACCATGCCTTTTGCACACACAATAATTGAATGTTGTTTTTAAAAGAGTGACTTTTTCCATGTTTTTTTCGCATAGCTGTCACAACTCTGGCAGAATATACAGTGGAGGCACTTCAGAGGTATTGCTCTGATTTTTAGGCTTACCACCTTCACATACCTGTCTCAGTGCACTGCCTTAAAGATAGTGTCATTTACTGACATACAGACGTGGCCAAGTATCTAAGACACTTCATTTCATATCTCAGTTGTTGTGAGAGAGACTCCTAAGGAGAAGATATGAACAGGGCAAATGCTATCATATATTTTAGTGGTTTTGCACATCTGTGTAATTGCTCTATAGTTCTCCCCTGTTCTGCGTGGTTATTTGCAGCATTTAGATAAGATGAACTCTTCTTTCTTTGCCATCCAAGTAAGCCTCAACCTAAAGTGATCCTGATTTGAATGCCAGAAAGAGCCACAGTTACCCTTGGAGTTACATCAGCATATTCAGACAAACTTTCTGGGTTAAATCCTCAGTGACAATAATGCTGCACTGATAAATGCTAGAGCCTGGCTTTTTGCATGAACCAGGCAATTCTGAGCCCTTATTCACTGATTCATCCTCTGGACAATTTTCTCTTTTTGGTGTCTCTGTTGGTTCCTTGAATTTTGCTAATTTCCCAGGATATGAATATTAGAGACACTGCATATGAATAAATTGTTTTTTAAACAAGGAAGCTATGAGGTACTGGTATGAAGATACCTGTGACATCCTGTGGGTTGTATTCTGTGTGGGTCTCATTCACGGGAAGCCACATCCTTTAGCATTTATTCCAGTACCCTGGTCTGTAAAGCATCCCCCACAGAGAAGTCATTATGGTCATAGGCAATGTGCAGGTAAATTGCTGTTGAGCAGAGTTCGTGTTAGTGTGGGCAAAACCATAACTGGCCCTAGATGGGCATGTGTTCTAGAATGGCCAAACCTCAGTGCAGGTACCACCCAGAATTCACACATTGCTCTGTCCTGACTTTTTGTAAGAGAATGGAAAATGATACCAGACAGGATTTTCTTCCTCATTTAACAGTTTGAATGTAAGACAGTATTTTGGCCATGCTTAAGTGTCAGAATGCTTTTGCCTTGTAATAGTTGGTTGCAGTACAATACCTCCCTTCCACTTGGACCCAGGAGTTTTACCAAAGCACTCCTGACTACATTGTGGCCCTTATTAGCCTTCTCCGTCTGACCTCATAAATCAGTTTGCTTATTTCCATTCCCCATGGAAATGGCTGTAGTCCTCTTCAAGTATTTCCCTTTTTGTCAGTATTCTCCCCCCTCAGCTAATTTTACTTGAAGTGAGGGAAGTAAATGGAATCACTCACCTGCAAGGCATTGCCTAAGTGAGGAAGAGGATGTGGAGCTGAAGGAGGCAAATTGAGGGAGCATCTGAGCAGTGTGACAGCAGAGCTGTCCTGCAGCACCATGCTCCTGGAGGAGACCTCCTATGCAGAGGTTTAATAGGTCCTTAAAAGGCATTGATGAATGCACCATACTGAAGCTGGCTGAGATGCACTATTTTTAGCTTCTATGATACATCACAGATTGTCTGCTCTGGTGCAAAGTCAGAACCTTATTCTAATATCAGCTGGAGTTCACTTTGATGACTTTGACACGTGCTTCATCCTGTTGGCCCAAATGAAGGCAGTAGGAAACAGGTAGGTACAGAAACAAACAAAACTGGGAGTAGTATGTGCTGTTTGAGCATGTCAGCACTAAACTGGGATATGTACTGTGATTGAATTTCACTTTTTTATTCAGGGTCAGGCCTAGATTTTCTGGTGGTTCTGCAAAAAGCCAGTGCCATTGCCTATTTGCTTGCTGGGTTTCCTTTCCCTATAGAACAAAACAAAACAAAAACCTTTTTATCACTGAAGTAACTTCAGAAGTTTTCAGCCGGTTCTGTTTTCTCTCAGTAGCTGAATTGTGATATCAACTAATCAGCATTTGAGCTGGTCAAGATCTGAGAGGGAGTTCATAAAAGCAGTGGTTGCTTTAGATCTTTTCCCCATGGATATTTGTGGAAGTCTGCAAAGACAAAAGAAGCAGAAAACAAAGCAACCATATGCATGTTACAAAAATATATACTTTGGTGTTTATTTACAACTGTCTGGCTGTTACGATTCTGTAGCGGTCAGTAAGTAACAGAAACTATAACACAAGCAGATGATAAAAAACTTGATTGAAAAAAAGAGCTTAACCACTGAACTGGGGAAACTGCTTTCCTTTTCACTCATTTTTCCCTTTTGTGTTCCATGACAGCATTCCTCATCTGAGTTCTTTTATCCAAAGAGTCTGGTTCTGCGCAGGCCACGCTCTGCAGAGGTTTGCTGTTGTGTTTTCATAGTGTTGATAATGATCTTCTTTACTGAGAAGATTCCTCATTACTGTCATTTGCTGCGCTTGCTACTACTCCTGCCACACAGCTTTCCTGTCATCACTTGCCACCATGGGCACTGACGCTGTATTTTGCATCACTTGTTTCAGTGTTGCTTGTTAATTCTCACTTTTTTTTTTTTTTGTTTAATGAAATGCTTACAATTAACTTTTTTTATTTTAGATTCAGATGAGCTTTTGGGGTCTGTAGTATTGGTCTTGCAGTATTTCAGAAAGTTTTCCTTCTGAAACAAAAAATTAGAGTGTAAATATGAAGCAAATTAAAATGGTGAAAAATATCTGACTTTAAAGCAATGGTTAAAAAGAAATAGTTTTCCATGAACAATGACTTATTTTTTTAGGGGAAAAAAAGCCATCAGTTAGGTTGCTTCCTACTTTTATATATATTGACCAATTACCCAAGAATACTTTAGTTGAGAAAATGCTTACAAAACCCCAGGTTTGGGTATATTCTATGTGCTGCCTGAGAGCGTTTGTCTCTGAGCTGTCACATCTGAATTGCAAGGTCCCCTCTGTCCTCCTGATTCTGGAGTAGCTGTCTACTTTCAGATTTTACTGAGTTTGCTTTGCACCTGCAAACACCACCTGATTCCATTTCTTCTCCCTCAGGGCAGTGTTTATTTGTTGGTTGTGTCTGCTGTGGGGTGCGTGGCTGTGCTGCTGCAGGTGCACCTGAGGTAGTTTTCAGCTGGTGATGGAGTTCACTGGTGCAGACCTGGTGCAGGCTGACAGCAGGCAGAGTCCATGCCCCTGGATTTCCTTGGTGTTGCTTTGTGCACCCCTCACATCTCTCATGGCAGAGGAGATGGAGTTGGACAGTGGAATTCAGTTCTGTGATTCAGTGGGGGTTAAATGCAAGCCCTCTACCCTTTGTCCTGCACAGTGGTTTAGTTACCTAACTACTACTGAACACCTCTCTCCCTGTTTTAGCTACAGATCTGTGTATCAAAAAAATGCAGCATAAAGATCTAAAGATCAGTGCTTCTAATAATGTCCTAGGCTTTATGGAATAAAATCTTGGAGTCTGAGAACAGCAAACTGTGGGACTATTTCACTCATCTTTTAGGCCAGTGTAGTGACTTTTTGCATTTGGCTTAGTGCATACAAGTCGAGTTTCCAGTGTTGGACTCCAGGAGCCTCAGGATTAAAAACCCAAATCTTATTCAATGTATTAGAAAAATTTGCAAGGCAAAATAGGAGCAGCCCATGTTAAAATACAGGTGTATTCTCCTTCTTGCTTTGTAGACTGTGCAGATACAAATAACTTAGGGTCAGATTAATATCCTCGTGTGTAAATTTGGTCAGTATTAAATGCTGTTTAGATTTACATGGTGATTCTACAACATGTAACTCAAGGCAGATTTTGGCTTCAAGTCTTTTTCTACAGAGTAGACAAAGTACCAAGGTACTGTCACTGCTGTTGCTGTAAAAGTGAGCCAAAGGCTTGAATCTACATGAAGATTGTAGTTAGAAAATGCTAGGGTGAAATCCACTGAATTCTCTGAAAGCTTTTGTTGAATTCAGTATGTTTTGGACTTCCCACTTTATTTTCTTGTTCTTCCCAGTTAACTTACCCTTGATGAAGGCTGAGTTTGCATGAGTAGCATTGTAGAAGTTTGTTTGGTACCAACATACCTTCAGTGATTACATGCTGAAAATTCATTCTCCCTTCTGGCCTATATGTCCAGAAAGGAAAGAAAAATCAGTCATAACCTATTAATATCTGTGTCTGTGTGAGTTTGAACTAAACCTGTTCACTAGTTTTGTCTTGATGCATATTTAGAATAGAGAAATAAGGAATGCATGCATTTGAAGGAAGCACTCTTGTAAGGAGAAGGGTACAGTTAAACCAGCAGAGAGGCACAGAGAATGTTGTCATTGAGGGACTTTGTTGGTCTTGCACAGCCATTGAAAATTACAGAAATCCATAGGAAATCCACATTTTATGAGCCCTGGTTCTAAATCCTAATCAACTGTAAAATCTTGAAATTGATAGAGCAGGTAGTCAGTGTAAAAAGTGTTGTACTGAGAAAGTCATATCACTTACTGTTGCCAGGTCTGCCCAGGACAAGAAATTCCATCCTAATCTTCTATTTATTTAAAATATGCTTCACTTAAAGTAGCTTCTGAGGTTTAGAGAATTTGCTTAACCTATAATGTTAAATGTTATTAAGTGAAAACATATTCATTCTTCTGCAGCTATTATCACCGCCTTGCATAATGAACTCTATCAAAAAATTAAGGCAGGTACTGTAAATGGTGACGATGCCTTTGTAAAAGCATAGTGCATCCATTTGGCCAGATGTTCTTGGGATCAGTTTTGATCTGGTTGCCTGCACCTGTAAGTCTTTACAGAGCATGATGCTGAACATCTGTACTTGAGAATGCCAGAGCCACCACATTGTAGCAGCACCTGGATGATGTGAATGGCTCTAGTGGGGACTGTTTTTTTTTTTTTAAGAAGTTACTTATTTAGGTGATGTACCGTGCATGACGACATAACAAACAGGGGTAAATGCAGATGAGCATCTTAAGCTTTGTAGTCTAATACTGAAATATCAAGTTAATCAGTTTGGGGCATCTGCATGGGTGATCTGATAATTGAGCACTCAATTCACGATGAACCTTAGAGGATGAGCATGGCAGTTGGTATTCTCTCTATCAATCTGCAAATGAAACTGGTAAAGAACTTTTGTGTTGAAGGTAAATGCATGGAATGAAGAACAAAACCATAAAAATAAGAAATCTGTGATAAAGTGGGAAATACTGAGAAATCTTGCAAATACTTTAGATGCTTTGTGATCTGTTTTTTCTTTTGGCTCCTTTAATGACATGCATGAATTTTTCTTGACTTAATTTTTAAATTTTTTTTTTTTCCATATACTTCATAGACTTTCTGTATTTGGCACAGACATCCTATATTGATATATTTACTACTGTTACATTCATTTGTGTGGAAGAGGAAAGGAAAAAAAAGATGACTCTCCTACTCTCAGAGAAGCCATGTATCACCAGAAAAGAAAAAGAAGATTAGCTCTTCATAGAAATTTCCTTTCAATTTCTCTACACAAAGGTGGCTTTATAAAAGGCTGTATTTGAATCCTTCAAGGAAAAGAACAGTCATACAAAAATGTTTCATATCTCTTTGTAGAAGAAGTAAGGCAACTTGTTTTGTTGTTGGGAGTGTAGAACAAGTGTCACAGGGCTATTTTGATGGAAGTAAATATCTGTAAATTATTGCATTCATATTAAAGATTGTGTCCTTTTTCTTCACCTGTTTTCTTTGAAGAACGTGTGAAAGAGATGCACTCATGTTATCTCCAAATCTCCACTGTTAAAGGTTACCTCAGGGCCAGCCCTATTCCTGTTTTAGCTGAGCTCTGATCAGCTCCCCTCCAGGATGGAGTTTACACCCCAGTGCAGTTACATCAATTGAGAACTTGACCTCCAGAGTGTCTCTTGCCACCTGTGTAAGACACAGAGTCACAAAGGTGTTACACAGGGTCAGGGATCAAAGTGTAACATTCAGTCTAATAAAAGCCACACCAGGTCACAGATTTTCCAACAGGAGCTTTTATGGGCTTCTTAGGAGAGAAGCCAACCATAGCAACTAAAAGTATGCCAAAGGAACAGCTTATATCAAGGAATCTTTGGTGTGTGTTTGTTAAAGCAAGCAGCATAAATGTTTTTAAGTGTGATGCAATTGTCTTTAGGGGAAAGTACAAAGCTGTGAAGGATTCCAGACCATATGGGAAGAAGCAGGGTAGGAAAGAGCCATCTGTGATGGAAACAGCCTGTGTAACTCAAAATAAGAAACAGGGCAAAGTGAGGCAGGAAGGGTGAGAGTAGATGTATGAGTCCTTTTTCATGCACTGTCTTCAAGGGTATGTTTAGAAATAAGCAAGGAACAGGACTGGGAGCTGCTGGAGGAGCTCAGAGTTGCAGGTCTGCTTGGATTCAGCTCCTCGGGAAAGGAGCAGAGTGTGCTCAGGCTGTGGCTGGCAGCAGGGTGTCCTGACCAGGCAGTGGGGAGCTTTGCAATAGGCAGAAGGTAAAATTGATGGACACAGAAAGAATCACAGAAAATAGAAAACTGGTTTAAAGGGTGTCATTCCTGGCTCGTGGCCTTGTTAATGGGATGGTGAAGAGGAACTTGGAACAGAAACACAGTGAGGAAATGAAGAACAGGTGCTACAACTTGCCAGTCCATCTGACAATTCCTCTTGTACTCCAGGGTTAGGAGCACCTAAGAAATTTATTACCAGGATATGGCTGGATCTATTTAAGGTGTCTAACTTTATTTAGTAAATTCACTTAAGTGATAAATGCAAGTGAATTTTCCTTAAACTAAAAGGTTTTCAGCAGTGACACTAAGAGATGGAACTAAGGAGCTGGAGTAAGGACCGAGAATTTCTTGGTTTTGAGGCAATTATAAAAGATCCAAAGGGCCTGCCAAATGGGAATAAGCCATAACTGCCTCTAACACTTGTTTTCCTACAACAGGGAAAATTGAGCAGACAAAACTCTCAAAGTATGTCTGCCAAAAGCCAAAGGTAACAGAGACACCCCTAAAAGTACCTCAAGTACTTAATACTGTTCCCTATGTTGTAATGAAAACAATTGTTTTCCATAGTAACTGCAGCAACATGTTACATGTGTTCACTCAAACAGAGTGAAATGGAAGAATGGAAGGGGGAATAAAGTGTTTCTCAACAGCAGCCAGATTTTCCAGCTCAATTCTTGTAACATTTCCATGAAACAAGTGCTTGTTGTTGGGTTTATTGGTTTGGGAGGAGCTTAAGAGCAGATGAGAAGATTCTGTTGCCTTTTGAGATGTAGGAATTTGCAGCCTCAGAGAGAAAAGAAAAGAAACGTGTAAAGGTCCAGCTGAGAAAGTGTTCTCAAACATGCTCTGGAGAGGATTTGTGACTTTGTCAGTCCACAGCTACATCTGCTCTCTGTTTGATCTGAATCTTACGTTTTTTTGGTGGAACATATTCAAAGCCTTTTGTTTCTCTAACCCTCCCTGAATGTGGTGACTTAATTTTCAGAAGTGAAGTCAGAGAAAGCCTGCTGTATAATCCAAGACTAGTCTGCAGCACTTTGTGTACAGATGGTTCCAATAGCTTCTCTGGCTTTGAAATTAAAAGTAGAACATCTCTGGGGTCAGTTGAAGGGTTCCTTCAGGAAATGTGTGCTGAGAGGTAAGATAGGTCCAGTAGCCTTTTTGTGTTGATCCAATATTTCCTAAGAAACAATGAGCCAGGCTATCAAGCCTTGTTTCTCTTCACGTGTGCCTGAAGGTCCCTTAGTCCAGAGATGTCTGGCTAATGTCACAAGCTGATGAGATAAGGACTGTTTTCCCAAGCTGATGAGATAAGGACTGTTTTCCAGGATTCAATTTTAAGTGACTTTAAGGTATCCCACTGCACTGGTGTCATCGGAGTCTTGTGTGGACACAAAGTTTTATGATGGGATTTGGTTCTTTGCAGTCAGTTAGGAAGCAGAAATTGTTGATGGTTTCTCAGTTTCAGCTGGGATGTTGTTGACTTGACTACCTTTGTGTATGTACTAGTAGTGTGCCAAATTTAGCAGTAATCATCACAGTAACCAGGGTAACTTTTGATCAAATAGAATACTTTGCAAATGCATCAGGTTTTCAGGATCCCCACAGGTCATGAGTTATTTTCTCTCCTCTCACAGAACTTCCCCCAGGGCACCAGTGTTTGTTTAGTCCTGAAAAAGCGTTGGAAAATCTGCTAAATGTAGCAGCACTGGCTCTGTAGGGATGCGAGCGTTCTCATGAGTTTCAGTTTGCAGGACATTATCATTAAACATTACTTTTGCAGTATGGGGAATCGTGACACTGCAACCAACATTTGACTTCCCTGCTGCGTCTTGGTTGTGCTGCAGATGTAGGGAACAGCTCCAAGCAAAGGATTTCAGGTCCTTTTACTTAGGAAGGCTGAATTTAGTTCTGATGATTTCATTTCTAATGGAAGTCCAGGGACTGAACAGCTGGAACGAGATTACATGTGTGCTGTGCTCCTCACAACAGTTTTGTCTGCTGGACTGCTGATCCCTACAGTGGTTTGTGAACTAACCTGTTGCTAAAATGACCAGCAGGACTGTCCTGGATGGTTCTTTGTATGGCTCCCACAGTGTCTCTGCAGGTGTTGTTTGATTTTGTTCACTATTGTTGTCAGTCTAGTTTTTACACTGTATGATTTAGAAAACCTTCTTCCCTCTCTCACACCATTCCTTCCCCTACCAAAACAAACCCAAAAAACAAACCCCACTTGCCTCACAAGATTGTGGAATTTGCCAGAATGCTTGCATTTATGTTGACATTTTTCTTAAATTCAATTATTTTCAAGATATATGCAGATTTCTTCACTTAAAGTTGCCAACATTAATGGCTTCAGATTGCTCTCAAAAGTTCCCTTTTGTTTTTCAGCCTACAAGAACATCATCAGAAAGCATTTATTCCAGACCAGGTTCCAGTATACCTGGCTCTCCAGGACACACTATCTATGTAAGTATTCCTGCTGATTGATAAGCTGCTGAGCCTTTGCTTGCACATGAGCTACTCATGCTGAAATAAATCACTTTTATACTGATGCTTTATTTTAGTGCTTAAATTGTTAAAACCTTTGCCATGTAGCCTTTATAGCTGCAGGGTTTCGAGAGCAGGGCGGGCCTTTTCCAGGTCACATTTCTCTTGGAAAGGTACAGTAAATCTTTGGATGTCACTTGGTGGTGTGAAGAGGGACAGAGGGCAGAGGGGTCATTTGACTTTGTAAGGGTTTTTTGAGGAGATCTGTGCACTTTGATACACAATTTTTGAGAGGTTTGCTCTCTGTGCTCAGGGAATGTGGGGAGCAGGGTCAGCTACACTGAAAGAAAACCAATCTGATCCAACACCTTCCAGGTCAGAAATCAGATTTTTTGATTGTGGAAGGAAATGTGGTTTTAATTTAGGAAAAAAAATGTTATTAAGCATAATGCTAAATCACTGATTTTATCAATAACCTTGAGATTATAAAGATGAAAATGTAGAGTAAACCCAAAAAAATAGGAGTTAAATTTATAATAATGCATAAAAAATGTCCAAAATTACAAATCTCATGTCCTGAGTTAAACTCTAGTTCTATGCATTTCAACAACCACAAAAATAAGCTGATATATGAAAAGTGTTGACACTGCAGATATCAAAAGACAAAGCATGTCCTGGAGAACTGCCATTATGTGGGTAATATCAACTTCATAAACTGTAGCTTATGAAAAGAAATTGTTGCTCAGAATCACTGTCTGTGGAACAGCATGGCAGCCTAGATCAAGGTCTACAAAAATATCTGTAATAATTTATGTTGGGTTAAGAGTATCCAGATATATTTGTGCCTCATTAACAAACTGGTAAAAATACTACAGAAATAACATATATTGATATACCTAAATATTTTAAGGATTTAAATGGTTTAAGGTATATTTTAATATCTGGTAATTAAAAGCTAAACAGATTTCAGTCTTTTTGTAGAGAGTGAGTGTCCCAAATATTTCAAACCTTGCTTCTCTAGCAAGAAAGGTTTTGTATTGTTTAAGGCATTGCTTAAGAACCACCAAGACCAGTGGTTGTTAAAGAGCTTGCAAAGATATACACATATTAATCTGAAATTACTAGGTGGTAGCACTCAGAAAGAGCAGAAGTGAATGTGAGTTTCCTTATGCAATCTACTATGAATAAAGTATCTTTTAGAGGTGTTGAAAAACAATTTTAATATCTTTCAGTTTTAGTATTTCTGGAAGGTAGATAAAAATGTATGATAATTTATTTAAAGTTTTTCTGTGAGTAAAGAAATATATTATTTATCTAAACTAAATGTAAGGCCTCTTTCTGTCTCCCTCTAATGGGTGCAGCTGACTTTGGAATTTATTTCCTACTTCTACTTTTTTAACTAGTCAAGATCTCCTTGCAGTTTTAGTGGAAAAAAAAATAGTCCATGTTTGCACCATGTAGTTGATAAGGAGTGGATGCTTTAGTCAGAAGCTTGGGCATAGGATGAGCGATGAATGCAATGTAATTATTTTATCTGGTAGTTTGGATACCCAGTCCTGACAGTCTTCCTTGTCTTTTTATTTCCTTCCAGTAAGTTCTGTTTCCTCTTGTGTGCAGTTATAAATTGAGTATCTGTCTGTGGTCTTCAGCATGAAATCCTTTTGTAATCTCTGTAATCTGCAAACTAAATTGATGTTATCACCCATTTTACATATGGGAAAACAAGAGCAGAAAGGTGAAAATACTTGCCTGAGGCCACAAAATGAGTCATTTGCAGAGCTGAAGTTTCCAGCTCACTACTGGGGATAAAAAACTTTTGTAACTAGATCTATATATGCCATGTTCTTTCTTCCCTAAGAGAAGAGAAAACACTGTGAGCTGCTGCAGAGGAGGCCTGCTGGAGAAGAACAAGAAGCATTCACTCCAGATGTAGGGTGCCAAAAAGGGGTTTCCATAGCAACAGTGTGACAACAAATACACAAAATCATGAATTGTGTAAAACAGAAATTGCCAGTGCATTTGTGTAAGTTAATTTATCTTCTGTCTTTGACCTTTAGGCAAAAGTAGACAATGAAATCCTTGATTACAAGGATTTAGCAGCCATTCCCAAAGTCAAGGCCATTTATGACATTGAACGTCCAGACCTAATTACTTATGAGCCATTCTACACCTCCGCCTACGAGGACAGACAGGAGAGACAGAGTCTTGGAGAGGTAATGACCCATTACCAGCACCTCATTCGGCTGTGCACTGCATCCAGAGCCTGCTTTGCTTCCCATGGGCACTGCTGGAGGTGGCTGCTGCTGCTGCTCACACTGCTTTGTGTCTGTCTCATCTGGGGTACGGGGAGCGCTCACAGTGCTGCCTCACGTGTGGGGCTGCAGGCTTAGACACCTACATGAGCACAGGGGGCAGCTCTGCAGGCTGTCCCTGTGTGCCTCCTCACGTGTGGGGCTGCAGGCTTAGACACCTACATCAGCACAGGGGGCAGCTCTGCAGGCTGTCCCTGTGTGCCTCCTCACATGTGGGGCTGCAGGCTTAGACACCGACATCAGCACAGGGGGCAGCTCTGCAGGCTGTCCCTGTGTGCCTCCTCATGTGTGGGGCTGCAGGCTTAGACACCTACATGAGCACAGGGGGCAGCTCTGCAGGCTGTCCCTGTGTGCCTCCTCATAGCTCCCATGGATATCTAATCTTTGGGAATGGCAAGGAATGTGGGGCAGAAGCCAGTGTGCTGTTGTGCCTCCTCATAGCTCCCATGGGTATCTAATCTTTGGGAATGGCAAGGAACGTGGGGCAAAAGCCAGTGTGCTGTTGTGCTGTGGAGCACCAATATTCACAGGAGGATAGGAGGAATACCATGATATTCTATGGACTAGGAGCAGCAGGATACTTATCTCACAGAAATATATATCACCAGAGCACTTTGCCAGACATACTGGATAAAATTGTGTCAGGATGAAGTGCTCTTTCACCCGGGAAAGCAGGTTAATTGTGTTATACAAATACCTGCCTCACATTTTGACCTGCTGACATTTAGTAAGGGTTCTTGTATCACGCAGCAATAAGAAAAAGCTATGTCATTTATTCTTCTAAACTTTTATGTGAAGGTGTCTTTCAGATTGGCGGTCACCAGTTTTCTCAGGTGAATTTCCATAGCTGCAGTTACTATTTACATGATTCCAGTGCAGTCTGTGGAGCAGGCTTTGTCATGTAATACCATCTGTCTGTGAATCAGACTTCCTGAATGCAAATCTAAATTGATGTGAAAATGGATTTACTGCTGCAATCTCAGTGACCTTAGTGACTGTAACTGAATTGAGTATGAAGATAAGTTGAAGAAACAATTACACTAAATCATTCAGGCACCAGTGGTCTGTAGATCACCAGCTCAGTGTGACTAATAATCTGTTTTCTTATCAGTGTTCTGCCCACCAGCAGGTCAGAACTACATCAGTTTTTCTCCTTTGTTCTTAAATATTTTATAGAGCTAGTTTTTTAAATCATGAATTGGAAGTTCAGCTCAGGAATGAAATAAGAGATTAACAGGTCAGAACATTACAGAAGTTCTCCCCTCCAATTTATGTTGGTTGTGAATCCAGCTGGCATCTGGTTCAAAACCACTGTGAGATGCATTGGTGACCTCTGACCAGTTCCAACAGGCCTGACCCGTTCCACAAAACCAGCTACAAACACATATCTCCTGTTAGTCACACGGGGGGAACTAATCCCACCAGAGAAGGTGAACTACATGTTAATCCTTAAAGGGGAGCTTCTTACTGACAAAGCAGTATGTTGGAAGCTGATAAAGCAATATGGTGTAAATTGTCTGCTTTTATGCTTTTTCTGGGAATAAGCAAAAGCCTTTGGGGTTTTCTTACACCATATTTTCACCATCATTAAATTAATTTAATTTCTAGTGACTACAAAAATTTGTTGTGGAAACAGAAGGGGCTCTCACCTTCTTTTCAGCAGATCTCGGGTTTTCACCCAATGCTGCTGCTGACTTCTGTCACCTTGGGCAAGTTACCTCACCTCTTTGTATCTGTTTCTCATCCCTTCCCTTGCCCTAATGAGAACACAAGCCCATTGGGGTGGAGTGATCCCTTACCCTGTGTTTGTGTTGTGGTAATCGAGTGACAGCAGTCTTGGTACAACGTGCATCAGTCCCCGTCCCCTTTAAAAAGCAGAGAAGGTGACATGTTCAGTTGTGCAGTGATTTATCTGCATTCTCTTTGCAAAGGGTGTGTATGTGGTGGTGTTAAATAAAAGGGGACCCTCAGTTTATGCATGAAGGAATAGAAATGCCCCTCACTGTGGTGGTGTTTGTGGGTCTCCAGGACGAGGGAAGAGATGAGAATCTTGACTCCATGTTTCAGAAGGCTGATTTATTATTTCATTATATATATTATATCAGACAAAAATTATATATTAGAACTATACTGAAGAAAGAGAAAGGAGACATCAGAAAGGTAGAAAAGAATGATAATAAAATCTTGTGACTGACCAGAGTCCTGACACGCTGGACCTGTGCTTGGCCATTAACTAAAAACAATCCACATGAGACCAAAAGATGCACCTGCCACGTTCCACAGCAGCAGATAATTGCTGTGTTTACATTTCATTTCTGAGACCTCTCAGCTTCTCAGGAGAAAAATCCTAGCAAAGGATTTTTCATAAAATATCTGTGACACCTCACCATGATTTAAAAGAAAAAAAAAACAGCAGTCTCAGAAAAGGAAGATTTTTGGGTATACAAGGGAAGATGCACAGAGATGGACACAAACCGTAATTCTAGGGAATAGGCTGCCAGAAAACGATGGATTTTGGGCACAGAAAGCGAGAAAACAGTGTGGCAGTAAGCAGGGCCGCCTGGGGCTGCGCTCCCGGCAGGGCAGGGTCGGGCAGGGCAGGGCCAGGAAGGGCAGGGCCGGGAAGGGCAGGCAGGGCCGGGTCGGGCAGGGCAGAGCAGGGCCGAGAAGCGCAGGGCAGAGCCAGGCAGGGGAAGGCAGGACAGGGCAGAGCAGGGCCGGGCCGGGCCGGGCAGAGCCAGGCAGGGGAAAGCAGGAAAGGGAGAGCGGGGCAGAGCAGGGCCGGGCCGGCAGGGCAGAGCCAGGCAGGGGAAGGCAGGACAGGGCAGGGCAGAGCCAGGCAGGGCCGGGCCGGGCGGGTTCCCGGCCTCCCGCCCTCCCTCACTCCCTCATCCCGCGCTGTCCCGGCGCCCTCTCGCGGGGAGCGGGGCTGGCTCCGCCTGTCATCGCCCTCGGAAACATAAACCAGATCGGAAATTAATTGTTTAATTAAATTAATTAATTGAAGTTAGAAACTGCCAGGTATTCAGGTTCTTCGGGACCTGTCACTTCTGCCTTGCAAGCAGCAGCCTGGTGAGCGCTGAGGCCGTCTGTTCTCAGCTGCAGCTTTTGTTGGGTATATATTGAGAAGCAGCACTTCACCTCTCTGTCCTTTATTTCAAGGATTCTGTTTGTTGAAAGCACTAAATGCTCTGAAACACCTTTCACTAAACAAGCAGACATAAAATGAAAAAAGGATTTTTTCTAACATGATAGATGCTTCCAAGTGGAACGGGGAACCCACCTAGTAGTTCAGTTAAAAGACAGCTAAAATAGATCAGTGTGACACGCAGAATGACACCTGTAAAAGTTGGCAGAAATGTCCCAGATGACAAAATTACCTGTGTGGCGTCAGGTATTACAGGAGACTCTCAGATCTCAAAGCAATAGAGAATTGAGCCTGTTGCAGTAGAAATTTTTATATGTTTGGTCAGAAGGAGCCCTCTTTTTCTCTTTCCCTTCCCCTTCTGGAGCCATCACTGTATTTCCACTGGCTTGTTGTTCTGGGATGGAGCTGCTTTTCTCACTCGCCTGCACAGTGTGCTTCAAACTGATCATAGTGTGGCCTTCTGTGATAGACCAGGTTTTGAAAGACCTGGAGAAGCCAACATTCCTTGGCAGCCTGTGAGTTTGAGATCTGACAGTTCACTAACTTGGCTGCAGAGTGAGCTTCCATGTCCCAAAAAGCCATGAGACAACATCAGCTAGTGATGGAGTAAAAAATACATGAAAGGAAAAATACCTGGATTCAGCATGCTACTTTCTGGGCTGCCTTCCCAGTCTTAGATTCCTGTGACTACCTTTTACTGTAGCCATTTCCTCAGCATCCAGGTAACCCTAGCTGAATGATAAAAATTCTTTTTTTTAGAGTAACACATTAATTGCTAGGAGAAAAATGTGGGAATGCACCTCACATCATGTGCTTTTTTCATTCATATTGAAAGTTTTAGGTTAGCTCTCAGTTTTTGTAGAGAATGTTCTTCCAAAGCAAGGTGGAGCAAAGTTTTTACAGCTGCTGCTGTTAGATGATAGGAATTAGGAAAATATGAATATAAAATATGTTCAAGACTTTGATGGAAAGTAGGAAAATCAGTTTTTAACAGTTTTATGGAAATTTGCTGAAAAGGAGATGTCCTGTATCCAAGAAAAATTGTTGCTCCTTTGTTAGGATACTTAGCATTCCCAGTGTCACCCACTGCATGAGAGTGAATGGTCTCTCAGTCCAAAATTTATAGATATTTACCAGCTGGATATTTATTACCAGAAACTGCATTCATTTTACACTACTGCTGTTGTGCATTAGTGTAGTAGTTGGACCAGAATCAGCTGTTTTGCTTCTGAGATATTATCTTAATAGCTATATCATTCTATAATTGTGGTCTTATTTAAAAGCATAATCTCTTGCCCAGTTTACTATGGCAAATAATATTAAAGTTTTGTGCACAAAGGAAATAATTAAATCCTGATCTCCCAGCTTCAGATTGCCTGGTGGTTGAAGAGCACATAACTGGTAATTACACATAGCCTTTATTCTTGTTTGTACCATCAGCATATGCATAATCATATGTTTCTTCTAAAGGCATTTCTTGCCTCAGTTTCCCTATGTGTTACAGAAACTTTTCATAATATTGTGCATATTTCTGCCCACTGGCCTTTGTGCAGTCCTTTCAATACACATGCTTGTAATTCCTGTCTGTTCTCCTTACGTAACCACAGAGCAACACAGAGATTTAAAGGAGGTCATATCAAAGAAATGTTGATGACAACTACGTGCTCTTTTGCATGGGTATGAAATGTAAGGCCTTGGGGAGAAGCACATTTTTGCCAGAGTGGGTGCATTGGAGGGAAAACATGCTTCATCCTGAAAGATATTCTGATTTTCCATGCAAAGCTCTGAGTTAAGTTTATTTACTTTTGATTTCCATTTAAAAGATTTCTTCATGACAGGCATGGTTGTTAAATTAATAACTCTTTCTGATTTTGATCTTTACAGCTATGTTTTAATTACCACAATGATTAGATGGCTAAGATGATCTTGCATGGTACTTGACTGAATTAATCACGCTTAAAAATATTCTCCCAGAAACATTAAACATCAGTGATTTATGGACCAGTCCCTCAGGCATGTGGAAAAAGCAGGTTCCAGTGCTGGAATGGTCTCAATAATTTCTGCATTGCCACTTTACACTGTCATATGTCAGAGTACCTGCAGCAATGTTTAGATTACCATTTTCTGGCCCAGCATATGCAATGATATTTCATAACCTTATTTTTTATGTCTTTGCAGTCTCCAAGGACTTTATCACCCACCCCTTCTGCAGAAGTAAGTTTGGTGGAACCTTTGGGGGCAGTGTCCTACTATGATTAGAATTATTCCCTCAGCCAGTGCAGGTGCTGGGTTTGTTGTCAAGTCAGATCCATCTGTGTTTGCCACACAGGCGTATTTTCTCAATGTTGAAACTTAATAAAAATTATTTCTAAGAAGGAAACATGAAGCTCTTATTGTACAAGAAGAGGAGCTGCCACTCCTCCCGCTAAGGCAGAGCCCTTTGTCCAGCAGGTGTCACTTCTGGTGCATTCCTGCTCCTTGTGGCACAGGCAGATCCAGGTCTCGAGAGCTGCAGGATTTACAGCAGATAAAATGCTGCTCTGAGCATCCAAATAACAGCCCATGTTTGCTGCTGAAACATTTGCAGTTTTCTCTTGAAGAAAATATAACCGTGGTCTGGTTTGGTTTTGCTTTGCCAGAGGAGTTAATTTGAAAATCTTAATAATATGGAAGAGTTGGGAAGTCATTTGTCAGGATAGAATCAGTGCCCTTGCAGAATCATTATCATTGCATTATCCTGTTTCTTATTTGCAACATAAAATTTTAAAAGTTGTACTTACTGCTACTAGTTAAAAATCAAGGGACTGCAAATTTTTTTGTAAATCTTCATGCATTAATCAGTCCTTTCCCTTTTCTCCTGGTTTAGTTGGCTTCATGGAGGGGTGGGGGGGTGAGGATGTCATTCATTTTGTGGTTTTTTGTTTGCTTCTTTTATTGGCTTTTTTTACCCCCAAGAAACCAAGTAAACTGAATTTTGCTGTACAAGGTGTCCCCCCTTTTCAGATGCATGGGGAATCTGATTTGGGTATAAATCCCTGCTGATACAGCTGGTGACACATGGTCAGTTTAGCCACAGAGAGCTCTGTGGTGCAGCTGTTGAATTCTTGCTGGTCTCCAAGCTCCATTAGCTTGCTGATGGCCAGTTGATGTGTCTTGTGCAGGACACCGCAGGACACACGTGCTCTGGATGCAGCTTCCCTTATGGAGCCGGGGAATGTGGGCAAATCTAGGATTATTACAGAGTTTAATAGAAATTACAGGTGGAGTTGGAACCTTCCACGACTGAATTCTGACTATAAAAATGGGTTGGAGCAGATCCTTGGAGAGCAGTGCTAATGAAGTAGGTTGAAAGCTTAAGGGATGTTGCTATTTCCGTCGCTTCTGCTGATGCCTTCAGATCCACGGAACTTAAGTGCTGCTAAAAATGTGTTCTGTGCATTTCCATTTACCAGTGTGTGCCTCTGTCCTGCAGGGCTACCAGGACGTTCGGGACCGCATGATTCACAGGTCTACCAGCCAGGGCTCCATCAACTCTCCCGTGTACAGCCGCCACAGCTACACCCCCACCATGTCACGTTCCCCCCAGCACTTCCACAGACCTGGTAAGGCCAGCTGCATTGCAGATCCATGCAAAAATAATGTTTCTTTATTATGCCACTCAGTGGTGCAGTGAAACACTTCTTTCTCTTAGAAGTGGAAGTTTAGGATTGAAAAATTGTTGTATATTTTAATGTCTTGTTTTCTACCTGGTTTTTTGTTCTGGATTGACATAGTCTTTTGCACTAGGCTGTTTCTTGCATCATAAATATGCATCTTCTGGTTTTGTTTCCAATCAGTTCTTTTAAAAATATTTGTATGCTTCTGAAAGCAAGCAGAAATTTGCAGCAGTGAATCACAAAGTTCATTCTGGAGTCTGGGAAAAGTATCACATATTGGAAACAAAAATTATGGCTTGACTGTACAGAAGTTAGTAATTTAGGCTTACTGCCTTGTAAAAAATTCTTTAAAGCTTGGTGCAGCCATAGAATCTCATATTGAGAAGCAAAATACCCATATGTTCCAAATTGCTTGTCATTTTTTAAGACATGGACTCAGAAAGTGTCTTTTTAATTAAAGTTGTAGGCAACTGCCTGGGAACACTTGAAAACATACTTTTTTTCTGGTTTAGCAGTGATGTACAAGTCCTATGTAGAGTATAGAAAATGTACAGGTCATTCAGGTTCCCAGTGCCTTCAAAATTACTGGTTGTGTATCTAAAAGCAAGATATGAATATGAACTATTCATCCACACGCAAAATGCATAAAAATGTATGGCTAAATGCTACTCATTGAAGACTTTTCAAGACTGATTTTATTGTGTATGGTAATGAATTAAATCTTTGTGATCTGTTTTTAAATTAATTGATACAATTGCATGGTTTCATGCATCTTCCTTGGTGATTACAGCTGAACAGTTGGGATGCCAAAACCCCATATGCAATAGGAGCTGCATTTTTAAAATTAAAGATTTATAATAGAGCCACCACTGTGGAACTTGAATGCTGTAGCCATTTCCTAATGGGGGTGGGCTGAAAGCAGCCAATTGTGTCTGTCAGTGAATGACTTATTTAAGGGACCCAAGGGAGGTGGGACAGAAGCAAATTGTGTCTGATACTTAGTGCTGACAACATGACTGTGTTTTAAGATGACGTTACAACTGAAACTGAAAGAGACTTGAAAATGTGAAAAAGCTGCAAACTTCTGTCCCTTGGTTCTCCATGTCTGAGGGGATTTTTCCATTTTTATTTGTTGTCTCAGGGATATGAACAAATCCAGGCCCTATTCCAGACTTGACTGTGATTGAGTTTTACTGTCTGTGTTCAGTCAAAGGCCTTCCCCAGAAGCAATCTCTGTTTATGTAACTCTTGTGATGGGCAGATGGGCTCAAGCCAGACTTGTGAGCCAATGTAAAATCTTCCAAAGTCCACAGCCTGAAGGGTTTCCTGGAGAGATATTTGTTCAGACTTACCTATGTTCAGATGATCTCATCTTGGGCTCACCTGTTACTGTTCCTCCTATGACACAGAAGTGATTCTGTATATTTTGTCATTTGATGTTTCCTACCCTGTTTTGGGGTAATTGTTAAAGCTACTTTAATAATTTTCCTACAGTAATTATTTATTGAATAATAGCACAAACATATGTGGTTTTTTTCCTCCTAATAGCAATTCTTTTCACCATGTTATTTTGCAAGAATAATTTCTCTCTGAATAAACCCAGTGGCTTCAAATCACTTCTCTTTTGCTCCCAGCTAGCCCTTGAGAGAGAAGTGAACTACTGTACTGACGTTGTCAGGATAAGGTTCTTCAAAAATCAAATGCTACAAGTTCTGAAAAAGTTTGCAGCCTTTTCCTCCCCTGGTGCCCTAGCTGATGTTGGCAGCATTTTTGGAATGTCTTAAAACAATAGAAAACAGCTTGCATGCCTCTTGAGTGACATTTTTTGGTCAGGGACTTTTCAAACCAGCTGCTTTCTTAACTAATTGAGCGTCAATGTTTGTGATGTTTGCATGCTGGTAGCAGGCTACTTTCTGGTAACAAGGCATTGCTCAGAAGCTCATTAAGCCAATGATGTTATGCTAAATTAGCCATGCAGTTCAAACCTAAGCCTCTCTTCTAACACTTCCTGTAATTTTGTCTTAACATTTACGGGCCCTTTGGTGCGTCTTTAACCGTTCTGTTGTTTTCTTTTCTCCTTCCTTCTTTCCAGAATCCTAATTGTTCAATGCCTTTTTTTTTCCTGCTTCCTTCGAAGCCTCCTTCCCTGCCTGTCTCTTATTGCTTTTCTTTGTCTCCGTTCTGTCCTGCCCCTGCCTCCCCGTGGCCGCAGAGCTGCTGGCTCTGGGCGCGCGGCGCGTGGCACCCCCGCGCTCCAGCGGCCCCGCGCTCCATGACTCCCGCCCCAACTCCCCATTCCGACACCACTTCATCCCCCATGCCAAAGGTAAGGAGCCAGGCCTCTCTCCAGGGAGTGCCCGCCAGGCTGGAGACCTGTTGGCGCTCTGGCAGAGCTGTGAAGGCGTGGCTCTGGGAGGTTGCCATGGCTGTGTAGCTGAGCATGCCTCAAAATGTGCTGCTGCACTCAGAACTACGTTTAGAATAGACATAATGTCCTTTTTTGGAGGAAATATGTCATTTCTAAGGGCCCTAGTTGAAGAGCCACCGAGCTTTTACCTGGTAGAAATACACAGATAAACATTTCATTTATTACTCAGAACCTGTATGTGCCGGATTTAGCTTCTTTCTAAAGCAGTACACCACAATCCCTTCAGCAGTTAGTTTATCAAATTTAATTATTGCTGCCCCATTCTTAAAACATGCAGTGAAAATTTGGTTAGTCAGTTTATCAAATTTAATTATTACTGCCCCATTCTTATAACATGCAGTGAAAATTTGATTACAGCATTGCCTGAATGAGAGCAAGGTGATCAAAACCATGAAGAAGAAAAAAAAAAGAGAGATTAAATAAAGATCAATGGCAAAAAGGAACTTAATCTTTGTTATTCACCTTGGCAATAATTAGAGCCCAGTAAAGTAAAATTAAAATCTCTAGGCCTCTCCTCAACTAGTGCAAATCAGCAGGCTCTGCTGAAGGCAGTAGCACTGCAAGGATTTACATTATTCGAGGATCTGGTATTTTTTTCAGTCTTTTACTTTCCATGGTTTGATTTGGAGGAGGATTCTTCTTTCACTGTGTCCCTTCAAGGGACTCATTTAGCTCAGTAAGCTTTTAGTTTTGTTTCTTGCTTTTTGTGAATGTGGTTTTACTCTTGAGTTCTACTGGGGCACTTGGCTGGGCCATCTCTTCTGTTTGGGGGGAGAAGGTCATAGCTTATATCACCTACAAGAGCTCAGGAGGACAAAGCTGAGTAAATTGAGCATAGATTCCAATCTGGCACCATTGATTAATATAGATATTCATAAACTGGAGATAATCAAGAGCAGTTGCAAGAAAGTTGTTGCTATGAAGTTTCAAGAAATGCTGATAGATCTCAACATCATAGCTCTTTAAGCATTCAGATCACCACCACTAATTTTAGTCTTGCCTTTTTTATGATTTTTGATAATCTGCACTGTCCAGTTTTCTACTATGTCTCTATTTTTCAAAAAATTTCACTTTAAAAGATTGGGACCCTTAAAAATAGCTATACTGCTCATTTCAGCATGCAGTTAATTCATAGTCCTTGCAATTTCAACATTTCTTTGCTGTAAATCCAAATAAATGCTCACACTCTTTCAGGTGGCATTTTCATTCTTTTTCTGTTGAGAAAATAGCTTCTTCAACAGATAAATGAGAAGAACTATTGGAAATCCATGCTTATTGTTTTCAGATTGTAAAGAATCACCTTGGCATGTAGGTCAGGTATCTTTCTCAGTTATTGTTAGAGAAGGCCAAGTGGGATTGCAAGTGCTGTAGACAGAAGTTGGGGAGTATGGTTTTTATCAGGTATGTCCTGAAAGATGTTGTAGGAATCCTCAGTTCTCTGAAGGTCTGCACAGCATTTATGTGTCATAACTCAGCCAGGCTCCTGAAAGCTCAAATTCATAGCACTGTGACAGAAGAGGCACCATGTGATCTTTTTAGTGGCTCAGCCTTTCTCACTTGTACTTTTAGCAAGAAAGTGATCTTGATGTTGGTTTGTAAGAAAGATTTCACAAAACAGTAACTTATGGGGTTTTTCCCTTTAGGAGTCAAAAAATACAGATCATGTCTCAACTGCTTTGGTAAAGGGGCATGATTTCCCAGCAGCATAATGATAACTGAAGTGTCATATGGCATATTTCACCTGTGTTATTCTGTATACTCAGGCCAGAAAATAAGACATTTAGACCAGTTTCAGTGTGTTTTCATACAGCATAAGGCTTAAAGAAACATAATGATTAAACCTCATAAACACAGCCAAAAGTAAAGAAATTGGAGGAGTGAAAGGGGCTAAAGATGCCTTAGAGTGAGAGTTTGTTGATGTAACATATATGTTGAAAAAGCTGGAAGAGTGTGTAATATGCATCAGCTTAGACTTAATTTAATCTAATTTGGACTCTCCATTGAATTTGGTCTTGTCTCAATAAAGAACTGTCTTTGCTATGAAAGAATCAAAACAAGTCCACGAATGAAAGAAACCCTGACCCTTCTGAAATCAGAGACAAAACCCTCATTGAGAGCCAGGATTTCATCTTGCATGCCTAGAATTTTTCAGAGGCATTCAAGAATATTGCAAAGCCCCCATAAGATTTCCATGTAAAAGGGTTCCAAAGTAACATGTATTCCTTTGCTCACAGACCTTCCTGTGAGGAATCTACCCACCTTCAGAGACAATTTGGACCTTGGTTTTCACAGGTTCCCTCTTTCCTTCCCTGAAGCAGGTCTCTTAAAAATCAAATGCTTTCTATACCTGGTAACTATTTCCAAAGTTTTGTGGATGCAAGTGAAAGTTCTGCTCTGTAAGACAGTTGTGTATTGGCTTTTCAATGATTTTCAGTTTCATGTGTGAAATAAAGGCTACACATCTAGACAAGAAGATGTATGGTAGCTTGACAAAACCTGAGCAGGAAGCAAGGGTTTCAGGTATTTATGAGCTTGTTTTCCTATGTCTACTCATAAGTGGAGGAACTAAACTGGAACCTGACGGAAGGCTCAGTGTTGGTTGCAAGTTGACAGAAGGCTCAGTGTTGGTTGCATATGGGACTTTTGGCCTGATTCTGTGAGCTGAGCTTGTGAATCCCACAGTGAGCCCAGTGGTGAGCACTTCAGAAGGCAGCAGGGACCTGCATTACACTGGGCTGTGTGTGGGCAAGCAATTCTATTCCTGGCTGTTAGGGCAGCTTGCCTAACAAATTCAGCTGTAGAAAACTACTACCTGATGGGGCAAAGAGAATGAAAGTAAAAAAAGCCTCTGAATTTCCCTTTTGCTGTGCTGTAGTGATTGATTTTTACATTAAGCTTGTTCCATTATCTCTTAACATCCCCCCACCTACACACAGACATTTTCAACTTCATGACAAGGGTGTGAGAATTCTTTCTACAGTGTTGGTGAACAGGAATGCTCTTGTTGCTTTGGGGAGTTAAGAGTAGTTACAGCATATCTGCAACAGTGAGAGCTGTTTTTGTGCAGGCAAGGAACCCAGATTTAATGGGTTTTTATGAAAGCTGCAAGCAGGCTGGCCATGAGGCCCTGGGAGACAGGTAGAGGCAACCAGGAGCTCTGCTTTCCTGTGTGCATGTGCACATTCTGCAGATGTTGGCACTGCTTCCATAAATTGTGAGTGGTTTTGCGGCTGCATCCCAAGCACTTATGCCTCGTTATGAGAGCGGGCCCCTCAGGGATGGCCTAATGGGAATCTAAGTGGATGTACCATTCCTTCTTGGACAGATTGGAGGCAATGAGGCTGCCATCCTAGGAAGTGTGAAGGGGAGTTATTTGTTACTACTAGCAGGAGTCATTAGGTACCCCTGGAAACAGAAGCCAGCAGAAGCATCTGTAAAGGATCACGTGCAGGATGATACCACAGTAATTGTCTGCCTGGTGCTGGGTGCATTATACAACGTGTCCAGTTCTCTCTGAACAAATTATCTGTGTCCCAGATGCAAGACCAGCCACCATACAATTATGGGTGTGAACACACTTAGTTGTGTCTAGAGGTAGAGAGGGGTCTAAGGAGGGTTTCTTCCCTGTATTTGTAGTGTTGATGATAGAAGCGTTGCAAATTGAACATGCACACATTTAGTCTACCAGTTCCCAATGGGTAAAATGTATTTGTGACTCCTCTGTTGAGACAAGTCCACAGGTCAATAAATCCTGTTTGTTTTTCCCTTCCATTGAGTATAATTGCCAAAGGAAGCAAAAAGGCAGAGTGACATGTTCTCTATAAACAACTAACTGTATCTCAAGACATATTGATGGGGTTTTTTTCCTTATAAAACAATGATTTTGCTGAAAAGTACCTCATAATTTCTTGGTAGAATTAAGAGACATAAGTAAAACTAGGTGATGTGTTTCACCATCACAATATCTCAAAGGGTGGAGAAGTAGAACACAATATTGGAATTGCTAAGCAAAGGGCCATAGATTGAGATAAACAATAATATTTAACTAATCATTCATGCTGCTTTTCAAAGTTTTTTGTGCCTTTAGTGCCTTTTAGATTGGTAGATGACTGTTCAAGTAAAAGAGGATTTCTTGTGTTAATTGTAAAGAAAACTTCTTTTTTCCTTCTCCCACACCTATTTCCCCATCCCAAACAGATAAATTGTGTGCTGAGTCTAAGGTTTTGTGTCCTCTAACAGGACATAAGAAACAGGCCTGAATTTTTTTTTCATATGTTTTATAACCCTTCTGTATTTGTTATCATTCCCTCCTCCACTCTCCTTTTTTTTTTCCTGCTTTCTTAATCAACATTTCTAAAGCCCTTGTGTATACTTCAAAAATGGAAGGGAATTGATGTTCCCCTACTTTTCACTGCTGGGGTCACCCCACCCATGTGAAATAAGCTCCCATGTGGATGGCTTTTCTTTGTGTGAGTTTGCTCCAGTTTGAAGAACGGTACAATAAAAGAGATAGCTGCATTCTTTCAAGGTACACACACACAGCTGTGAATGAATATCTGGCTGTTAAGTCTTGATACTTAGAGTCCATCGTTGTGATTGTGCAGCAGCCCTGACTCCCTGACAAGGCACAGAAACTTCCAGGGCCTTTGGATTGCTGTGGTGCATTATCAGGAGGCACAGGGGTAATCCCAGTAAGAGTAATCCTACAAATAGCACAGACTGTGTGTGCAAACTAGAGCTAAGGTTTTAGGTACTAGATTCAGCTTTGCTAATTCAGCAGTGGTGAAGTGTTGTCATCAGAACCAAATTTGGCGCTGACAGAGATTTGGAGCAGCATGATCGAGGTGTGCGCAGCCACCAGATGGGCTGCACTGCTTCACAAATTATTTTGCCATATCAGAATTTTCCTAAACCAATGAAAGAGTGTTTGTGGAACAATTATACCTTTTGATATGGGCCAAGTGACCTAACAGCTATTTTCTGTTTCTGGTTTCTGTACACTTCTGGTTTGATGAACTGTAGTAACTGCCAGCATCTGCTTCTATCTGCTTTGGGTTTGCATATCAACTACTCTGCTCCATGTTTGCGCCTTTTATTTCCAAATATCAATCTCTGTACTAAAAAATCATTGCCAAGTAACGTTCCATTCTTCTTTTCGGACCTGCCCATCTAACCACCAGCTACGAGCGCACAGCTCCTGCCTGCATGCCGTCAGAATGAGTCTGAGCTGCTCAAACCTCAACACCAGCCTGAACATGAATTTTTGTCTCTGCAGGAATATCAGGGGGAAAAAAAAGTCACCAGGGCTACAACCAGCTCCCCTTATTGTTTGTATTTATACTTTTGGTTCAACTTCTTTTCTCCCTGGAGGTTTTGATTCCACCAATTTTGTTTGGGTTTGATTTTGATTGGGCTTGCCTTTTTTTTTTTTTTTTTTTTTTTTATTATTGCTCTCCCTCTTCTCATTTTGTTTTCTCCATTCTTTCATTGGAGGCAATGAGCCGTCCAGCGGTCGGAACTCCCCTGTCCCCTATCGGCCTGACAGTCGCCCTCTCACTCCAACTTACGCTCAGGCCCCTAAACATTTCCATGTTCCAGGTAGGAGCTGGCACTGTGTGTGTCTCGCTGTCCTGTCACAGTGTAGAATGTAGCCTTTGTAACTCCTGTCTTGTCTCCATCCTTTCACACTGTTTACCATGGGTTGCACCCTCAGCATTTGGAACTGCTTCTGGGCTTGCTGAGAGGAGTAGTGCCTTAAGGAACGTAGGGGTGGTTTTGTGATTTTTGTGATTTTTTCCTATTCTCTTGGTCAAGTGTTTCACTCGTAGAATGCTTCATTTTTCAGGGTTGTTTGATGGCCTGTGAGTTGTATATGAACTATGTAGGGCTTGGTTTTTCTCCCATTTGCACCAGCTGAGCATCAGCACAGCTCTAATTAGAGTTAGTTTTGATTCACATGCAGGAGAGAGGTGGCCAGTGAGCCATTACATATATTGTTCATTCAGATTGTTGTGGCTTGTTTCAATCTTGATCTCAGCAATTCTAGTTTAGTGTCCCTTTCTTTTTAAAGCAGGTAAGGTTGTTTCTTGTTCTGTGCAATGGCTTGGTGTCCTTAGAGAGTCCTGCAGATCCACAAGGATATGTGTGCCTTAGATGTCCTTTCTATAGAGAGCAGTCTCTGTTTTGAAGTGAGCTCCACAGTTGTTCCAGCACCTGAGAAGACCATATGTCTTGGATTTTGATGGGATGAGCTGTGTGTCCCTAGGGTTTGGACATGCATCTGGCTGAAAGCCTTGTTCTATCCAGTTATTTTCAGATTCCCTTCAGCCTGGTATTCCTCCTCACTGCTGGAGGTTACTGCCCTTCCTCCTCTCCTCAAGTCAGGCAGATAAACAGTTTGTGCACCCCCTCTTCCAGTCAGGGTGACCTGGCTTGGCTGAGGTCGGCTCTTTTAACCACTTAAGCTCACCTGGCTCTCGGTGCCTCACTAAACTCAAGCCTAATTGCATGAATAGCTGTGAGAAGTGACCTGGAGCATGGTGTGGGAGCTCTCCTCGCCAGCTGGGGCCCTGCAGACACAGAAGGAGCTGTGCTCCCATCCTCCCTGCAGCTCTCTGGGGTCCGTGTGCACAGAAGGACTGCATGACTGCCCTTGAAACGTTCCTACCTGTTTGCTGCTCAAGTGGCCATAACAGATCCCACACAGGAATGAAGTACCACAGCCTTTCTGTGCAATGAGTTTGCCTGTTTATTTAAGGATGTAGGGTTCTGCAGAGTAAGATTTGCCTCTGTTTCAATAGATTTTTAAGTTTAACTTTCCTTAACACCAAAGGCAAAGTTTCCCCCTATAACACTTTAATTGGATCTGTGATACAGCACGTGTTTCTGAAATTCCTTTTTATCTTTCACTCTAATGTAACTGGAAACTTTTTTCAGGCAGCATAAAGTAGCAAAATGGGTTTCTGACATTAATTTTCTAGCTCCCCGTAGCTCAATTTGCTCTTCTAATAAGATTTTGGCACATTTTTGCACTGTAGTGCTGATTTTGGATTAGCTTTTGTATTTGTAGCTGTGCTGAATACATGAAATGTTGGCTGGGGTGGGAAAGTAGTTTAGAACAAAATGGTTGCTGTCTTAGATTATCATTTGGAAAAATATGGTATCATTTAGACATGCTGTAGATTTTACTGCTTTAGAGTTCTGGGAAGTGTTTTTATTCTGATTTACATAGGTAATATCCAATATGGTGGGCCTTATATAAAAAAATTACAGAAAAAAGAAAGAAAATCTGTTTTATGGTTTGAGAATTAGTAGCATATCAGTGAACATCGCATAAAGAATTCCTTTGACTCACTGAAGTGTGGCTGTTGTTGCCTGTTCAAAGCAGTGTCCTAGGTGGCTATTTTGTTCTCGGGATTTTGAAGTGAATTGTAGGCTCACTGCATTCTCCTCTGTTCAATCCAGCCAGTCAGTTGGAAAGAAAATTGAGCTGTTCTGACTGAAGCACAATTTTCCACAGAAGTTATTTGGGGTAGTTTTCCCCAAATGGCTTGTATCCTCACCATTGAAATGTCTTGCCTCCTTACATTTCTTCTCTTTTATCCCACTTTAAAATTGATGGTTCATGAGTTGATGCATCCACGTTACAGAATCAGCTCCAAAGGACTTCATACCACATGTCTTTGACTTTTCACTTGTTCTTATGTTTTCTTTTCTTTAAATAATCTGATTTTGTACAATACTAGAAATAGTTTTCTGGCTTTTTCTTGTGCTACATCCTTGATTTGGTCTATCTGTTGCTTTAGTGGTTGAGTTATCTTTATCTATAACTGAAGTAGTTTTCACATTCCCTTTTTTTCTGTTTTTTAATGTCACAGATCAAGGTGTCAACATTTACAGGAAACCGCCCATCTACAAACAACACGGTAAATGACCTTTCCCTTTTTATTTCAAAACTGGAGTGTCAACTGAATTTAAAAGTGGGCAGTTTGTGAAAAGCATTCAGTTTTTGCTTTGCAAGCATAAAAATTAAGTAGTCCAAGCTTGAAACGGCTTTAATTGCATGTCCTGGAAAGTGATTATGTTTTAAAGCCTGTTGTTTCATTTGGATTATATGGTTAATATTGCCGTGTGGATATTAATGGCAAAATTGCTATTAGCTGAGATTTTGCTGTTCGCATTATGATACCTTCCAGCATTTCTCTTCTTTAAGCTTTTATTTTAAGAGTACAGGTACTGGTCATGTTAAAATGAATTAACAGGAGACTGATCTCTGACAGTGACTTCACAAAATATCCCTATTTTGTGAAGTCATTTTGTCTACAATAATTTATTTCTGCAGCAAAAAGGGAGATGTTATAATCAGACTGGAATTCCAAATGTACCTTTAATATGGCTTTAAATAAGAATCTTTAATTAGTGAAGATATTGTAGGTGACTTATCTGTGACAGGGCCAATTTGACTCTCAGTCATGTGATGCAGCTCAGGTAGTTTGCTGTACTTGTTTTTCCAGGTGTTTGGGTTCTGAGTTGGACAGCAATGTTAGTGCTCTGAGCTTTTTGGTGTTGGTGTTGTCATAGCAAGTCTGAAATGACAATGATGGCAGAAGCCTACAGCCTTGCCTGTCTTTAGTCCTACAGGGGAAGACTGCATTATAGAGGAGTGTGTTCACTCTTATAAGGAACATTATAAAGGAATCATCATAAAGGAGTGTGTTCACTCTTCCCTCCTGCTTGAACAGACAGCTGTGCATAGGAGATGTCTTTTATTCACCTCAGTGAAAGACAGATGACTCCACTATTTGTAGACTCTGAACTTTTCATCCCTTTGCAGATGTTTTATCCAGTGAAATGTATTTGGGGTTAAGTAGCAAATCAGCAGCACTGCAGGGCTTAGATGAACGTCTGGCTGAGAGCCAGTGAGCTGGGGTGAGCAGGAAAGCCCACAAGTCCATTCTGTAGTCAGGAATGAGCACTGCAGATTACACTGCTCTGCTATCACATCAGGGTCTTCCCCTCTTTCTTTTTTAAGTTTTAAACCATATGCTCATTTTGAAAAAAAAGTCTTAACATTGTTTCTGTTTATTTTTATGGTTTTAATGTATCTCCTCACCTCCCATTAACATGTGAATGTTTAACCACTGACATCACCAATTCTAATACGTAAGTACTGTTTGAAGTCATGCTTTTGTAAACTCTGACCAGCTCCCTCCATGCCTGCAGTTATGCTCAGAGTTTTCCAATCATCAACTGCTCAGAATTCCCAATGATACCTAACACTGATGTTGCTTAACTACCTGGAACGTGTTGGATGAGCAGCACAGTGCATCACTTTGTTAAAACATGTCTTTCTGTTTGGTTTTTTTTTAAAAAGAGAAAAGGAAAGAAAATTCTGGAACTGTTGCTACTGATACAATAGTCTCATATAAGCAAAGGTGATTTGAGCTAACATTTTCCAGCTCAGAGGTAGTTAAGGTTGGATTTAATGTACACTGAATCCTATTAGATGTTTTTTTTTTTTTTTAATGTCAAGAAGAGAAAGCCATAATGCATATCCTCACATGCTTTTACAAGGCTTTGGCTTAAAATGGAATTAAAGTAGAAGCCCCACTACCGAGCTGTTTTGTTGGTCAGGTTCATTGCTTTGCAAGTGCCTTGCCCTGCCAAGTTGATCTTAGTGGAGTTTAGTATTTATTAATAAGTTTGTATCTGCTTTTACTACTGCTGCATGCTCTAAGCAAGGGCATGCAGCACAAAAAAAAACCCCTAGTTAAATATATTTGTTCAAGGTTTCTTTTCTTCTTTGTTTTGCAGCTTTTAATAGATGAAATAATTAGGATCAGTAGTGTTAGGATTTGTACTGTTACTCTGATCTATTAGGTTGCTTCCCTTAGAGGGAAAACTTACTAGTACATAAATCTGAGTTCATCTTCATAAATAATCAGCTGTCCTTAGGAGATATTGGCAAATACTGTTAGGCTGCATTTTCTCACTCTTGCATAATCATTCTTACACTGTGAAACCCTAGTAAAATGCAAAGCTGATTTGGGTTATCTTTGGGGTGGGGATGCGGGAGTAGAGGAAGGTTTGATTCCAATCTATTGGCAAGAACAAGGCATTGCTTTGCTTCGGTCTGCAATTGGAAAAGCAAAACATGAAAATGTTTGCTTTTGAAAACTAACTTCTTGTAAAGTATAACATTTTGCCAAAATAAGGCTGACTTTGTGCTGCTCCAGACCATTACATAGCTAAGTTCCCTGATTGCCATCTAGATGCAGCTGCCTTGGCAGCACAGAGCAAGTCCTCCGAGGATATCATCAAGTCCTCCAAGTTCCCAGCAGCTCATGCACCAGCACCCAACGAGATACCAAAGATTGAGACTGACCACTGGCCAGGCCCTCCCTCCCTGGCTGCCATAGGTATGGAAACACAAACCATTCATCTCTGCAGCTCCAAAGGTACTGCTGACCAGGGCACATGGACAGTGCAGCTGCCAAAAGGTGGAGGAACGGTGGTGTCCACCTGATGCTCACCACAAAGTGTAGTTCTCCTGGTGAGACCACTGAGTGTCTGAGTCTAAAACTGTTGAACTGCACTGAGTAGAAGAGGCTTTGCTAAAGGACTTTGGGATTCATCACACTGATATTAACCCCCAAGCAAATTTTTTGAACTCTAGTGCAGTAACTTAAAAAGTGTGGTGTGTAACAAAATCCTGACTTCTCTCTGCTATTCTATTTGTCTTTTAGTCCTAAGCTAATAGCAAAAATTCCACAGAAAACATGATTGTTTCCAACCACATGACTAATTTCATGGCAAGAAGCAACAACTGAATTGGAACAATTAACAGACTAAACAATTCCTGATTTTCAAAGTTACTGTTTCTACAGACTTGGTATTTTTCTTTTGTGTTGTAGCACTACATATATCTTATTTTCTTTTCTTTAATCCATGTGCATCATCAATTTAAATTTTTTTCTTTGTATTTTTCCCTCTGTTGAGTTTTTATTGAACCCTGTAGCATAAAATAAGCAATCTAGCCTAGGTTCATTCCTGAAGTTATGTCTGAACAATGAGGTGTTACTTGATTCAGGTCTCTGTGAGGGAATGTATGGCTTTCATAACAGTGGGATCTTCACAGGAGTTTCGGGAGAGAAGACACAGGGTGGGAGAGCTCAGAGACCAACTGAAGGGGCTGCACATACAGCAGCAGCTTTTTGAAAATGTCCTTTAGTTGGGATTGCGCCCTGACAAACGTGTAGAGTCCTGGAGTCACAGGAATAACATCAACATACTTGAAGCTCTGTCATCTACATACTTGAAATGTTTACATACTTTAAACACTGAGTTTGTCTAGCACAGGGTTGGTAAATTACTGTATCAGATAAAACCCTGTGCAGAAAAAAATAGAACTGCTGTCTAAATGCTTGCAGCAATAGCACATCCTGTGTATTCATGGGATTGTCCTGGCATCCAGACTGGATTATTTCTTAAGAATATTCAAGAAAATAAAAATTATTCAATAAAAACTAAGGAATTAAAATGTAGAACACCTGTGCCTTAAGTTATTTTAGCTCTATCCAATGGATCAAATTAATTTACTTCATTTTAGACTAAAACCAATGCCTTATTTATTTCAAATATAAGCATTCATTTAGGAGACTAATGTAGTTTCATTTTCCATTTGAAATGTTAATTCAGATTTGCTTCTCTGAGTCTAGATGAAAGAGTAAATGTAAATCAGACTTGAGGTTTTCAGCTGTGATCCACTTGCTGCTGTTTTTAAACCCATGTTGCCAGAACCAGCAACATGAGCTCCTTTCTCTATTAGGGTCAATCACGACTTCTGTATCCAGGACCATTGCTTGGTTTGATAACCACAGGGCAGGCTACCCAAGTGAGTTTTATTAAAAAGGAATTTTGAAAAAGTCTTTTGACTTTGCAAGGAAATACCGCTTTGTTTATTCAGCAAATCAAACTGACCAGTTCTGTGAACTAGCATTGAAATCTTGGAGCTGCAGTTGAACTGATGCACAAAGCTCTCTCTGTGCTGTGGTTTTGTGGAAGCAGGAGCTGACATGAGACGCAGATCAAGTGGAAGGGAGGAAGATGATGAGGAGCTGCAGAGACGCCGGCAGCTGCAGGAGGAGCAGCTCATGAAGGTGGTTATAAGCTTGTCCTCATGCTGTTTCTGAGCACCATCCAAAAAGTGCCCCTTTGCTTTCTGTAAGCAAATCCTTCCTGGCCAGCTTTTTTTATTAATGTGGTTTTTTTTTTAATTGCCATTTGTAGCTCAACTCTGGTCTGGGGCAGTTAATATTGAAGGAAGAGATGGAAAAGGAGAGTCGCGGTAGGTCAGCCCTTTCTGCCAGTCGTTACAATTCTCCAGGTAATTCATGGAGGCAATAAAGCTAATCATAAACAACGGGTATAAACACCACAGAATGCACACACCAAGCAGAATACACATATCAAGTAATGTCCCAGAAGAGAGACAGCTGGGAAAGCTGCTTGATACGTGTTTATGCGGTGATCTGCCCTGAAAGAGTGGCCTGATTCATTACCTGGTTTTGTGAGGGGAGAAATGTCATGGTTGTTTTTTTAATTAGAAGAAATATGAGGCTGGGGATTTTCAGGCAATTTTGAGGAGAGAGCTGCTATAATATAGATATGGAGTGGGGTGAAGTGTTCAGTGACTATGACATCACACACATGCTAATAGGCTGGGTTATTAAATTACAGCAACACATTTTGCTTACACTGGTGGTTCCTATCCCTATTTAGTCTCTTCTCCCAGGAAAAGATATTCCACATTATTGACCAGTGGGGCTCCACATTCCAAATACAGCCAGTTCACCTGGGCTGACATTTTAATTGGGTGTATTTTGTTCCAAAGCAAAAGCACGAAAGCTAACTTAGATTGTTGAACTTAGATTCTTTGCCTTGTTACACATTTTGATGTATGGCTGTGGCCTTCTCACATCTCCAGAGAAGGGTTTGGAGGTTTTATTTTACTGTCTTCATTCACCAGCCATTGTAACATGAAAGCTGTACTTTGAGCCAAGAAGAGACAAGATGAGTCTCTCTGGAGTCATCCACTGGAGCAGTTTCCAAGCAAACTAAGATTTCCTTGTGTTCCCTGTTTTATAAGTGTGTTGTTTTGATGGCCTTGGAGAGGATTCCTGTCTCTCACTCACAGTCTTTAATTTTTATGGGACTAGAGTCTACCTGCTCAACTCAAAGCTTACGGGTTTTTTATTAACCTTAGCAAAGGTTGGAGAACTCCTTTATTTGAAATGTGTCCATCCCTCTTTGCAGGGATAATCAGTGCCATCATCAATTCCCTTTTGGAATCAGGGGAGATGCCAAAGCAGATGCCATGGGTGATCCATGAGCATTTTTTTCAATCCAGGGTGTACCACCTTGATTTTGAGCCTAGAAAAATCAGTGTCCCTTATTAATGGCCTGCCACCATGACATGATAAAGCTGTTTTTAACTCACAGAATGTGTGGAAGTTTGTGCTGAGTTTGGGACTGAGTTTCTTAAAGTTAGTGTGTCTCAGTTGTGTGTATGCTTGGCTCTTCTAACTGTGTATTTTGTACTAGGTGATTCCTCAAGTGCTCTAGTTTTTCGTTTCCATGGAATTTTCCATTAAAATATTTTCCCTTCCTCATTCAACAGCACATGCTTCAGCCTCCAAAACCTCTTCTCTCCCTGGGTATGGAAAAAATGGACTTCACAGGGTAAGAAGATGGTGATTTTGAGACGTGAAAGGTGGCTTTAATTATCCATGGTATTTATTTCCATATCAGTTGTATTGGATTTTCAGTTTGATAAATGTTTCTTATAAAATCACCTGAAGTCAGACCATTTTCCCCTCCCACAAACTACTTTGTTAAAAAGTCAAGAAAGCAAAGGAATAAATGTTGTAAAATGGAGGGGGAAATAAAAAAATTAAAACAATTTATTTCTCCCCATGTAGCAACCTGCTTATAAAGTCTTGAAGTGTGAATTTATGTTCTGTCCCTCTTTTGCTGTTACAGCCAGTCTCTACGGATTTTGGTCAGTACAACAGTTACGGGGATGTGAGTGGTGCTGTTAGAGGTAAGGATGAGGAGCCTTTTAGAGTCTATTAGTAATAAATGTAAAAATGTGATGATGTTTGATCATTTCTGCTGTTTTCTATGAAGGCTGTGGATGTGATTACTTTTTATTTGCTCAGTGCTTTTTAATTTTCTCTGGCAAACTCAATTAACTCAAAGCATTTCAAATACCTGTTAAAAATATTGGGTTTATTTTGCTAAATCTGTTATGTGGAACTGATCCTTGTTCATACTTTAGCATTGGATCAAATGGAAAGTAAATAATGTGTGCATTATCAGGAATATGAACTGAGTTCTGTGAGTTTTGTGGGTTTTTTCTCTGAAAATTACCATCAACTGTGCAGTCTGGAACAATGTGCCACAGTGAAGAAAGGGAGATAATGCCCTCTAATCCCCATTGCTGCTCATGATCTTCATTATGACTTTGATCTGGATGTGGTACCAGTCAGTGCCAAATTAAAGATTGACAATGTTATTTATGAAAGTTACAAAACTTGGAGAGTTAATGAAAAGAACTGCAATACTTGGAGTGTTCGACTCCACAAACAAAGTCCAAAATTAGAAATGTTGCTGGCCTTAGAGAATCAGATGGGATTTTGGAAAAATCAGATATAACCGAAAACAGAGAAGGATTCTGGTAGATTGTGACTGATTCCTGTCCTTCCACACTCTAAAGCTGATGAGATTTCTCTTTTGCTTTTCAGATTTCCAGGTAGAGTACGGGTTTTCATCAATCAACTGACAGCAGAACCTAAAGCAACTCCTTGCTCAACTCTGAATTTCTGCTACAGGGAAGGGTTTCTTAAGACAATAGCTTTGATTTTCCTGCATGTTTAAGCATAATCACCAATGTAGATCCTTATCAACAAAAAACAGGCACAGCCTCGGATTCCTCCTTGTCACCTCCCCAGAGCTGAGCTGAGACAGCTCACACCTGTTCTGTGGCTTGCTCTGTAAAATCCACTCTGTTCCTGTATGAATTATCTGTAATAGCCTTCTCTGGACACGTGAGGGTGGATTTATTTTCAGCCTCTCTAGTACTGACCCCAGAGACACATAGAAAGTCTCTTCCAGAGGAAAGTTTCTCTCATACCAGGAGCTTCCTCAGTTTTACCCTGGGATTTGCTCTCCAGACAAGATGGCTGATCAGTAGTTTTCTACAGTGCTGCCATCCCAGATGAGCCAGAAAGAAGTGTGCTTGCAGATAGAAAGCTTCTTACTTCAATTACTGCCTGCAAGGTTTTTTTCAGAATGGTTTGAGTCTGCCTGCCTCCTCAGCTCAATCACAATATGAAATGCCAATTTAAGAAATTGTTTAATTACTTGGATAAATTTGTTAATGGCATATCAAAATCATGATGATTGGAAAGAGAATAAGATTATGGGAGGGGAGCAGAGCTGTCCATGTATTGTGCTCCAAATGTTATTTCCTTGGATTTAGTACCTGTGTCAAAACAGCACCTTTTTACCCCATCCCTGTTTGTGTTCATAGTAAAAATTACCCATTGTAGAGACAAAAAAAAAAAAAAAAGAAAAAACCTCTCAGCTGTACAGTAAATTACAAGAACGAAAGCCCAGAGGTGTAAGAACGCTTTCTGGGCAGTTGGGTGGGATCTGAATTAATGTTAGGGAAGGACTAGAGAAGAATTTGACCTGGTCACTGGGGTGGGAGAGGGACCACGACTCTCTTGGGGTGCCCAGGTCCCCTGGAAGGTGGTGCAGGTCAGCTCAGGGGGGCTGTCACCAGCCTGAGCAGGGACAGGAGCTGTGGTGGCTGAGGGGACTGAAGGATCCCTCTGCCCACCTCGCAGGAGTAGCAAAGAGCAGCCATGGCAATGATTGAAATAATAAGACCAAGAATTAAGACTTGAAGGAAGTCTCAGGGCAAATTCACCTTTGTCTTCACCACTACTTGAGTGCCTTTACCCTCTGTGTGTGTAACCTCTGTGTCTGCTGTGTGCCTGTATCCGATGCAGTCCCTCCCGGATGGTCATGTCCCTGGAATGAGAATGGACAGAGGAGTATCTATGCCTAACATGTTGGAGCCAAAGGCAAGTGCAGATGTTACTCACTTTCCTTCAAGACTTTGAAGGTTTTACTGTGAAATGCAGATAAAATTTGGGAAATGTCTTAGTTCCCTTGTTTTCTTTTACCTCACCTCAGTCCCTGCTCCTTATGTGCCAAACCTCTCCCTTTGTTCTGGACTGTGTTCTGCAGGGGTTAGTGCTCAGGCAGGCTGAGGGCAGCCCAGGTGTGATCCCTGGGGTAAGGAAGCTTTTCTAGGGACACAGTGACAGATGTGGAAGGCTTTCACCAGCCAAAGCACCAGGCCAAACTCAGATCTGTCCTGTTTGAAAAGTGCTGCAGATTGTTGTGGCTCACAATACACTGTTGAGGCTGTCTCAATTCCAAAGATTATGGGAAATCTTTGACTGGAAGTAGGATACCTACATGTCTGTCTGGATCTGTTCCTCAGCTCTCAGCACTGCTAACCTGAGACCTGTCCATAGCATTGAATTCCCTGTATGAGAAGCTCTTCAGGAGATTTATTGGAAAAAGAGACAATGTCTGCTAATTACAATTTAAGACACAAATTAAAATGCTTTTACAGCTAGGTCTAGAGATACCTGAGTAAAAAATGAATATAATATATCAAGGGAATTCAATCAGGGCTGTGTTTTAAATATTTCAGCTTTATTGCTGGTGAACCTTCCATGAAATCATGATTTTGCCAAAGTTACAAGGATCAGAATTTCTGCAGTTAAGTGAGGAGCTCACTTTGCAGACCAGATTACTTCTTGTGCTTCCGAGTCACCTCCAGGCCAGCTGTACAAGGCAATAACCCTGGCTGTATAAGCTGAGACCCCAGTGCACTGTGCAGTTGCAAGTGGTTTTGTATATTATATAAATAAGACTGTGGGGGCTCCTAAGGTACTGCTTTTTATTCCAAAGAATTTCTCTTTCAATGCAATAGAAATTCTTACAGTCACCACTGCTGTTGATGTACCCAGTGATTTGGGAAGCTATTTTGGGTGACAAATTCTGTCAGTATTATTAATGACAAAATTTAATTATTATTTATTAATGGTTATTTAAAATTTAAAAATTTTGGGAAATTTCCTGAGATAATAGATCACTTTCTGTTGCTATTTATAAAGGTGATGCCAGACCCTCAGGATGTATGAATTGGCACTGTTTTTATTCATGTCAATTGTCCAACACTAACTTACACTTGCTAAAATAAAATAAGCCAATTCAGAGTCAGCGTGAAACATATGTAAAGTAAAGATTAATAATCCTAACAATGACCAGATGGTTCTCCAGAAAGGACAGAATTTGTGCATCTTGCCAGCCCAGACTGAGACATGCCTTGTTGTGAATATTTAAACATAAAATGTACTTATGACCGTAGATCTTGACTTAAGCTCTGCCTGTTTAAATGTGAAAAGTTACATTTTAGTTTCCTATAATGCTGTTTATAGTAGCCATTTCCAGTACCAAAAATAAAAAATGTAACTCCCAAGTATAGACCTAACTGTACAATTGTGACAATGTCAGAATCTCATAAGAATCATATCTCACAATTGGTATGTAAGCACACATTATTTAAATTATTATTATTACAATAAAATAAGTGGTGTGTTCATTGATGCCTGAATGTTATTTATTATGTTTTGAAAAGTTCATTGGGATAATTGTTAACAATGGAATGAACTTAATTTCTGAGTACTGCATAAAAGTTGATTAAGTCAAACTTCTTCAGATGTTGAAATAATGTAATTAATAGCACTTAACAATAGCTCAGCTCTCTCCAGGAGAGTGTTGTTGGTCTCACTCATGTTCCCAGTGGGCAACTAAGACCCATAAATGACAGTAAAGCCTGAACCAGTTGCCACTGAAGTTTCCAGAAAAACTTCATTGACTTGCGTAGGGGTTGGATGAGGGGAAATGCTGCTTTCCTACAGAGACATGCAGTGGGAAGGGCTCTAGAGATGCTCTGGCAGACGGAGCATGAGCTCTCCTAAGTCATTCCAGGCATGGAAGTGTCTATCCAAGGGGGGAAAAAAAATAGAACACAATTTTATTTGCCAGGGATGATTCCAGAAACTTATTTTTGTATTTTCTGAAATCCTTTCCAAGCAGCACTGTTTCTATTAGTTGTTTGAATTCTTTAACTATCCAAAAAGGCAAGGAAAAACGTGATAAATTCTACTGTATGCAGAGGCCCCCACTAATTAATATTTTGCTCATTCAGAGATGCTGCTGTTTTTATGCACTTCCATGTTTTTAAAGCCCACTCACTGTCAGTCCTTGGGCTTTCCACACTCTGGCAACCATTAGTTAGACCAATGAGTGACAAATGCAATTATTTTAATAAATTTATACATTGATGGACGAGGAAATACATTGCCTAGAAAGGATTCTGCCTGACCAAAGCCAGCTGATGTATTATATACAGCATGAAAATTTTGGCTTTACAATATAAGGTTGGTCAATGCTAAACAAGTTCTGGATCTTTTCAGATCAGCTTGTTTTCCATACAACTTTAGGAAAAAAAGGATAAGAAAAAAAAACCAAAACACCAAACGATATTTGCTTTGCAAAAGAAAACAAATATTTGTGTGTTTATGAAAATGACACACATTTTGTTCTGTCTGCTTTAGACTATAAATATAAATATCTCTTTTCCCCCCTTTTTATACGTTGTTAACAGATTTTTCCATATGAAATACTCATGGTGACCAACAGAGGGCGAAATAAAATACTAAAAGATGTAGACAGAACCAGGCTGGAGGTAAGAGAAGCAACGTCCTAAATGCTCTTTCCTGCTAAAGTTGTTTGTTGTTTGTGAAAGCTGCAACACTGAAATGTGGGTCCTGAGAAATGTGGGAAGATTTCTCAGCACTAATCAGGGAAAGAGGGATCAGACATTGGGAGGAAGCAGCTGCATCTCCTCAAACAATCTCGCACATCTCTGTCTCCCTGCTCATAGACTGAGCTTCTCACAATCCCCTTCTGTTTTCAGGCCTTTCATTATATATTTGTGGATTTGCTAAAAGCCCAAAATTGCACAAGTTTCATAAGATCCAGACTGGAATGGAGCAATACTTTGTTCTTGGACCATCTCTTGGCTAAGAGTCAGTGTCAGCCATCCTTGAGGACCAAATGTCTAAGTTCCTTCAACTCATCATGAGTCCTGTGACTTAGTTAGAAGACTGGCTGATATCCAAAAATGCAAGGATCTAAATCTCTGCCAACAAACAAATATAGTTTACAGCTTTGTGGCTTAGGAAGACTTAAGCAGCCCAGTGGAATGCTGGGGATGCTTAAGTCCTTAATCTTCTGTGGAGATGAAAGGAAGGAGCCACAAGAATATGGCTAATTTGTGTAACAATTTGGGTTTATTCCCATTTTTATTATTAGATATGTGGTCACTAATCAGAATTCAGTGCTGTGTTAGATTAGTGCCACAGAGACACTTTCCCCATCCAGTGCACTGTAAAGTGGCTGAACAAGAAGTAACCTGTGCACAGGACAGCACCAAAAAGTGTTTTATTAGCAGCAGAGAAGTGTGCTGAACAGTTAGCCTGGCCAGACATCTTCTTTCTCAGAACTTGGAGCACATCAAGCTGCAGCCCCTCTGCACAGCACTCCTAAAAACCCAATGTCTGTTGGGATTTCCAAAAGCAGAGGTGACTTGCTAAAGCCTGGGATGGGGGTGTGCAGGAGCTGGTCCTGTTCTCTGGTCTGTCATTGCTTGTTGGATGGCTTCAGACCAATCATTTCTCTGTCTCTTGCTTACTCAGCAAATGAAATATTCCCTGATTTGTTCCTTGGGCACACAAGTCCATGAGGACTTGGTTGTGTGTATGGCCAAAGCATTATTTTTTCCAGCAATGGCTCTTACACAGTGACATAAAAATCCCTAAGGCGCTCCAACCTCCTGTTGTGTCTCTTTGGCTTTGACTGACCATTGCCTTTTCTCCTTTTTTTGTTCCCTCCTTTTTTTTTTATTTGTTTAAAGCGTCACTTAGCACCTGAAGTTTTTCAAGAAATATTTGGCATGACGATACAGGAGTTTGACAAGTTACCTCTCTGGAGACGCAACGACATGAAGAAAAAGGCAAAACTCTTTTAATCTCCCTTTAAACAAACCCACCACAAATGATGCATAGAATACTGTATCACACAGTCCAAACTGTTTGGAAGCAACTACTTGTCCACCAAAAAGGGAAAATCAACATAGTGGCACCTCTGCAGTTGAACAAGATCAACAATTGCCCTCCTGGAATTCAGGGAGAAAATATCTGGGCTCAGAAACAGCAATGATAGTTTTCAGAGGTGTCAGCCTGTTACCTGATATTATACAAGATAGAAAACTGTTCTGTTCTTCTCCCTCAATGATATTCCCTTTACTTCTCTCCACAATACGATGGACTTTATTGCTAGAGCCAGGAAGTGCCCTTAGGATGCCTTGTAGACTAAAGTAGTTGTAACCACTCCAAGAACTGGAAGAGAATATATACATATATAAATATATATATATATATGTATGTGTGTTTGCCTGTGTGCACACATGTATTTATATCTCTCCATCTATCTCTGTGTGTGTGTAAGTGTGTATATATGTGTGTATATATGGAGAGGGACATAGGTAGGTCTGTAGTGAAGGAGATGCCCCTTGTAACTTATCCCACATGGTCACATTAAGTCTTTCACCCAACAGTTTCTTCCTTGGCACTCTTTTGACACGGTGTCTTCTTCGTGTAACACAGCCTGTGGTGGTGGGCACTCTGCTCACTGCAGGACACACCACTTGGATTTCTGGGAAATGGACTCCTTGTAAATATTTGCTAGGATATAAGAAGTGAATTGCTGTATGTGTGTTGTCAGTCTTCCCTCTTCCACACTTTCTGCTTGAATTAATAAGGCTGGAGCTTAACCAGTCCTTTGAATAATTTAAGATCACTTCAGTAATGGGAATGATGGAGAAGAGTCAGTTTTCTTGTAATTTACTCCAGGAGGTGGGTGCATGGGGGTGGGAGTGGCAGAGTGAAAAAATGCTATTTTAAGTGTGCCCTGGTTTGCATCCAGAGATTTCAGGACAAACTCCCTGCTAGTAATTACTAGTACAGCTCATCAGGCTGCAGTGGAGTTGTAGGATTTTACAATGGCAGGGAGAATGGTTCTCTGCAAGCTAACATGCAAATTCATCCCTCTTAGGGAGGAAATGTTTATGAATTGAAAGGTACCATGGAGGTGCCAAGCTCTGCCAATAGAGGCTTTTTGATTAAACTGCAGTAGCTGTTGTCAGTACGGCACAGTGCATGGGGCCAAGCACTCATTTTAGTTAATGTAGGTTTTCACTCGTGCTTGGAAAAGAGGGCACAGACTTTTTTTTTTTTTTTCTGTCTTGAAGCATCAAAGCTCCAGCCTTGGTTATTTTTATTTCCCTTTGTGCCTGACTTGGTTTTTGAAGACAGAGTAATCATGCAAGACAGTTTCTGAGCTGCATTGAACTCCTTATTGCTTTCAGTCTTCTTCCAGTATGCTGCAGCTTGAAAAACTGCCTGTATATACCTTAACTGCTTCTGGGCAAGTCCTATGCAGAGCAGGACATGAGCACCAAAGTAATTGAATGGATGCAGTGTGGCTGCTTTTTCTCTTCCTTGGTGCTTTACTGCCAATGCATAACTGCACTAATGAGCTCATCTCCTGATAGGAGAGGGTCATTTAGGTTCTGGGTCTGTCAAAGAATATCAAGGTTTCCTTTTTAATGCAGAAACTTCAGGCACTGGAGACATCAGAACCTTTGTATTTTCTGTTGTGTGAGACATTGGTGTTAAAATCTGGAAGTCAGGAAGAGGAAACAGTCACATGTAGTTCTGAGATTCAGTATCACTGTGTTGAGTTCTCTGTATCACCAAATGACATTTCACCATGAGCTGTGCAGGACAGCCCAAACCCTGCCTCTTCTTTGCTGGTTAGCAAGCCCTGCTGTGACAGATCGCTGTGGTTCCTTTGATGAAATCTGAGATGAAGATTCAGTAGGGGAGAAACAGAGACCAGGGCTCAGCACCTGCTCCATGTCCCTGAGGGAATGTGGGGCTGTGGGAATGTGCCACCAAGGTCTGGCACCATCCCCAGGGAGCAGAATTCCCTGGGGACACTGTGACACACACACACACACCCTCGTGAGTGAGCTCTCTGGGTGGCACTGAGCTTGCAGCAGGAATCAGGATCTTTCCACCTCATTTTTCAGAACACAGATCTGAAAGGTTTTTAGAGGAAGAGCTCTGACAAGCTCTGAGTGTAAGGGGCTCAAAATGAATCTTTGAGTGACTGCTGAAAGCAAATCCATACAGTGAAAGAACAGCAGTGTTTTATACTCACAGACTTTGTGAATGCTGGGGTCTCAGAAATTCAGTGTTTGGTCACCTGCAAGGCATGGCTTAACTTTGAGACAAACATTTGAGTTTTAATGCATTTAAATTATTTAAATTCTCCACGTTTTGTCATCCCACATCCTACAGACACTCAAACTATTAGGCATTACAGGTCTTTTAGTTCAAATCACCTTGACCATACCCCTTTTAGACCTGAGGAGTTGTTCTCTCAAGGATATGAGCTGCCAGTCTGCATTTTTCTGTCTCCATCTCTAGGTTACTACTGAACTTCTCACAGCACATATGAACACACTACCCAGTCATTTCAGAAATGACTAAGCCAGGTTGTTTTCTTACCTCTCCCTCCTATGCAAAAAAAAAAAAAAAAAAAAAAAAAAAAAAAAAAAAAAAAAAAAAAAGAACTCAGCCTCTTAGCCTGTGAAGAATGGCACGGTAATTTGGATCTGCCTCATCAACTGAGAATTTAAAACTGCAGCTTAAGCTTGAGAAGGAATGAAGAGAAGCCAGTGTAGATGTTGCAGAAACAGCTCATCTCTGACTGGATTTTTGGGCCACTGCTGGCTCTGCACTAGACTTACTGCTGCTTTACTCCTGCCTGAGAACACAAAGGGTTTTCTGAGCTTCAGTTTCATGCCTGCAGTTAATTCTCAACCACCTACATGTAGACACACCCAAGAGATCATCTGTCCACAAACCCCACGCTGCTGCCATGGGGGAGGGAGGATTTCTGCAGTGGGCTCTCAGTGATTGTCACTGCAATATTTTCTGTTCTTTCAGCTGGTCTTCCCACCTAATGAAAACAAAATGTAGCCCCAAGGAGAATTTTCTGTGTAAGCAATTAATCATTCTCCTGGTATCCATTGAGTAGCAGTTCTTAGTAATTCCCCTCTTTGATATTCCCTTGGGACATGTTAGGAGTTGGACTAGATGATTTTTAAAGGTCCCTTCCAACCCAAATCATTCTGTGATTCTATGAATATGCCTTAAGTACATGCTTGTGTTCTTCCATCTCCTGGAAGGCATTTGAGCTTCTGACAAAGTCCCATCCCATCAATGCAGTCAACACAATGTCATTGCCAAGAGGACTAAAAGCTGATTGCTTTTGTCTTCTTTTTTCTCCTTTTCTGCTTTAGGAGTGATGTAAGAGCAAGGCCCAGTCAGACATTGCAGAATAACCCCACGTGTACACCTGGGGTTCAAGTCCACATGGGATTGTGTACAGATGCAGATCCTTGAGCACAGGTGCACTTGTGGCACGCACCCTCCCCATGTGGAACTCATTAAATTGGGTTGTGGTGTGCTGGGGATGCACTGCAGTGTGCTGTGCAAGGTCAGGCCGGGAGGATTCAGTAGCTTTGTGTGGGATAAGAGATCTCTGTGGCTCCAGTAGTGCTTTTACGTCTGTCAAGTCAGGTGTCACCTCTCCTCACAAAGTCCTGAGTCTGTGGGCCAGGCACTGAATGCTTGCTGCCCTTTTCCTGCTGCAGTTGGGAAATGCTTTCTCAGCCCTGTAGTTCAGATGTCCTGCTGTTCAACAGAGTTCAGCAGCACCTCTTCTGTCAAAGTTAGCTACACTGAAGTTAGACACCTTTGGAAGTGAATCCCTTTCCACAATCCCTGTGTCTCCTGGCAGGGTGATGTCAATGGACAGAGAAGGGTTAAGGTCTGGGAAGGAGGAGGGTTGGCATAATCTTGATTTCTGCAGGGCTTGCCAGGGTGATGCTTGGCGGGATTAGAGAACACTGGCATGAGCCTGTAGTACCTGTTTCAGACTGTGGGGAAGTCAAATTTGGAGTTGACAGCATGTGAGCACCCACACTGAAATTAATGGTATGAAGCTGTTAGAACAAACAACAGGAACATTAGGTCTCAAATGGTAAAAATATGAACATCCCCTAAACTCTTCAGGGAATGATTTATCTTGGCTCCTCCTGACTTAGGAGGAGATATTGGCATATTTGGCTCGTAGGGCAGACAAATGAAAACCACCCTTTCTCTCACTCCATGATTCATTGCTTTCCTCTGGAATGTGTTTGTGAAGGAGGATGTCCACATCCTCAGTGTTACCTACAGCAGTGAGGAACACCAGTCAGTGGTAATGACAATGCAATAAAACACTTGCAGGAAACAAGAATTAAACTGATCTGTCCAAAACGCCACTCATCTTCCCATGCCAGAGGGATGCTTAGGGCTTGTCCCCACTGCCCCCTTCCCCATTCAGTTCTCCTCAGGTCACAGTCTGGTTTGTGCCCTGTCAAACTTTGTGGCCCTGTCAACACAGCCACTGGAGTCCAGCATAGACTTCAGGGTAGATGCTTCGCAAGGGCTGGTCTTGACAATATGTGGTACATTTTTACCCCATTGCTGCAAAATGAAGAGCTGGAGAGAGCTCCCGAGCACTGTGACAGTAGCACAATGCACCTTTTTCCCTTAGTCTAGAACACTCCTATCACTGTGGGCTGCAGCATTGCTCTGGCTGCTGAGTTTTGCCTTGTGGTTTCTCCCACACACCTTTTTTGTGCTTAATAAAAGAAGAAACAACAACAACAAAAAAAAAATCCATCACAATGCAAAGATACTGAGTTTTCAGTCAGACAACTCTGCTGGCAGGAGCTGTGTGATGCCCACATTTGGCAGAAGTGTTATTAATTTTAATGTAAGCATCAGTGCAGGAAGTGGGAATGTAATTGGCCATTAATGTTGTTTGCCTGTATGCAGGAATGTGTTTGTGAAGGAGGATGTCCACATCCTCAGTGTTACCTACAGCAGTGAGGAACACCAGTCAGTGGTAATGACAATGCAATAAAACACTTGCAGGAAACAAGAATTAAACTGATCTGTCCAAAACGCCACTCATCTTCCCATGCCAGAGGGATGCTTAGGGCTTGTCTCCACTGCCCCCTTCCCCATTCAGTTCTCCTCAGGTCACAGTCTGGTTTGTGCCCTGTCAAACTTTGTGGCCCTGTCAACACACCCACTAGAGTCCAGCATAGACTTCAGGGTAGATGCTTAGCAAGGGCTGGTCTTGACAATATGTGGTACATTTTTACCCCATTGCTGCAAAATGAAGAGCTGGAGAGAGCTCCCGAGCACTGTGACAGTAGCACAATGCACCTTTTTCCCTTAGTCTAGAACACTCCTATCACTGTGGGCTGCAGCATTGCTCTGGCTGCTGAGTTTTGCCTTGTGGTTTCTCCCACACACCTTTTTTGTGCTTAATAAAAGAAGAAACAACAACAACAACAAAAAATCCATCACAATGCAAAGATACTGAGTTTTCAGTCAGACAACTCTGCTGGCAGGAGCTGTGTGATGCCCACATTTGGCAGAAGTGTTATTAATTTTAATGTAAGCATCAGTGCAGGAAGTGGGAATGTAATTGGCCATTAATGTTGTTTGCCTGTATGCAAAATAAATTATTTGTTGCCCAAAGGGCTTCTAACAGGGAAATAGATTTCTGCTAATGAGTTGCTCAGAAATGCTCGCCTTTGTGAAGAGGAAATACTTCCACGTGCACCGTGGTCCTTCTTTTGAGGTAAAAGAGAGATGCCTGAAGGCAAATCTGTTGTGTCAGGATCACTGCAGTTAGCACAGGTGTTGCTCCCAGGACTGGCAGAGCTGAGGCCCACAGGACCCTGCCCTGGGCATGGAAATGCAGCTCTGGGAATCCCAGTGGTGCCTTACCAGGCTGAGTCTCTGGCTCCCTTAGGATGCTTTGACAGCTCCCACTGGACACTGGCCTGGGCTGTTGTCGCTGAACACCTTCAGAATGCACTTCCCCCAGATGCAAACCCCCTGGCAGCAGTGGGGCCTCTCACTGCACTGCACCCCTGGGGCCAGGGCAGCCTCTGCGCCCAGCCAGGAGCTCAGTGTCACTCCCAGAGCAGCCCTGTCCAAGCACTGAGGCTTGGCCATTGTGGACAACTCTTCCTGTAAGGGGGCCTTACAGCTGGGGACTTTTTTTAAGCTTTGGAAACTGAAACTAATTTTTTAAAGGTATACTTTCCTTTAAATCGGTAGATTTTGGCAATAGGATTTTTTATTATTTTATTTTTCTTTTCTCCTCCCTCCACATGTTACAAACCAGCGTTTTGGGGAGGTGTCCCTGTGTTTTCCATTCATCTGTCTCTTTTTCTGAGTCTCTGTAAAAGTGAATCAATGTCTTGTCTGTACAGTAAGTCTGCTTGTATGCATAATGAGAAGTTGAGCTGGGTTGCTGTTCTGTACAATTAGTGTTTCCACTGTCATACTGCAAACAGCACATATTGCACTCCTGTGCCACTGTAATCTGCATCACTGTTGTACTCAAGTCAATGAATAAAGTTTGGAGCTTTATTCTTAATTTCTGGATTCATGTTGCCTCATTTATTTTGGTTTTTCTTTCTCATTTTGCAGAGTTATAAGAAGGTTCTCTTACAAAAATAGGATGTGCTCTCAAGAAGAGAGCTCTCAGAGAGGTGAGATATGAATGATAAGAGCAAGACAGGAGAAAGTAAAAGGTTTGAAATTGTCACAAGGCTTCTTGTACCTAAGTCACTAGAAATAGATAGATAGAAAATAGATTCATGTAAACCACATAGAAGTGTTATTTTTGTTATCAGTTGAGGTTTAAAATTACCTGAGATATCAGCAAGGTGAAACAGACCATGCTTTTGTGTCAGCTTCAAGGGCTAAATTGTTTCCTTTCTTGATGTTTGCAAATTCAGCTAAAATGTTAATCTCCATCTTGAAAATGTTTTATATTTTCAGTTAGGTGTTTGTTTGATCATCTGGAGTTTAAACCTGCCTAGCCGTGCTGTGGGTGTGGAAGGTGGGGGATGATGCCACCCAAGGAAATTGGGGGTTTATCACACCCATACTGTGCTGAGCTCCTGGGGCCCAGCAGAGCAGGGCGGCAGCAGAATTAAGCGCACAGCATCTCCAAGGATGGGTGCAGCACAAACCCTGCACAGTCCCTGAGCCTCCAGAAAGCCCCTGCAGCACCAGGATCCAATGTGCCCTGCAGACACCACACCAGGTTCTCCATCTTCCCTCTGAGGCTCCCCCCCGCCCTGCCTTGATGTTCTGCACAGGTTCTGCCTTGTGACAAAGGTAAAGCTTGCCCAGGGCTTTGCTTCCATGTGCTGTGTTGAGTGTTTAATGGCTGAGTCTCAGATGAGATGAAGACTCAGGCTCTTGCCTGGAGAGCAGTAGCTGGGGAATTTGATACCACTGTGAAGTTACCCTTTAGCAAGGTTCATACCTGCCCTGTTCCCTTCCCAGGCCATGCCTGCATTTTTGCTGTGCTGTGTGTGTGCTGTGACTTGCACAAGAGAAACTTCTGTCTGAACAAATCCAGCAAAACAGCCTGGTGGAGGTTAGAGGTGTCCTTTCTTTGGATTGCATCTCTGGGCATCTCCTGTCTGCCTCCCTGGGCATCTTCACTCCTTCAGCAAGTAAGGAAGGTCTGTGCATGAAGTACCTGCTTAAAAAACCACAAGTGTAAGTCTATGATTTGGCCTTGCAATGTCTCTTGAAAGTTTCCCAAACATAGAAAAAAACCTCAAAACCCAAAGTCGCCCTTTTGAGTCTCTTGAAAGTCACCAGCTGGCAGCCAGCTCCCTCCCTGTGACCGTGTTCACAGGGGTCTTAGGATGAGGGAAGAGATGAGGATCTGACTCCATGTTTCAGAAGGCTGATTTATTATTTTATTATATATATTACATTAAAACTAAACTAAAAGAATAAAAGAAAGTATTTCATCAGAAGGTTAGCTAAGAATAGAAAAAGTAAGAATGATAACAAAGGCTTGTGTCTGGGACAGAGAGTCCGAGCCAGCTGTGATTGGCCATTAATCAGAAACAACCACATGAGACCAATCCCAGATGCACCTGTTGCATTCCACAGCAGCAGATAACCATTGTTTACATTTTGTTCCTGAGGCCTCTCAGCTTCTCAGGAGAAAAAATCCTAAGGAAAGGATTTTTCAGAAAATACCATGGCTACACCTCCCTGCCCAGCGGCTCCAGTGTAGTGCCAGCCCTGGGACATGTCCTGCCAGCCCTGCAGATCCCAAGCAGCAATTCCCTGCTGGGGATCTTTGACCTGGCAGGGTTACGGAGCAGTTGCTCCACCACAGCCTCCCCCAGACCAGAGCATTGGGAAAATTATCCCTGACTGCATTTCTCTGTGTAGGGCCAATTCACAAGGATCTGTTCCACTCATCAGCCCCACAGTGTGACAGTGCCAGCCCACCTAAGCACATTTTTAATTTCTTTCCAGTTAAATGCACAAGCACACTGAAATCTAAGTCTAGGATTGCTTTTTCTTTTTTTTAATTGTTAGCCCATTTCCCCCTGCTCCCCTCCTCCCCACAAGTAATGTGAAGTTTATGACCCCTGAGTAATGACTGTGGAATGCTCTGCATCCTACAGCCATCTCGAGGCATCTGGCAATGGGAATCTTCACAGCATGTAAAAAATACACAGATAATACCATTGTAAATAACTCAGATCAAAACAAGTCAAATGTCAGTGCTAATTTGCTGTCAAGTATAGCCCAAGACCACTTCCTCCTGCAAGAAGAGAGACCCAGTTCCCAAGTGTGTCTTGCTCCCCACCAAAAGAAGCTTATTCTCCACCAAAAACCTCTCCAAACTCTGAATTAACAAGAGTGGAGTTTTTTCCCCCTTTGCTGTTTTGTTTTTTCTTCAGCTTTTGTGCCTGTCTGCTGCAGAGTCCAAGGCTGGGAAATGAAACTTCAGTTTTGCCTGACATTTTTCTATTGTAAAAAAAGGACTCTTGGGAGAGATATTTACTGTTTTCTATGGCTCAGTCAGAGGGCAAGAGAGAAGAGTTGTTCCAGGAGTCCCCATTACAAAGCATTTTTTCACATAGGCTCACTTTTATTTAGTAAAGGCTGGGAGATGAAAGAGCCAGCAGCCCTGGAACAGGAAGTTTGCTGTACATCCAAAGGTCAGGTGGGTCTCAGACAGCCACTGCTTCCAGCTCTTTTGTGTACACACTGCAGATTAAAATGGACATCCCAGGCTGCATGTAGCCCTGGCAGTGATGGGGCCCAAGGGTTTGGGGGGAAAGGAAGAGAGGGGAAGCAGGGAAACAGCAGAGCACAGCCTCTCCTCAGGCTGGGATTTCATGAGACAAAGCTCTGGGTGGCTGTTCAGCCAGCTTAAGGTATTCCCACGCCCCCACAGCTTTTTCCTGCCATCAGATATGTCAGCATGACTGCTTGTGGGGTCACTCTCAGTGACATTCGGGAACTGATCCTTCTTAGAAAAACATTTTTTACTTTTTATTTCACTGCATGGCGTTGTTGGGGTTTTTGTTATATTTTTAAACTGAGTCAGTTCCCTGCTTTGACTGTATGTCCCAAAATAATTGTGCTGGGCATGAAGAATGGGGTGGGCACAAGTGAAGAGTGGTGTCTGAAGAAAATGCAGAGCACAGTGAAGTGCCAGTGATACTGCGCTCTGTGTGTCATGAATTCTGTCTCAAGTCCATGGCAGAGGGGGCAGCTGGTGGCATTCCCTTTGTCCCTTCCATTCCAGCAGTGCCACCACACCTCTGTGCCTGTCCATCAGAAGGGTGGCGTTGTCTTCAGGGCCTCTGAGGGTCACAGTGCTGAGCCAGGTGTGAGTGCCAAGTCACGAGTGTTTCAGCTGCTGCCCCAGTATGAAAGAGGGAAGGACGGGGGTGGATTAGATCCCACCTCCAGCGTTCACCGTGTGGAGGAGGAGGAGGCTGTGCTGGCAGGGGAAGGCAGGCGCACACCCTGGGGGCTGCATGGCCTGTGCCGGGCTGGTGCTCAGGGCAGGCGCTGGGACAGAGCCCTGCCGGGCACACCCGCTGTGTGTTGCAGTGTCTCCGTGTAACTGTGGCCGGACTCTCCTGACATAGGCCAGGAGAAGATGATCTCTGCAGAGCTCAGTTCCTCCCAGGGGAATTCCAAGCTGGCACGAGTGAGGGGCTGGATGTAGATGAATAGAGCATCCCTGGGCAGCCAGTGGGGAAGCATCAAAAGGTGAGCCAGGTCTGGCAGGAGCAGACTGACAGACACGGAGGCTGATTTTGCTGCTTGGGCTCTCCACACTTGGGAGTCATCTATTTCCCATAATTTGGGCCATCCAAGCCCCCACAGCTCCAGGCAGTGGAGGGAGGAGTCGATGGTAGAACCAAACCTCTCTGCAGGAACAGCCCAGCAATGGTGCCAGAGGGAAGCAGGACTCCCCCTTGACTGCCTCTCCTGGATTTAGGCTAAATACTGCAGGGGAGATAAAGTGCAGCTGACTCCATTCAGGGAGTTCGTTGACACAGGCTCTGAGGCTTTATGAGAACCAAAGTGTTTGCTGTGAAACAGGAGACAAGGTAATAATTGAATCAGGGCTCACAATGAATGAGCTGCTGCTGAGAAATGCCTCCTTTACAGCCCTGATAGACTCTGGGATGCTCAATGACTGCCAGGAGCAAACTCTGTGGTATCTCAGCTCTTACCCTAATTACCATTTACAGAGGAGTTCTAGAAGAATGAGGACTGCAGTATAAAGAACTTTAGTAAGATTTATTGATGAGGCTACATGAATAATTCCCCTTGCAATGATGCATTTAAGACCGCAGATATTGTGGGAGGAGGAAAGCCAGTGTTTGATATTTTGAATGATTTTAAAGTGTGTGTTTAATTTTTATGTTTCAGCTATTGCTGTTCCCTCTAAAAAAAGAAATCCTCCTCCTGCCACCCAGGTTTGTGAAACAATAGTAGGTAATTGAATATAAGCTTCTTCTGAGGCCAGTAAATATTGGATGATATAAATGATTCCATGATAACTGGTCTGCCATGGTGCTCAGGCAGCCCAGAGCATAATGTTTCAATGCTCTGATGTTGCTCTGACCTCTTGGCACTCAAAGTTGGCGTTTTCCGTAACTAACTAATTGTTCAGCTTCCTGAAAATTACGTTTGTGCTCTTTCTCCCTTGGGAGCCATCCCAACAGAGGACCCTTCAGAGGATTTTCCCGGGCCTGGCCAGTTGGAGTGAAAATGGAGGTGCCACCAGGGCAGGCAGATCACCTGGGGGGTAAAGCTGGCTGAAAGATTGACCCTGTGAAGAAAAAGTGAGTGACATTTAATCATATCAGCAATTTAATCATATCATCATATCAGCTTCGACATGCAGCCAGCCCACTGCCAGTGCTGACATAAGGGAAGGGTTTCACCAAAGCAGAATTGACCCCCTGCACATCCCAGGATTTGACTGTTTCTTCTCATGGGGACACCCAGGAATGTTGACCCCAAATTAACTAAACCTAACTAAACCAAATTTACTAATCATCACCCCAAATGCCTTTAATTGGGGCACTAAAGATTAATGTTTAAAGATTAATTGATTGCCCCATTACAGATTAGCTCACTGCGGAATGGAGTAAACCAAAACAAATTTAAGACGCTTGCAGACTTAGTTTGGTAGGATGTTCTGCAGGTCTCCTGTGAGACACTGAAGCTGCTGTGGCTCTCCAGTTCAGCACCTCTCCTCTGCTGTGTCACCTCCTGCTGCTGCAGCACTGATGCCTCTGAAGATGTCAGCACTGTGTGCAAACACTTGCAGGTTACTTCAATAAACGTTCCTCGGTGGTGCTGTGCCTTTGTGCTGAAAACCAAGAGCCACAACAACAGCGTTTGGTGGGCGGCCAGTGAGAAGCAAGTGGGGGACAGAACAGGCAAGATCTTTTGAAACAGCTTCTGAGAATTGCTTATCAGCAGAAACCTCATCCTGTAGCAGGAACCCACAGAGTGCCCTTGCTGCGTCCCTGCGTGGGGAGAGCAGCAAGGTGCGTCCCGGCCGGACCGTGTGCACCTGCACAGCCCCTCCTGCCCCAACAGCCTGCTGTGGCTGCAGCTCTCAGAGGGTGCCCTGAGGGTGCAGGCAGTGCAGGACACTCTTCCCTCCTGCCACACGCTAAGGGTGACACACACGCCATTGCCCAACGCAGCCCTCATGCCCCGTGCTCATGGGCCACTCTCCCACTTGCTCCTCTCCTCCAAAAAAACCATTTCTGGGCACCTGGCCTGCACTGTGAAACAGCCTTTGTGTGATATTTTGTCAGCTACAAATAATTGAAAAAGGCCTACATAAAGTCCTAATTGTGTCACAGAACAGGCTCTTCAGTCATCCATCTTCCTATTAAACTTGTGAATTTCAGCTACTCAGCCCTGTTGGAGTTATTTTCCCCTTCCCCTCCTTCCTCTTTTAAGCTTCTATTTATATTCTCTCAGTTGTCTGTGCCAGAAGATCTCATGTGGATACATTAGGCCTTTTCAAAAGGAAAGTTGGATTACAGCGATTTTTCTCCCCGTAGGACACAACAGCTTCATCATTCATAACAGAGCAATCCACTATAACTTCATTATAGATGGCATGAAGCTGCCCTATTTAAACAGAATACTTAATGATGGTTGGGAAGGCAGGAGAAATTCAGCTCCACAGCTCTATGTGTGAAGAGAGAAACTGCGTTTTTTTGGTATTTACCAAGGCAGATTTGGCAGATTTCTTGATTCTTGATTAAATCTCTTTTCACAGAAACAAAAAAAAAAAAAGTGGGGGGGAAGACTCAACTGACATGAGTGAAACTTATTTATTACCTGGTAGTTAATTCCACTTTGGCAGGTAGTTTGGCATACCCTAACATCTAATATTTATAGCAGGAAAGGAAACTTGGAGTGCTCCATAGTGCTCAGCCTCCACTGAAACAATCTGCAGTTTATTGGTGCTGTACGACCACAGGTTCTCATTCTTCCCCCTTGCCCCTCTCAGCAGTGCTGAGCACAGAGACTCTGCTCCTTGACTTTGAGGAGAACTGGTTAAGGCCTAAAGAAAAGCTGCAGACTGAAAACCGCTCTTTTTGGGAAAATGCCAGGATAAATAGCCTTCTGCAAGCCCACAGTTGACATCAGACCACAGTTTGTGGTGATGATGGGGGAGGCTTAAAAAATCCCAGTGAAAATGTAGCAAGACATAAAAATTAATCTTTCCCCATATTTTGATAAAATTAGTTTTTCTTCTCACCCGGGTGAGCTTTCCTGGTGCTGAAAGGTGCCAAGAGTTCAGCTCTGTTCAGGCAAGTCTGAGAGTCCACACAGATTTTTTCCTTCTGACTTGGGAGAGATTTTGCTCAATGCTGGCTCACTGGTAAAACCTGTAAGAGTGGATGAAGTTTCTGACTCAGCTGAAAGCCATGATTTCCTATCTTATCCCCTCAAAAACAGGACCATGTTGCCATGAATTAGTATTTTGGTCACTTAAAGAATCACCAGCAAAGGCATCAGCAAAGGCAAGTTTAATGTGGAAGAGAAAGTGCAACAAAGTTCACTGGCAAGGTTTACTCTAGTAGTTCCTAGGTGATTAAAGCACACAGAGAAAAAGCAAACTAAACTCTAAAGTCAATCTAAAATCAATTCCAGAATTATCCATGTGGAGCCTGGGAGGAAGGGCTGGGGAAAGCATAAGGATAGGAAAGGGTAAGGATAAAAAGGAATAAGGGGCACCCTCCCATTGAGTCACAAGGTTCACAGTGGGACCCCCTTGCCAAAGTGAGCCCCAGAATTCACCAATGGTTTAGGCTTAAAGGTTTAGCAGCATTTAAATTAACAGCACTTCATCAATAGCTCAAGTTAAACAATTTAACAAAGCATTCATACAGAATTTACTATAAGCACAAGAGCAACTCACAGGCCGAGCTTACTTAAAAATCTAAAGCACTGAGGAGTCTAGGAGAATTCCCAGTACATTTGCTATGGCATATTCACACCTACACACACACAGTTCTAAAGGAGTCTGTGCAAGGTGTATCCCTGTGAAAAATCCCCCTCAAATTCAGGGAATCACTCACGTTGGATCCTTTGCATCTCCTGAACAGGTGAGAGGTTGAGCCTCAAGGATCTGGGGGTATCAGCCCAGGATTTGTCAGTGTCTGGTGCTGGTCCTCCAGGAAGAGCAAAGGGGGGAGTTGGTGGCTCTGAGAGGCCCCAGTGCAAGGGCAGTGCTGGGGCAGCCACTGTGCCCCAGGAGAGCTCAAAGTGCCTCCCTTTGGACTGATAGGGCCACAAGAGACTTGGCTTTAAGTCATACAACATTCCATCCTGGCTGCAGTTCAGGTCAGTGGCTTTCTCTGAAAGTTCAATTGCAAAAAATGCTCTTCCACTTGGGCTGTTATTCAGGCAAGAAAAGTAAGTTTCCAAGGTTGTTTGTATAAAACAGGAGCTGGTTAGACAGCACTAATTCCTGGGAGCAGCCAGAGTTTCTGATAAGCTCGAGAGGAGCTCAGCCCAGCTGCTCCTCAAGGCCAAGACCTAAGGAACATTTCTGAGATCAGAGACCAGGGGGTTCGTGGGGGGACGATGCACCAGCACACAGGGCTAAGCACACATCAGAACTTTACATCAGAAACCCTTGGGAAGCTGAGGGCCACATCCTGTGGTGCCTGGGGGAGTTACAAGCTGCAATACAGGGCACTGATAATGGGGAGGTCTGCTGGTGTGAGCATCCCCATGAGGAGTTTGCAGGGAAAGGAACAAAGCATCTTTTGGCTTTCTTTAACTGATATTGAACATCGTCAGAGGAAAGCTGAGGGGCTTCTCTGGAGTGGGGAGAGGGTCTGGGGCAGTAAAAAGTACAAGGAAGAAATGGCTTCAGGAGGAACAAATGCTGTGGCTGTTGAGCACACTGTCTGGTCAGCCTGCCTCATACTTTGGCCACAAGAAGGTATTCTATCTGTCAAGGGAAAGAGAACAATTCAAGCTATTAAGACTCCCTGTAATTTGGCCAACAAGCAGTTTGGACTTAACAACTGAAAAGGAAATGTCAAATGATGGGAAGCCAAGAGAAGCTCATCAAAAAGACATCTGGTCCTGCTGTCCTTAATGGGAAATCCCCCCCTCCCTCCAGACACCCTCTTCCCAGCCATGCTCTTTTGAAACAGTTAATGTCTGAGAGAATCCAAAACATTGCTGGAATGTATCAGTGATGGAGCTTTTGTATAGCTGAGCAGCTAAACAGCTCTGGTTTTGTTTGTGTTAGGGTTGATTGTCTTGCCTTTCATTGGTGAAAGTCAGAAATGGCTGGACAGGAGTCAGTGGAGCAACAGTGGTCTGAGGCCAGCTTCAGCTGGGGGACAATGTGGTCACCTCCTTTACAGCTGGAATCATGACACACTTCACAGGGAAGCAGGAACACCTCAAAGGGGGAGCTCATAGGCAGCATACTTAGGAATCATCCGAGGTGACGAATCCATGCTCTCCAACAGAGTATGGAAGTGAGCAGCTCTGCTGGAACAGCCATGCTGACCCATCTGCCTCTCTGTTTCTTCTGGCCTTTTTTCCACTGACTGAAGCCTGGCAGGCTGCCAGTGCCTTCCAGGAACCAAGGAACGGGTCTGGGCTGCTGAAAGGCACCCATAGGGGTTACTTCTGGGGAAAGACTGCTGCTCATGCTCCTGAGTGGCTAGCCCAGGACCTTCAACGTGTTTCTGCACTCAGCCACGTGGCAATGCCATTTATCACAGCCCCTCACAGAAAATCATGTTCCCAAGGCCTGGGTGCCTCAGAGTTTCAGCATGGGATGCAGAGTGTTTGATCACATAAATCAGGACAGCTGGCAGGGTCCAGCTATTCAGATCTCCTTAGGGAATAAGCAGAGGACTCCATTCAAATTCCCAAAACTATTCCCTTCATCCCTTGAATCAGGAAATCTGGAAAACCAGCAGGATTCAGCAGATCAGGGTTCAAAGACATTGATGGGAGCTCCATAAACATCCTGAACTCCTGCCAGTACTCCCACCCAAAAGGAATACTGGGGGGACTTTCAAAGAGGCAGCTGTGACTGATGAGTGCTGCATCCAGTCCCAGCTGTGTGATCCCAGCTGCTCAGGGATCTCCTCCTTCCATCCAGCTGCAGGTGTTTGCCACTTACCTGGTGCTGTCCCAGTCCTGCCTGGCTCCACTGCAACCCAACTCATCCTCCCCAGGAGGGATAAGAATGTGCCATTTTAGTTTTCTGTCATTTCAGCCTGGAAGTTGGTGCAATGACAGTGAAAATGGCACTAGGAAGAGAGAGATAATTTGGCCAGAAGCAGTGGGAGGACAGAGACTTCCCCCTGTCAGAGACAGCAGTGTTGTTTTGGCTCAGCTGTCCCTAGGTCCACAGGCTTTGTTGCTGTTCAGAGGGATCCCCAAATGGGCAAAAGGAATTCTCCCACCTCAGATTATTGGCAGCATTACAGCCCAGCACTGCAGCCAGGGACTACAAAATGAAGAAGTGTTTGGATTCCTCATTTCTTGGCATTTTGTAGGACACCCCTCAGCTTTAATCTCAGCTCAGGCCACAAAACCCACCTCTGCTCAAATCTCTCTGAAAAACTTTTATGTCTGCTTGAACACAGCTGTCCACAACTACACCTCTGTCTAAGGAGGGACCCAAGATGATTCTGGAAGCAGAGGACACAAGGGCAACACCACTGATCAGAGATCTCCTGGTCACCCCAGTCTGCCAAGCCATCTTATTCCTCCATCTGTCCTCCAGATGCCTGCACAAGTGGAGTATTTGACACAATTCCCTTCTTTCAGGAGCTTAACAGAACCAAGTTAACTCTACCTCTGACTGAACTTGGTTTTGTTGAGTCAATTCCTGAACTAGGTTTTTACAGCATTGACAAGTGCATGGGGGAAGAGAGAAAGAAAAGCCTCATGAAACAACATACACCCTTCAAGTGTGGAGGAAATTTCTACCTTTTGTTCTGCCAGATGGAATATTTTCCCTGAAGGAAGGAAGAAGTCTGGGAACTGCTGCAACTGGAATATCTGAGCAATATCTGGGAGCAAACACCCCAGAGAGCAGCTCTGCACTATCCAGGTCAGGTGTGGCTCTTCCTGACAGTCTCCATCAAGCACAACTCCCCCAAAGTCAGTGGAGGGCACCTGCACACAAGTTCTCAAGGCAGGGTTTTCCTCTGGCTTTCACCACACTTTGTGTCATGCTTAAACCAGGGAAAAAGCAAAGTAAGTGCAAGCGAAGAGAAGAAAGTAATAGCAAAGATTTAGACAAAATAGACATTAAAGACTTTGCTGATGCAAAAAGTACACCTGCTCAGGGTACGTAGGGAAATTAGAAAAGTGTTTAGCACTGCCAGTGGAGAAAAGAGATTATTTGGATTATGCTACTACACAAGGTATTTAGCAAATAATTTTAATTGTTCAGAGTTAATTTAGGCTTCTAAATATATTCTTGATTCCTGCTCTGTTTCACAGGAAGCAAAAGAGCTTAAAGGCAGTAAGTCCAGAGAAGAAGAATGACATCAGTTTAAAGGCACAGCATAGTACAGGAAACTTTAGCCAAAAGTGCCAGTTTCACTAGCAGCCAGACTGCCTATCAATACAGCATGGACAGGCAGGGAAAAAAGGATCAGAACCTGTCAACTACACTATGAACCTCTGCACTGAATGATAGGATGTCAGCCACATAAAAAAGCAATTAAACAAGATGAGCTTGGCCCTCCAGGGTTTTCACACCTGAGTCATCATTAATGATAATAATCATCATCACTAATAAGCATCACTAATAACAGTAAGAAAAAAGGCAAGGAATATATGGGTGTACAGGTGGATGGCTGTTATTTTATTGGCTTCAAGAAGCTCCAACAGGGAAACCAGTTTGCTGTGTTTGCTCTCCTTGAGCACAGTGGTAAACATCTAGATTTCAGCACCAACACTGGGAACGTTAATTCCTCATTCTAAGCAGGGTCTGGGTATTTCCCAGTTTTATTAAACCCCAGAACAAAACAGCCTGTTTGAAAAAGAATACTCCAAAGTATTTTAGGTACTTCCTACTGCAAGGAGAAGAGGGCAAACAGGAAGAACCTGTATTCCTCTGGCATTACTCTTTGATCCATTGTCACTTGTCCAGCAATTGCCATGGGCCTAACCAGCAGTCCTGGAATTCCAGAGCATCCTTATCATGGGAAGGGAAGGAAGGGACAAGCAGGGAATGTAAAGGCTCTGCGTCCTGAAGACAGGAATCACAGGTATCTGACGTTTTGATCTTTCAAAATCATCTTTAATTAGTTTGTGTAACTGGTATTATCCTCAATTAGCCTTGCTCAGTTCAGAATGCCTGCTCACCTGCTTCAAGATAGAGGCACACCTCAAAGGTTTGCAAAGCCAAGGCCCACCCTGCTAGATTTTGAAAGCCATAGCCAAGAAGCAGCTGGGAAGAGCCCTAAGAGAAGTATTCCTCCATGGCAGGCACATTTATTTATTTTTCTCCATTTACTGCAGACTGCTATCTGCTTGCTGGATTTGGTGGTTCAGGCACTTGGCTTGCCTGTCTCCTTGTGTGCTGGGTGTGCACTGGCAAGAGGTGAGAGACGCTCCAGCCTCAGCTCCCTCGAGTGGCAGCAGCTCTTTATCCAGCCTTGTTCTTGTATGGGGAGCTCCCATGTGCCACAGGTCACTTTCTGGTTGCACAGAGCTCCTCTGAGAGGCGTCACCCCCACCAAGCACTGCCTGGGAGGGTGGGGACAGGAGGGGCACACAGGGACCCAAGGAGTGTCAGGACAGGGCTCTTCCATCCAGCCTGGCTGCTTGCTTTCCATGTGAGCCAAGAGAACCTGCTTATGGCTATTTTCAGAAAATGTAAGGAGGGCCGTATGATGGAGCCTTGGGGTGCAGCAGTGACATTTTCCAGGCTACTTTGGATCATGGATGTCAATGGTTTGTGGGCTGACAGGTCCAAAACCTGGGAAATAGGGATTCTGTGAGCCTTCTGTTGGCTTTATCTAACAGGTACCAAGGAGAGCAGTTCATTTTCTGGGTAGTGGTTGCATATTTTTCCACAGGAACACTGGAGCTGCACATCCAGGCCAGGCCCTTAGACTCACCTCTTACTATAAAGGACCTGTAATAGGCAGGTATGGCTCTCTTGTGCCCACACCAATGTTAACTTTGAAGATAAAATTTCCCCTATAACCCTCATAGACTCTGCTGTTTGTTACTTTCAATGTTCTCATTATTGATATACACATTAAATTCCTTCAGTGTCTCCACAACTTTAGCCTGAGGACAGACTGTCACCTGTGCCTTGTATTGAGGTCAGACTGGATGCCCACTTCTGTTACTGTTTGTGCACTTTGGACATCACAGTTTTGGCTGCCACGGCAGAAGTCAGGCAAAAATGTCCCTGCAGCCCAAGGAGAGGGACACATCCCTGTGAGACTGGCTCTGTCCAGGAGCCAGGTCCTATCAGGAAGCCTTAAGGAAATCACTGGAAAGAAAGGTGCACATTCAGCGGCTCCGGGATACAGCTACCCCGGCGTGGAAGGAGAACGCAACTTTCCAGCCTGCCAGCCCCGAGCCCAGGTGTGTCTGGCAGGCTCCTACCTGGGCTCAAGGCACCGGGACCATGGGTGGATAAGAAGGGCTTTTCTCGGAACGTGCTCAAAGCCCCACCGCAGCCAGAGGTCACCATCCTAAACACGGGGCATCCCCAGGAGCCGCTCCCCACCTCCTCCCAGCGCCCGGTGCCCGGCGCTTCTCCTCGGGGACCGGCCCCACGGCCCGGGTCGGCTCGGCGGTCGCAGCTCTCTCCCCACGGATCCCGGGGCCGATCCCGGCCAGCCGATCCCGCGGCTCGGCTCCCGGGGCGGGGGCCTGGGGGGCGGGCCTGGGCCGCGGGCGGAGCCGGCCGGGGCAGCCGGCGCTGGGGCTGCGATCGGAGCCTGTGGAGCGAAGCGGAGCGGGGCGGGCCGGGGCAGCCGGCGCTGGGGCTGCTGCGATCGGAGCCTGCGGAGCCGGGTGCGGGCGGCGTCGTGTCCCGGAGCCCTCGGCAGTCGCTGCGTTGCGGTCCCGCTCGTCGCCATGGAGAAGTACAAAGGTGAGGGGATGGGGGCGTCTCGCGTGTCCGTGTCCTCGCTCGGGGACCGCCGGGGGCTCTGGGGACCTACGGGGTGGCGGGCTTTGGGGGGTGACAGACCCCTGACACGGAATGCTGTCCCCCCGCGTGGGAAAGCGGCGGAGGGGTGCGGGAGCAGCTCCCGAGGCGATGCTTCCCGAGACTGGGACCGGGATCAGCTGCGGGGAAGGGTCCCGGGGAGTGCGGGCCGAGCAATTCCTGGGGCCGGGAGGGGCTGTCCCGCCAGCGGGACCGGGCGGGGAGAGCGGGATCCGCTCCGCCGAGGCAAGGCGGACGGACGGTGGGGACGGGAACTGGCTCCGGGCAGGCGATCTCCGCAGGGGGACCGGGATCAGCTCGGGATGGAGGGGAAGCGGTGCCCGCCCGTGGGGCTGGGATCAGCTCGGGATGGAGGGGAAGCGGTGCCCGCCCTGGGATCAGCTCGGGGATGGAGGGGAAGCGGTGCCCGCCCTGGGATCAGCTCGGGGATGGAGGGGAAGCGGTGCCCGCCCTGGGATCAGCTCTGGGATGGAGGGGAAGCGGTGCCCGCCCTGGGGCCGGCTCGGGCAGCGATGGGGAAGGTGCGGGGCAGCGCGGGCAGGTCCCACCCGGGATGTAAACTCCCGGGCACCGGGCAGGAAGGGAAGGAGAAGGAAGGAGATGTGGGAAAATTTCACGTTTTGTCCGATCCGGACATCGAGACCTTTTTTTGCCACTTAAAAGCAGCGGCTTGTTGCGTTTCTGGAGGCGCTCAGTTGTCTGGCATTGCCCGTTCCGTCTTTCGTCCCAAGCCGCCCATCTGCGTGGGCTTCCCACCCTCCGAGGCTGAACGGGCGCGACATTGAATGTCCTGTTTTCTAAACCCAAACGCAAATAGTTGTGGTGGTTAGGGGGAGGGTAGGTGAGCAGCTCCCAGCCCTCTCCCTGGCAGGTCTCATCCGGGCTGGCTGTCACCCACAGCCCATTTATATCCCCTCAATCAATGGCTCTGGCGCTTCCTGCGTGATGCTGCTTGGCGGTGAGCCCCGAGACGGGCGCATCCCAGCTCCGGGCTGCTGTGGGCACTCCTGGGCACTTCTCAAACATGAGCTCTCCTTGCCAGCTGGGGCGGCAGGAGGTGGGATGAGGTGCCCGAGCACGGAGCTCTCGGATGCGTGCGGGTGCTCTTTGATTTCTGCTCCTGCTGATGTGCAGAAACCTCCCCTGGAGGAGGCGGATCCACCCCTTGGGTAGCACGGAGTAAGCCTGCGGTAAATTTTACCTGTTGAGAGGGAATGGGATTCTCCTTGTAACTGCTGTCCTCCTCCTGGAACTCGAACATTTCAGTGGGGAACTTGGTACTAAACAAATATATTTCTGCCAGACCCCATTTGTTCTTATTACTGTCAAACCAGAAAGGTTTGCTTACACTTCAGTCGATGCATTTGAGCTAATAGCTCATTTCCTAATGTTGAGATATCATATTGTGTGAAGTTAACTTTTGCCAGGACCGTGTGTTTTTTTCACTGTGCAATGCTTTAGCATTCTGACAGGGCTGGCACTGTGCTGCCTGTTGCATTCTGATCCTTTTCCTCCTTACAACTGGTGCCTGATAAGCACAATAATAACACACTGCAAAAGCGATCTTAAGGATTATATTACAAATCAAATATTGTGTAGTTGGTTTGGTTTTTTATTCCATCCTGGCAGGGTCTGCACAATTCCATTCAGTCCCAGTAGCAAAGCAGTAGATTCATTAAGATTCAGCTATGTTTTGTATAATTTCTTTTTAAATATGCACACTGCTCCCTCAGAGCAGCGGGGATGTTCTGCACATGTGTGATGAATAAATAGTGAGCACAACCGATGGCAGAGCCCTGCCAGGGCCTTTCTGTGCTGGCGTGGGAGCGGGGGTGGTAATGAGGCACTGCCAGCCCTGTGGGGCAGCCAGAGGTGACAGCACAGCTGGGTCAGTGCCTGGAAGCTGTCCCCAGTGTGGGGGTGACCTGGAGCCAGGGATGTGTGCCTGTGCTGGGGGGGATAACTCGTTCATGCCTTGCTATGGGAAGTCTTCACCCGTGCCACTTGTGCTTTGTGCAGGGAAATCCGGTAATGATGGAGGTGGATACGGGGCTGTTGAGCAATGAATTAGTGTTCTGGGAATTTGAATTTGACTACAAAATCTGTCTTGCTGCTCATGAAATTAAGTTTGCAATCATCAGCAAACGGCAGCACCCTTCCTTTAAACACGGGCAGGGATGTGCAATAATCCAGGCTCTGAGGTGGCACGTGCAGGTGTCCCTGCTGTTTCAATGGCAGCCACAGGAATCCTGTGGGTGGGGTGTGCAGAGCTGGGTGGGAGGCTGGGGCTGGCAGGGTGGCACCCGTGGAGTGGGAAGAGCTCAGGCTGTTGGACTTGCGTGGTGGGAAGTGAAGGAGAGATTGTGAAAAACTCTCCTGGGAATGGGTTTCCTTTCCCAGCCACTGCAAATGAGGTCACAAGGGCAGCTGCACAGGAGGACACTGCTGCCTCCTGACTCCTCTCAGGCTGCTGAGGCTCTCAAGGATAATCATGAAGTGCACGAGGGGCTGGGTTTTTCCCTGCCAGGCTGCCCTAGAGAATGTTTATAGAAGATGCTGTTTATAAAGGCACCTTCTCGCTGTGATTAGGGACTGTGTGTGTGAGGCAGAAAGAGCAGCAGACCCAGCAGCCCAAGGGGACAAGAGGGAGATCTGCAGGGTGGTCAGTGTAGTGACAAGGACAGAGCTGCTCTTGCTCCTCCTCTGTTTCCTGTGAGTGCTCTCACCCCTTTCCCATGTGTTTTGCCTTTGAATATGGCAACTGTCCCAGCCTGTGCTCCCTGTTCTAGGGGCATTATGGCTTCTTGCCTGCTCCTTACCACGCTTGTCAGACATGGCTGGCTGCTCTGTGACCAGCCATCTGCAGCCCCCAGGAGGTGCTGAGGGCACTGCTGCTGCTGAGGGATGTGCTGGGGACACCTTCATTTACCTGCCATCTCTGCCAAGGCCTCTCAGACTGACACCCCTGTCACCTCAGTCATGGGTGATACAGCCCTATGCTCATAGCCTAAAATGTTAAGTGATGTGAGCATGGAGAATTTTGTAAGATTATTATTATTATTATGTTTTAAATGTGTTAATGGTAATCAGAGCAGCTTCCAGCCCAGTCCTTCAAAGAGAAGTGTTTGGCATTCGTGTTTTACTATCTCTGTTGAGCAAAGATTCAGGCTCCACGTTCCTTGTCAGAGGGTCCTTGGGAGTGTTTGCAGTGCTCCCCCAAGGAGATGAACACTGTTTGCCCATGAAGGAGGGGTTGTCTTCTTAACAGAAATCAACAGGTTAGTGTTGATAAGGAGTAAAATGGTGACTTGGTAGAAAGAAGTGTTTGCTTGCAAAGTTAATGTGTTTTAACTGGGAGGGGGAAGGGGATGGGTCTGTTTAGGACTAGGGCACATGTCCTTGCACATACAAAGGGATATGCTTGGGGTTAGACTGAAAAGTGGAGACATGAATGAAAGACAAACCCTGGAAACAATCTGAGGTGCTTTATAAACTGTTGTTAATCAGAACTGGAAATGGATTGATTCATATGAACAAAATCTGGTCTGTCTGCAGACATATGTGGTTTCTCCTCAGCTGATTGTCCACACAGCTGTTGTGTTTAACTCATTGTCTTGGTGTGGCAACTGGAGAAAGCAGGGCAATGTGCTGCTCTGTGTCCAAACCCAGTGCAGCTTCCAGCTGCTGGGCAGAGCCTTCTTTTAAATGCAGATGAAGATTAGTGTCATGCATAACCTCATAACATACACAATAACTGGAACCTTGGCTGGTTTTGGAGAATGGAACAGGCTCTGCTGGGGAGGAGGCATCAGGAGTGCAGAGTTATTTACTCTGCAGGGCCTGAGGACTTGAAGCTTTTTTCTCTGCAACTGAAACCACAGCCTGTCTCAAACATCTGCCATGCCCACCCTTCCAAGCCACCCCACCTGTGCCAGTGCAGCCCTTCTGTCTGCTCTGGCAGAGCTGCACTTCTTGTTCAGACAGGGCACACGAGGATGCTCTGAGCTGTGTTAGGTGCACACAAGGCTCTCCAGTGCTCCCCACACCGGGACAGGCTTGCTGCAGATGGGCTCTAGGGATGCTGGCTTCAGCCCCATTCCATCAGCAGCCACGGCCCCTGGGAGGTGTGCATGGAACCACCAGGTTTGGGTGCTCCTTTTGATACCCCAGAATGATCCCTGGGGATGCTCCATCTCTTGAGAGCAAGGGGCAGGGATCCATGGAGTGAAGGAAGGGGTGCAGTACCTGCAGCCCTGCTGCTCTGGGTCTGTGCCCCATCTGTGTCATTACCAAAATTGCCAAGAACCCTGCTCCTAAAGCCAGGAGAGAAGCTTCCTTCATAAAAGAAGGGGAAAAAAAGGATTAAAGCTAACTCACAAGCTCTGAGCCTTTGGGCATCTGCTTTCTGAATGCTCTAGACAGGGCAAGAGCCCTTCCTTTACCTTTGTGTGTAAGCAAACCCCTTCCTGCCCAGAGCTTCCCCTCTCCTGGGAGCTGGCTCTGTGTGCCCGGCTGGGGGCTGAGGCTCTGCCTGAATGAGGGCATTGTTCTGGGCTCTCACTGATGGCTTTCACTGAACACCCACAGCCAGCAGCTCAGGGAGTGTCTATGCAAAAGTGCTCGTACTGCTCTAGCTGGGGCATGGCTGCCTCTGTCGGCTCCCAGCAGCAATGAGGGCTGGGGGCAGGCGGGCAACTGGGCAGCTCCTGTCACCCAGGCTGAGCACCAAAGCCACACAGGCTTTAAAATCTGAATTCTGGACACCTGCTCAGCTGCGTATGTGTTCCTCAATGTTTCCATCTCAATACAAAGTACATATGAAGGATTTAGTGATTTGTCTGAATCCTTTAAGATTTCATGGCAAATTCAGGACCCGAATCCCAAGCTCCTTCATCAATGGCCAATGCTGTCCTTGCAACCATCCTCCCTAGATCAAGGGAAATTAGGGATGCTGCTCTTTTGAGAAGTTCTTTGTAAACTCTAATTTGCTGTACCCTGTGGACAGGCAGGATTAATGCCATGCAGGGAAGTGCATCTTCAGGCAATAGCAACCAGAGAGCCCAGAGCTGTAGGGGATGTCTTGGGGAACCAAAATTAAGAGGTGCATCTGTCATCAGAGGGGATGCAGAGCATGTGCACCCAGGGCATGGGTGTTCCTCTTTGAAGCTGTCTGGCTGAAGCACAGATCCAGACCCAGCAAGTGAATTGGGATCCTACAGTCACACAGCCAGTTTGATGACCTGCATATTATTGTTTACTTCATCATGGAAGTTGAGTAATTTGTGCTTTTCTTTTGGGTCAACAGACAAGACAGACTGGTCCAGTGTGTGCAGCAGCCTGTCAGCACAGCTCTGTGGGTCAGAGATGAGTCTGACAGGGTCTTGTTCCAAGGAACTGCTGGTGCAGGTGTTCATGAGCCACTTCCTGGGCTGGCGGTGGATTGGGCAGAAGTGCCAGTGAGCTGGAGAATTCCCTGGCAGTAGCTGAGAGAAGGCATTTCCATTGGAAGAGCTATGCTGCCCTGTGAAGAAGAGGGATTAAACTTGCTGTGTGCTATGGTGCAGGGCTAAAAACCTTGTGTGAACTGGAGGAATGACTGTAGGAGCTCACAAATGAAAAATCTGTTTAGAAGTGTTCAGTAGGAAGCTGCCAATCCCCTGGTACCCGACTTTTTTTTTTTTTTTTTTAAATAAAATTACTGGATTTACTTGAATCCAGGAAGCAGAGCTTTAGGAGGCAAAAGCCTCCAAAACAAACAGGAGTTGCTCAGGGTGGCCAGAGGAGCTGGGGCCTTGGCACAGCTCAGTGCAGCGGTGCTGGCGCTGTGCCCCCCGAGCCCAAACCCCGCTGGGACAGGGGGACAGCCAGGGCTGCAGCCACCCAGAGAGGCTTCCCTTGGGGCTGGTGGGCCAGGCTGGCAGAGCAGCCCTTGCCTGGGGAGCTGGGAGTGGGGCAGTTCCTGCCACAGGCCTGGGAAATGTGCTGGGTTGGTCTGAAGTTCAAAGGACAAAGGCCAGGACTTACTAAAATACATTTCCCCTCCGCCCCTCTGCTGACCTATTGCTTTCTCCATGGGCAGAATTCCATAGAAAGCAAGCCTGAGGATGGTTTGGAGCATGGCAGTGTTGTCTTTGGTTGTAAACAGCTCTGTCTGGAAGTAAATATCTGAGAATTATGGGATCAGACTGAAACTCCCACATAACATACAGACTTGGCCACTTGCAATTTAATAAAAGTATTTCCCCTCCTTGGGTGGACCATGCTCTGTGTTGCATAAAGATTTTCTGATGTATTTATTTTTCTTTTTTTTTTTCTTTTTGCACTGTGGATCTGCTTAGGGTAAAATTATAGCACAAAGCTTAGAAAAAGCCTGGGAAATAGGGATTCACAAGTCTTAGCTGGCAGTTTAGCCTGTGGGCTTCTTACTTCTGAGTGGAGGAATCTCCTCCAGAGATAACCAGCAGCAGTAGCTACCCCAGCACTGGTGTGATGCACGTGGGGTTTTTTTTTTTACTTCCTTTTGTGTTGCAGGAGACTGAATCTTTTAAAAAATATCTTTAGATTCCCAATTTTGCTAATAATTAATGAGGCTTTCCAGAGCTGGCACTGAATTTGGAGTGTAGAGGTGGCAGCTAAGCAGCTGGGATGCCTTTTGAAGAAGTTTGCATAACACTTTGGCAGCAGTGCTTTGAAAGAGGTGGGTCTGAGCCAGGAGATTCTTACAGTGTGTGCTGGAGCCCTTCCCTCTTGGACCGAGTGAGATGGGGAGCAAGTCTTGGTGTGCTGCAAGGAGGGGATCTCTGTCCTGCAGCCTGTGTGTGCTCTGAGGCAGCCAGCGCAGGCAGGTGCTGAGGGGAAGTGTGTGTGCAGCTCCTGTGAGAGGAGATAAGGTATCTGCAGGGAGATCTCTGATCCCGGGTCTCTCTGCAGATCTCATCATTGCTGTTTGTCACCGCAGAGTATGACAGCTGTTGAGGCTGGGAAGAACGAGCTGGCTCGCAGAGAACCTGAGTTGCACAAGGCCACGTGATGTCACAAGTGGCTTTTGCTGAAAGTCCTCCACAAGTGTGTGTGAAATCTGGGGCTTTCTTCTGCTGAGGAATGCAACCGAGCCAGCTGCAGCCCCGCAGCCTTCCAGTAGCACTGTCAGTTTGTCATCTCTGGAAGGAGCCCATGGGTTTGTTCAGACAGTCCCAGTGCCAAACAGCTCTGACTCCTGATGGTCCTGCTGGGAAGGAGCTGAAATCAGTGGAATGCAGAGGCGGTTTGGTGCCTGCTGGTAACAGGTACATGGCTGCTGCACTTAGGGGGCCAGCACTTGTGGCAGCAAAATATCACAAGTCTGGGAGTTGGGGCTGACTTTGAAAGGGGACATGTGGCCAGCCCAGACTTGTGCAGTGCCCTGTGACAGCTGGAGGCCGTCTGCTCCATCCATCCATCCATCCATCCCATCAGCGGCTCCATCCAGGCTGCCTGCCTGGGGAGCACGTCCTGTCTCCTCTGTGTAAACCCAGCATCTTTGAAGGATCTTCTGTGTTCTACTGCAGGCTCTAAAAATGTGCCACGTAGGCTTGAGTGGTGGGAACGTCTGCTCTTTTTATTGTCATACTTTTCTGACTTCTCCCTGGCTCTGGGGAACGCAGCCTCAGGCAGAGAGCTGGGATTGTAGTGTACAGATTGTACAGTGCACAGTTCCACATCTGCTGAAGGATTGCCTGGTCCTGGTAGCTGCTGAAATGTGATAAAGAGGAAGAGAACACTCAGATTAATTGATCTCAGTTAACAAAGCAGCTGAGCTGTCTTTACCTTGCTGTGGTTGCCTGGGCAGAGGGGTGGGATGCGCATTCCTATCACCCAACCACAGCCAGGGGTTTTTTTTTTCCCCCTTTGGGAATTCAGTACACAAGCACAGGGGTACATCCTTTTTGCTAAGAGATGCTTTTGTGTGTGAAGTTGTGTACACTAGGTCTGAGTGGAGATGGCAGGCAAGCCTGGCTGCTTCAGTGGTCAGGAGCCCTCCTCCCCAAGCCTGAGGTCACAGGCAGCAGGGGACACACTGGCAGGGTGGCTCTGGCTTCACCATCACTGCTGCAGGGGTCTGCAATCTGCTGGGCAGCAGGGTGGCTACGTGCTTTTCCTCCTGGATTTTTTCAGTCCATGTGGGTTGTTTACCTCATCTGGGGCACATTGCACTGGGTGCCTGGGGCTCTGGGTGTAGCCAGTGCAGGGCCTGCAGGGGCTTTTGGAGTTCAGCAAGCTCACCTGTCTCGTTGGAAGATGGTCACAAGTGCCCCAGAGCTGTGCAGTCACCAGTGAAATGTGCATGTGACAGTTTGGGTGGTTTTGGTTTTCTCCCACACCGCTGTTTGTGCTCCACACTTACTGTGTGTCTTGTTCCTCTGAGCAGCAGTGTCAGAGCTGAATGCAGCTGCTGGTGAGCCAGTGCAGGGTCACAGTGGCCTCACAGTGACCTAAAAGCCCTAAAAGTCTGTGCAGGGTCACAGTGACCTAAAAGCCAGTGACCTCTGGAATAAGTCTGTCATGTCTGCAGAGCAGCTTCTTCACCCTTCACCCACCAATTCATCCAGCAATGCCTCCTCCAGCCAGGCTGTGAAAAGGCTGTAGGAAGACATGAGGACTGAACTTGCCATGATGTTCCTAACCAAGGGTTACTGGATTCTGTCTATAACTTAAGAAATCATAACACTAAGGAGTTAATAATATAATCAGTTTCTGCTTACAAGGCCTGTCTTGTTTCAACAGAAGTCAGCTACCAAACTATTTAGCAAAGCAACACTTGTAAATGATTTATTCTTGAGTTAAGCATGGTATTATTTTATATAAACACAGATTTTCATTATTGCTTCAACTTTGTTCCATTTTCTCTCTACTAAGGGTGTTACAGGAAGCACACGCAAACCCATGCACAATCTCCTGCCTTTCTCTAATGAGCAGCGCTAGCTGATATTATCTAGTTGCCTATGTGCCACATCAGTTTAATTTGCTATAGCTAGAGCTTTGAAATTGTCCCCCTCATGAGATGATGCTTCTTGGAGACTAGGTTGACTTCCAGGTGTTGAAAGGAATTGTTGACTTGGTGCTGGCTCCCTAATAGTTCTGTGCAGACCATGTAACTGATTAAAGTGTGTCAGAAAATTATCAATGCTCCAAGTGTGGTTTGGCTTATGTGTGAGTCCATGTGAGCTCCAAGGTCTGGTTCTAGGAAAATTCACCAGTAAATCAATCACAAAGTGTATCAATTATGCCAACATATACTCTTGATTTCTGGGCTATTGAACTGTAATTCTGTCTGACTGTGATCCACAGCCCTGGAGACACTGCTGACGTGGGCTGGCATCTGAGCACTTGGATCATGGTGGCCTGTCACACTCTCAGCTCAACAGGCTCTTGCTTTAATCACCAGGAGATGCCAAAATACTGATGGACTCTCTTTGTATGGGTCGCACTGGTCTGTGCTGAGCCAGTGTGAGCTGGCAGTGTGTGAAGCAGAGCAGACCTGGGTGAGGATGCTTGAAGCCTGAGCCTGTTGGCATCCTGCACTGGTGAACTTCTGCCAGTGTAGTTTTCCTGTCAGGTTGTTCAAACAGATGCTCCCTAAGTGTAGACGAGATCTATTTCTGGAAATTGAAGTGGGAGTTGGCAGGGTGGGGGGAAGTGAAATGGCAATCAAAATTCCCATACTTTATCCTAAAGGCTGAATTCCCACGTCTGGCTGAGAAGAGAAACAAATGCTTTCTAGACCCAGGAGGCTCAACATTCCCCGAAACAGAATGATTTATTTTTAATTCTGATAGTTCACTGGAGCTCTTAAACCAAAAGAGCAGTGACAGTTTTATTGTACTTAGAAATAAAGGCAGCAAGCTCTGGGCGATGCAGAGGCTGAGAAACCTGGAGTGCTGTAGGAAGGAGAGGGCAGGTTCATCCAGACATTTGATCCCTGCTGAGTCCAGCCCAGCCAGAGCATGGCCTGAATTGCAGGGGCAGCACCCAGAGGCAAGGTTTGACTCTGGCTGGAAATCTGTGTGGAACAGCACAGGATTTCACATTCATGTTTCTTTGGATTGGCTACGTCAGCCTTCCTTCAATTCTTTGGCCTAAATAATGGCATCCCCTAAGCTTATATGCTGGGTTGGTTTTTGGTTTTTTTTTTTTATTTGCTGCTGATTTCAGCTATGGTCAGTCTTTTATTCTCGTGATGGTCAGTTAGAGCTCCCACAGGAATGCTGAAGCCATGGGGACTGACAGGACCACAGGTGGGTGTTGAGCACACATTGTGTGAGAGGGACTGAAGAACATAAATAGGGCATCCTATTAGTGCTGTGCAGGGGATAAAATGGGACCATCCTCGTGGTTAACATAGGCTGTTTGCTGTCCCTTTGGAACTGGCATTGTCCCAAAACCAGGATAAGAGCCATGGACTGTTGGGTGCCACTTCCAGGTCACACATTCTTACACCTTTGGCTGCTCAGTATCTGCGTTAAAAATGTGTAGGTCTGGATGATGCTCCAAGGCTTTCTTTAAGGTATTCTTCTAGCATTTAACCCTGATCAGACAATCTCACTCTGACATTCTGGTTAGCTACAAAATCTTTGCAGTTGGCTTTTGTTCCCATGCTGGATTGAGGGTTTTTTTGGAAATGCTCTGTTTCCAGCATATGTTCTTGTTTTTCCTGATAAACATGCATGTCTGTTGGCCCACATTTAGATGAGGTGGGAAGGGCCAAATTAATTCCTGGTGTCATTCCAGCATAGTCAGTGGGCTGACCACAAAGATCAGACTGGGTCTAAGATTTACACTGGATTGACTGCAAGTTTTACCAGTTTTTACTGATCCATTACCTAACTGTATTTCTGGTGCAATTCATAAAGATGCCTTTGAATTTAACATAATTAAACCTGATTTGTTATAGAAGAGGGATGTAGAGCTGACAAGACCTTTGCCAAGCAGACATGCTCAGAATTCCAGGTGCTAATAGCACTGACGTGGCTGACCCTTGCTCCAGACCAGTGTCTGGACTGTGTTAGTTATTTGGACCATGAAAGATGAGGAGATTCTGCCACACTGGAGAGATGCTCTATGAAAATGCAGCCAAACCATCTGTGGACACTTCAGCAAGGACATTGTCACCTTCTCTGATCCTCTAGGCTGAAGCCTTTCTAGTTTCTGATGGAATAGTACTGCTGGGAATGCTTGTTTATCCCGGATTCTGGGATGGAATTTCAAATTTTCTTTCACCCGTTGATGGCACGATTGCTTTTCCTCATTCATGCAGTTGTTTTTTGTTGGTTATTCACAAATGTGCAGGCCTGCTCTGCCATCATACTGACAGAAGGAAGGAAAATGTTCAGTTTTGAATATGGAAAGGGAGGTGCTGCTTAGCACAGACAGAACTGGCTTCTAGATGAAAGAGTCAAATACCAAACTGTTTTGTTTCAGTTTGAGCAGGACAGGCTTTGATCTAGAGGAGATGACTCAGTCAGTAGCAGGGAGCAATTCTTTATAGTGCGTTTAGAAATAAAACCTGGAGATTTAGGCTACGATGGCTTTGACACATCAGTCATGGCATATATGATGTGAAAATGAAAACCATAAACATCTGAAATGAAGTGTGGAGGTTTTTCTGAAGAGAGAAAAAAACCCCATTGCTGATATTGGTTGCCAAGAGTTTTCCTTGAGTCAGAAAGGACTGGGGGTGGGGTCGGATCATTCCTATTGCGATAGGAATAATGATCAGTGTGGACAGACCAGGAAGAGGAAAGACTTCCTGCAGTGCAGCTCAAGCCAGAGGTGGGGCCAGGGTGATCTCCTGGCCTCAAGTCAGGCTCCATAATCCATCTCTGCTGCCTGCTCTTCGCCCTGCCCTGGTGCCTCATCCCCTGTGTCACCTCTGACAGCGCTCTGGGTCAGGAGGCGGCCGTGCTCAGACCCCGCTCGGTCACCGGGCTGGCTGCACTTGCACAGAGCAGGGATGGCCAGATCCCTGCTACTGAGCTGCTTTCATCCCGAGCCAGGTGACGGCCCTGATCGGTGCAGCTGTGTTCTGTGGCACTGCAGCTGGCCAAACAAACACAGCTGCAGCACGGCTGGCTCTCTGCTGCACACCCGCGTGGAGCGAGAGCCCTGCGGCGTGGCCAGTGTCCTGGGGATGTGGTGAAACACATCTGGCTCCACACCACGGGCTGCTGGCAGTCCCCAGTGTGGGAGCAAAGTGTCACTGGTGCTCATTATTTCTGCAGCTTTATCCTACATCCAACTCCTGACCAAATGGGTCTCCACCTGAAGAATGTGTCATGGTTCTTCTTGGTGGCTGCATGCAGGAGGTGATGGGGGCTTCTTTGGCACAGTTGCCCTGTAAAGTATCCTGCTACTAACAGTTTGTTTCTGCTGAGGCTGAGGAGATTATTTCCCACCTCCTCACCTGCACCATCTCTGGCATTAGTTCCCCTTCTCACCAGCAGACAGCTCTTGACTTTTCACAAGGTTTTTGTTCTGCTGGCTTGACTTGACAGCCTGGGCAGTGATGGGAGCTGGATCAGGGTGCTGGGGCAGGGAGCCAGTCTGTTGGGTAGCAAAGCTCTGTCAAGGGGCTCACTTGGGATGCTGAAGATGCTCTGTGGCAGCAGGACTCACCTGGTCTGTCTTGTAGTCCTGGTCACAGAATTTGTTACCTGATTAGGTGGCCCAGGCTGTGCAGGTTTGGAAATGACATATCTTCTCCTAGAGAGAGAGAAAATCCTTTAGGTCATCTAGTTCATCCCATGGTCTGGAGAGTGCACATTTTCTGGTGTTCTCCACATTTAAATGCAAAATATTCCCAGTGAGGTCCCTTGCCTCAGTTCTTCTCACGATTATTCCATGGTCTGGAAGGTCCTCTTACCCTTATGGGTATGATGTGTAAGGGCATCAGATTACTCAGATTCGATGTATATAATGAGAGAATCAGATCATTTCCTTGCTTGGCATGGCAAACAAAAAGCCATTTTCACTGATGCCAGAGAGCAGCCAGTGCTGTGCTGTGAGAGCTGGAGACAGTGTGTCTCTATCAGGAGGTGTGCTGAGGATGCAGCTACCCACATTCCCTGCTGTCCCCAAACCAGAGCTGTCCTGGCTCTGGGTCAGAGCCACCTGCACTCAGCAGGCAGTGCCAGTCCCACTGCCATGTCAGCAATGTGCAATTTGTCCAGCTGCTGTGAGAGTGAGAGCAGAGCTTGTGCTTGGAGAGGGCTCAGAAGCTCAAGGCCTGGAAACAGAAAGTGTTGGGAGTGTGGCTGGAGGGCAGCAAGGTGCTGGCCAGGCTCTGGCTGAGCTCAGGCAGGCACCAGGGACTGCCCATGGCAGGAGGGCTCTCTGCTCCCTGCAGCTCCTGGGATGCAGCCAGGGCAGCCCCAGCAGCCTCTGGCAGGGTGTGCAGCTGGGGAATGACCTCTGGCAGGTGTGGAACAGAAGGGTTGTGCTCCAGGGTCACAGGTGCTCTCATGCTGGGCTGTGTGGGAGGGAGGTGGCACCTGCTGCCCATCCTGCTCTGGAGAGGGCTGAGAGCTCCCAGATGTCATCACGTCCTTCTCTTCCTCTCCAGCTTCCCTTTGCACATACCATTATGATGATTTGTTTTGCTGATGCATTTCCAGGAACTAACACCCATTTTCAAAGGCCTGCAGAGGCAGAAGGAGTTCCTTTCTATGAAGGAGCAGATGGTTAATTTTATATTTTAAAAGTCTTACTGTGGGCAGTGGCTCTCCTGCCACAGAAGAGGCTTTTTCAACCCAGAGATCCTTCCTTTAGATTATGTCTTTCCCCTGAATTCAAGTCTTTCCAATAGAATCATTTAAAATGTGGTTTTGATGTTCCCTTGTTCCAGTTTACTCCTGTCTTGAGTGCATAGAATTGCCTTTGCTATAAAAGAAGATTGTGAAAATTAATGGCTTTACCCAGTGGCATTGCATGCATGTTAAAGGAAAAATGTTTTCTTGTGAGTAGCCCTGGAAGTGTATGTTCTCAGAGAGACTGGAAATGTGGGCTCCAGTCCTCCAGGAAATGAGCTGAGCCAGAGGTGTTACTGGGTGTTTTCTGAGTGGACAGTTTTACAGAGATTCCTCTCTGCTGGGTGGGACACATGCAGTGAGAATTTTCATCTGCAGCCATAAAACTGTAACCTTTACAATCACCTGGGGTTTTTGGGCAACACTCAGATCTCATAAAATCAATGTTTATGAATTATAAATAACAGTAAATGTACCTAAAGACTTGGGTGCCATGATGGGTATTAGCTGCTCTCAATGTATGTTGTAACAGAATGGAACTTCACAATTGGTGGCAATCCTTTGAGCTATAGGGGTGTCCATACAGCAGTAAGGTCATGGAGGTCTCTTAGACGGAAGGAAATTGATGTGATAAACATATCAGGAAACAAAAAACTCAAAAAAAACTGTGGAATTTTCTGCTTGCAGCAAAGGCCATACTTTTTAAGCATAGGACAAAGAGATAATAAATTATAAATTCAGCAGGGAACAAGGAAGTCATGTAGCAACTGCAAAAGATCCAAACATATGGAAAATTCAATTCTGTGGAGAATTAAGTCACTATTATGTAATCAGGATCAATGGAAATGAGCTGATGTCAGTATTGGACTGGCTTAATGCATGGGTGGAAAATTGTGTTATCCCAGCAAGGCCTGCTAATAGGAGTGGAAGCTCCATGTATGTGGCATGCCCATTAGCTGTTGGGTTTTTTACCTAGGAGGGGCCTGATCCAAGCCCAGCAGAAGTAAATAAGCTTTCCATTAACCTGAAACTCATTTAGGGTATGAAGGTAAAATATCTGTGTGAGGTGGCAAACAGTGAGAGCCTGGGATGCACATGTGCCTCATACTGGTTGTTCAGGGTGAAACTTGCCCCTTTTTTTTATGCATCTGTCTGAACCTTTTGCACTGGAGGTTACCTGTGTGTCCCCCAGGCTGGGCCACAGTGGCCTGACAGCCTTGGAAAGGCCCTGCCCAGGTAGGGCCCCAACCCCAGCTGGACTGGCAGGGAGAGAGGGGTGTCCCTTGTGCCCAGGGCTGTTACAGACATCTTTTATGGAAAATCCTTTCCTTGGGATTTTTTTTCTCCCGAGAAGTTGAGAGGCCTCACAAACAAAATGTAAACAATGGTTATCTGCTGCTGTGGAATGCAACAGGTGCATCTGTGATTGGGCTCATGTGGTTGTTTCTAATTAATGGTCAATCACAGTCAGCTGGCTCTGACTCTCTGTCTGAGCCACAAGCCTTTGTTATTCATTCTTTCTTTTTCTATTCTTAGCTAGCCTTCTGATGAAATCCTTTCTTCTATTCTTTTAGTATAGTTTTTATATAGTATATATCATAAAATAATAAATCAAGCCTTCTGAAACATGGAGTCAGATCCTCCTCTCTTCCCTCATTCCTAAGATCCCTGTGAATACCATCACACAGGGCAGGGGACTCCAGAAGTGTTGGACACCAATAACGTTGCAAAAGTGCCCCAAGACCCTCCTGACCTTCCTACAGCATGACTGTGGTCCTGTGAGACACAGCATGTGGTGGGAAGGGATGCAGAGCAGAAGAGCAGCTCCTGGAGGAGGGCAGGCAGCCAAAGCACCTGGCAGGGTCCTGTGCTTGGTGTTGTGTTGTGACAGGGCTTGGCAGCAGCAGCTGAGCTTGGAGCTTGTCCCTGAAAATAAGCCATCATTAGCCTGGCAGCTGTGCAGGGAGCAGCAGAACCTGCTCCTTGGCAGGAGTGTGCTCTGGTTGGTGTCACTGTCCTGGGGAAGGAGGGCAGCAGTGCATCCTCCTGGGTGTGCTCTGGGCAGTGTGAGGGGTTTGGCAGCGCACCCTGCCCAAGAGCTTCCCTCCTGGAAAAGCTGCCTGGCTTCAGCAGGAGCTGCTCTTCTGTGGCCACGGGCTGTCAGGCACTTTGCTGGTGCTGAGAATCCAGCCAAGCATCCCTGCTGCTCATTTGAGAGCCAGGAGGAAGCTTGGGGAAGGTTCTGAGTGTGGTGGTTTTGTGGGGATTTTTTATGGTTGGTGGGTTGGGTTTTGGTGGCTTCCTTGTCTGGCTTGTAAGTGAGGATAATGGGAGGGCAGAGCCTGTGAGGGTTTAGTGAGAAGTGCATGCTCTGGCTACCTGGGACCCTGGCAGGGCTCAGGACACTGCACTGGCATTCACTGAAGATGTGTTTGAGTGATCAGCATCAGGCACAATATTAACTGGAAGAGACCTTCTGCTGGGAAGCAATGGGCTTCAGGAGAGACTTTTCCCCACCTGAAATAGGTTTGATATTCTGGAGTGTTACTGTGTACAAAAACATGCCTCTGAACCAACAGATCAGGGAAAAATGTCAGCTGTTAAAGGTTAGTGGATGGAGCTGTCACATGAGCTGGGTGTGTGGGTGGTTTCCAATTAAGAGATGCCAGAGGTAGGGAGAGTAATGAGACAAAAAGTGGTGGGAAAGTCTGACCTTGACAGTTTCCAGTCCAGTGAGAGCCTGAAGGGCAGGTTGGAGCCAGTGAGGTTTCTAAGTGGGTCAGAGTGGGGGACCTTGAGTTGCCAAACACTGGAAAGGGGAGCTGCAGGACCTGCTCTGCCCCAGCTGGGCTCTGCTGCTGGTTCCTCTGAGCTGGCTCTGGCTGTCAGACCACCCTCTGAGCTGATTCATCTGGCCAGCCTGATGGGGGGAAAAACACCCACAAAACAAAACAAAAACCAAATCTTTTGTTGCTGCATGTATCTTGCCCTGCATGAGAATGGATGTGGCTCGTCAGCAGCTCATGGGGGACACCGCTGTAAGTGCAAGGAAGCAGTGCAGCCAAAGGCAGGGAAAAGGAACAGGACAGAGTGCATCTCAGTAGCTCTATGGGTTCCTTGTTTGGAAGGTTTATGGGTTTATGGAAACAACCTTGACGTTTCCCAAAGTGAATTTATTGAAAAAATACAGAAGGGACAATGACACAAAGGGAGCAAACAGTTCCTTAGACATTTCTTTTGCATTTCTAGAAAGCCTGTTTATCTTAACTCAAGAAATATTCTCTGTGATAAGGAATAATCCCTCCTAAAATCAGGTTAGAGAGGTGAAGGCACCCCTGGCTTTGTGAGCAAGGTTAAAATGGTAGTGTCTGCATCCCACCCAGCAGCTTTGCAGATTCATTGAAAGTGCCCAGTGTCTTTCCTGTGAAACAGCTGCTCAGAAATTTGGAGCAAAAATATTTTATTCCTCACATTTTGGTGGATTTGAGGCTGACCAGCTGGTTGAGAAGCCTGCCAAGGCTCCACACTGTTGTGGAAATGTACAGTTACTGGGCAGAAGTAGCTCTAAGCCCTTTTTGGACCGAGGGGTGAAAATGTCTTAATGCTGGAAAGCTGTTGAATGTCTTTTTCAATGCAGAAAAAAATCAGAAGGGAATTGTGCTGCCTTTGCCAACAAACTCATTTGGGGGAATTTACTGTCCCTGTTTACACAGGACCTCTCATGCTCTGCTCCTTGCTGGAGCTGTCCGAGCCCTTGAAAGCCCTCATGATGTTAATGTCTGTGTTTGAAACACAATTTTCAGCCTGAAAAACTGCTTCTTAAATTATGCTTTTTGACTGATTGTACACATAATCTGTGATATTTCCATCTGAGAACCTAATTGTCAGAATATTGATGAAATTTTCTCACTGACTTCAAGGAAACTAGGCCCTAGATCTGTCAGTCTGGGTTAAACCAGGAAAGACAAACAGAAGATCTCTGTCAAAATGACTTTGTGCTAGCAAATGCAATTTCTGTGTTTCCCTGAGTAAACTATTCTGCTTTGCTTTTTTCAGCTCTCTTCCTACCCACAACACGGAGAAAAGTTTATGTGAAGTATTTTGACTGCTGTAAAGCAGCAAAGATTTTGTTAGCTGTAAATAGAAAAGAAATACATGTTCCCCAGTCTTAAAGCCTGTCTTTGAATGGAGAACTGGATATTTCCTGGCTTGGGATGCAGTGGGGTACTCAGCTGTGGGGAAGGTCTTGTCCGGCTCAGATGTGTGCCCAGACTGGGATGTTATGGTCCAGGGCGTGGGCTGTGGATGGGTGGGCTAGCAGACAGGTAGAGAACTGGCTAAATTTTGGGGCTGAAGAATAAAAAAGATTGTGGTTTGTGTTCTAGCTGAACTCCTGCCTTTGGGGTGTGTGGAAGGGGCCCTTGCCTGGGGGAATGGCTGGAGGCCACGTGAGCTGTGTTGAGCCGTTTTGTGAGTCCTGAGTGCACATCAGGGCAGAAAGTCCAAGGCTGCTCTTTCTTGTCACCAGGAGCTGCTCGTGTGTGGCTGTCACAGGGGGATAAAGATTTTAGTGGGGGCTGTCAGTATAGCAAGAGCTCTCCAAGCTGACTTGCTTCCTCTGGTTGGAATAGATCAGTCTGCCTGTAGCAGCCCTGCCCATCAGTGAAACTCAGATCAAGGCTTCTTTAATGTGGAGTGAATTGTTCTCTTGGGATGGAGCTCAGGCAAGAGGCCAAGAGGCCAAGGCTTTAACAAAGAAGCATCAACCTGTTTGTATGATTTTTGTATACACTATACAAATCTTCTGAACAAGATGTTCTTCTAACCCCATGAAAAGGAAGGCCAAGAGAGAAAGTCTGATGCATTAGTGGGAGGCATTCAAATGCTGCCAGAATGGTGTGATGTAACTTGACCCAGTGCCAGTGTTTTTTCTGTAAACTGAATGCAGGTGAATGCTGATTAAAATGAGCCTTCACAGTATCTATCTACTGCATCTGTTGTTTGGTTTAAGGCAGCATCTAGAAATACAGGTGAGGGAACCAGATTCTGTCTGGCTGATGATATATGGATATTCTTATCTCTGTGTTTTCATCCTGAAACAGAAATACAAACAACCCACAGACACACAACGTTGCTTGCTCTAAATAACCCCAAACACACCTTACTACTTATGTCTGGGTTGTGATGAGCAGACAGCTTGGGAAAATGTTTGCTTTATTTATTGCACCTTATCATGTCACAGTCTTGATGTGTGTAAAACTCTTAACAACAAGCTTGGTAAACCAAGAGAGAGCAGTGGGTGTTTATTGACTTTATTTCAACACTCTCCTGTAACATCCTCCTAGGCAGGTGGGTGAAGTACAAGCCAAAGAAGTGGATGGTGAGGTGAGGCAAAAACTGCCTGATCTGCCATGCTCAGTGGGTTGCGGCTGGAGACACAAAATCCAGCTGGAAGCCAGTCACTTCCACCTGCATTAATGCCCTGGTTGAAGGGGCAGTTTGTAGATAACACCAAACTAGGAGCAGGGCTGATGGTTGTGCTGCTGTTAGGAAGGGCCTCACTAGCCTGAAGGAATGAGCCAGCAGGGATCTCCTGAAGTTCCAGAAAGAAGGACAAAGTCCTGCCCTGGGGGGGATAACCCCAGGGATCACATGCTGGGCCAGCAGCTGGAATGCACCTCTGCAAAAGCCTCTTGGTGGGCATCAAGATGAACAGGAGCCAGCAGTGTGCCCTGATGGCAGCAGGCCAGCAGCCCCAGGGAGCTTGCATTAATCTGAGAGCACACATTAGCCCAGTCCTAACACATGCTGGTGTTTGATGCACCCTCGGTAACAGAGGAGGAATTTTAAAGCAAATTTGGCACAAGCCATCCTCCATAGTGGCAAATCTGTCTCAGTCAAGGGAGTTTTAGCTCCTTGGAGCAGGGCCTGTGTTCCTGTAACACATGGCACAGCTGCATGGATCAACAGCCACCCCATTCTGCTGCATCTGCTTTTGAAACACTCCAGGTATCTGTGAGTTTGTGGCTCTAAAGCTATTCTACAGATGAAAATCGTGAGTGTTGACAGTGTGCTGTCAGGGCTGGAAGATGAGGCTTTTTGTGCTAATGGATTTACTGCCTCCCTGATTTTCTCAAAGCACTGCTAAATGTGTCACACAGAAAGGTGGTTTGTTAGCAGTTCTGCTTGGCTGGGGAAAATCACTCTATTTATTTGTTTGGTTGGTTCAGCATGAAGCCTCTCTTGGCAGGTCAGCCCCTTCCCAGGCCCTCCCAAGCTGCTGTTTTCCATTCCTGTGCTGTGAAGGAAGGTGAGCTCCCACCCCTGGCAGCTGTGGTGATGTGGGCAGAGCTGCTGGCCAGGTCAGCTCCAGCCCAGCCAAACCCAGCATTTCCCATGTCCATCATCCTTGGCTGTGGGTCTGGAAGTGTCCCTGGGATGCTCCTCACCAGAGAATCTGGCACATCAGGTCTCCTGCACACGCTGGAGTTCAGCTCTGAAGGAAGGACTTCTAGTGGAAGGAAACATCTGTTACTCCTTAAGTGTGACCACTGTCAAGGTTTCCATCCCTCCAGCAAAGCAGATCTTAGCCAAGGGCCTGGTAATCTGATTTTTTTCAGGAGGAGAGGGAAAGTAAATTTTCAGGATGATTATTTTTTTTTAACTGAAGGGATTAGTTTTGTTTTAAATTACAGTATATTGAGTCAGTGCCTTTGACACCCACAGCTGTGTTGGTGGAAAGCTGCTGAAGGGCCTGGCCAGGCAGGACCCACGTGTCTGCTGTGGCTTTGTGCACCTTGCATGGGCCTTGTGGAGGATGGTCCCTGCTCAGCTTCTCCTCTCCAGCTGGAGCATTCCTGCTGGAGGCTGTGAGTGTGCCCAGCAAAACAATGACATTGTTTTCACATGGTGCAAACCCCTCCCTGCACCTTCCCCTGCAGCACTGCCATGTCCTGGCTGTAAATCTGGGGGAAGCGGGGCTGACTCATCTGGCACCCAGTGTGTTTGTAAACCAGGAGGGCTGCAGCTTTGCAGGGCCCATGAGGAGAGGCCAGCCCTGGGAAGAGCTTGGCCAGCCATGGTGGGTTCCCCACATCCTGTGCCTGTCCTCAGGCTCTGTTTCTGACCCACATCAGCAGGGTCTGGCTGTGAGGTGATGGCAGGAGCTGGCTCAAGGGAAACCATCAATGAGCCATCAGACTGCTGGGATAATCTGCTTCCTTTTGCTTTGCAAAACCTCACAGGTGAGCTCAGGGCAGAAACAGAAGCATGGAAAAAGGCTTGCATGGGGCAGGAGTTTTGAAGATTTGTGATGCCCACAGCTGAGCTGGCTGGTTGCACTCACCCTGCAGCATCCCACGGTGATGCTGGGGGATGCCTGTGCAGTTCTGGCCATTCTGGCCGGTTCTTGCCTTGGCTACAGCCTGACAAGGTGGCTCTGATCTCCCTTGCATAAGGGTAAGCAAGAGGGAGCACCAGGGCTGCTCCTGGGGCACTTTGGAGTGGAGCAGTCTGTGCTGTGGCACAGGGGGCTGAGCCCAGTCTGGTTCTGTGTTCAGGGTTAAGTGGTTGTTTTTCAGCCTCCTTACATACTCACATTCCCTTAATACCTTAATAACAAAATCAGAGCAGGGAGGTTTGCTTTATTGTGCTGGATCTCTCCTTCCTCCACCTGCTGTGACAGCTGATCTCCTCTTAATGAGCAAAGTTGCCTGGGGATGCCATTTACCCAGGGGAGGCAGCTCCCCCTGCACAGTTGGATCAATTTTTTTTTTTTTTTTTTTTTTGGTGCAAACTGCATGTCCAGCCTTGCTTGAGGGTGCTGTTAATTCTGTCCATGCTTTCTCTGGAAAAGCTGTTTTTCAACAGAAGGACTGTGTCTGCAAATCTTCCCCCTTCCTGGAAGGAGCAGGGTGAAGCAGTTCATGATCCTGATACTGTGGGATGGAGAAGCAGAGAGAGTGGAGGGGAGAGATTGCTCCTTCCCTCTCCATACATCCCACACACACACTGAGAGCAGGGAGTTTGCTGCTGACACAAATGGGCAGGAAATGGGAGGTGAATGAAGGAAAGGGCTCCTTCACATGCTGTGGGAGTGACTGTGGGATGTGCTGCTCAGGCCACAGGATCCCTGCTGTTTACAAGGGCTGGCTAAATGGATGTCACCTAAATCTGCCTGAGCTCAAAGCAGCCAGTCTGCATCAGGCCTTGTGACTGGGCAAAATCAACCTGCACACTGTGCTGTGACCCAGAAATTTCTGTGCCAGACCCCCAAATGCAGACCCTGTGCCCTGCTGGCTGTTTCACAAGTGCTGCCTGTGAACCCACTCTGCTGTGGAGCACCAGGTTTGATTGATCCAGGCTTGCTGGCCCAATGGTTTTCACCACTGCTGCATTTCTCTGGCTCTTCAGGGTCCTGGTTGGGGATTTGAGTCCAGGGGATTTCTGTTTGTTTAAGAATGTTTTATTTGTTTATTCCTAATCACATACAGTTCTCATCATTGCTTAGGCCGTGGCTTTCAGCTATCTTGAAATGAAAAGAAAATACATGTTTGTCTTCCAGCACCTTGGGAGCCAAGGGAAGCCTTAACCAGAGCCAAGCTGTAACGTGGCAGTACAAACACTAATATCTGATGCTCCCCAGATTTGTAATTAAAAGCTGATGATTTTCCCAAGTTTACCAGAAGGACATCAGCCTACAGGACCCCTTGTCTGGCTGCCATAACACTGAACCTGTTCCTATGGCAACAAGCTGATTCCTCTTGGGGTGTGTGCTGATTTTAGACCTTTTCTGGGGTGTTTTTAGTTTTTTTGAATGAGTGCTGCTGCCCATCTCCCTTCCTCCTGATGCAGTTAGGATCTCAGCACAGTTGCTGGGCACCGCAGCATTGTCCCTGCAGGCAGTGCCAGGCACTCTGCAGGGATGTCCTGAGAAGCAGCCCTGTTCCCAGGGCTCCTGATACCATCCTGGACATGAACAGGGCCAGTGCAGCTCCAGTGGCTTCTGCAGGGGCCTGCTGCTGCCTCTGGGTGGTTTTTCTCAGAGTATTTTTGTCACAGGAATGCACCCCCTGACCCACTGCTCCAGCACTGCCTGAGAGGGGGCCAGCCCTGCTCCAGCTGGGAGTGCCCAAGCTGCTCCTATTTTGAGACTGGCTGGGTGTTTCCAGGTCCCCTGGGTCCGTGCTGAGCTTGCCTTTGTTAGTGCTGCTTGGACAATAACGAAGACCTGAAAGCCAGCTGTGATTTATGATCTTTTTGTTAGGTAAACAAGAGACCAATTTCAAAGAGACCAATTTCAAAGCAAGAGACTCTCCCCTTTTTGCAGAAGGGGTGCTGTTTGAATGGGAAGTGTGCAAGTACCAGCTGGTTTGTGTCACCTGGTTGGTGCTCCTAAGCCGTGCTTTGTGTAGCAAGGGAAAGAAGAGATATTTTTGTCCTGTTGAAAATTTGGATCTTGCTTCCTGCCTGTACTGGAAGGTGAAATATGCTGGGAATGAGCCCTGTGTACATCTCAGGAGCTCCTCTCCTCTCTGTAGCTGGGTTGGATGCTTTGGGAGGTTTTGAACTGACTAAGCACAGGCATGCTCCTGCCTGCTGTGTGGCTGAGACATCCCTGCCCCAGCCTGAGCATGGGCTCAGAACCCCCCACAGGCTTGCTTTGGAGTGAATCCAAGGATGTGCTGTGAAGGGATGGGGGTAACCATGTGCTTGAGATCTTTAGTTGCGCCATCAATAAGTCAATCACACCCATGCTTGTACAGGTCTGCCCTTCTGAGTTGCCAGGAGATGGGCTTGTTAGTGATGGATTAGGGGAAATAGATGAGTTAAACACAGCCTTCACATCAGCCTCCCACTGTACTTGGTACATGCAGGGAATAGAGGACTTTGCTTCAAGTTATGTCCAAGTCCCTGCTGAGCAGGGATAGCCATGGGAATTGTCCCCTTGGGGCTCTCCAGCTCCATCTCCTCCTCTTGCTGAAAGCCTGTCCCAGGCTCCTCATTTGCTACTTCTCATGGCATCCTGAAAAGTTTTAGTGCAGCACAGCTCCCAGCTGAAGTCCTTCTGGAAACCAGATGTGTCAGCTCAGCAAGACATCCTGCCTAAATATTTCCAAAAATAAGTTCAAGGTTGCCTTGTGATTCCTGGTTTGGGTGTTGTTTGTTTTTCAGCACTGGTTTTCAGTTTTCAGTGGCTATGCCTGGTAATTCCCAGCTGCTCTGGGCTCTTTGGGCTAATGCAAAGGGCCATAAACTCAGTCTGCTAGTACAGTTAACAGGAGCTGTGAGGGCTTTGTAGCACCCCTCTGGGATGCAGTCACTGGAGCTGCTCTGATGAATCTCACCCAGGGGAGCTCTACTAGCATGAAGGAGTCTGATCCTGGTATTTATTCTCTCACACAACAAGTAGGAAATTTGTCTGCATCCTGACCCTTCAGAACAGTGATGGTTTGGGGGGGTTTGTGTATTTTTTTTTAGTGAAGGTGCACAGAAGTATTTTTCATGGAAGTTCCACAGATCCTGGCTGGTATTTCTGATCAAAACCAGCCTTTGTGGTGAGGGGGGTGTCCAGGAAACCCAGGTCCACAGGCCTGAGCCTCAGAGTCACTGAGTTTTTCAGGGACTCCTACCCCAAGGAACAGTGATAGCATGTATAATGTATGTATAGGGAATTACTTAAATGGGAGAGAATGGGAGAGAGCCGCTCCAGAGGAGCTGGTGTTAAGTGTGCAGAGGAGCTGCCTGTGGTGCTGCCCAGTGTGAGCTTGGTTTTGGTCCTCAGTCCCTCCCACCCCTGAGGAGGGCTCCACTAGCCTGGTGGGGTTTATTGTTCAAAACAAACAGAATCCCAAAGTTTGGGCTTCCCATTGAACATGGAGCGGTTTGCGGTTTCCTGTTTCAATGAAGTGCAGCTTGCATTTGTTTTGCTTTCATCTTGGTTTTTCTCTGCTGTTTTGGAATCCCCAGAGCTGGACATCTGCATCTAATGTGAACTGGGAAATTTCTGTACTGTCCATCTGTGCCTGCATAAACCTGGTGTTTCCATATGGAGTATCCTTCTCTGGGCTTAAATTCAAACTCTGGTGAGCTTCAGTGGGGCTGCACAGATCTCTATGCGATGAAGGTACAGCTCCAGTGATATCTGTGGTGGTTGCCCAGCACTACAGCAATGCTCATGTATCCTCCAAGCATTTCTGGGTTCTCAAAGGAGTGTTCCTTTCATATTCTAAACACAACCTTCCAACTTCCAGTGCAAGTCCAAGAGGCCAGGAAGACCAGCTCAGCCCATTCAGCTGACACCCAAACCCTGGCACTGGCTACAGAGGTGAGCAGGGGGAGCTGGGTGTCCAACTGCCCTTGATTCATGGCTCAGACACCCATGTGGCTGCCTCTGTGTGGGCCAGGCTCATGGTACCACTGACACCTCCTGGAGCAAGGTTTGAACTGGTATCTTCACTTCCACAGCAAGAAGCTTTGCAGTCTGCCACTGTGTCCCAAAGTGTGACACCCTTTGTAGACCTTCTTGTGAGGAGTAGCTGCATTTGTAAAAAGATCATTCTTTTTCCCTCAAAAGTGAGTCAGGAGCTTGGGAAAGAAAGTCCCCATGAAACCTGTGGGCATAAGTGACATCATAGGGTGAAAGCTTTTATTCTGTTGAGATTATGGTTGCGCCCACAAGCCTGGGGCAGATGGAATCCCACACAGCTTGAACTAAATACATAAAGAACGTTTGAATGCCGAGACAATTTTCAGTAAATACTTTGTGTTGTGACATCCTGTGAGCTTCCTCAGAGTGTTACTGGAAGCCTGTTTACGCCTGCCAAACTCCCAGCAATCTTTTTTCCTTGCCCGCTTGACAGATGAGCAGTTGGAGAGCCTCAGCTGCAGTGACCCACCAAACTGGGAATGGGGTGGTTGGGCTGTGCCAGGTGTGCTGCTGGAGCTCATTCCTCCAGCCTGACTCACCATCTCTCACCTGCACCTGGGCACACAACAGGGCTCTGTCTGACTTGGGAGAGATGGTGACTCATTTCAGTTGTCTCTGTCACTGTCTGAATATGAACTGTTGAGTCTCTACTGTAGGGAAAAAGTTCAAAAAATGGGTATTAATGTCTTCAGGTAGAGAGCAGGTGCTGGGGAGAAAAGGCCCTGGTGGATCATCAACTTTGGCTTCACTCCAAGGCTGCACTTCTGCCCTTGGGAGTTTATTGCAGACCTCTAGCTTTGGCCTTTGCTTTCCCAGAAGTGGTGAGACCTCCTGGTGGAAGGGGCTAAATGCTGAGTTTGTTGTGAGCTGCTTCAGCTTTTTGGGGAAAACCAGAACAGACATTTCTGCTGTGGTGCAGCCTCGCATTTGTTTGAATCACCAGTTCAAAGCTTGCACAGCAGAGATCTCAAAGCAGCAGAAATTTAGCAATGATCCTCGGTGACTGGAAACCACCGAGTTCTGTGTGCAGTTTGGTCTCTGACTAACATCACACCTCTCCAGCTGGAGCAGTGCTCTTGACCCGGCAGGTCACTCACCAGCAGAGCAGACATCAGTGCTCATCCACCCTGCAAGCCTTTGAAGCCTTTGCTTTAAAAAAAAAAAATCCAACCCTGCAATGAAGGAAGATAAACTGTGCTGTATACAAAACCCCTTGTCTGAGAAATGTCTTATCTCGGAGGGGTTTGCAGAAACCCTCTCCTCTTTGGGAATGATGAAAGCAAGACTGCTATTAATAAGCTGAGAAGAGGAATGGGAGCATGAGGCATCTAGCTTTTGATGGTGGCATCTTTCTCATGTTTTCAACAACTGCAAGGGTTTTCTGTAAAAATGTTTTGAGACAGAGGTATTCATGAAACTGCATTTCTAATGTGGGCTAGAGAGAGCTGGGAAAGCAAAAGAAACTTTTTTGGCAGCAGTTCATCTTTCTTAGCCTAGTGTACTTGTCCAATCTGTGTCCCTTTTAAATTCTAATTACTTCCTCAGGCACCACAAACACTCTGGCCTTGTCACTTATCCTTTTGAAGTTTGCTTCTCATAATGCAGCCTCTTCTGAAGCGCTCATGCTGTCGGTCAGCTAACTAGTCCAAAACATTCCACTGCTTCAAAATCACTCAATTCTTTTCCAAGCACAAAGAACTGCTTTCCTGTTGCTGCCTGCTGACTCATGTGAGGAAGGCAGAGTGCCTTGTGGCAGCCAGGAGAGCGAGTTCCTGCAGGCACCTCACACAGGGCAGAAAATCTGCAAAGTGTGATGGCTGAGGTGCAAGCAGAGGTCTGGGTGCAGAGAGGTGTGTTAGGGGAGAAAATACATCTTGTCTGAGCATCAGTGGGTGCTGAGTGTATCTTTGCCAAGGCTCTGATATCAGCCCTGTCTCTGGAGTGATGTGCTTTGGCCTAAAAGGCTGCCTGTGATGAAGGGCAAGTGAAGAAAGTGGACTTTTGCAAAATCTCTGGAATATTTCATGCACAGGAGCCTTTTTCAGGTTTGCAAGACAAACTTTCTGAGCATTGCCCAAGCTGAGTGTGCATTTGATGGATTTCCTCACGGTATCAGAGAGGCAGAGCTCCTGAGCCCTGTGCTGTCCTGAGATGCTGCTGTTCCCAGCACCTGAGCACAAAGGATGTGGGTGCAATGTGCTGGAGCACTGCCTCCAAAGAACTCTCTATAGGGATGGATAATCATGGGCAGGGAAAATGAAGTGCCGTTAATTTATTTTATTTTGTTGCTGAGAGGGTCGTATAGGTCCAGTTTGTTTTCTACATCTCTGAAACAGTTTCCAGCACTTTCCTTGCCCCTCAGGAGGGGCAATTTGTAGAGGCGTAAGTTGGCATGTCCCACATGGAAATTTCAGACAGGTGTTATTCAAAATGGAGAGGAAATTTAGAGTGTACATTTTTGAATGCCACGATGAGGGAGTTTGATGGCCTGAGCAGCCCTTGAGAACTTGGCAGTTCTTGTGCCTGTGGTTTTTTGTCTGCAGTTTGTGCAGAGTGTGACCTGCTTAGCAGCTTGCCCAGGTGGCTGTGACAGATGTCCCGGCTGAAGGCTGAGATGGAGCTGGTCACTGCTCCCTGCCCTTTCCCCCTGGCTGCCAGGCTGTCCTGGTTCAGAGCAAATTTGGGAGATAATCCCCAAAGGGGCTCCTGTTAGAAAGCAGATTGAATCGGCCCCTTCCCCCAACCAGTCCAGGAGAAACTACCTCCTTGGAGAAAAGTGGAAAAAAACCTGTTTATTAAACAATAAAACCTAAACAATATTAAACAATAAAACCCCTTGCTGCTCCAAAAGAGATGACAAACTGAGAAAACCCCAAGCCTGGGTTGCAGTTCAGCTCACTCAGTCTCTGATCAGTCCCTCAGAGCTGGAAATGTCGCAGGCCAGGCCCGGCCCGGTGGGCCACAGGTGCAGCTGCCGGTGCTCCCCTGGGTGTTCAGTCCAGAGCAGGTTTGAACAGGCCAAAGAAAAGGGAAAAAAACACAGTCCAGGGAACTTCTTTGCCTCAGCTCCCTAAACTAACTAAAAGCAAAGGAGAGCTCTGTCCCACTGTCTGTCCATCCACAGACAACACAGTCCAGGAGCAGGAATGTGGAGGAGTGAGTGCCAGTGTCTGAAAACAAACTGCCCACTTCCTCTCTCCCCCACTTCACTCTCTGGAACACATCTTAAAGGTGCAAAACTTATTATTCAGCATAAACAGAATGAGACGATTGGGGATAAAAGCATCATGTAGTCAACCCAGGACACAGGCCAAGCACCTCTCCCCTTTGGGCAGTGTGTCGCACAGGTGGGTGTGAGGTGGTAGCAAACTCCTCCTGGTGTCGGTGTGAGAGAAATTGGGGTGAGTGCCTGAAAGAAACTTCTTTTGGGAGAAACAAAACATTGTCTGGTTTTCTTTGTAACCAATGGTGAGTGATGAAGGCTCCACAACACCTAGAAGCTTTTCAGGGGAACCAAAAGAGACGCATGGTAGAAATCCCCATTGCTGTTAGAGGTGGGACAGCTGGTGCTTTTTACCCTTTGTAGCAGCATGAGTAGGTGAAGCAGCCTCCAGAGAAGATGAATTCAAATCCCTTCAGTTAAAGATCCACCACCTTGAAAGTGATGGATCCTTGTAAGGATGAGAGGACAACTGCCCCCTCTGTTTTTTGTCTTTTTTTTCCTGAAACAAACAAGTTAAATCAACTGTATTGGTACTTTATCTTGCAAATGCTCATACTTTTTATTATTTTCACTGTCTTCTGCAACAAAATATGCCTAGTCCTAGCAATGGGGAGTGTTTTCCCAGTCATTTGTCTTTCCTTTACCTGCCTGGTTCTTTCTCAGAAATGCTGGGCAGACAGATAGCAGTAAAGCAAAGGAAATTGCAACAAACCACAACAGAAGCAATCCTTGTGTTTTTCTTAACCTGAGAAGATTGAAAGGCTCTGTGGCTTTGCTTTGGGGCTGGGGCTTAATCCCAGAGTTGGTGGAAGGAAAGACAAAAGTTTGAGTAGAAGTTTGCAGTGGCAGCCTGGGATCTCTCCTGAGCCATGTCCAAGATGTTCTGCTCCTCTTTTTCTCTGGGCCCTCAGGTTGAATGGCCAGCAGTATTCTCTGCAGAGCAGGAAGGGCTGGCTGTGCCTTACCCAGCTGGCACTGGTGAGGATGTGCATCTCTTGATGCCTGTGAGTGCTAGAAAACTGTCCTGAGGGCAGCTCCTGTGTGCAGGATGCTCCTGGTGTCCTGACCTGGGAGTGGTGGGCTGTCCAGGCTGTACTTAGCACTGAGCAAACAGAGAGCTCCTCAAGTTATTACGCTCATTACAGGTTATTAATTCACTGCTGCCAGTGCTGGGCTATATTCCATTCATTTTGTGGGTGGGAAGCACAGTGGTGTGGTTTGGAGGGAGGCTGGTGTGGCCTGCCCCAGCTGCAGGGAGTTGCTGCTCCCAAACCACTGCTCCACAAAGGATCCCCGGGTTCCAGGGGTGACAAAAGTGTTTATTAGCTTCTAATGCTGAGAAAAGAGAGATGCCAGTATGGCTAGCTTATAGCCAAGCTACAGGGATGCCTCCAAAGTGTGTTAAGAGGGGGATGAAGGAGTCAAAAGTGCATTTAGAAAAGCTCCAAGGAAGCTGAATTTGCTGGAAGGACTTGAACTCGTTCCTCAGCAGTTTCTTGTCACAAATTTTCTGCTGAGATGGTAAATGAAAATAATGATCTAACTTTTAAATCTGTGATAGGATTAGTGATACTTTTGGCATATTTATGTAATGGGTTTCAGAGGTTTAATTCAGAGTATTGTTCCCAGTCTGGATAACTGGCTCTCATTCATGTAAACAAAGTCCAAGGCAGACAAAGTAAGAAAATCTTTTTTATCCCCTAAATGGTTGTTTTGCTAGTTTAAGAGCTGTCTTTCATTTCCCATGCCTCACGGTCAGGATAGAAAGGGAGAAGTTTTCCAAATCACGTGGAAAAAAAAAAGAAATGCAGGTCATTGTCCTGGTTTTCCACTGCATCAGCCCCCCTGGGCTCCTGCCAGGCTCTGCTGGGGAGGGTGGCAGAGGTGCCATGGGGTGGTCTTCCTCCTTCCTCCTCCTCTTCCTCCAGGGTGTCTCTGTGAGCCTGACTTGCTGCTGCTTGGAGATGAGCTCAACCTCAGGGTGCAGATGGCAAGTCAAGGTTTATTGACCAAGGCTTGGTCTTGGCACAATTTTGGGTGCTTACCTCTGCCTTGCCTTACAAGAGGTTCCCCCATGCAGTAAAGCATCCATGGGCAGGGGAGCAGGGCTGTCACCATGAGTCAAAGCAGGAGCCCTCCATTTGGCCACTGCAGTTGTTCATATCTGTGGCTTCTCTGGTCTGTGCTCCATGAGTCAGATCACACCAGTGGGGCCTGCATCTGTAGGAGACAAGTGGGGGCTCATGTCTCTCCTCCTGCCACTTGTGCTCTCCAAGTGATGCCACCTGTGTTTTGGTAGGACGCGTTTCTGTCACGTGGATGGGCCTGTGTTGGAAATGTAATGGGTGTGCAGCCATTGCATAAATTGGGTGGCCTGGGAGAGGTTCTCTTCTGAGCATCCTCTCCATAAGTGACACTTGTTTTTCATGTTTGTTTTTATGAGTATTGGACAAAGAAGCTCCATGGAGAAAATGTATTTGGGAGTTTCTTAGCAACAGGAATTAATAACACAGATAAAAAATGGCACCCAAGATTTGAATCCCATTTGAAAACCTGTTGAGTGATGAAAGTGGTGTTTGGGGTGTGAAGCAGGGCAGAGCCTCTCTTTCTCTGGGCATCCCTGCAGCATTAGGACAAGGCTGGTGTTTCCTAACAGGGCACACATGTCTTGTGACACCTCACTTGGTGCCCAGCTGCCTTGGTGATCCACAGCAAACAGGAGCTGCCTGTTCCTGGGAGGCTGCTCTGCCACCCTGACTTAGTGAAATATCATTTTGGAGGTGTGGGAAAGCAGTAAAGGTGGCATCTCCTGAATACAAGAGTGAGGAACGTCCCCAGGTCACCTGGCAGGTGCGCCTTGCCCTCACACCTGGGGGAGTGGTGGGTGGCAGCTGTGGCCCCCTTGGTGGCAGATGTTGGATCCCTGTGGGGAGGTGCTCCCTGAGCAGTGGGGACTCATGGCAGGAGAGGGTTTGTAGTCTGACCTCTAGAATTACTAAAGCTTGTCTTTCTATGCTCCTTAAGCCTAAACTGAAGTGCAGTGAGCACTGGTTTGCTTTGAATCTTGTTAGGGAGGAGTGTGAACTCTGATCCTCAGTGATGTCTGTAGATGGGGGAATTTTGTGGGAGTGGGGAGGATTTTTTCTGGGGGGAGAATTGGTATTGGGGATTTTAACACTTTTCTCTGCTGATAATTAAAACACCAGATTTCCAGGGAAAAAAATCTCAGTTTTGCACATTGCTCCATCAACACTGCTCAGTGACTCAGCTGGATGATCCTCCCTCTTGGAGTTTGGGCTTCCAGATTACCTTGAGGAGGATGGATAAGGACTGCATGCTGGACAAGGGATTGAGCAAGATTATTAAGAAAGAAATCTAGCAATCAATAATGATGTTGCTGTAGGCTCTGCCAGCCTACCCTGATACACTCAGGATGCCTAAAAAACCTGTTCTGCCCCTGCAGTGGTGCAATAGCCTGGTGTGGTCATTCTGCTTTCCAGAGGCAGCCCTGGCTCTTGTGGGCAGCATGGTTCAAAAAGCCCTTTCTGCAGAGGAAACAGCAAGGAAAGGCTGGGGACTCCAGGGCTGTGTGTCTGTCTTTCTCTCTGACCCCAGAGCTCTTGCTTTTGCTTTCTCAAACATAATTGCTTTCCCCTTCTGCTGTGTTCCTATTGTTCATTGGAGGAATGATGCCATTAAATCAACAGAGAATGGTGGGAAAATGCTTTGATATGAGGCCTTGGGAGGGTGTGTGCATGTGTGTGTGTGCTTGTCCTCTCTCAAAAAAAACCAGCACAACCCAATGTGTATCTGGCAGCTTCCTTTCATTTGTGTCTTGCCTGGGAGAGAGAAATCCATCTCAAAATATATTTGGCAGTTCACCTCCTTTAATTGTATTCAAGTGGCACAAACCATGGGTGTCGTTCCAGGGCTGTCATTCACCGTCCTTGTGAGAGTTAATCTCTGCAGGACCTTGCGTTTTCTCCCTCTCTTCTTTGGGAATGAGGCATTCCAGGCTTCCTTTCTCCATGGGAAAGAGGTCCCATGGCTGTGGGCTCAGCAGGCATTGAGGGCTCTTGTGTGCCTGTCCTGCTGCTGCTCTGTCACGTGCACAGGGATGGAAATGTGCTTTCCTCTGCAGGGTGATGAGCAGGGATGAGGCAAAGCCTGTCACAGCATTTTGACTAAAACCATGCTCCAGGAGCCTTGGCAAAGAGCTGGGTAAGGTCCAGGGAGCACGTGGCCCCATTCTTGGAGCAAAGGCTGCATTAAGGCAGGGCAGAGCAAGGCTGTGCTGAGCTGTGGGATGTCTTCTTGCACAAGGTTCCAGCAGTGGAACCTTCCTATGTGTTTGTGGCATTTGGTTGAGTGTTTTGCCTGTTTCTTTTCCTTGAAGGCAGCTGTTCCATCTGATCAGCCACTTCTTGGTAGCCCCTTCCTGGGCACAGCTGGGCATGGCATTAGCCAGCAAGCAGCAGATGTGCTTTGAGTGCAGGTCCGATGGTCACCAACCCCTCCAGTGAAGTCAGCCCCACAGAGTGATGGAGAGGAGAGCAGCCCTTCACAAGGCAGAGAAAACCCAAACCAGTCAACCACCAGTCTTAGCTAGGAACTGAAGGAGTAAGGGGGAAAAGCAGCAGAAATGATCACGGGGACAGAAGGGAATCAGTGGAGGCAGCTTCCCAGGAAAAGGTGTCTCTGTCGAGGATTCAGCTCTGGGGCTTGGCAGCGGATGTGATTTCTGCTTTGTAAAAATTGATGGGATTGTTTTTATCCCCACTGGGAAAGGAGCACACCAGGCCCTGCTCTGGGGGTATTTACCTTAAAAACAGTGCTGTCTTTAATGTCCTGCCCTGACTGACTTGGTCCAACTTTTTTTAGTTGACATCTTAATTTGGATGGATCGTTCCTTACCCTCTTGCCTACTGCACTGATTTTTCTTTAGTTGCTTCCTTTTTGTTGTCCTAGCTGGGTTCTGTCCCAGCAGGAGTTACTGTGTTGTACAACTTGTGTGTGACCTGGTGCCCTGCACAGTGAGGATGTGGCACTCCTCTGATCCCCTCAGCTCCCAGAATGGCACTCTATGGTATGTTCCCATCTGCTGAGGCTGTGAGCATCACTGAGCACAGACCTGCAGTTTGTAGCCTAGCACAGCTTTGGGGACCCTGTGAGTTTGGTGGGCAGTCTGCTAACAGGGCCTGCTCCAAAAGAAGGGGTGCCAGCTTCTCTCGGATCTCATCCAACAAATTTCTTTGGCAGGGGGGGACCTCCAGTGACTCACCAGTTGCTCTGTCATGGAAAGGCTGAGACCCTCTGCAGAGAAATACCTCACTGTGTTGCCTGTGAAGTGCCAAACACACCCTCCATTGCACACCAGATGATCTTTAAGGTCCCTTCCCACCCAAACTTTTCTATGATATAAAAGAACAATATGGCACTGAAATGCAGGAGTGCTCAATAAAATCTCTGTGTGACATGGTAATTTTCATGTTTTGCTTCTCCCTTCCTTCTTTCTTTTTTTTTCCTTAATTTTTCTTGGATGCTGTTTCCCACCTTCCAGTGGAGGGAAGAGGAGTCTGTTGTTTGCTCAGCTCACTGAAAAAAGCTTTGTGTGCATTTTCTGCTGCCGTTTTGTTAAAGTTCAGAGTTCCTGGGTTAGAGCTGCCCCTTCTCAATGCGAGTCTTGTTCAAACTTCCAGAGCAGCCCACGCAGAGCTGCTTGGGTTCATCTGTGCAGTTCACAGCCCACAGCCAGCCAAACACATTGTTTGCCTCTGTCCTTCCATGAATCATGCTTTGCAACAAAGACCAGCCTAGTGCTCCCAAGGAGAGTGTGAATCCAAGCAGTGCTGGATTTTAGGTGCCTTAATAGAACACTCTGGGTGGGGCTTTTTTCTTTCTTTCTTCCTTGTGAGCACTCATTGTGTCTAAAAATCAGACAGCTTTGTGAGAGTGGTCATAGCTGTCTGACACTTGTCTGGCTTATTAGGAATACTCTGAGAGGAGTTCTCCAGTTTTACAGTTTTCTTATTTTGAGGGATTTTAGTTTGTCTCGGGATTATGAATTTCGCCTTTTGTTTTGTTTAATCTAGAAGTGATTCTTCAATGAGAAAGTTCATTGTCTGCCAGAAGCTTAGAGGGGGTTTTTGTCGGTTTTCCTTTGAAAAACACAGCACTTCTCATTTTGCTGTGGGGAGATTTCTTTGCTTCTACAATTATTTGTATATCCATAATTATTTTTGTGTGGGTAAAAGAAACCTTTTCAGCTGGACAACAGTGGGCTGGGCTTTTTATTCTTTTCCTATGAAAAGCATGAAGATGTAAGCTTAGCCAGTCATTACAGGTGCAAGTGTGAGAAGAAAATAATTGTTTCTTATGGTCAAAACCAAGGTGGCAAACCTGGTGTCACTCAGTCTGAGTGCCTTGGTCGGCACTCACCTGGTTTATTCTGCTCATCACCCTGGGTGAATGCTGGTGGGGTGTCAGTGGGATGAGGATGCTTTCCAGAGGAGCAGCTCTCTGGGATTCAGCAGGGATGTATGTTGCTGTTTCTCAGAGTATTTGGATGAACCATCTGCCAGCTGTCCTTCCCTGCCCTGCATTGCCAAAGGCAGCAGCACCTGGGGCAGGGCAGAGCAGCTGCATCCACTGCAGAGGAGCCAAAGCATCGCTGCTCCCTTTTCTTCCCTGCTCCCCTGCGCAGCCCTGCAGCCAGCAGGGTGAGGAGGGCTGGTTTGTCTGAGGAAGGATCTGCTCTGCTGCTCTGGAAGGTGGCCCAGTGTAGGGGTCATCCAGCTGTTACAGCTGTCACCATCCACACATCTGCCTTTCCTCACAGCTGGGGAGAATGGCCTTCTCTAGCCGTAACCGTGGGTGACTTTTCCCTTTTGCAAAGCCCAACTGTTACTGTAAAACTCCAAATTAGCCAGGGAGGCCTGGGCTGGGTGCTCCTGCTCCTCTGACAGCACTTGCTATTCAGCAGGCTGAATGCTGCCTCTGTGCCTGCCTGTCCTCTCTGCACGCTCCTCAGCTGCCCTATTCATCTTGTGCAGCCAAGGAAAAAAGAGAGCAGGGCTAGAAAGGAGCTGCTGTCTGCCAGAGCAGCCCCTGGGGAATCCCAGTGCTGCCAGCCAGGGCTGGGCAGTGGGAAATGGGAGCTGAAAGGCTGCCATGGGATGCAGTGCATGGTGGAGGCAGGCTGGGTGTGGGCAGGTACCTCAGGAACCCCTCAGGAGCCCCTTTCCTCCTGAGCTGGCTTTTTCATGGTTCACAATGCTGTTCCCACTTCTGCTGTCTCTGGAGTTTCTGAGATTTTTGAATTTTGGCACAGCACAGGCTGCAGGTATTTACTTGGTGCCTGAATGGAGCTGTTTGTCAGCAGCTTAGCCCAGCTCCTTCTAGGAGGGAAGGGTGAAGCCAGAAGTACCAAACCCACGCTCTGCTTTGGGCAGGAGGCTGGAATATCTCTCAGCACTTTGGGATCCATGGATGGGGGGTTGGAAACACAGTCCCCAGGCTGGGATGTGGGAAAGCTAGTTTGTATTCCTGATCTGCTGAAGAATATGCCCATATCCTTGGACCAATCACTTAATCTCCCAATGCCTTAGTTTCCTGTTAGCAAATGATACTCCTTATCTTTCACCTCTCATCTCAGCAGAGGAAAGAGTTTGTCCTTTAGGATATATCTCATTACAGTTCTTTGTCCGGTGGCTGGGGCCCCTGTACCTTGATAAAATAAGTAATTGAATTTAGATTAAAAGGTCTAATACAATCCAGTGGTTACTGAAACACTTGAATGAAAGTTCATTCAGAGCCTGTCTTCCCATTTCCTCATAGGGCCAAGACATGAAGTAATTAGATGTAGACATAGGTTGTTATTGTAGCACCATGACAGAGATCAGTGGTTATTGGTAGGAATGGCTTTCATAATCTAGTTTAATGGTCATTTACCTTTCAGTGACCTTGGTGTCAGGCAAAATTGGCAGCTCTTTTGCAAGGAATGTGCTTCCTCAATGAGGGCTTTGCAAGCTGTTTCATTTTTGGCTCTGGCTTCTCATGAGCTAGGATAGACGCTGCTGCAATGCAAGAGACTTTCAGTCTGCAAAGAAAGGCACAGGCTCCTGCCAAAAGAAGCCCTTTTCAGTGCTGTCCTGCTGCCACTGAATTACTGCTGGAACAGATCAGCGTTCAAAGCATCTCTTTGCTTATTGCTGCGACCAGAGTTGCAGCCTTCAAACTGAGAGAGCCTGTGCTGGTCAGGGGCAGCGCAGGAGCTTATGTAAAATGGGTTCCATTGTCTTGGAGTAAAAGAAGGGAGATGATATCTCCTCATCCAGTTAAGTGCATGCAAGAAGAAGGAGCTGGTAATTCTGGCTCTAACCCCCACCCTGAAAGTCCTTATTACATCAGTAGAGATGTGATATTTCTATGTATGTCAAAGTACCATCCTTTCAGTGATGATCATCCACTCACTGCAGATGCAAATCACTCAAGTTTCCCTTTGACTGTGATGCTCCTGTGCCTCTCTCCATCACGTGTTGAGAAATTCCTGTGGGTTTTATCCAGTTGCTGATGTCTTTTTGCCATGGAGAAGAACATGGCAAGAGCTGTGCTGTGATTTGTGATGGTACCCCAGGTCTGTGGCCATGCTTTTAGGGAACTGGAGCAGGTCATATCCTGGGGCTTCAGGGGACTGGATTCAGTGCAGGTATTCACACTGACCTTGGCCAAACCTCTTAATTTTTCTGACAATCTAAACCTTAGAGGTAATCCCTGTTTTCTGTGAAGGGGCTGACTTTTTGTAAGATCTGTGAAACTCTTTGTTTGAGGTGGTGCCAGAAATATTGCTGAAGTCACAAAGAAGTGCTATGAGAGTTGAGAAGAGCAATATAGCAGTGGAAAAAAATTTCAGAAAAGCATCTGAGAATGTCTCTGCCTTATGACTTAGGCTTCTGTCTAGTTCTCTCATTCTGCTGCTCACAGCCATACCATTTTGCAAATACGTTCCTTGGACCTGTAACTATTGCCCTGCAGAGCAGGAATCATCTCTTTATGTGCTCTCATTTGTAAACTGCTAAGATAAGGAGAGCAAAACCATGCAGCTTGGAGGGAGAACCATTTGTTTCAGGCTCTTTGAAAAGCCACCAGCCTGGTTTTGCCATGAGTGTGGTACACTCATACATCACCAGCACAGCATGATTGGTCTTCAGCTGAGATCAAGCAGTGACTTCCAGCACTCAGAATCCTGAGATGCTTTAATGTACAAGGGTTCTCAATTGTTTTTTACTGCTGGGACCTGCTGTGACAGTGCTTGCACTGAGGATTTTACAGACCCTAATAGTATTAATTCATTTTACTTCTCACACTCATCAGTCTCTGATGAGTATTAGCTTGTTCTCCCTCTGGTAGGAGAGAATGAATGGTCAGTGGAGGTTTTTTTTGCAGGTATCAGGTTTGGATTGGGAATGTCCAGTTGAGGTCAGGGAGATACTTGCATAGAAGCAGATGGTTTATATACTGCTTCTTGCAGAAGAAGAACAGAATTAACCTCTCTTGAGTCCCTGAAGTCTGAATCCATTGAGGTCTGACAGAGTCTTTCCACTGACCTCTGTGGCCCAGGATCACATCCTAAATGAGCTGCTTTGACTCACTGGGAGCCTGAGCTCAGCTTTGGTGGGCTGGAAAATGTAACCTACTGTATGGGCTCTGCTGTTCATCAGGGCCCAGCCCTGTGTGTGTGCTAGCCTGGGAGAAGAATAAACTCATTTTCTGCAGTCTGGGGGTGGAGGAGGGAATGGGAATTGCACCCCCTTCCCTGCAAACCCACTGTTGTGACATCCACGTGGGCAGCTGCTTCAGATTGAGGTTAGGGGTCCCTGGTGCTGCTGTTTCTGGTACCATCCCTGATACATCAATGTCCTGTGCAGCTGGCCTGACAGCAGGACCTGACCTCAGTTTGAATTTTCTGAGGCGGGCCACTGAAGCAGATGAGTTTAGCAAGGCTGTGATTTACCATGGGGAGTTTCCTTAAACTAGGAAGAAACAGGGTCCCTGGAGCTTTAGAGAAGCCAGTTGTGAGTAGGTTTGACACCATTCATTGCTTCTGGGCATCCAGCAGTGTTATCCAGCAAATGCTACCTGTTTCCTCACAGCTTATGGGGAAGAATAAAAGCTTCTGTTTCTTGATGTGATTCTTGTTTTCTCTGGGCAAAACAGAAGCTAGCAAAGACCTTGGAGTTAACACAGCATGATGCAGGTGTTTTCCATTCCCTGCTGGTCCTAAATCAGGCCAGAAGAGAATTGATTTGGTGTAGAGGGTATAGAATGAAGTGTGAATAAGTACAAGTTGGTTGGTTCCTCTGGAGCTGTTACTGACTGATCTGGAGTCATTAAGTTATTTTACAGTCAGTCTGGTGATTAATTCCATTTGAGAGCAGTAGCAAGCTTTTTCAATTAATGACCAGCAGCATAAACCTTTACAGTGTAATTTATTTATCAATCTTCTGATATGCATTTACCCCAGGAAGGTTGCCTGGTGCCTAAAGACAGGTGAGTAGGAAGGTGATGGCTTTCTCCTGCCTTTAAAAAAGTGGGTTTTGTGACCTTAAATGTGGTAGCTCTTTAACGGGAACTGCTCAGATGCTTTGTGTTATGAATCTAAAGTGTTAACACTTTCCTAGGGAGTGAGCTGTGACTCACAGGGGTTCCAGGGGATCAGCAGTGTGGGGATGCTGTGAGTACAGGGAAGGGAGCATTAATTGTCCCTAAGCTTCCTGGTGGAGTGCTCGGCGGTCATTGCAGGGTGGTGGTGGCCAAGCCAAGCTCCACTGCCCATCCCTGCAGCTCCTCAGCACCAGGGGGCCATGGAGAGGGGCAGCAGGGGGGCCTGCAGAGAGGAGGAGCAGTCCCAGCTGGGTTTGGGATGTTTTTTCCACACGCTGTCGTTCTTGCACGGCGCTCCCTCCCTCCACATAATAATGCTCTGTTATTTCCTCCTCCTGCCCCTGCTGCTAATTAGCCCACGATAAACTCTGGTGTGAACAAAAGCAAGCAATTAAGAGTCTGTTGCTCCAGCGTGAGCCCTGTCAGGGCAGTGATTTGTTGGTGGCAGGGCTGTGCAGCACCTCCTCAGGAGGAAAACAAACCCATTAGCCTGGCTCAGCTGGGCAGTGCCCGTCCCAGCAGCTGGCTCTGGGTGTGCAGGGATGTCTCGGGTGCAGCAGGGCCTCCTGAGGCTCTCAGAGATGCTGCTGAGTCTTGTGTCTTCAGTTTCACATGGTACAGAGGGTCTGTGGTCACTGTTCAAGCAAGGTGGCTTGAGAAGATACTGGTTTGTGATTTATGGATGTGAGGAGGTGGGGATTTTTTTTTTCTTTTCTTTTTGGAATACACACATAAACATTTTTTGAATTAATGCAGACAGAGAAATGATAGTGGCATGAAACATAAAATTGTTGAGTGGTTTGTGCTGGAGGGGACCTTAGAGATCATCTAGTTCCAGCTTCCTTACCATGGGCAAAGACACCTCCTGCTCCACCAGACTGCCAGGGCCCCATCTCCCTGGCTTAGAAAGAAGTAAACAGCAGGATTTTTGGTAGGTCCCAAGCCAAATGAGGTTTTAATGATATTTGCCAGGACTCAAGGTGAATGTATCAAGACCTTGCAAGCTGCCTTCATGTAATCTCAGCCCTAATGCTCAAAATCTCTTCAGGTTGTCTTTGCTTGAGCAAGAAGTCTTAATGGAAGGAGAATAGGTATTTACTGGGGTTTCACTGATGTGTGAAACTCTGGTGAAGATTAATTCCATTTGAGAGCAGTAGCAAGCTTTTTCAATTAATGACTAGCAGCATAAACCTTTACAGTGTAATTTATTTATCAATCTTCTGACATGCATTTACCCCAGGAAGGTAGCCTGGTGCCTAAAGATAGGTGAGTAGGAAGGTGATGGCTTTCTCCTGCTTTTAAAAAAGTGGGTTTTGTGGCCTTAAATGTGGTAGCTCTTTAACCGGAACTGCTCGGATGCTTTGTGTTATGAATCCAAAGTGTTAACACTTTCCTAGGGAGTGAGCTGTGACTCACAGGGGTTCCAGGGGATCAGCAGTGTGGGGATGCTGTGAGTACAGGGAAGGGAGCATTAATTGTCCCTAAGCTTCCTGGTGGAGTGCTCAGGGGTCATTGCAGGGTGGTGATGGCCAAGCCAAGCTCCACTGCCCATCCCTGCAGCTCCTCAGCACCAGGGGGCCATGGAGAGGGGCAGCAGGGGGGCCTGCAGAGAGGAGGAGCAGTCCCAGCTGGGTTTGGGATGTTTTTCCCACACGCTGTTGTTCTTGCACGGCGCTCCCTCCCTCCACATAATAATGCTCTGTTATTTCCTCCTCCTGCCCCTGCTGCTAATTAGCCCACGATAAACTCTGGTGTGAACAAAAGCAAGCAATTAAGAGTCTGTTGCTCCAGCGTGAGCCCTGTCAGGGCAGTGATTTGTTGGTGGCAGGGCTGTGCAGCACCTCCTCAGGAGGAAAACAAACCCATTAGCCTGGCTCAGCTGGGCAGTGCCCGTCCCAGCAGCTGGCTCTGGGTGTGCAGGGATGTCTCGGGTGCAGCAGGGCCTCCTGAGGCTCTCAGAGATGCTGCTGAGTCTTGTGTCTTCAGTTTCACATGGTACAGAGGGTCTGTGGTCACTGTTCAAGCAAGGTGGCTTGAGAAGATACTGGTTTGTGATTTATGGATGTGAGGAGGTGGGGATTTTTTTTTTTTTTTTTTGGAATACACACATAAACATTTTTTGAATTAATGCAGACAGAGAAATGATAGTGGCATGAAACATAAAATTGTTGAGTGGTTTGTGCTGGAGGGGACCTTAGAGATCATCTAGTTCCAGCCTCCTTACCATGGGCAAAGACACCTCCTGCTCCACCAGACTGCCAGGGCCCCATCTCCCCAGATAAGGAGGAGGCTTAGAAAGAAGTAAACAGCAGGATTTTTGGTAGGTCCCAAGGCAAATGAGGTTTGAATGATATTTGCCAGGACTCAAGGTGAATGTATCAAGACCTTGCAAGCTGCCTTCATGTAATCTCAGCCCTAATGCTCAAAATCTCTTCAGGTTGTCTTTGCTTGAGCAAGAAGTCTTAATGGAAGGAGAATAGGTATTTACATGGGGTTTCACTGATGTGTGAACAGACTAAGGGGAGTTGGAGATTTTTTGGTTTAAGACTCACTTTCTTTCCAAAGCTAGAGGCAGAGTTCAAGCTGGAAAATTAAATATGAGCTATTCCTGGGCAGAAAAACCAAAGGATTTTGGAAATCATAGAATTAACATATGTCCTCTTTTGACACACAGCAGCCAGCTGCTTTGCCAACAGTTGTCTCTGTTTCTGTTGTAGCTCTCGAGCAGCTGCTCACAGAACTTGAAGATTTTCTGAGGATACTGGACAAGGAGAACTTGAGCAGCACTGCTGTGGTGAAGAAGAGCTTCCTCTCTGACCTTCTGAAAGTCTACACCAAGTCCAGTGGTACAGATGAGGAAAACCAAGGATGGGGTGCTGGGCTGTCATGGGAATTGCTACAGGGCCTGAAGGAACATTTTCCTGGCAGCTGCTGGGAATGGGAGACATGAAAATTAGAAGGAGAAAATGAAACTGAGTTTATTTTTGCAGTGACCTCTAATTGTTTATGTAAAATTACTATAGTTATGTGTCCAGCTTTACAAGCAAAGGATTCCCAAGATTCCTGATCCTTTCTGTTTTCTTTATTAAACCTTAAGTTTATTTAATCCACTTTGTAAGATACACAGGATGTACTGTTTGGCCAAGTTAATGTTTAAGTAGAAATTTTAACTTAACGGAATTTCCTGACCATAAAGCACTTAATTTTTCTGCTTTTTATTATTGCTTGGGGTTTTTCCTGCACGTTGCCTCAACCAACATGCTCTCTCCAAATGTGCTCAGCAGAGACACTTTTTACATCTGCCTTTGTGGAAAATCTTAGCAGTGTGAAAGCAGCGTGTGGGTAAAGAGTTCACTTTTCCCTTTGTTTTGCAGGTGGTGATGAGGAGTATATTTATATGAACAAAGTGACAGTCCATAAACAGCAGGGTGACCAAGAGAAACAAGACAAAGGTAGGGAGCTGAAGATTGGTGGTTTCACTGTGTCTCGGGGGATGATGAAGGCACACAAGGTTACAGCCTTGCTCTGGCAGCTCTGAGGGCTGAAGCAGCTGCTGGTTGTGGAAGGGCCATTTTCATAACATTCCCTTGGAAATACTGGTCCTTGCCAACACTGTGAGGTTATTCCTGGAAGTAGCACTTTGGAGGTCTTTATTTTGGGATAAAAATGTTGCCTTCTAAGGCTTGAAGCTCCAGTGCCTGAAATATTCAAGGAAGCCTTCATGCTTTCTTTGGCCTCAAAACAAGTCACTTTTTGCATCTTTGAGACCTTGAAAGTGTATTTCTGGTTTGTGGTGCTGCTCTGCCCTGGCCCAGAGGGTCTGTGCTGTCACAGCCTTGTGAGGTGAGTTTGGGCTCAGCCCTCTCCATCTGCAGGGGCAGAGCTCCTTCATCTCCCAGGGGTGTGAGAGCTCTGCAGAGTAAAGGCTGAGAAATCAAACCTAGCTGAAATACTCGTTTCCAATTTAGTTTTCCCAGGTTTTGCATTTGCAACACGGCAAAGAACATAATTGTCTAAAAATGTTCTTCCTCTTTGAAGTTCACCGTGAAAGAGGTTGCTGGTAATTGCATGGAGGGAGAGAATTAGTGACACACATTTTTAAATGCACACCTAGTCAGGGGCTGATCCTGCCCCAGAGTTTCCAATGCAGAGGGATGAAAAAAGGACTCATCAGTGCAGCCTGCTGCTGGTGTGCTTGTCCTGCAATAGTTGGGATTGTTCCACTTCCACAGTTGTTTGTTTTGGTTTTATTTCTTTGTGGTGGGGTTTTTTTTTTTTTTGTTTATTTGGTTTGATTTTTTCTTTAAACTACCTGCAGCCAAACTTGGGCTAACTTCAAATGCCTCTGAAGACAGGATGTCCTCCCAGCTGACACGTGCAGCCCCAGTGTGACCTCCAGACAGGGCGATGCTGTAATGCTCTATAATGGGATCACACAGCCTCCCAGCAGCTGAGCAGCCACAGAAACAGCTCTTTATATAAGTTCTCATTTGGGTGGATAAAGCAAAGCTTGCACTGATCCACCATGCTCAAACACAGGGAAAATTTCAGACAATTTATTTTTAGGGGTGGTTCTTTTGTTTCAGACTTGTCCCTATCAAGGCCATGACCCTGCCCACTCAGTCACTCCCTGTGGGACCTGGCACTTCTCTCTTTCTGTTTTCAACAACTTCCCTATTCCAAGTACAGCTGCCGAGCTGTTTGGGAATGCTGGAGTCAGTGAGACACAGGTGTGGGGTCTTAGCCCCAGCTGCAGCTGGGTGTAGAGCCCTGGTCCTGCCTCTGTGCCTGGATGGAGAGGTGCCTGCAGGTTCAGGTTGAGTGGGTGGAGGGGCCCAAGTGCCCACTGGTGTGATATTGATCTTCCAGTGATGCCACAACTCCCTCTGTCCCTTTTATCTACTGCAATTCCATGCCTGTAACAGGATTTGGGACCACAGTTCTGTGCCTGAGCTGACAGGACCTCTCATGCTCTGCAGAGCTTCTTCCCCACACCAGCTGTGCCCCAGCAGCACAGGGTGAAATGCTTTCCAAAGCCCATCAGCTCCAAAAGTCACCCCTCCAAATTTAAAATATGCAATTTCTGCACAAAAATGGGTTTCCCTGCTCCTCGTATCTACTTGCAATTCCAGTGGTAAGGATTTAAGCAGAACAGACACAGCTTTGAGATGTCTTCCTGTGGCCCAGGAACTGAATTCCCTGCACTGGGTGATGATGGCACCATCATTTACTGGATCTCATTTACTGAGAGACAAAGCAAGTCTCTACCCAAGTGCACAGGGCTCTTCAGTGAGCCAAATGCCATCTCCTCCTCAAAGTCAGCACATAGGGACAGGAATTTGGGAGGTGGGACTGATGTGAAGGGCTCCTGCTGTGGCCACAGTGATCCTCTTACCCCAAATGCCAAGTGACATTCCCTTTTACAAGGAACAGAGAGCACAGATAAGTAACAGCTAGTACAGATGTGAATTTCAGCAGGATTTTGGATGGTTTTTCTTTTCCTTCCTTCTTCTAAGTCCTCTTCAAACTGCAGCTTTTAGAGAGGCATCTTTATCAGAGGACACCTGCAAAATGTTAATGCTTGTCTAGGGAAAAATATTCCTTGCCTCCCACCCCAGTAAGGGAACAGTGTGTGATTTGTGATGCTGGCCTGTGTGGCTGGAGAAGGAGGGGGTACATCCATCACTGCACTATCTCCGAGGTCATGGGATTTGGGCACTCACTGAGGCCACCCAGGAGTTCTGTGGTAGCACAAGGGGACTGAACACAAATTTTCTGAGCCTTCAATGTACCCTCCAGATACTAAATCACTCTGCATCCAGCTGCTTGGAAAATGTGACTTTCCAGAGGCAGACATGGATCACCTGGAGCAGTTCTGCTGCCACATGCCACGAATTTGGCCTGGGCTGCTTCAAGAGCAGCCCTCCCTTGAGCAGTGATCACATAAACCACTGCGCTCTCAGCTGGGCAGCCACCTTTGCAGTTTGCCCTGGGAGCAGGGGGTGCTGTACCCATTTTTTGGGAAAGGTAGCAGAGGAGCACAGTCACTGAGCTGCCTGCTCAGAGCAGCAGGGATCAGAGCTGGCAAGGACTGAACTGCCATGGGCCTTACAGACACTGTGTGGTGTCTGCCCATGCTGCTTCTCCAGACCCTTTGAAGTCTCAGCAGTGGGTCTGGCCTTCACAGTTTTCCCTCCAGAAGGAGAAAGATGCCCTAAAACCAGAGGTCAGCTGGGTCTGCCAGTGCCACGTTCCTGGCCATGGCCGGAATTGCCATGGTGGCCCTGCAGTCCTGTCTGTAATTGTCACTGTGCTCCCCACTGGAATAGCATCCTGCTGCTCCAGCACAGCCCAGGGTGGCAAGTGCTCTGCTGGGAGAGGCCACTGTCATCTGTGTCATTGTTTCTGCCTTGCAGTGCTGGATCAGAAGAACTCCCTGACCAATGGGGACTCAGGACTGCATCTGTCACCTCCTCAGAAGAGCCTGCCAGACCTCCCCCCTCCAAAGGTAAATACCTCACAGCCTTTGCTTTTCCCTGCCTCAGCCTGGGGCTCTGAACCCCTTTGCTGTTGTCAGGTGCTGTGCAGCATGGCTGGGTGGAAACACCTCTGCCTGTGCATGCTAGTGAGGCAAAGAGTCCTGGTGAGCTCTATTTTAAGAATAAAAACCAAACATTGAACTGGGCATTTCCAGCTGCACGTTTCACATTTACAAAGACTGTGGGCCAGTATGTGATTGGTGCAGCTGGATGGTGGCCTGGGCTGGCTGGAGACCCAGGAACCCCTGTGGTTCCCCAAGTTTGTGCACAGGTGGAGCAGGCAGCTCTGGGAGCTCCCCATGAGTGCAAACTGGGCTGTGGTCCCTGCCAGGGAGACCCACACCCATTGCATGGGCTCAGGGAAGGAGAAGAGAGGTTTTCAAAGAAACAGAGGTGGTGATGACTCTCAGCTGTTGCTTTGGAAACCTCTCCTGGGTTGTAAATCAGCTCTGCCTGGGCTGCTGACATGATCTTAGAAAAGCCAGGAACCCCTCAGCTGCAGGGTGGGGCAGTCCCAGGACCTCCCTTGCTGCCAGAGCCTTTCTCAGCTTGGCCATTGCCAGAGGTTTGCTCCCAGCTGGAGCACCTGGTGCTGTGTGCACTGGGTGCCGGGGCTGTTGTGGGTGTGCAGCCCACAGGTCTGTGAGGAGGAGCTGCTGGCTCTGTGGGTTTCTCTGCAGGGCAGCTCTAAGTCAGTTAAATGCCATTGTCTCTGTGCCAGGAGCCAGCCCAGCTCTCCTAGACTCAGGTGATCCTCGAGCCCCTGATGTTGCTGTTCAGTAGTTGGTGCAATGTGGGGATGGCTGTTAGCTGGGATTTCAGGGTGTGAAAGGGAGGGAGGGCACGGAGCAGGCATGGGGAGGAGGAGGAGGGGCATGGAGGAGGATGGGGTGGTGCATCCATCAGCCATGAAGGAGGATCTGTTCTTTTCCCAGAAGGAGGATGCAGGGTGAGGCCCCAGGCCTTTTGCCCAGGGATCTGTGTGGCTCAGCTGGAGTTAGCTGGAGGAGCTGGGATGGGATGCAGCTGACAAACCCTAGGGATGCAGTGTGATTGCCTTGGGAGCTGCTCCAGCCCCAGAGGGCTCTGCCCATGCAGATGACTGGGGCTTGAGGGCCTGGGAGCAGTGGCTGGAGCAGGAACCTCTGTTGAGCTCTGTATTTCATGGTGGGCAGGAGGTGGAATGAAGGCACCACTGAGGAAGCAGCAGCCAGGTGTCCCCAGGCATTTCTCTTGAGCTTGGTACAGCCCAGCTTTCTGACTGGGCAATCAGGAAGTTAAATGGGGGAATTTAAAAATTCCCTCAAAAAATGAGGGAATTAAAAAAAGTCTCAGATTTTAGCTGAGAAGGGCTCCTGTCCTCTCCCAGACCTGTGCTGGGAATTTCCTTCTCCCAGCTGTTTGCCACTGGAGTTAACCTCCCTTGGGTGCAGCAGCCAGGTACCTCCTCACTGTGAGCATCTGAGTGTCAGTGAGCTTTGGCAGCAAAGATATCTGAGTGTCCTTCAGGGAACAGGGCTGGGGAGAGCTTTAATGAGTGGAAATTGCTGTTAGGGGGAAATGGATCTTCCCTGTTTGCATTTGCAGCTCCCAGGGCAGGCAGGAGCCACAGCCAGCTGGGCAGTGGAGGGTGAACACAACTCCTTGCACAGAAACTGAGAGGTTGGGAGAGGAATTCAGATTAGATCTGGTTTTGCTCTGCAGATTTTTCTGTGGTTTGGTGGCACTCAGGCATCCTGTGGTGTTGCTCTACACTTGCCTTTTGAGGCATGGAAAAAATATGGTGATAAAGCTCTGCACAGCTAATTGTCCCTGGCAGTCACTGGGCATCCCAATAGGGGTGGCCCACCTGGAACCCATTGTTTCCCTTGGATTTGTCCCAAAACAACCTTTAAACCATGTGTTCTGCAGGCCTTGGTGACCTCTCCTGTGCTGCAGCTCTGCCTGTTCCAGCATCCATCCCAGGGAAGGTCCTGTGGTAGGGATGCAAACACCCAGGGTGGTGATATTTGCATGCTCATTGTGCCATAATGCAACAGGCAAATGTTCTGCAAGGGCCAGCGTGGGTAAATAACACAATTTATAGCCTTTGACTGAAGTTAGAGAGTAAACCACACCCCTAGAGAAAGAGGAGACAAAACAAATACCTTCTGGTCAACCAAGGTGCACCCTGTAGGAAACCTCATTGTCTGTAGGAAACCAAGCAGAGCAGCCCCTTCCTGGCAGTTGTGGGATGGGGTTAAAAAAACCCACAGCATTTCTTTGTGTAGGCAATTTCTTTATGGTCACAGCACAAAGGGAGCTGGCTACACACAGGAGGCCACCACAGATGGCAATTACAGACACATTTCCTAGCCAGGGAAGGGATTAGGTAAAACCCTGGAGTGGCTGGGTTTGTTTTTGTTTCTTTAATGCAACACATTAGGACAAGAAGTTCCTAAACCTTTTAAGTGTTTGGACGGCAAGTGTTTTCCAGCAGTGTTCTACGTGCCTCTGGAAGGAAAGTTCATGCTGCTCACAACATCTGGCAGACCCACATGAGGAATTTTAGCACTGGGGAAGTTTGGGAGGTTGGTAGAGCCACAGGCAGCTCGTCCAAGTGGGAGCAGACGTGTGGCTTTGGTGTGGCCAGGGTTCCTCACTCCCACAGGCCCAACAGCTTCCCTTTGTGGGCAGCTGTTGGCCAGAAAAGCTCTTCCTTCAAAGCCTCCTTTCTGCTTCTCAGCACCAGAAGCTGCTGGTGGAAACATCCAGGGCAGGATGGGCAGCATTGCACCTGCATTTGATGATGCTGGCATGACCTGCAAATGGGCTGGTCCTGCCATGCTGGTGCACAGCTGGCCCCTCTTCCCCAGGGGCAGTTGTGGGCTGGCAGAATTCAGGATTTGTGACCTTCCACACTGCTGTCTCTACAAACAGACCTGCCTTTCCTCCTGGGGGGACTGGGGTTTAACCCTGGGCATCCTGGCAGGGTTTGCACAGCCTCAGCCAGGGCAGCTGAAGCAGGGCAGGACAGAGCATCCTGTGGTCAGCTCACTAAGGGTGGTTAAACCTCACTGGGGAGCAGGGAATGCTACTGTCAGGTCAGGGTGGGAGATGGGATGGCAGGTATTTGGGAAGAACACAAGCTCTGTGCTCTGATCTGTTCATGCTGCTGCTCTGCTGTCTCATGTCCAACATCTCTGTGAATCACCTGAAAAGTAAAAAGTTTGTTTCTTCACTTTTTCCCCCCGTCATGTATTGATATTTCTAAAGGATCAAGGCATGTTTTTCCTGCCAGCCCTTGCTTGTGCTTAGGAGGGGTTTGGCAGGCGCCACAGGGATTTTCCAGCACTTGGACTCTTTTCAAAGGCTTATTTTCCATTGGTGTTGTTTATCCATTTCCTTCATTTTTTTGTTAAGAGCACAATTAAAGATTCCCAATATAGTTCCTAAGGCTGGGATTTTTTGTTGTTAGTTTCTATCAGTCAGGGACTTGGAGACACAACCAGAGACTGCTCAGGTTGTTTTTTTAATGTAAAGCCAGGGTTGCACCAATTGTCCTCCCTTCTGGTTCCCTGATAAGATAACCCATATCTTATATAACCCATAGCACAGAGAACCATCCCCAGGTACCATGGGCAGCTTAGGGGGGGTCAATGCAGCAGGCAGAAATCTCAGTTCAGGGTAAGGCTGATGGTTGCAATTGCTGCTATGAGTTGATCTTCCGAAGCCAATGTGAAAGAAAATAACATTTATGATGCAATTATACAGTAATTTCAATTTATATTTGAGCTAACTGTACCACATCTAAAAGATCTCATCCACTGGGATGCACTTGAGTGCTAAAAAAAGGGGGAAAGGATGTCCCATTGTTTTGGTGGATCTGGTTTATCTTAAATCATGTTTGTTTTATGTGTTTATTCTGCAGATTCTTGAAACAAAACAACCAGCAGTCCCCAAGATTGAATCCCCAGAGGGATATTACGAAGAGGCTGAGCCCTATGACATCTCTGTAAATGGTATATCCCAGCTAACCCTTGGGAGGGGGTTCCTGTGGGAGATGGAGGACCTGAGATTCATGAGAATCAGCAAATGAAAGCACAAATATTTCATACAGCTTTTGGGACAAATTTGTTTTCTGCTGCTCATCACACTTAATATTACAGACCTAATGCTAGCTGGAAAGCAAAGACTTCTGAATTGCTCCAATTTTTACCTTTCCTGTAGAAGTTAGTAATATGCTTGGGTCAATATATTGTCAGTATAAAATGTTAGAAACCATTGTGGGCTCTCTTTGTCTTGGTGGTTTTCTGGCAGATAGGCTGCAGCCAAACACAAGTTTCATATATTGTCAGTGTAAAATGTTAGAAACCATTGTGGGTTCTCTTTATTTTGGTGGTTTTCTGGCAGATAGGCTGCAGCCAAACACAAGTTTCTTTTCAGGACTGAGTGGTGAGGCTGTGGTGGCTTGCATTCGTGTCCTAGTGCTCTAATTGTCCCCTTGGGGCTCAACATCCATGGCTCTGCTGCTCTGTTAGGAGTGATAACCATTTTTATAATTGGCTCTTTATTCAGCTCTGTCTCTTGTGGCAGTTTAGCCATCTGCAAACTTGATTAGAGAGCCACGCTTGGTGTGAGGGGAGAGCCTGTGGGTTCCCTTGCACACACCCCCAGTGCCTGGGACAGCCCCCAGCCATGTCCTGGAGCAGGGCCACCCTTGCCTGTCCCCTGTGGGCTCCCCACCCCTCTGGGAGGAGCTGCTGCATGCTGAGCTCCCACATTCTCACTTTTTACAAGTTACTCCTGCATCCTTTTGTTGGGTGCCCTTCACTGAGATTGCCTTCCTGTGATCTGATAGCAGAGCTGATCTTGTCATCGCTTTCTAATCCATTTAAGCCCACATGAGACAGATGCTGTCACCCCTCTGCAGGAGCAGATCTCTGTCTGCTCATCAGCCTTGGCTGCAGCAGAGTGGGCATGGGCACAGCTGAGGGGCAAGAGTTGAGGCAAGCAAAGGAGTGAGGGTTAAGGGTGACAGATTTGGATCTAAAGCCTTGGCTGTTGGATCTATTAATCTGAAATTACCACCTTATAAAATGTTTCTAGCTCTGCTTTGTAAAGCCAGTGAATGGAATCCACACCCTATAACTCATAAACCAGCCTCATGGTTTATTTGAAAATTTGAGTTAGTAAGCACTCATACCTTCCTGCAATCAGTGGAAAATCAGAAACTGCCTCTCACAATATGCAGGGGAAAAAATGAGATGAGTTTTCTACAGCACAGGAAGGGCATGGACCTGTTAGAGTGGATCCAGGGGAGGGCCACCAAAATTACCAGAGAGATGGAACACCTCTCCTGTGAGGAAAGGCTGTGAGAGTTGTGGTTGTTCAGTCTGGAGAAGAGAAGCCTCTGGGGACAAGAGCTGATAAGGGAGCTGATAAGAAACACGGGGACAAACTTTAATAAGGAACATAGTGACAGACAGCAGAACAGAGGGGGCTCATAGCCTACTTAAAAACTAACCAGCTTCAACCTTTTTTGTTGAAATTGAGCCACCCTGCAACCAGAAATTGGAGAATTAGGATGTCCAATGCACAGCAGACAGAACCAAGCAGTAAATTGCCTGCTGGGCTCAACATTCATGGGAAACACATTGGATGTGTTGGATGGCACATGGGATGGCTCTCTGAAGTTTGGGTGAGCTTTGGGTCATCCAGGGCAGGGGCCTTCTATGCAAATAATTCATATTCACTTCAGACACAAAAACCAGTTTGACAGATACAGTACATAATAATAAAACTTTAGTGAAAAGTAGCATAACTTAAATATTGCCTGACATTCCCAGCTTCATTTGGGAGAAGCTGGGTCCCCTCCAACCCCACTGTGAACTATTGGGCTTTGAAGCTCTGTGTCAGTGAGCAGGAGGATGAGATGGTTCCCAGCTCAGATGGGAGGAGGTTCAGGCTCATCGAGGCCAGGGGTGAAAGGTGCTGTTCAGTGCAGAGAGGCCCCCCAGCTCTGCCCTGTGTTGGCTGAAAGGCTCTGGGTCCTGTGGCTGGGGTGAGGGCTGTGATGCCCTGTGAGTGAAGCCCTGCTGCAGCTGGGGCAGCCCAGGGTGCTGCAGCCTCATCCCCATGCCTGCAATGTGAGATAAAGGAGATTTCTTTCCCCCCTGCTGCACATTGGGAAGTGGATAAATTGTTAAGAGCCATGGCATAAAAAGGCACATGCTGGATTAGCTGGAGTACAGCCATGGATCCATGTGCTGGGACACCCAGCTTGTGTTATCCAGGCAGCTCCAGGAACTCGCCCTCAGATCAGAGACTTGGCTGGCAGGAGTGATCAGTGCACACCTCTGCTTTTCCTTGGTAACCTGCTGCTCTGAGGTGCAAATACACCCACCACCCTCCGAAATGTAGGTCAGTCAGATGCCCAAGGAAATGAGAGATCAGAGCTCTGCAGAAAGAGAAAAGCACAAATGATGGGAGCACTGTCCAAGTGAGGCAGCTCTGGGAGGCTCTCTGTGGCACCAGCAGGCTCTGTGTTTTCCTGAGCACTGTCACAGCTGTATGTGGCACAGGAGCCTGTGAAAGCAGCAGAGATGGGCAGAGGATGCCAGTGATTCCCCAGCACTGAGGAGTGGGGTGCCCTTGCATCCTGTGATTGCTCAGCCACTGCAGACCCCACCACATCCCTTCTACACAAACCTCCTGGTGTGCTACAGAGTCTGCTTTGTGTGAGGAGGAAGGAAGGAAGGTATTATAGTGAGAATCTCTGTGTGGAGGTGGTTCCTGGGGGGGTGAGCCAGAAGGAGGAGGAGGGAGAGACGTGGAGCAGCAGGTACATGGCAGGAGAGACTGCAGGGGCTCAGGAGGAGGTGAAGTGTGTGTGCTGTGCAGAGGGGAGTGGGCAGTGATGCTGGTGTCCTGCTTTGCCTCAACAGATCAGGCTGCAGCATGAGGGCAATCCTGCAGGTCCCTGTCCTGCTCTTTGTTTCAACAAGCACAAGCTCCCATCCCATCCCATCCCATCCCATCCCATCCCATCCCATCCCATCCCATCCCATCCCATCCCATCCCATCCCATCCCATCCCATCCCATCCCATCCCATCCCATCCCATCCCATCCCATCCCATCCCATCCCATCCCATCCCATCCCATCCCATCCCATCCCATCCCATCCCATCCCCACCCTGTGGCCTATCAGGTGTCAGTAGTATTTGTACCTGTCCCACACAGTGGTGCTCACTGCTAGCAGGTGATCTGGGACCTTGGTGTGACTGCTGTTGCCAAAGGGCAGTCTGGACATGCCTGGCTTTGCCCCGGCCAAAGATGCCAAAGCCTGACCCCAGTAACCCCCCAGCCCACTCTGCCTTTCCCCACGAGCTGGGTAGGGAGGGGTGGCAGTCCATCCAGGAAGCTGCTGCTGGTCTTCCATAGAATCATAGAATGGCCTGGGTTGGAAGGGACTTTAAAACCATCTCGTTCCAACCCCCCTGCCATGTACAGGAGCACCTTTCACAAGACCAGGCTGCTCAGAGCTCCAGCCAGCTTTGCCTTGAGCACTTCTGGGGCCGGGGCATCCACAGCCCCTCTGAGCAACCTGTGTTCCCAGTTCCTTATCATGTTTGCAGTCAAGATTTTTTTTTCCTGAAATCCAAGCTAGACCTACACTCTCAGTTTGGATCCATTTCCCCTTGTCCTGTAGCTGTAAGCCCTTGTGCAAAGTCCCTCTGTGACCGTGTTCACAGGGGTCTTAGGATGAGGGAAGAGAGGAGGATCTGACTCCATGTTTCAGAAGGCTTGATTTATTATTTTATGATATATATTATAATAAAACTATACTAAAAGAATAGAAGAAAGGATTTCATCAGAAGGCCAAGAATAGAATCAGAAAGAATGAGTAACAAAGGCTTCTGTCTCAAACAGAGTCCAAGCCAGCTGACTGCAATTGGCCAATAATTACAAACAACCAACATGAGCCAGTTGCAGATCCACCTGTTGCATTCCACAGCAGCAGATAACCATTGTTTACATTTTGTTCCTGAGGCCTCTCAGCTTCTCAGGAGGAAAAATCCTAAGGAAAGAATTTTCCATAAAAATGTCTACGACATCCCTCTGTGGTACTTTCTGACAGCATTAGCCTTGGAAGACACCCATGTGTCCCCAAACAGATGGGCGTAGCGAAGTCAGACAAAAATAGGAACACGACTAAAATAAGTGGGTGCACTGCCAAGAAAGGACATCAAAGCAAGCCTCCAGATGGGCTGAGGAGATAGAGCTGCACCATCAGAGGTGGGACTGTGAGACACCGCAGCAAACCGGGGGTGAACTAATTAAAGCAAGTGGACGACTCCGCTGGGTCTCAGGGTCCATCTTTCATCAGCATCATTCCCACCCCTCTGTCAGGGATGCTCTGCCTTTCATTTTCCAGCTCCAGCAGAGGCTGCTGCTTCCCTTCCCTCTTGGGCTGAAATGTGTTAAAGCCTTATCGGCAGCCTTTGCATAATTGGAGGGTGCGATAAGGAGTGAAACCGGGAGAGGAGCAGCAGTGGCTGCCAACTGAGCAATCATTGTTCTGGCTGAAACAGCTCATCAGCCCTGGCTGCTCTTAATTACGATGATGACGATTCTGTTTTAAAGGGAATTGCCTTGTTTAAGGGGATGGGTTGAAAACGCTGTCCTTTTATGAAATGTCAGCGTGCAGGGATGGGACAGCCTCACTGGCCGAGGGGATTGAGGCTCTTGTTCTCTGCATTTGCTTATCTGTGGCTTTCTCTCTTTGTCTCCCTTTCTCTTTCTTTTTGACTGTGCAGGTCTTTTTGGTAGGCTTGCTGCGGCTGGACCCAGGCCAGGGTTGCAGGTTACTGAGGGCGTTATTTATGCCACAATAACTATGGGTATGGCATGCTTTCCAAACCTGAAGTGCCTTTTTTAAGCAACAACAACAAAAAAAACAACCCAAAAATACCCCCCAAAAGCTCAGTTTTAGCAAAGGTTGTCAGGTATTTCCCTTGGATTTGCCTGTTACATGCATGGAGGAGAACCACCTCTCACTGTTTTGCACAAAGCATTATTTTTTGTGGCTTTCCCTGTGCTCGGGATGACAATGAAGAGAACTTCCCTAGCCTTTATTCCCCTTATTCTGGTTCTGTCACTGGTGTGGATCTGATAATGTGTGGGAATGCTGACTGTATTGACAAATAGCTGTTTGGTGAAGGACTGAAGGTGCTCCACTGAGGCAAAGGCAAAGTGGCAGTATAAAATGGTCTCAGCTTCCTGCATCATGGATTTAGCTCCTTGCATCATGGTCTGAGCTTCCTGCATCATGGATTTAGCTCCCTGGGAGCTCATGGGAAGGCCCACAGGAAAGCAGAGGTGGATTTAGATAAAGGAATCCAGGATTGTGGCTGCCACCTGTGCCTGAGCAATACGATTTGGGACTGAGTGAGCCTTAGTAGTGACCACAGGGTTGTCACAAGCCACCAGGCAAGGCTTGTCCCCATCTGCCAGGTGCACAGCCTGGTCAATGCCTTTCCCTCATGAGCCTGTAGCAGTGTCACCAGGCCAGCAGTTGCTGGAAATCTTCCAGCAGGGAGGAGCTCATCTCATGAGGAACCAACCACACTTGGGGTTGTGGTTGATGCACAGAAGAGCGTCCAGGGCTTCTCAGGAGTAAGGTGGCAGCCTGAGATTTGCTGCTTAGGTAAGGGTACCAGAGACTTCCAAAAGAGGCCAGAGAACCTATGTGAAAAAGGAGGGAGTTTTGGAGGATGAGGTTCCCTTAGACATCCTTGCTGCAGCCTATGGAAGGGTCCTGTAGCAGTGCAGAGGTTCAGCTCCTCAGTGTTTGTAGGTGAGAAACACCTGCACTGTTTCTCCATCTGAATTTCTGCCTGTGGACAGGTCTGCATAGTGGGAATGCACTGAGGTTTCCCATAAAAGTTTTTCCATAAAAGATGGACAGCTTGTACATTGAGGGCATGGAGATGTGCTCCATTCAGAGACTTTGAAAGGGAGTATTTGCTTTTTAAAAAGTTTGTTTAATTGGTGAAGTTTTGATTACTTGAGGGAGGTTGTACAGTGAAATTTCACTGGGGGTAAGAGTGTAGCTTTGTTACTGCATCTCAGTTCCTTTTATTTAAAGAACAAATCAACCCAACTGAAACGTTCTTCAGTGAGCTCCTAATGCCTTTTTCTTTCTCTTTTCTGGCTGCTTTTTTTCTTTTCATTTGCACCAATCTGATGATGTTATTTTTATGTAGATAGTAAAATTTGGTGAGAATCCAAATTAGATTAAATTCCAGTGAGAGAAACTTAACAGTATTCCTCCGTGCTGTTTGGTAGGACAAGAATGCCAAACCTACACAAATGTTGCCCCAATGTTGCCACATTGCTCTGTGAGCTTATGCTGTGACTTAAAGCTCTAAATGCCAGCAGAGCATTGCAAATCCCCCTGCAGTCAGGGAGAACATTTTCAGTGTTTTTGATGAGCCTGGTACCAGTGATCAGCTGAAAACTCCAAAATTCTGCAATGCCTTAGAGTTGGGTATTGAAAATTCCAACTCATCCCAGTAACATAGCAATCCATTTAAGAATGGATGTAAAAAATGTTGTTACTGTTCCTCACATTTGCCACTTATGACTAATTTTTGGGGCTGCAGCAGTGTTTTACTTCAAAACTCCTTGCTGTCCCTTAGATGCTGAGTAAAGAGAGAGGGACCTGTTAAGCCAGAGAGGGAAAGTGAATGACATCTGAAATACAATAGATCATTGCTTGCTGCATGGCCTTGCAAGTACCATTTTTACTTCTGGCATTTAGAGGACAAGGGCTGATTGTAGCTTGCTGTTGTTGCCTTAAAAATTGTGTGTGTTTGGCTTGAAATGGAAAGTAGTAAAAGCATCTTTGGGGGGAAAGCAGCAAACATCAGGAAATGTCTAAGGGAATGTTCTCAGATTTGTGGTCATCCAAGAAGTGTCTTTTGAGTGTTTGCTAACAGAGGCTATTAGGCACAAAATACTGCAATGAGATTCACATTGAGCTAGAAAGAAAAAAGGATCTAGGAGGGTAATTTCCTATTAATTACCCTCCTGTAGGAGAGCCTCAAAAGACACATCCCTGCACTGGAAGCTTGTGCATGTGTGAGCATGGCTGAGGGAAGCATTTGACTCAGAGCTATTCTAAAAATGGATTTAATGACAGAGCTTTGCTTTTGTTGTAGAAGATGGTGAAGCTGTTAGTAGTTCCTACGAATCTTATGATGAGGAAGAGAGCAGCAAAGGCAAGTCAGCAACCCATCAGTGGCCATCCCCTGAGGCCACCATCGAGCTGATGAAGGACGCCCGCATCTGTGCCTTCCTGTGGAGGAAGAAGTGGCTGGGACAGTGGGCAAAACAGCTGTGTGTTATCAAGGACACCAGGCTGCTGGTGAGCAGATCCTCTACTCTCTGTCTAAAACCATCTGGTTTTATGAGCTGAGGAAGGAAGTGGCACCTCAGACCATGTTAATGAGCTGGCAAAAAACAAAGTACCCCTACAAGCAATGCTTCAAAAGCCATGTCCTGGAGATTTGGGGATCTTGTTCCTTTTTTAGAAGGAACGTGGGAATGGGATTGCTGAAGGGGGCACAGGGACACATTTGTGACCAAAATCCCAATCCCCCAAAACGTCTATGGATACTCTTTGGGGAATCTTTTTGAGGTGGTTGAGCAGAAGGGATTCTTACCCCAGAGGCTAACCACGTACTTGATCCTGTGTCAGCAGAAGGTATTTCAGACCATGTGTGCATGCAGTCAGGTGTATGTGCACCTGCACATCAGGGATCTGCTGGGGGCAGTCTGTGCAGACCTGTTGGAACTGTGGACCTTGCTGTGTTCAGTGCACTTCATGCACGTGGCTGCCTGACTTCGTGCATCACTTGTGGGGCTGAGTTCCTGCCAGGGAGCAGGAAGGCTCCTCCTCTGCCTCTCACCAGCTCCTGTCTCCCTTCCCCAGTGCTACAAGAGCTCCAAGGACCACAACCCCCAGCTGGACGTGAATTTGCTGGGCTGCACAGTCATTCACAAGGAAAAGCAAGTGAGGAAGAAGGAGCACAAGCTGAAGATCATCCCCACCAACGCTGATGTCATCGTGCTGGGGCTGCAGAGCAAGGACCAGGCAGAGCAGTGGCTCAGGGTCAGTGACACCTCCAGCATTTGTCCCACTGGTGCTCCCATGCCTTGCTGGGAGAGCAGATCTTATCTCAGCCCTGTCCTTGTGTGCTCTGGCTCCCTTCCTCACTGCAAGCCTTTATACAAATATACCACTTCATTTTCATGTCCTGGGACAGATTCTTGCTGCAGCTCCCTGCTGTCTTCACTGTGCTGGAGGCCACGTGGGGACCTCCCAGCCCAGCTGCTGTGGTGGGGGCAATGTCTGGGCTGGGTCCCCAGCATGAATTGGCTGAGGGCAGGGGTAGCTGTAGCCCTTCCCATGGGACAGCAGCAGGAGGAGGAGCCTCCTGGAGCCCAGGAGGGGCTGTGAGACGCCAGGGCTGCCTTTGCTGGCAGCCTCTCCCCGTGACTTGGATCCAGCAATTGCTGCTGGATGCCTGATGCAGCTCCAGGACAGTCCCCAGGGTCACAGGGACAGCAAACCACGGGTCTCCCAGGCTGATGTGGTTTTGCCTGTCCTAGCTGGGGGAGATGAATTGATCCTGTTGCTGCAGCTCTCTCACAGGCTTTGGCTTCCCCTTCTGCACAGGTAATCCAAGAGACCAGTGGTCTGCTCTGTGAAGGAGGCAGTGAAGGCAACCAGTACATCCCAGACTCTCAGCGTCTCAGCTACCCAAAGGTACCTCTTGTCTCCACAGACAGAATGGGCACTTGGGCTTTCCAGCCCTGTTCCTCCAGTAGGGAATAGTGTAGGTGCCTTAATTTTAGCTAAGCAAAGACTGATATGAGTGTAACCAGACCCCTGTGCTGCTGAGAAGGAGCATTCTTGGAACTATCTTAATTTTCCTTTGCATCTTAATTTTATTGCCATATCTTCCCTCCCAGACTAACTCAGCATTTGGCTACCCACTGTCTAGGGCAGGAGCTGCCATCTCATCCACTGGGATGGTTGTGTTCTCCAAGAGCTTTGGGAGGGACACAGACCCTTGGATACCAGGGCTTGGGCCATCTCTAGTCCAGGTTTAGGTGGCACTTCCCTGGGAACAGCTTGTTCCAAAACAGTGGGAGGACAAAGAGACTTTCCTAAGTCTCTGGTGGGCACCCAAAATTGACCTGTTTGGGCACCTGGCTGGTTCCTCTGCCCATGGCCCCTGTAGGGACTGTCACCAGCCAGGCTGCAGGGTGCCATGGGGTGGCACCAGTGATGCCACTGTGTCTCCTCAGAGGTGAGCCCAGCTGGGTGGGGCATGTTCTGGAGCAATGGGAAGGGCACAGTCTGAGTGAGCTGGCTGGGGATGGCCTGGGTGAAAGCATCTGCTACAGAGAGAGTGGGACCTCTTAACATGGGAGATGGGGAGAAAGGTCCTTGCAGCACGCTCTGGCTGGAAGAATGGGTCACCTGCATCTGTGGAGCCTGTGCCTGGTGCTTGTTGACAGGTGGAGGTGTCTGAGAGATACTCTGCAGCCTCTGAGAGCGGGAGCAGCACCGACGGCCATGCGGAGACAGCTGAGGCAAAAGATGGTAAAACCTTGCCCTGGGAATGACAGGGACAATGGGCTCTTGCCCTTCTGTGGCTCCTGCCAGTGCCACCTCCAACTGACCTGATGAAAGCTGTGTGTGCATCCATTGCCTGGGAATTTGATATTCCTACCAGGATTACCTGTTGGTTCCACAGGCTTATTCACACACTGACTGATGTGCTCAGTGGGAGAATGTTGATGAGGTTCTATGGACATAAACTTTCCCCCTCCCACCTTGTGTCCTTGTTTTTAGAGAGGAAAAGACTTGAATATAGTAAATGTTAATGGGTAATGGTTCTTAATTAAATTGTTTGTGGTGTAGGAAAGTGAAGGGAGGTTGGTAACTGCCCAGCAAGAGCTGTGCAAGCACCTCCCAGTGCTCCTGCAGTGACTTTGGTCAGAGCCACCCCACGTGTAAAGCAACACAGATTAGCATCTTCCACAGATCCCTAACTGATCTTACTGGTGCCATCTTCCTCCTGAACTCCCTGGGCTTTGGACTTTTCCAGCCTGTCCAAGTCACAGGTTTGCTCTCTGCAAAGGATGTGTGTGAGGTGGGACAGCAGGCTGGGAGCTGGGAAAGCCACACACGTGTCTTTTTCATTTCTGGTAGTTAAGAAGAAGGGCACAACTGGCCTGAAACTGAGCAACCTGATGAACCTTGGGAGGAAGAAGTCCAGCTCCCTGGATAGCCCAGAGAGATCCCTGGAGACTTCAAGTGAGTGGCAGCATGAGTCCCTCTGCAGGGGTTTGCCTCAGGGCAGGATGAGCACCAGGCATCATTCTCCTCAAACATGCCTGTGCCAGGTGGTCCTGCCAGTAAATCCATGTGGATTGTGGTGCCTGTGGCTCTCAGGGTGACCCAAGAGGAAGGGTGGGTAATACCAGACATGCACCCACAAGGAATTTGTGCTGCCCAGGGTGTAGGAGCCTGCAGAGAGAGTTGTGAGGGTCAGCTATATTTACCACCTGGAACCAACTTTGTCCAACCAGCTGCAGCCACCTTGCTGCTCCAAAGCTATCCTGAATTTTAAGGGTCTCATTTTCAAGATTTTTACCTTTTTCACCCTGTTTTGTGTGGATAGGACAGCTTGTCTTTGTGCTTTTACTCTTCATTGGTGCCTGTGACTTCATGTTGTGTGGGCTGTCACACAAATTAACCTGGATTAAATGGAAAATGTGTCTAATGAGCTGTGATTACTTGCAGGTTACCTGAATGTGCTGGTGAACAGCCAGTGGAAGTCACGGTGGTGTCAGATAAAAGATGGGCACCTCCATTTCTACCAGGACAGGAACAGAAGCAAGCTGGCTCAGCAGCCCCTGAGTTTGGCAGGCTGTGAGATCATCCCAGAGCCGAGCCCTGACCATCTCTACTCCTTCCGCATCCTGCACAACGGGGAGGAACGGGTTGTTCTGGAGGTAGGGTGTCTGTCTCTGAGAAAGCTCTGCTTAAAATCACCAGCTTGGGTACCTTAGGAGGTCTAAATTCCAGTGAGTTCCTCCAGAGGAACATCAGTCCAACAAAACACAACCTGAAGAGCAGGACATTGGCTGATCTGCCTGTGGTCACCTAGAATTGTGTCCCACCTCACTGGTAATCCAGGCTGTGTGGGATGCTGGCACCTCTCAGCCTTCATCTTAGGCACTCATCTTAGGGGGGACATGGGGTCCTCTGGAGATTCCCATCTCTCCCCCACTGCAGGATGACCTCGGATAATTAAGTTCTGTGGAACCAGAACTGTTTTTATGCATTGCAGATGGTTAATGTTAGACGAGAACAATGCCAAAGGGATTTAGGGCTGTGGTTAGGAGGAACAGAGAACTTCATGTTTTGACAGCAGAGCCCCAAGGCCATGGGGCACACATCCCAAGTAAGCTTATCAAAGATCTGCCCCTGAAAGTGCAAGTGAATTCATCTCCATCTGTTACTTTCCTTTGCCTGCATCCAGGGCTGTTTATCTCTAATCTTACTTCTCTCTGACGACAGCATGGTTATAGTAGGAGGTGGACAATGTGAGCAATTTCCTGTATTTTTCCAGTGGGTGGAATATTTATAGCTAAACAACTGACTTTGAGGGCATACCATGAAATTGGAAGAGGTTTTTGTTTAGTTTCTGATTCAGGGTCTGTCTGTATCTAAAAAATTTTGCCCAATTACAGATGTGAAGAAGAGGTGCTGGGAAAATTTACATTTTGTGAATGGAAGAATCTGTATTTTGTTGGGATGTCAGACTCAATGTCAGACTCAATCTACGGACTGGCTGGCTGGCAGGCTTCCCAGGGACTGAAGTCTCTGCTAAATAAAACAGACTGAAAGCTTAAAATATACTTTCCAGTTTGGAAAGTTATATATAACTTCACTTGCCCTGAATTTTACTTTGTGGTTACTGCTCTGACTCCTCAAATCAGTGCAAAAAGTGGCTGCATCAGCCAACTTCTTCTTGCTTTAAGTGCAGTCCCCTGCACTGGGAGGTGCATGTGGCTGTGTGCTAGAGCTGACTTCATGGGACAGAATTTAACTCTCCATGTTGCAGATTGTCAGACTGCTCACTGCAGCTGGGAATTGGGTCCTGACCATGTTAAAGCAATGGACTCTGATGTTCTAAACTCTTCCCTTCCCCTCTGCAAAGAACCGTGGAAGGAGTTTGTGCTCTGGGACCGAGCAGGCTCGGGTCTCCTTGCCTCTGTTTTGGCAATCCCATTGCTGCACTCTGCTGGTGCAAAATAAAACCCGCAGGCTTTCCTCACCCAAAGCTGCTCCCTGCCAGCACCTCCAGCCCCAGAGACTCCTCTTACTCTTGTAGACAGCTGAGTTGATCACCACTGAAAGGACAATGCACATTGACTAGAAACTTCAGGAAGGAGCAGAGCAAAGAGCTGCATTTATGTACCTGCCAAATTTTTGAATCAGTCCATGCATAGAGCTGTACTTTTAAGGCAGCCTTTAAGAACCTACTTTTAAGTTTTATTATAAATATCCAGGGGATTGCCAGCATGCTTCCCTGCCCAACCTAAGCCAGCATCAGCCCTGTGAGTGCAGAGGAACCACTGCTGCAGCCTGTCCTGTCTGTCTGATCACCCTGCAGGCAAAGTCCTCAGAGGAGATGGGCCACTGGCTGGGCCTCCTCTTGTCAGAGTCAGGCTCGAAAACGGACCCAGAGGAATTCACCTACGATTACGTGGATGCTGACAGGGTTTCCTGCATTGTGAGCGCTGCCAAGAATTCCTTCTTGTATGTCACTGGTAATGGGTTGGGGCTGCTAGAGGGAAAGCAAGCCAGAGCGGGGGGCTCTCTGCTTGTGGGAGGCTGGCTGCCATGGAAATAGGTGGTGAATTCACAGCTGCAGCTCAGCCACTTTCTTTTGGGACAGGAGAGCACTTCCTGAGCTGCAGCTTGCCATGGGGTACCTGCCTGAGTGGCTGCTGCAAAAGCAGGTTGGGCTCTCAGCCACCCAGTCCATCGTGCCACTGGGGCAGGGTGACTGTGCTGTGTGACCATGTTCACAGGGGTCTGAGGATGAGGGAAGAGACAAGAATGTTGACTGCATGTTTCAGAAGGCTTGATTTATTATTTTATGATATATATTATATTAAAACTATACTAAAAGAAGAAAGGATTTTATCAGAAGGCTGGCTAAGAATAGAAAAAGAATGATAATTAAGGCTTGTGACTGAGACAGTCTGGACACCTGGATTGTGATTGGCCATTAATTAGAAACAACCACATGAGACCAATCACAGATCCACAGCAGCAGATAATGAATGTTTACATTTTGTTTCTGAGGCCTCTCAGCTTCTCAGGAGAAAAAATCCTAAGGAAAGGATTTTTCATATAATGTGTCTGTGACAGTGCTGCTGTGGCTGAGGGCTGGGTGAGAAAGGAGAGAGCCCAGGGCAAGTACAGCCCACTCTGGTGGGTGCTGCTTACCAGGCAGCAGCTGCAGAGACCCCACTGCTCTGTATGGCTCTGCCCTCTCCTCTCCTGCATCTGGCTGCCTGGCCTTGCCCAGACCTCAGCACTGGTGTTCTCAGGTGTCTCAAAATGCAGCACTGCAGAGCCATGCAGCAAATGCAGTGCTCCTGATGGGATGTCCTGTTCACAGGCTCATGCAGAGGAAATACTCTGAGCCCAATGCCTACATTGACAACCTGCCCAAAGGCAGGGTGCAGCAGGACGAGCTCTACGATGACGTGGATCTGCCAGACCTGCCTGTGGTAAGAGAGCTGCAGGGAGCTCTGGGGGCACCACAGCAAACATCTGCCCATGGGGAGTCTCCAGCAGTGAAAGGGGGAGATCCTGGCCTTTACAATGGAGCAGAACAAAGTGTGGAGAGGAGTTGCTAAGGAACGGGAGAGAGGTTTCCAGAAAGGGGCTGTAGAGATTCTCAGGCAGCTAGCTGTGGGATAAGATTCCACAGTTTTCATCAGCAAACAGCATGGATTATTTGGTGATAGTGGGCTTTTTGGAGCCTAGCCTTTCAAAAATTCCTTTTTGTGCCTTTAGGAGCAAATCTTGTGTGAAAGGATAAGAACAATGGGTCATGCTGGGAATGGGACTGTCACCTCAGGAAAGGCAAAGCATGGGGCATGGGTTGCTGGATGTACAGCAGTGTGATATCCTTGCATGGAGCTGCTGCTGCCATCAGAGAGACCTATTGAAGGAAAACAGGAGGGGCCTTTCCTTCAGTACTTCAAAAAGGCCTCTATGGAATGACTCAGAGACTGGCATTTTAGTTCCTCTAAGATTTTTGGAAAATACTCCAGATGGCCTGAGATAGTGCTGCTCTGCAGTGAGATGTTTCTTGTACTTCCAGTTACAGCAGATGGTCTCTTTTGCAGGAAGAAGTACCCAAGAGTGAGAGCAAACTGGAGGGGGATCAAGACAGAGTGTATCTGGATCTCACCCCAGTGAAGTCCTTACTGCACTGTGCTGGCAAGATGTCATGCCAGTCTTCCCCCCTCGGGTCACCATCTCTAGAAAGGGCTGTCAAGGCTGCCCCAGAGAGCACAGCTGAGACAGCCCCCATGGCCAAGGAAGCTGAGCCCTGTGCTAAGGCAGCAGAGACCTCAGAGCAGGTACTGTCCAAACCATGATGCCAGGCCAGGCTTAATCACTGAGCCCCTTCCCTACACCTCATCATCTCATCATCCCACTTCACTTCTCCTTCCCAGAAACACCCAGAGAAGCCAGAGCTTGAGGAGGCTGTGCCACAGGTGCCTGCTGTCAAAATGCAGAGCCAGCAGCAGAGCAGTGTGGCCCCCGAGGTGCCAGTGGGCTCAGTTCCAGCAGGCAGTCCCCAGCTGGTGCCTGCACACCGGCCCAAGATGCCACTGCCAGGTGGGTGTGCTGCTCAGGTGGCCCAAGGGTGCTTAAAGAGAGGTGGTGCCCTGTGGTTCGACTTGCCTCTGCTCTCCAGCAGTCTCTGTGCTGACTCTAGTGGCTGGTGACTTCTCAGACCTTCCCTTGTTTTCTTTTCAAGCACCTCAAAAGGTTTTCTCCCTCCTGCTTTTTTCCCCTGGCTGAGCTCATTGTTGGTGGGCTGTGTCCCAGCAGGAGCAGTGGAAACCAAGCTGGGCAAGAACAGGACAGAGGCAGAGGTGAGGCGGTTCACGGAGGAGAAGGAGAGGCTGGAGAAGGAGAAGGATGAGATCCGAGCTCAGCTCACCCAGCTGCGCAAGGAGAGGCGGGAGCTGAAGGAAATGCTTGGTGGCAGCACAGGTAGGGCAGGACAAGATGGGATGTGTGGAATTGAGCCATGGTGGGGCTCTGGAGAAAGAGGGGGCAATGAACCTGGCCCTCCTGGGACCAGAAGAGATGGGGGAACCTGGGGCTTTGAGCCAAACCACACAACCCAGATTGCACTACAGCAAGAGGCACAGTCCCTCTTGGGATAAAACCCAAGGAGAATGTGCAGGCCATGCCCTGATCCCTGCTCCCCCCAGGAGCTCCCCAGGTTCCCAGCAGGCACCAAGATTCCTCTTCCTACAGACAAGAGCCTGGAGCAGATTGCACTGTGCAGGCCAAGAGGAAGCTTGGGATAAAACCCAAGGAGAATGTGCAGGCCATGCCCTGATCCCTGCTCCCCCCAGGAGCTCCCCAGGTTCCCAGCAGGCACCAAGATTCCTCTTCCTACAGACAAGAGCCTGGAGCAGAGGCTGAAGGAGATAGATGAAGAATGCAAAAGGAAGGAAAGCCAGAGGGTGGACCTGGAGCTGAGCCTGGTGGAGGTGAAGGAGAACCTGAAGAAGGCAGAGTCTGGCCCGGTGACACTGGGCACAGCAGTGGACACCACACACCTGGAGAACACAGCCCCACGGGTATGTGGGGCACCCTTGGGATGCACAGCAGCTTTCTGGCAGCTAAGCAGTCCCACAGTCTGCTTAAAAATGTAATCATTAATAATAGCATCATCAAATGTAATAATTAATAATAGCATAATTATATATTATAATAATAATAATTGCGTAATACGCAATCTTGTATGAATTAATGAATATACAATCTTGTATGAATGTATAGCTAATATACATATATTAGCTATATACAATAGTCTGTATTGACTATTATATATAATATACATAATGTAATAACAATCTAATGAGGTAACAGCAGTAAAGGGGAAGTGAAAGGTGGATGGGGCTCAGAAGAGTGATTATATTTTCCCGTGGGACCTTGAGCAACACCCTCCAGAGCCATGCAGGTCTGGACTCAGCTCCTTCTGCACTTGGCTGAGCTAAGGGGTGGTTTTTGCAGGAGATTCAGGCATCTAATTTCCTTCTTGGGAATGTGTTTTGCATGAAATGGAGATCTCCAGCACCTGCACTCTGCTCTGTATTCCTAACTCTAGAGTCCTCAAAACCCAAACACACCACAAACTCCCTTGGTGTTTTTTTTTGAAATTGGCATGTCACTGAAAAAATGCACCTCTGTGCAAACGGGATGACACTGTGACTAGGAGATGGTGGGAAAAGACAGCAATCTCTCTCATTGGTTATGACTACAGACTTGTAGTCATAGCCATTTCTCTGATTTTTATTGTAGGTTCAGGCCAAAAGTGCCAGTCCAGCAAACAGTGCAGAGAACTCACCAGTCAACTCAGCCACAGCTTTAAAAAACCGGCCCTTATCTGTTATGGTCACAGGGAAGGGAACAGTGCTACAGAAAGCTAAGGTGAGGTACAGCTGGAAAATCCATCTGGGACAGCCTCTGCCTTTCCCTTCTGGCAGTGGAGCCAACTGCCTGTGGTGGGATGGGGTTGGGGGGGGTCCCATGTCTGGGAAACACCCCTGACCAACACAATTCAGACACATCAGCCTGGTTTTCCTCCAGTCTTCTCACCTGTGTTTGCCTTGCCTACAATTTAAATGAATAAATACATGCATTGTTTATAACTTAAAATATCCCTGACCCACCCTGCAGCCAAAACCACTTGGGGACCAGACAGTCACGTTGCTCCCATGCACGTTATGTTGCCTGCTTTGCATTTTGACTAATTTGCCTTTATTCCTTGGCAGGAATGGGAGAAAAAGGGAGCTAGTTAGAAGCACGTTGTTCAGAGATGGACTAAAGACTCGAATTGCCCACGCTTGGCCCAGGGGATTCAACCATCTGTCGGTGGAGGTTGGGTGTTCAGCACCACCACACACCAAGTGCCTCCTCCACATGGCGCCCGCGGCTCCGATGCAGCACTGGAGTCACAGCTGCTGACCAGAGTTATCCCACATGAACTCTTTCCAGACAAATCCCAACCATGTAGCTAAAACAATAACAGCCAGTGGCAATCCTTCCATCAAAGTCCTAACCCAGCTGATGTAAACAAGAACGTTACTGTACATAGGGGGTGTTTCGTGTATTTCTACTCTGAAGGTTTATCAATGAGTTATTAAGGTTTCTGTATTAGTGACTGTAGTGGATTCAGAAGGAACCTCTGCTGTTCCTCAGCCTGGTGAGTTTGTACCTGTCCTGATAAAGTTGTCAACCTGTCTTTCTGCCAGTCATCACTCAGCTGCATTTCATCCAGCCTTCAGGCAAGGGCTATCCCCATGTGTGAGCAATTCTTCAAACATGGATGAGAAGCACACAGCAGCCTGTCCGGGGCATTTTTTAATCAGTGTCCTGATGCATTCCAGCATCTCCTACCAGCTGCAGGTTTGCTAGAATATGGAGCTGCTCACCTTCTCATGCTGTAAGCTGTGTTACAGACTGGCAGCACCAAGAGCTCTGAGCAAAGATCTGCCAGGCAGATTTCAGTTAGCTTTCTTGAAGATCTTACTTCACCTGAGGAGTTTGTTCTTAAAAAAAAAAAAAAAAAAAAAAAAAAAAAAAAAAAAGAAAAAAACAGTAATATTTGAGGTCTTGCTCAGCTGTTTCATGGGAAAGCTGGATCCCAGTGCATCCTTCAGGGATCCCCTTTCCCAAGAGAGGGGAGGTAAAGCAGTGCCCATGCTGCTGCCCCGGCTGTGCTGGTGTCTGATCCTCACAGAGCTGCAGCTGAAGCCATCCCTGTGTCCCTGTGTCCCTCCCCACTGCAGTAAGGCTGCACTGCCAGGGCTCTGCTGGACCTCTTGGTGCTGTCACCCTCATTTCCTGATCATTAATACAGCCTTTGGGCCCTGGCAGTATGGCACACAAAGCCCACCCCTCTCTAGCCTAGCCAAGCTTATGAAAGAGGCTGGAGATTTGGAACAGCTAAACTTGGAGACATTGAAATTTAAAGGGTGGCAGTGGGTTGGCAGAAATCTATGCACTCCTCCCCTCCCTGTAACCTGCTGGCAGTGTGATGGCCTGGAGACACCTCATCCTGTCTCCTCTGATGGCCCTTCAGAGCCCAGGCTCAGGAACTGGGTTGATGGATGGGGCTGGAGCTGTTTTCACCCTACAAAGTTAAAGCAGCACCAGTTCCCAGGATGGATTATCCATGGGGCCCTGTGGCTACACCACAGCCAAGGTAAAGGCAGACAGGAAAAATGCTGTACCTTCCTCACCCTGGAAAATATTTGACAGGCCTGAGACCACCTCTGAAGGGCTGTTCTGTCTTCACACAAATGCCAAACTGCCAGTGGGAGCACAGGGCTGGGATACCCAGAGCTGGGGCTGTCACTGGGGTGAGTGAGGATGTCCTGACAGGTTCTGGGCTTGCTTGCCCCCACCACAGAGCCAGGGTGCAACAAAACACTTGGTCATGGTGTCCTGGAAGCAGGAAAGGTGACTGTGCTCCCATTTTAACTCTTTAGTTCCCACTGTGGTGCAGATGGAGGGGTTGCCAATGCCAGGCCTCTGGAGCCTCAGCTGGCAGGTTGGCCCTGTGCAAGGTTTTGCACATAGGAAAAAATCATGCAAATAAACTGCTGATTCTGGTGCAGGACCCTGGGGATTTCCTTCTCCAGAGCACCAGAAGGCCACAGACTCCATGGGGCTTTTGTTTTGGCCCATGAAGAGCTGGCAAGAGCCCCTCTCTGTACCCTGAATGCCTGTGTAGCACCGTGCCCTCAGCATACACCCTGTGCTGTCCTCCAGGAGTTGTCCAGACATTTCACTGAGACAGCCATGGGCAGGAGCAGCTCTGCTTTCCCCTCACAGCCCAGTCAGCCTCAGTGCTCCTGCTGGGATGTCTCCATGAGGGAATGGTAAACATGGGCAAGTCCTGAAGGACACACTTTCCCCAAACAAGAAACATTAAACAATGTCTCTGTGTCCCCATTGTTTTCCTAACTCAAGGCATTTCCTTTATTGTAACTGTGACCTATGAAGTGGCTCTTTAGAGGGTTTTATAATAAAATGTTGAGTATATTATGGTACCAGTGGTTTTCTCAGCAATGGGCCTTGTCCCTGCTCTGCTTTCCAATAGATTTCAAGTACATCAAATCCCCAATCCCATGAGTTACTACAAATCCTTAGCTATGCCGCAAACTGTACACTACAACTGCAGAGAACTACAGCTTGAATAGTAGTGATTGCACCATCAAGAAAAACGATTTTCAGAGATCTAACCCACTGAAAAACAGCAGTAACCCCAACAATTTACATGAAGACACGTAACAGATTCCTGCCTGTATGTCTGTGTCTCTGTAGCAGTCCTCTTGCACAGAACCAGCAGGGAAAAACCTTCCACTACCTTCCTCTGGCCACTAGATAGCAACTGTGTGCAGCTTACTGCCTGCTGCAGTCTGAGGGAAAACCAGGATGGGCTTTGGCTGGGAAGGAAAGAGGAAAGTTATGAAAGAAAACAGTGGAGGTCTTTACAGAACAGGCACCAAAGCAGGCACATCTGTGAAACATCTCTTGGCGCCTCCACTCCCAAGGACAGCTTGGGGAGGCACTGTAGCTACAGCACAAATTCCTGGGCCAGGTCCCACTCCCTGGCCTCTCTGAGCTAACCCCTTGACACAAACCTGCCAGTGAGCTCCTTAGTGTCCTGTCAGCCTCTGACCCCAGGAATCCCCAAATAACTCCATTTAGGGGCTGGTTTTGTGCACTGAATGCACAGCAGCAGCAGCTGCTGCTTTTGTCCTTGCCCAGCATCACTGTACCATTGCCTGTACCTGCTTTGGAACGCCCCTGTATCAGCTCCAGCTGATAAAATTGCTGCTTTGTTAATCAATCCAGTGCAATCTTAACCTGTGCACGCTGCAGCCAGCCCACCATGGGGCCTGAAGTGTCCCTGGCAGAACTCCATATTCTTCTGCAGGGAAATTTCCTGCTACAAACCATTTTCCTTAGCAAGTTTCTCATTTAAGTACCTCCACATTTCTTGCTTTGGCTACACAGAACCCCACAAAAGCTCCTGGGTGTTCTGACTAACACACCAAGGCTGCTAGTAGGCATGTGGATTTCCCAGTAAGAGAGAAGAAGTAAAGTGACACATTTTAAAGGAAAGGAAAAAAAAATACCTTGTATCAGTGGAGGAGTTGGCCTAAATGTTTATGTAAGATGTCTCAGATATGAATCAATTTTCTTCTACTGCAGAGTGAGATTGCAGGGGGGTTTGAAGCTGAAGAAGCCAGCTGGCTTTACAGGGAGCATCAGCAAACTCCTTGCAGGCTGGCCTTGGCTTTTGGCCTTTTGCATTTTGGTATGCAGGGAGAATGGCACAGCGGGATCAACCCCCAGCTTCCCGGCTGCAGCCTTTACAGGACAGCTGCCATCCAACATTTACTCCACAAACAGGCATGGTTTTGCTTGCTGAGGGAATGTAAGACTAAAGGGGGTGAAAATCATGGCACTTATTTAAATCCCATTTTTAAAGGAAAAACAGGCTCTCCTGGAGTCAGCAGTGGCCCAGGACCAGCCCAAGCTCACCCAGCAATCCTCCAAAGAGAGTAATTCAGAGCTCCATTAGCAACAGCAGCCCAGACACTCATGACAAGCTGGCACAGACAGCATCCTCTGAACTCCTGTGAGGCCAGACAGGATTAGTGCTGGCTTTGCAGGGACCCACCTCCCCAGTGCCTGTGCCAGCCTCAAATACTGACCCAGCCTTAAGGGAATGAGCTCCCATCAGGTACAGGCTCATTAAATATTTCTGACTGAATCATGGCAAGTCTGAGAGTGAATTTGATAAGGGATCATGTCAGAGACCCAAACCACTTACCTACTTACTCTTTTTTAATTAAAATTTACAAGAGAAAGGGCCTACAGATGAGCCAGGAACTTCAAGTCACATTTTTAAAAAGAAAACAGCTCCAGAAACTGCTCAGCAGTGTCCTGCTTGCCTGTGGGATCAGCAGATCTCTCCAAGACCATCCCCTATATCCTAATTATCAGGCTGGCTTTTCCCATCTCCTCCCAGTGCCCCAGTCCCATGACCTTCTTACCTTGCAAAGTGCTTTGTCTCATACAAAAGGAGAGCCGGTGGGTGCTGCTGCTGCCAGAGAATGTCTGAGCATCCATCCAAGGCTTCAGGAATCACCTGCTTTCAGGAGGAATGTCAGGAGGAAGGTCTCATGTAGTTCCCTGACATGTGGGGATCCCTGGGGCACAAAGACCTCATCCAGGTGTACTCAGAGCCCAAAAACTGGGTTTAGAAACCAGCTTTCCTGAGCTACTCCGAGTTTCCAACCTCTCACATCATCTCTACTTGACAAACCAATGCAAAGAGATAGATAAATCCTGTCCAGCACTAAAATGCTGTCTCCAGTATGAGATTTAAGCTTCCTGAATCACACAGAGATCTTTGTGTACCTGTGGTGCTTAAAGCCAGCAGGATGGTAAAAATGCAGGGATTCCCCAAGACCTAGACAAGCCTGCCTTGTTCCTTGTGCAGCCCACAGGTATACTTAATAAAGTATAATTAAATAATTAAATTATATATATATTTACATACATATATAATTAAATATTAGTATATAATATTATTAATATAATATACTAACATATTCATTATATTAATTACGTTGGATATTAATTATATATTAATATATTCTATATATTAATTATATTAATTGTATCTATAATTATATATGTAATATAATATATATTAAATATAGTATTCTATTAATTTATCTATTATTAATATATTATTATATATTTATATATAAATATAAATAATCTATATTTTAATTATTTTTATATCATTTTTAATTTTTATATATATATATATATATATATATATATATATATATATATAACACAAGAATATAATTAAAATAAAGAACTCCCAAACAGGTTACACCACACCACATTAGCCACAAGCTAAAGTGCTCAGCAGCAGCACTGTACACAGCGTCCTGCACACAGCACAAGGAACAGCACTTGCAGAAAGCCAGGAGGGCACGTCCCAGCTGCAGAGCTGTGTCCCAGGCAATGTGAGCTCACTGCTCTTTGAGGGCAGGCTGATCCTGCAGAGGAGAAAGGGCTGTGAGGAGTGAGCTAATGATGCTGTTAGGGAAACGACGGCAGAGAAACCCCCAGGGTGCTGCAAAGCCAGCAGGGCAGCAGGGTGAGGAGAGGGGAGCCTCATACCCCTCACACAAACAGGATGCACAAGGAGGTCAGGGAGACTTTTGGAACAGTTTGTCTGGAATCCAGCCAGCTCCACAGGCACTTGTGCACCACACCATGAACCAGGGGTTTGGTGTCAGCCTGGCCAAGCCCATTCTTCTTCTCCCCACATGAAGAGAAGACTGACAGCTTAACAGCAGAGGCAATGCTGAGCTACAGCCACACCTTAAGAAACATTAATAGATTCGTTTCCCTTTGTATCCCAAATGTCAGCCCTTCAACTAAGCCTCTGTTCTGCTGTGCCTTAGGACACAGACAATCTACCAAAGTGACAGAGAAAAGAAAGCAGAATTTCCTCTTCCTCCCAGCCTGGTTTCTCCCACAAAGCACAACAGTGCTCCTCCTGTCTCAGTGCCAGCTTCCATCCCTGAGAGTGCTTTCAGACCATTCTTCTTCTGACAGCAAACCTGCTGGGCAATTTGTGTCTCTCTTTGTCCATCTAATGTTACTATTCAAACACGGGGCCAGGACATCTGGGTGAAGGGATTTTTCTTCTGCTGGGAACAACAGACTCTATTCTCATGAGCACTGGCAGTCACAGTTAATACCTCTGCCTTGGCTCTCTGCAGACCAGGTTGTGCTCTCCTGAGGTGACAGACACCATGGGAAAGTCAGCAGACAACAACCCAACACTGGGAACCACGGGCTTTGGGGGAGCAGTTCTGTAAATTTTACAGGTTTGTGGGCAAATTGACCTAGTGATGAGGAGAGGCTGATGCTCCAAAGGATGCAGGCATGTGGCCAAACTGTCTTTGGAGATGTGAACCACCACAGCCCAATAAATTCAGAGAAGAAAGCAGCATGAACAAACTACACAGAAACACAATAAAGACTTGTAATCAGTTCTCCTTCCTCATCCTCTGTTTTCCTGCATGTAATGAGCTATTCACTCCAGCTCCTGGCTGCAAGTGCATCATCTGTGTTACACCCCTTCAGCAAGAGCTCCAGAAATGCTCAGACTTCTGCCTATTTTTAGACTAACTCACAGATCTCTCAAAATCTGTTAAAAAAAAAAAACCCAAAACAATCACAACCTTAAGACCTGGATGAGTAAATCCAAAATGCCAGAGAGAAATACTTAAACACGAATATTTACTTCAATTATAAAAGAAATAGAGCGCTGGGAAGCCCAGTTTGTGCAATGCAGGAATTGGGAATGGCCTCAACACAGTCCCTGTGCTGGAGCAGCTCCATCACCAACTCCAAGGGCTGGACAGTGCCTGTCAGTGGCAGGGAGTGTTCCTGGATGGAGACCTGGAGCACTCAGCACATCTGTGTCAATGCCTCTGATCCATTTGCCTTCTGCTGTGCTGGAGGGTTCTGGAGAAGTGCTGCAAACCCCTTGGACTCCACTGCACATGGGAACGTGGAGGAAGGGCTAGAGATCTCGGAGAGTCACCCCGGAGAACTCCTGTGGCAGAGGAGAAGCACACATGTGGGATGAGGGCTTTAGGACCCAGGGATATAAGGTTACACTCAGTCCACAACAACCAACCAACCAACCAACCAACCAACCAACCAACCAACCAACCAACCAACCCACCAACCCCTTAGATGACAGATATTAGAGGCCACAGGCTGGAAGTCAGAATTCAGGTAAAAAGCAAAATATTGGGCATGGGGAAAACCCACTTAATTGAGAACTTCATGCTGTGGGCACAAGGCCATCTCTAGGGAGCCAGAGACTCCTCACCTCCTGGCCATTGCTCCCCTGCTGAAGAGAACGAGGGCAATGGGGAGGTTTTACACCATGGACAGCACTGAAAGGGACAGCATTGAAAGGGTGTCAGCTCCCTTCCATTAAAAGAGCCAAGTTTTTCCACCTGGAGAACCTAGGAAAGTTTGTTTCTTCTAGCAGGGCAGAGGGAAAAGGGGAACAGAACAGTGTAGAAGATTACCAAAATTATTAGACCTCCTTGAGTCCCCCTCACAGTCAACTCACTCAGTGAATGTATAAAAATGCACAGCTTCTCCAGAGAAGCCCTTGCTCCCCTCAGCAGCCCAAACCTCTGCACTTTCCATAAGATAGAGACCACACCAGCACCAAGGCCTGGCCACCAAACAGCTGTCCAGGAGTTTCAGCCATTTCTGTGCTTCAGGGAGAGGTGGGATGAGCTTGGAGGGGCTGCTGGTCCTTACTGCTCTCACAGTGGGGTCCCTCCCAGCCGTGGCACTGGCAGCGGTAGCTCCCCGGCCCCAGGATGCACACGCCCTGGTTCATGCAGGGGTTGGGCTTGCACAGGTTCACAGGGCTTCTGGCTTCTGCAACAGACACAGAGCAGAGAGCAGGCTCAGGCACATCTGCATTATTACTAGCTGAGACCCACATCCATCAGGAATGCTGCAAAAATTGTCATCAGGGGCTAGTGGGACTGGAGAAACATTTAAACACGGCAGAGGGTGCAAGCCACAATTCTGTCTTGACACTTTAACCTAGAGACAGAATGACTTTTCTGTGTCTCAATCTGGAGAATATTCCTAGCAAAGCTTAAAAGAGTTACTTAATGATAGGCTGCATATCCCAGAAAAGCAAAATGGAGCATGTGCAGAGCTGTGAGCACCCCAAACTCCCCACACCAGACATGGACCACACAGAGAAAGACACGTGCCCTGCCCTAACAGGTTCACAGTCCCAAATGCCTCTGAAGATCAAACCTCACTTTGCCCCAGAGAGGATAAGAGTTTCCACTGGAGAGGAGTAAGAAGTTGCCAGCTGGGAAGCAAGGATGGCATGACTGGAAAACACAGGGAAGATTTCTGGGTTTCTTTTCTAGAGCGGCTGAGAGAAGCCTGCAAGCACAGCCCAAGTTATTAGCCCTGTTGTTACGAAGTATGTGACAGCTTTCCCAACCCTCTCAACACAACAGAGCCCAGCTGTCAGCAGGGCTGGCAGGGTTCCATGCTGCCTTGCTGCCAATACATTAGGTTAAGTAGCAGCATCCCAAAGGAATTTGCTTCCAGTCTGCTGGCAACACCACTGCAGTGTTGGTGAGGGTGGGAAATTCCTCTGCTCAACAACTACGAGCTGCTTGCCTTACCCTTTGCTCCAGGGTAGAAAAATCACAGAGAAAATAGAAAAGGGGAAGGAAAATGAATACAAATCTTATCCCCCATCTGTCAGGGAGCTTTCTACAGCTCAACAGACATTGTGCTCATTCTCCCTCTGCACATCAAGTCTCAACCCACACCTAACACTGGCAAAATTATAACTGAAATTCTTTTTTTTTTTTTTTTTTTTTTTTGACAGTCCTAGACCTGAGACATATCAGTCTTTAGCTCCAGCTGATTTCACAGGAAACAAAGCCAGGTTCAAAAATATTTTTGTTACCACAGGATTTGTGAACTGGGGTCCTGCCTGAGAGTGCATTCCCAGGGATGGACACTTTCACCATTATTGGGCTGAAAGCTGGATCTCTCGGACACACCACTCATCTTCCAGGTGCTGCTGTTCCCCAGAGAGCTGTTCCATGGTGCTCTGCTCTACAGGTCATGTGCCCACCTCCTCCCTCTGGGGATGCTCCACAGTACCCTGCAGTCCCTGCTGGGGAGTCATTCTGCCACAACACCATTTCTCTGAACTCCAGCCTGCTGTTAACATACCTTAAATGAGGTTCCTGCACTTTGATGATCCTAATAACTTGTATTTCCATTAATCTGATTCATATATATTTAATGCTTGGGAACTTTTCTCCTAAACCCTAGGTCCTTTTTCTCTGGACTCTTTTCAGATGAGCCTCAGAACTAATACCATATTCCAGGTATACAGAGGCAGGGTCTGTTTCTCAAATACCTCTATAATGAATCATAAATTTTTTAAGTCCTTTCACAGACAATGATTCTGTTATTAAGCCTTGGATTTGGGAGTAGAAGACTGAGTGAAGGGCTTATCTTTACATCGCCCTTGGTCCCAGCCTATCTAGTACAAACTGTGATTTACCTGCAGATGAAATGAAAGCAGCAATTCACTCTCAGGAAATGATATGTTATTACCTGACTCATTGAACGCTGCTGTCTCTTCCCCTTCACCCCTGGCATTTTAGCTAATTCCAAGGTACAGTACATTGTTTTTGTAGTAACACAGCTGAAAGTACCACTGTAACAGAAACTGAAAAGCTGAAACCATCTGCAGAGCTTGCCAGGAGAGCAGATCTCTCCCAAAGACATGATGCTGCAGCTCTTTCTAAGCCTGAAGGAGACATGGGCATGCCCAGAGATGAAAAGGACCTCTGTGGACCTCCCCTGCTTCTTTTGATCTTATAAACATGCTAAAACAAAGCAAATGGATAGATGTTAAACTCAGGCTATTTTGAATGAGAAAACAAGGCATGGTATTTTAACTAGGAGGACTTTCATTGTCACTTTCTGAAAACTAGGGCTGCTGTCCTTTCTGAAAAGCTTGATTTCTAGACAACATGCAAGTGTTTCAAATTTACTATTAGAGCCATAGTTTTTCCCCAGCTGAGGATGGCACTCATGACTCAAAGTTTTGAGGAAACTTCCACTTTTTTTTTTCAACCCCCAAACATGAGTTTTTACACAAATATTTGAAAATTCTTCCCTTCCACTTTGAGGATAAAGATTTGGTCCTACAAATAAGATAAATCACAATTTGTGTGAAGTTTAGTTTAACAGTCTGAAGGCTTCAAAATCAGCAGATTCTGATTTTAAGATTAAATATAGGGCAACATCTCAAAAGCCTACATGATAATTTCAGTAGTGAGATATCAAGGATGAAAAGGAGGCTGCAGACTTGCTTTACAAACACCTGGTCACAAACCTGTTGAACAAGAGAGCAGACACCTCACTCAGGGACCAGCACAAAAAAGGGGCCCCTTAAGTCCTCCCCAGCCCAGAGCAGCACTGAAGAGGTTCAGTAACAGACAGCAAATTCTAGAGATTTTAAGCAACATCAGAAAAAGAGAAAACTTCTTTTTCCATCAGAGAAAGCAGAACTTAGATCTAGCAGGGCTGAAAGAGCCAGTCACACTACAGTCACTCTCACCCACTGGACTGAATCTTAGGAAAGTTGGTTACTAATTCCTGCAGGATTGCTTTGGGCAGCCATCAGAGCTGTGTCATAGTTTTCCCATCCGTAAAATGCAAAAGACAGTATCAAGTTCAGTCAGTAAAACATCTAAAAACCTACAACAGCAGCAGCTGATGGCACTGACAGAGAGAGTGATGACTGGAGGCTCTCCTACCTTCACAGATCCTCTCGATGATAAGGCCTTGGTAATACTGCAGGTCTTCATAGGAGGAGATGTGGACCAGGTAGTTGGGAGACCCAGCAACTCTCAGCAGCGTGTCCCTGTCTGCGTCCCCAATGGCAACCACAAACACCAGGATGCCATCGTGCCTCAGCTGCTGAGCTGGGGCAGCTGCATCCTGCATGCCCCCTCCATTGGAGAGCAGCACCAGCACCTTGTTGACCCCAGGCCTTGCTCCCTTCTGCACAGTCATTACATCACTGTGAACGTGCAGCAAGGCGCTGCCAGCAGAGGCTGAGTCCCCAAGGAAGGGCACCTGGTCGATGGCCTGGAGAACAGCAGAGCTGCTGGTGTGGGTGTCCAAGGCAAAGACAGTGTGAACTCTGCTGCCATAGGTCACCAGGGCAACCTGGGTGACGTCCCGGTTGATGATGAAGTGCAAGGAGCTGCTCCTGACAAAGTGCCTCAGACGCAGAAAGTTCTCCAGGCCAACTCCAGACGAGGCATCCACAGCAAATGCCAAATCCAGAGACTGGGCCTGGCAGCCTGGGGAAAGGAGCACAAAGATGGTGTCTCTCAGAATATAGATCTGCTCCTTTCTGACTGAAAAACAGCAGTGAGAGGAAATCATGGGCAAAATTCAACACTGCTGATCACTGATGGAGAAGGGTGATCTATGCCTCTTTCACAAGATCCATCACAAAAATCACTCATGGAAGGTTAGTCCCTGAATCTGTGCATGACAAACAAAAACAAGGACATTCGTCCTCCTGTCCTTCCCTCCTCCCTGCTGGAATTCAGGACACCCCTGCATGGTTTGGCAAACTTGTCCCACCTTGCCCATACCACAGTCTTACCTTCAGGATTGCCCACACTGCAGATTTTTCTCTGTAGCTCTGGCATCCTGTTGAAGAGGTCCTGAGGGTCTGAGTAGATGATGGTCTGCTGTGGATTGCCAGTCACTGAGGTCAGCTCTGCTCTCATGAAGCTGCTGCCTATGCCAATCAAGAAGATATTTTGGTCCTTCGCATACTTAGCGGCTTCTGCCACCGAGTCCTGGGACTTGGAGTCAGTGAGCAGGACAACCACACGTGGGAGATCATCCCGCACGTCTGCAAAGACTGGGCTACTCCTAAAACCATGCTGTGCAATGTACTGCAGGGCTCTGCCTGTCAGGGTTCTCCCTCCACTGAAACTCAAGGCATCAATACTCTTCATGAGACTGAGTGCATCCTTGTGCTGGCCCAGTTCAATGGGTACCTTGACACTGTCATCATACTGGGCCACCCCCACACTCACTGGGGAGTCCTGGCCCACCATGGCCTGGAGGAATCTCTTGAGGAAGGCCTTGAAGCGCAGGAACCCTTCCAGTGTGACTCCTGCTGAGCTGTCCATCAGGAAAAGGAGATCCACACCGCACTCCAGGCTCAGCTTTGCTGCTGGAAAGGGAGAAGGCAATCAGTCATCTGCAGGGCAGCCCCAGCAGAGAGAGGCCTGCTGGAAGCCTTGTGGAGAGGGGACATTGTGTCCAGCAATCCAAACATTTTGCCATTCATATCATGGGCTGGAGGACAAAGGAGCCAGGAGAAGGCTTTGTTTTGGTTGAATGCCATATAAGCCTTTAGAGACAGGAAATATCTATGGGAATTCTTGCAATTTTGGATGGCAAACTTCAAACCAGAAATCACAGCTCCACTCTTAGTGCTGTGGGCAGAGCACTCTGAATGACACAATCACATCCTGGAGAAAGGAAAGAGTCCAAGCACCAGACCCTCACCTCTGACACCCTGAGACACCCTGAAGCTGGAACCTCGGTTCTGGGGAAAGTAAGTACAAGGTGTTTTCTAATGATCAGGAGCTTTTGGCTTTTTCACATTGAACCCCCAAAACCAGGAGCTCCTGCTGCACCCATGTGTGTGGGGAGGGGACCAACAGACACATCTATGTCTCTCCCAGTGACTCCGTTCTCCTGATCTCATGGCACCTGCATTTAGGCACAAAGGCAGCCATGCCAGGGTGAGACTGTCAATATTGGTGCTCTTCATATCCACAGGGTGTCCGAACAGCAGGACCCAGCCACTGGGCCTGACACAGTCATGATCAGCATGAGAGTAAACTCAGCCTGCCTTTGGAGAAAAGCCCAAGCACTGTGGCCCCACCCCTGTTGTCCCCAGTGTGGCACAGAGGGTGTCACCAAGGCAGGACCCAGCTGAGAGGGAAGGAGACAGAGCACAGGCTCACACCTACCACAGTGGATGTCTCCTCCATAGCCCAGCAGGCAGAGGCAGTGATACCTGTCCAGCCCCTCTGGGACACATGTGCCACCATTCTGGCATGGCTGGGAGTCACAGGGGTCTGAACAGGACAGGGAAGAGAGAGACAGGTCATCAGCAGGGAGCCTGCCCCTCCCCATCCCTGCCAGCACGAGCAGCACTGCTAGTGGAAAAAGGGTCACAGCTCTGCCCCTCTTGCTACAGAGTTTGAACAGGGCCACCTCACCCCCATGGTAAATTCCATTTGGGACAGCTCTCCAGCAGGCTGTGACAAGAAAGCAAACCAGACTCTGACTTTGTTCGATGTGGAACAATGGCAGTGACACCATATTTGTATAAACAGAGAATTGCTAAAGGTCCTGCAGCCCTGACAGATTTTCAGCAGCAATGAAGGGGTCAGGGTCTGGCCTGGACAGTGCTGTACTGGTAAAGAAAATGAAGCTGCTGTCACCTGAACTTGCAAAAAGGACTGAAGGAGCACAGCTACTCCAACAGCCACAAAAATAGGCTGGTGATCAGCACGTGTCAGGCTCCCCACTAACTGATGTTGCTAATGGTACCTAGTGTATGATTGGAGCCATCACTGCATGCTCCCCTGGCTGGAGAACAGTGACTCCCCACAGGCACTGGGAAGCAGTACAAGACTCTGCCCCCAGGACATGAACAAATGAGAATTCAATGGCTCCTCAAATGGAGGAGAAATTACTGGGAGACATTTTAATCCAAAAGAACTCTGGTCATAGATACCCATGAGAAACAAAAAATGGATTAAATATCTACTGATCACAGTCTCTCACTCAGAACAAAATTTTTGAGAAGTGAAAGCAAACCCCTGTCTTTTTGTTCTTTACCTATTACCTTTCTTGCTTCATAAATTAAAGTTTTGGAAGAGCAAAATCCCACCTGGACATACAGTTCGGAAGCATCTGGATGGGTGTTTTATCAAGACTCGCTTCCACCTGAAACAGGAAGAATAAGACCTGTCACTAATTTAAATATTAACAAGGTACCTTCAGGTGGACCTGTGTTTTCAATGGAACAATTTTTTCTTTGAAAACAGAGGTTTTCAAAACAAGTATTTTTTTTAAATAGTCCATTCTAAATGAGATGGCAAAAGGAATAGCATAATGTCATTGAATCTACCTTTTTTTTTTAATTCAACTGTAGTCTTTACATTTTAAGATTATGGATGTATTTTTAAGACTCAAAAAATTATTTTGTTTGTTTGCTTCTCAGCCAATGATCAGAGCAGAGACTCTTCCTAGGACTTGAGACTGTTTGCATCAGTCTTCTGAGGGATCTCCATCCCAGTAAAGAGTAAGGTCAGATAAAAGCCTTGTTATTGTATTTGTTATCTCTCAGCCCCACTCATTTTTAGAGCTGTGGGTGCCCAGCTTACCTGGTGAAGGGGCACAGTGAAGCCTGCACTGCATTGGGCTGCTTTGAGCCTTTCCAACACACATAGCTGCCAGCCAGCTCTTTCACAGTCTCCAGGGTCCTGCGCTCACAAGGGTGGGACTCAACTCTTGCAGCCTGCAGCAAAGGAAAAGGCCAGCTAGCCTCAATTCCCTGAAAATAGAAAGGCTGTAAGAGCAGACAACTGTTTTCAACTACCTGACAGCCACAGACTGGGCAGAGCTTCCAAGAACCTCTGTGAGACCCCAGAGGAGAGATTTCCTGTGGAAAGGTCACCAGCCTCCTCCACTTTCTGGGAACCTAAATATTCAGCCTCCTTTGCTTTGCTATAAACTTCACACTGCTGAGTTCAGGGTTCAGTGACAGCTTTTCAGCCCCTTTGGTGCCTTTATCATTCATGTGTTTGATTTTCTGCTACCTCTGGACCACTCTAGTTCTATCCTTTCTAAGTCCTGCAAGCCCCGGGTGCTTCCCCTTGATACACAGCCAAGTCCATTAGAAAATTTAACACAACTGCCTTTATCCCTCTATCCCCTGTCACATGAGCAAAAAGCCAATATCCCCATTTTCAGAGGTGAATCAGGATGCAGGAAGATTTAGGATTCTGCAGCTTGGAGGTATCTGGAGAGCATGCCATCCTGTTTGGGCACCAGAAGCAGATTACCTCGAAGTGCAACACCTGCTAATTCCCCTGTACACTCCCTGACACTGCCTTATCATCCTCACTCAGTGCCAAAGCATGGGCATGGAGGTGTGGCCAGCAGGGTCACCTGGAGCAGTGGCAGTGCAGACAGGGTCACTCAGGGTGCTGTACAGGCCGTTGGCAGCATCCTCAGCATCTCCAGCAAAGAGCAGGTGCCGCTCAGGGGGCTCGCTGGCCAGCACCTGCAGCTCCTCCCACCTGCCAAGCAAGGCACAGGTCAGCTGCTCAGCCTCCCCCACAAAGAATTAAGAGTCAAAACCAACCCTGTGCAGCAAACAGAACTGGTGCAAAACCATGACACTCCTCAGTTTCCAAGATCCTGCTGTGTTTAGTCTCAGACAGCAGCACAGCTCTACCAAGGGGAAAAGTTTCCTTCATCGCCTCTGGTGCTGCTTCTATGTCAGCCACCAAGTCAGTGTTTCTCCCATGTCTGCATTACCCTGAAAATTCTTTTTTGTCATGGTTTAAGAATGGTATTCCCCAGTTTAGTGTTCTCACTGAAACCAGGCTCTCCCTTCCTTCCCCTCTCACCTCCAGCTGGAAACACGAAAGGCAGAAATATTTCATGGACTGAGATAAGAACAATTTACTGAGAACAGAAATCAAGCAGCAACAGCAGCAATAAAAATATGAATAACAAAAGATATAAGACAAAATCAATTTACTTGGAAAGTCTGTGTCAACTCTGCTTTGTCCACCACACTTTCTCCCCTCCCTGGAAGGAAGGAATGCCCTTCCTCTCCAAAGGGAGAAAGTCCTTTTCCCCCACCCCTGGCAATGATAAAGTGGTATGGATTATCTCCGACATACACCCACAGCTACAGAAAAAAAAAATCAACCCTGCTCTGGCAAAAACTAAGACATCTTTTCTCTTTTCAAAACTTTTATCTAGCTTGAGACTAGCCCTCACTCACCAGGACTGGCCATTTGGCTAGCTGGGTGTCTGCTTCCCACTCTGGAGATTTTCCTACCTTGGAAACTTGATTCCCACAGCAAAAACTGTGATATGTCTCTCCTTCACCTGCATTGCAGGCACTGCAGTGCTGCCCTGGGACTTTCCATCCGAAATGATGATCAGGATTTCAGGGACACTTGAGTTTCTGCCACCAGGGAAACCCTTGTGGAGAATGTACTTCAGAGCCTGACCTGTCTCTGTGCTCCCACCTCTAGAAAGCAGGGAGATATAATCAGAAAAGAAGAAATCAGAATTTCTCCCATGCTACTGAATTTACCATTTGGGTTGCAAATTTTTACCCTCTGGTGTGATGGTGTTCACAGGGATCTCAGGATGAGGGAAGAGATGAGGATTTGACTCCATGTTTTAGAAGGCTGATTTATTATTTTATTATATATATTATATTAAAACTATACTAAAAGAATAAAAGAAAGGATTTCATCAGAAGGCTGCCTAAGAATAGAAAAAGAAAGAATGATAACAAAGGCTTGTGTCTCAGACAGAGAGTCAGAGCCAGCTGACTGTGATTGGCCATTAATTAGAAACAATCACATGAGCCCAATCACAGATCCCCCTGTTGCATTCCACAGCAGCAGATAACCATTGTTTACATTTTGTTCCTGAGGCCTCTCAGCTTCTCAGAAGAAAAAAATCCTAAGGAAAGGATTTTTCAGAAAATATCATGGCTACACTCTGGTAATGGGAAGTGTAGCCTATTTCTGCTTGTTGCCACACAACAGGTCCATGAGGATGTCTAAACCTATCATTCTTCTCATCTTCCTGCCCACTGGTCCCATCTCTTCACCCTAATGTCCCTCCTCTCCAATTCAGAAGGGTCTCTACAGCAGAGTGTTTCTGCAATTGGTGCAGTAACCAGAACTCTTGGATATTTGAATTTTATTTTCATCTTCTACAAATGTCTCTACAGCTCCTGTTTTTCCATCTGAACATTGTGGTCATTCAGCTGCTGAAGGGGTGCCGGGTGTGGCCCTTTGTGACACAGGTGTGTTGTGTCAGGGCCCTCAGTGATGTGGGACACTGCTGTGGCCCTTGTGACATGGCAGAGGGCCGTGTCAGGGGTATCTAAGGGACACAGAGCCCCGGGGACCCCATTCCTGTGAGAGCTGCTCTCTCAGGAGGAAGTGGCTCCCGGGATCCCTGTGCCCCGACCACGTCTGATGAGGAGGAGGAGGTGAAGCCCAACTCCCAGCCCCCAGCCCGGCTGGATGGATGGAAAATCAGCCCTCAGGGGGCAGTGGCTGGGGGCAGGGGGCAGCTCAGGCCTGCCCCTGTAGGACACTGAGGAGAAGGGGGCCATTGCCCAGATGGACAAACACTGGAAATATGACTCAGATCAAGAGCTTTCCCCATGGAGAGGCATTACCAGACGGGAGCTCCGCCTTTGGGAAGAAATGACACTCCAAGACTATTACCAACTACAGGAAGGTGTGAGGGTCCGGGATGTCTCCCCATGGAGAGCTGCAAGGCACCAACTACAGGAAGGTGTGAGGGTCCGGGATGTCTCCCCATGGAGAGCTACAAGGCACCAACTACAGGAAGGTGTGAGGGTCCGGGATGTCTCCCCATGGAGAGCTGCGACACACCAACTACAGGAAGGTGTGAGGGTCCGGGATGTCTCCCCACGGAGAGCTACGACACACCAGCTACAGGAAGGTGTGAGGGTCCGGGATGTCTCCCCACAGAGAGCTACAAGGCACCAACTACTAGAAGGTGTGAGGGTCCGGGATGTCTCCCCACGGAGAGCTACGACACACCAACTACAGGAAGGTGTGAGGGTCCAGGATGTCTCCCCACGGAGAGCTACGACACACCAACTACAGGAAGGTGTGAGGGTCCGGGATGTCTCCCCACAGAGAGCTACGAGGCACCAAGAGCTGAATCAGAGGTGCGCGTGTGGCAGACGTACCACTGTGAGAGTCCAGTGGGGAGACGGCCGACAGCAAAGGCTGTGGGCAGAAAGTGTGACAGCCCAGGGGCTGCTCCAATTGGACACAGGGGATGAGACACACCGAGAGATGTCCCAGCGGGAAGGGGAGGCACACCAGGGACCATCTCCTTTGGAAGAAGTGCAAGGCCACCCATTCCAATGGGAAAGAGACAGGAGAGACCCAGAGTTGTCCCAGGTGGGAGACAAGAGGGACAAGGACCTATCACAAGGAGAAGACTACAATGTCCAGGAGCTGCCCCAATGGGAAGAAGATGGGAGCGACCAAAAGCTGCCTCAACAGGAAGGAAGTGTCAGCAGCCAGGAGCTGTCCCACGGGGCAGAAGACATTGATTACAGGATATGGGACAAACCTTTGCTCCCAGAGAAGGAGAAGGATGCCCAGGAGGGCCCCCCCTCTCCCAGTAGTATGGGCACCGAGGTGGCAGGAGAGGCAGCCCCTGAGCTGCCCAGAGCCTCTTCTGCCCTGGGGAGTCCCAGGGAGGATGTGCTGGCAGCTGCTCTGGCAGGAAGTGATGAGGAGAAAGAGCCCCTCGAGGTGGAAAAGGCACCAGGTTCTCCTGCCCTCATGGAGGAGATGGCACCAGCAGCAGCAGAGAACCCAGGCTACTCCCCAGAGTGCAGCCAGGCTGTGCTGGATGTAGCGAGGCGCATCAGCTGTGAGATCGTGGACAATGCTGTGCTCCTGATCCAGGGATCTGGCCAGCTGCCAGAGGAACAGAGGGACCTGGAGCAAAGCTTGGCTGCTGACCTAGAAGCAGCACTTGCAGGAAGAAGAGGGGAAGAGAGCCCAATCTCTGCCTCACAAAGCCCCTGCTGCAGCCCCAGCCCCTTGCTCAGCCCACTGGGAGCCTCCAGTGAGGAGCAGCTGGAGGCAGACAAGGGATCAGCCCTGGCAGAGCAGGAGCCTGAGGAGGGAGCCTTGGCTGGGGAGCTTGAGCATTCTCAGGGCGAAGATGAGGAACAGGCAGAGCTGTCCCAAGGAGAAATCAACAAATATCAAGAGGAGTCCCAAGGAGAAGCCTCAAATGAGCAGGAGCTGTCCCCAGAAGAAGCTGGTAGCCACCAGGAAGAGTCCCAAGAGGAAGCCAGCTCTGAGCAGGAGCTGGCCATAGATGAAGCTGGTAGCCACCAGGAAGAGTCCCAAAAGGAAGCCAGCTTTGAGCAGGAGCTGTCTGTAGATGAAGCTGGTAGCCACCAGGAAGAGTCCCAAGAGGAAGCCAGCTCTGAACAGGAGCTGGCCGTAGATGAAGCTGGTAGCCACCAGGAAGAGTCCCAAGAGGAAGCCAGCTCTGAGCAGGAGCTGGCTGTAGATGAAGCTGGTAGCCACCAGGAAGAGTCCCAAGGGGAAGCCAGTTCTGAGCAGGAGCTGGCTGTAGATGAAGCTGGTAGCCACCAGGAAGAGTCCCAAGGGGAAGCCAGCTTTGAGCAGGAGCTGGCCGTAGATGAAGCTGGTAGCCACCAGGAAGAGTCCCAAGGGGAAGGAAGGAGCCAGCTGGTAGGTACTGGAAGCAGGAGCTGGCAGGAGCTGATGAAGCTGGTGAAGGGTAGCCAGGAAGAGTCCCAAGAGGAAGCCAGCTCTGAGCAGGAGCTGGCTGCAGATGAAGCTGGTAGCCACCAGGAAGAGTCCCAAGAGGAAGCCAGCTTTGAGCAGGAGCTGGCCGTAGATGAAGCTGGTAGCCACCAGGAAGAGTCCCAAGAGGAAGCCAGCTCTGAGCAGGAGCTGTCCCCAGAAGAAGCTGGTAGCCACCAGGAAGAGTCCCAAGGGGAAGATGACAATGAGCAAGAGCTGGCCCAAGCAGAATCCAGAATCTACCAGGAAGGGTCCCAAGGGGAAGCCACCCCTGAGCAGGAGCTGCCCCTTGAAGAAACTGCTAGCTATCAGGAAGGGTCCCAAGAGGAAGCCAGAATTGAGCAGGAACCGTCCCTGGAAGAAGCAGGTGGGTATCAGGAAGCATCCCAACAGGAAGCCAGCAGTGAGCAGGAGCTCTCTTTAGAAGAAGCCCAAAGCCACCACGAGCTCTCTGACTGGGATGAATGCACTGGGGAAGAGCTGTCCCATGAGGATGTTGAAAACTACCAAGAAATTTCAGACTGGGAAGAAGCCGCAGAGCAGGACTTGTCCTTAAAAGAAGCTGAAAGCCAGCATGAGCTCTCTGACTGGGATGAATACATCGAGGAAGAGCTGCCCCATGGGGATGTCAGTAGCAACCACGAAATTTCAGACTGGGAAGAAGGCAAGGAGCAAGGCCTTTCCCAAGGACAAGTCAGTATCTCCCCGAATCGCTCTGACTGGGAAGAGCCCAGCGAGCACGGGCTGGCCCATGGAGAGATCAGAAGCTACCAAGAAGAGTCTGATTGGGAAGAGTCCGTTGGCAAAAAGGTATCCAAGAGACGTCGCTCCCGCCTGTTCCGGGTGCTGCGGGCGCTGCAGGGGCTGTTCTCCTGCCTGGCCCCATGGCCCTACGATTAGGGCTGGCTGCCAGCACCAGCCCAGGCCCTGCAGGGGCAGCTGGCCCTCAGCATGGCCCCCATGTCCTGGGACAGCTGCCTTTGCCCAGACATGGCCCTGCAGCCCCAGCAATCCCCAGCTGCTGTTGAGCATCCTAGGCTGGTCTCCCCAAGACAAATATCACCCACGTGGCCAGCCCCAAACCAGCACCCATGGGGGCACTTGGTGCCATGTGACTCAGTGGTGAAGGCCGCAGACTCATCAGGGTGGGAAGAGACCTTGAGTGCCATCCAGTCCCACCATCACCCTGGCACCACCTGCGTCACCCTGAAACCATGTCCCCAAGTGCCACAGCCAGATGATGCTGGAACACTTCCAAACACAGAGACTCCATCTCTTCCCTGAGGAACTCCTTGCAATCAATGCCTGACCACTCTGTCAGGGAAAAAATGTTTTGAATATTTCATCAGGACTTCCCCTGGTGGAATCCAAGGACATTTTCTCTCATCCTGAAAGGATTACATGCTGATCCTTTGGGATTTTATCCGTGAGGAATGAGCACAGACAGGTGCTGCTCCCAGGACTCCACTGCACAACTTTGCCAAACACAATTTGTCCAAAAGAGACAGAAGTTGGGTTTTCGAAATAGTAGCATTAGTAAAAAAAAAACCCAATAAACAAAACAAAAAACCACCACCAAACCACAACAAAAAGACCCCACAAAAAGAATAGGAGTAGGCACTAACAATAATGGCACTTGGTGCTATAGTTTAGTTAGGGCATAGGTTGGACTCAATGATCTTAGAGGTCTCTTCTCATTATTCTGTGATTCTGTGATAATATGAGGAAGATTAAGAAGTAGTAGTAGTAAATAAGAAAATCATTAAGCATAAGAATAATAATAACAATGAGAATAAGAAAAAGAAAAAAGTAATAAGAACAAAAATAGGAATAATAAAATGAATAAGAAAAAGGAAAAAATGAATAAGGAGAAAAAGAATACAAATAGAAAAAGGAGTAAGAATGATAAGAAAAAAATAATAAGAAAAATAATAGGGAAAGGAATAAGAATTTAAACAAGAATAAAAAAAGAAAACAAAGAATAAGAATGAGAATAAGAAGGAATAAGAAAAGGAATAAGGACAAGAATAAGTTGATGTAGAAGAAGAAATAGAAGTAAATACTAGGAAGAAGAAGGAGAACAATAGGGATGATGATAATACAATGATGATGATGGAGATAAAAATAGTAGTAGTAGCAGCAAATTATTATTATAATAATATATACATTATCATACATTATTATTAATTATATTTTTATTGATATACATCATTATTATATATTTTATCTATTATATGATGTATTATTATTATTGATATTAGTAATATCAAGTCAAAATACACATCTACACATCCTCTAGCATCACAGAATGGTTTTGTTTGGGACAGACCTCAGAGATCATCTAGCTCCAACAGATTCTCTTCTGCTCTTTTTCTCTCTCTCTCTGAGAACTCTTTCCTATTTCTCTCTCCTTCACCTTTCCTGTCAATAAAATCCATAAATGAAATAAAATCTGTATGTTGCCATCATATGTTCTCATTTGCATCTTCATTTGGGCAGAGGCATCTCTCCCTAAAACACATTCTCTGCCCAGCCTGTCTCCAAAGCAGAGGTTCTCCAACCCTCTGAGGATCCCGGCTGCTCTCCTCTGAACTCATTCTAACATTCCACATCCTCCTCACGCTGTGCCCCCAGACACGGCTCTGGTGCCCATGGGGGGTCTCAAACAATGGACTGAGAGCCACAATCTCCTCCCCCGACCTGCTGCTCCTCACCCCTTTCATGCAGCCCAGCCCAAGGGTGGCTTCCTGGGCTGGCAGCACAGATTGCTGACTCAGGCTCAGCTTCCCCTCCACCCACAGCCCAAGGGCTCCTGCCCGGCCCCTGCCCTGCCCAGCTTCTTCCACGTGTGCCACAGACCTGGTGATAATAAAACCACTAGGGCAGAGTGAACATTTCCAGCTGTCTTCTGATTTGTCCAAGGAGTTGTGCCATAAATAATTTCCTGAAATTGCCCTTAAGGCCTGGTTTTATTGCTGTCCAGAGCAGTCCAGGGGAACCAAACCAAAAGTGCCACTCCATCCTTGGAGGATTCATGTTCTTTGTCTGCATTGACACAAACACACCTCATCTGCTTCCTGAACATCCATCCTTTGCCCTAGCACCTGATTCCTGATTTGCTTGTTCAAGAAAAGCATTTCATCGTGCCTAAGTGCATTGCTTTTCCATCTACCCTCTGATTTTCAAAGAAACTTTATCATTCTGTACTTGTCAGGCCTCTTTGCTTTGAAATTCTTCCTCCTCCGCACTGCATCATTTCCAAGCATACTCAGTGACCATGTGTTCACAGCAAGTCCAAATTTGCCTTTTTCTGACCAGATGTCTGTGAGATGTTCCACTGAATTGTGCTTTGCATGAGGAAAAACACACTGTGCATAGTCAGTGTGGTGACTAAATCTTGATGAACTCAGTACACTGTGCCCATGTGAGCCCTGAGGATTAGAAGGAGTTAATAAAGAGCGCATTAAATTGCTTATTAATTTGCATTTGGAGCTTCACTGGGGTTTGACACAGTGGAAGTGTGTTTGAGGCATTACTCCAATAAGGATTTTCTGAAGTACAAGGAGATCTGGGCTTTACCTGCTGTCTTTCTTCAGGGACAGCACTAACAAGGTTTCTCTCCTGTAACCAGCTGCTGACTGATAAGAAAGAAATTCATATGAAACTTAGCTTGAGATTACCACCGAGTAGGGCTGGAACTGGCCAACAAATTCCAAAGCTATTTGGACAGCATTCACAGAGAGAGACCAGCAGTCTCCAAATAAATCACAAAAGCTTCACTTCAGTCTGGTGCTGCCTCCTTCCAAGTGCTGTCAGCTCTGGGCTGAAGTCAGGAAATGCCTCACTGGCCCAAGGCTCATCAGAAGCACATCAAGGAACCTCTCAACCAAGATGTCAAACACCCCTTTTTTTTTTCAGAAGCCAACTGGAATCCATCCATAACTATTTTATCAACTTCAAAATGTCAGCTTTTCATTTAAACTAGATGAAATAGCCAGGCAAAAAATAATTATTTCTGTTTGATCTGTCAGCATCTCTCTGTTGTCATCAAGGAAATGCAGTGCCAGCCAGCAAATGCTGCTTCACTTTCTCTGCTCTCACAGACTTTCAACAACCATCAGAGAGGGGGAATGCATCTTTGTTTTCTGTAAGTTTTTCCTGTAACAGTACACAAGAGGTTTTCTTGATTTGCTAAACTCATCAAAAGAAATACAACAAAATCCAGCCAACTGATCTTGCTTGAAAAATGCAAAATGGATCACATTTGCTTGCAATATGTGCAACATCCTGAGAGCAGCAGATATCCATGGGAAATGTTGATCTAACCCTTATCCTAAAGCAGATCAGCTAAAAGAGTAGATATCCAGAGGCCTTACCAATACCTCATCCATCATCAAAACAAATGCTATTTTGGGAGGATTGTCAGATCCTTAGTAGATCCAAATGTATTTCTGCAAGATGGAAAGTTTGGATTTTGAGAGGCTCTAAGGACAGCTCTTCTTTGGACTTCTGGCTCCATTTCCTGGGGTCATGGGAAGACATCCAAGTCTTACCATTCAGGAAGAAAAAAGGTTTCCATCTGAAAACCTGATCCTCTTGAATTCAGCAAGCACACATAGATATCTACAGAGCAGCAGTTCATCACTGACTCACAGGACAAAGGAAATGGTAACCACCAAAAAATGAAGCAGCACACTGTGCTGCCTTAGCTCAGCCATGAGAGAACAACATGCTTGCTTTTCCATGGAGGATGTAAACCACTGCCTAGCTCAAACAGACAGAAAGAGCTGGAAAACTCTCAATTTACCACATTGTAATAGGACACTGAAAACTTTGTCTCCTATCAGCTTTCACTAAGACAGACCAGGTTTCACATTTTAGTGGATTGTGGATCATGGAGCACAGTGTTCATTCACCTCCCTCCCTGGGGACATCACACTGGTGTAAGCACAGCAGAAGCAGAGATTTCTAAACCTCAAAAAAAAACCCCCAATCCAGAGATTGAGCCCAGAAAAGAGCAGAGCTGTAAAATAAGCTGACCTGAACACAGTCCTCTTGATTCTCTCTTTCACTTCTTGTTTGGTTAGATAAGAATCCAGTGGGAATTCAAGGTGGGGAGTTGAACTAAACTGAATCATTCCCACACGGACCTAAAATAAAAGGTTATGGAAGGTTATGAGAGGTGTCTGTGCATGTTTTACTCTTCTGATCAATTTACAAACTTGGGAAGACTAAATTGTATAGAGGCAAACCATGTTTTTGATGTTGAGCCACAAGCAGTCTAAATGAACTTAGAGCAGGAACTCCAGTATTATCTATACAGATATTATCTATATTTATCTATATAAACAAGGCAAAAAAGTTTATCTGGAAACAACAGGAACCTCTGCTGCAGTTAGAGGCAGCTCAGGATCTACATTTATCCACTCAGAGCAGCTCACAGCCTCAGGGGCAATAAGTTTATAAATAACACCTTCTATACCAACCCATTTATACAGGGCAGGCAACCTTTCCATCACTGAGATCAGCTCCCTCTGGCACTGAGCACAGCAGGCAACACAAACCAATACTTTTTCCAATAGTTCCTCTAAAACCATTTTCTCTAGTTGAAAATGTAAATGGACTAAATGGTCTGTACTGGGCAATACATCCAGAATACTTCACTGAAGCCTTACAAGAAGCATTATGGAATGTGACAATTCCAAAGGTGAAAAGATTACCAATTTTCAGTCCAATCTATGTGAGGATTGAGTGAAAGACTAGAGGAAAGATGGCATTTAAAAAAATAAAAAAAACCACACCACCAAATCTGCAATATTAAATATTCACTGACACAACCTTCCCAAAGACCTGACATTTATTTGGAAAGGCTCTGGCATGGAACCAAGTCCAGCAGCCATCCCAGCCTGCTCCAAGGCCCTCAGCTGAGGCAGTGTTGTGGGACTGATGCACACCTGGAACCACAGCCAGTCTGGTTTAAGTCCCCTCAGATGAACCCCAGGATGTGTCATTCATGCCCAGAGGTGCCTCAAGGCTGACTCCAGGGAGCAAAACCTGAAACTTCAGCAGCACAGCACCCATCTCCTTCTGGGGGAAGCAGAGTGAGCAGACTGCACCATTTACATCTGCACAGAAAGGTGGCTCACTTCCCAGAGATTCATTCTGCAGCTTTCCAAGGAAAGAGGAAGATCCAACTAATCTGTGAGCTTCCAAACCAAAATGAAATGAGCAAAAAGACCCCAAATCATAATCTTTAATCTGAAGTATTATGGATTTTCTCAAGTTCAAAAGGAACTGCTTAAAATCTGAAGAATCAAGAAGCATCCTCCAATCCCACTGCTTCACAAACTGCATCTTTCTGATAAAAATAAATACTCTGCCCCCATGGTAGGTTGAATTTTGCAATTTCATCAGCACATTACCACTGGCCTTTAGACACACTGCCAAGCTGTTTGAAAATTAGAGGAGATATTCCTGACACTCACTCTGTCTGGATGGATGTCCAAGGCATCACAGATCTTGCCTGCAAAGTGCTTGGACCTTTCAAAGCTTCCTTTGCCAATGCTGTAGGAGCCATCCAGGAGGAAAAGGACATCTAATGAGGCAGAGCACTGCATCACTAGGAGAAAAAAGATATACACTGTGAAACTGCACTTTGTTTGTCCTGCTCTGGAAGCAGGCAGCCAAGAGCTGAAAATCCAGACAAATTGCAGAGGATGGGCAGGAGCAGCCAGTGTCCACAACCCAAAGCCCAGATGCAGCCCTGCTCTGGCCTGCAGCAGCTCCAGCTCAGCTCTGTCTGCCAGACTCAGCCTCAGCCTGGCCTCAGTGACAGCACAGAGCAGCCAGCGCAGTGAATTATCAGCAAACACAGCGAGAGGTGCTGTCTCAGAGAGGGCACAGAGGAGGGGTGAGCAGCAGGGAAAGGGAGCCCAGCCCAGTGGGACCTGCAGGCTCTCCCAGACCAAGGCACAGACATAAATCCAGGAGGCATTTACAAAGTCTATCAAGTCCCACAGAGCCCAGCATGTTTTCATCTGCAGCACATTTTTCAAAACAGGCTCTTATTTTCCTAAACAGAAATTCACCAAACAGCTCCCAGACACTGACAGAAAGACTTTTCATGAAAATCTGCCTTTTATCTCCTCTTCAGGGATGTGTCTTTGTATCACCCCTGCCTGCATGAACATTACTGCTCCCAAGCAGAAGTTTCTGAGGTGCTTTTGCTGCAGTGGAAACCCACAATTTCACTGACATTCACATTTAATTTTCATTCACAGAAATAAATAAATGGCAGATTGCAGACTATGAAGAATCATTTTCAAAGCATTTAAAGGGAAATTTTCAAGTCTCCTCTTCAGCATTTGCCAGAATCAACTTCAAGAGAAAAAGAATCCAGAAGCTCAATAGAGATCAAGCACACTGACCCCTTAAGAGCTGTTTTGGCCAGTGATGTTATTCTACTCCCATTATTATAATCTTTTTATTGTCACTACTTTTTCCAAATCCTTCCTGCCAGCCAAAACCTGAATTCATAATTAGGCTTTTCTAATCCCAGATTACAGGGGTTGAAAGTTGTGAGGCATTCCCTTGTGGGTCACTGGCTCTCCTGAGGGGGCACCCAGCCTTGCCCTGGGGCTCTTGTTGAGGACAAGCTGGAGCACAGCCTCCCTGCCAGCCCTGTCCTGGCTTGTCAGCCTTGCCCTGGGTGCTGGGCTGAGCCCGGAGCTGCAGCAGGGCTCTTACCCCTGCCTGAGCATGCACAGAGAAAACTGCAGAGCCCCTGTCGGAACTCAGCACATCCCTCCGAGTGTCCAGCGCTGCCAAGGACCCCGCCGGGGGGCTCGGAGACCCTGGCACACAGCCCAGAACACCCATGGGTTTGATTATGACCCCTGGAGCAAGTGACCAGCTTTGTATGAGGACCTGAAAGTCACAGAAGTTTAAACAGCATAATAATAAAATTATCACAGGGTGAAAATGTAGATTTTAGGATTTTTGGTATGGGGGTTATGGGGACAAGATGGAGGAACTTGGGTGTGTCTAGCCTTTCTTCTTCTTGTTCTCCATTTTCTGCAGTGATGTTGGCACTTTGGGATTGGCTTAGAGTAGAAGTGCACTGTCTAACATAGGTGATAGGTATTGGGAATTAAGAGTAAATATGATATATGCAGTTTGCAGTATAAAAGGACAACACCTCCTCGGGGGCGGACAGAGTGCCTGTGGCTGCCTGGCTGAGCAAATCTTGGCTGGGCAGAAAGAAAATTTTATAGATAAGAATTAAAAAACAACCTCAAGACCGAAAACCAAAAAGCTCAGACTCGTTCTTCAGCCGTGCGAGCCGAAACAGAGACATCCTGCACATCCTGGGGCAGCAATTAACAACCAGCTACCCGGGAAGCCCCCAGACTGGGCTCAGCACGGAGAAACAGCCTCAGGGGGCTCTGCAGCTGAGGGGTGCCAGGCAGCTCTTCCACAGGGACTCGTGAGCAGGATGTCTGCAGCCCAGCAAGGGACTCCTGGGGATGTGCAGCAGGGAGCAACACCCAAACACCCATCCCTGGGAAGGGAAGCCTGAGCTGAACACATGGTGCTGCAGGGTAGAACTGGAGGGCATGCCTGGCATAAGAATGAATGCACTCTATCCCTTGACAGGCAATAGAATAAAATGGTGATCAGGTGTCAGGACCCAGGAGATCCCTCTGGCTCTCCTGAGCAGCCAAGACTCCTGCCAGGGGTCTCAGAGACCCTGGCACAGAGCCCAGAATGCCTGTGGTTTTGATTAGGACACGTGGAGCAAGTTACCAACCTTAGATGAAGATCTGCAAGCCATGACAAATTAAGTAGAATGATAGTGAATTTATCACAAAGTGAAAAAGTAGATTTTGGGGTTTTTAGAATGGATGTTCAGGGGGCAAGATGGAGGGATCTGGGCATGTCCAGCCTTTCTTCTTCTTCTTCTTCTTGGGCTCCATCTTCTGCTGTGATGCTGGCACTTACAGATTGGTTTAGAGTAGAAGCTCACTGTCTAACACAGGTGATAGGTATTGGAAAGTGACTGTAAACATTGTATATGTAGTTTTTAGTATAAAGACGTAACACTGCCCTGGGGGCAGGCAGAGTGCCTGGAACTGTCCTGCTGGACAGGAGAAAATTTTTTATACATAAGATGCAATAAACAACCTTGAGACCAAGAAATGAAGAGCTCCAACTCCTTCTTCAAGTACTAGGCCGGGAAAAGAGACTTTCTAACTTTTCTCAGGGTCACTCTGACCACCTAGAGACCCAGACAACCAGGAGAGAATTCACAGCAGAGTTTATCAATAAACCAAGGGAGCTGCAGGTGACCATGGGCTAGCCAGAGCCCCATCAGCCCTGCTCCCAGCAAGCTGGCTGTGCTGGCTTTACAGCCCCCAATACCACCCACGTGGGAGGTCTGATCAAGGCTGTAATTAAACACAGCTCTGCAAATCAGGATTGCTTGGAGCAGGCTCTGAAGGACTGACAGAAACACCCTCCAGCTGGCAAATAGCCAATTTGGGGAAAACAGAGTGGATCACATCCCAGGAGAGCTAACACCAATGAGGGATAGAGGCAGCCACAGCGCTGTGACTGCCAGAGCATTGCTGAGGACTTTACAGACTGAAGAGGGGCTAATAAATGTAAATAACTACAACAACAAAAAACTTTAAAAATGCCAAAACAAAACACACCAAAACAACCAAAGAAAGAGGAAACTCATAAAATTATCTATAAAACAAACTTACACTGGCCAGCAGCTGAGATCTTGCCAATCATCTCCTGGCCAACATGGATTTCTTGTATACCCAATGCCAGCAAAGCTGTGGGATCAAACAGATAATCATCCATGAACAAGACATACTGGATTTAACCTATAACAGCAAAAATGATAGTTTGCTGGATAGGTTTCACAGCTGCAAAACATAATTTGGTGACACAGCAGTGTAGCTGTGTCAGGAAATTCCTTCTGGCAGGGACACAGAGAGCATGAAAAATGACAAGGACATGACTCCAGTAAAAAGGACAGTCTCTCTGCTCACTGCATGCAGGGACAGGGCAAGAATGAGACCTAGGCCAGCCTTAGGCTTCTGAGATTACAGCCATAAACACTGGATAGATTTATGCACTTTTAATATAATATCAGCTTTTCCCACATCAGTTAGACACTTCACATACAGATCAGTCATGTGTTCAAATTCTCAGAAAAGCTGTTTCTCCAGGCATTATTTTCTCCCCTTTTGTGTAAAACTATGTTTCAGAAGTTTATCCCTAAACCTCCTGGAGAGGCACTGACTTGGCTTTCATTCCTTGGAGTGAAGAACTCCAGCTGGAGATAGGGAAGCACCCAAGACAAAAACCACTGATGCAAAATGGCAGCTTCAAACATACCTTGGGAAAGCAGGAAAACGCAGATGGACTCAAATGACAACAGGTTCACGGTGACAAATCTGGAAGGAAAAAAAAAACCACAAAAAAAAACAAAAGAGGAGAGGAATAGAAATCCAATTCCCAAAGTCAATTTCTTTACCTGCAGCTGATCATCTTCTTCCTGGGTGTCTCAGGTGATGAGCTCAGAAACATTTTGTATAGGGGGCAACAGTAACTCCTGCCCTGGGGAGAATGGTGGGGAACAGATAGAAGGAAAAACCATGAAAATGAGGGAATAATAGAAAAGGAAATCTCTCAACGTAATCCTCTCTTTTCCCATCACATCTGGAGAGAGCAGCCCTGGTGGGGAGGGAGGGAGAGCCAGCCCTGCCTGCCCTCCTCTCCTCCCTCTCCTGTGCACCTCCCTTTCACAGCTGAGTCCCACCAGGGCGCCTGGGGAGGCCAGTGGAGAGCCCGAGAGAGCTGCTTGAGGCTTCCATCGAGCACAATCCGAGCCGCATCCCCCCGAGCTCCCCGTCAGCTCCGGCTGGGACGGCCTCGTTTGGGAGCCCAGCCCAGGGACCCGTCCCTCGAGCAGTGCTGCGCCCGTCCCCATCTCCATCCCCATCCCCATTCCCCCCATCCTCCCCATCCCCATCCCCATATGTCGTAGACATCTTTCACGAAAAATCCTTTCCTTAGGATTTTCCTCCTGAAAAGCTGAGAGGCTTCAGGAACAAAATGTAAACAATGATTATCTGCTGCTGTGGGATGCAACAGGTGCATCTGTGGATTGGTCTCATAGAGTTGTTTCTAGTTAATGGCCAATCACAGTCAGCTGGTTTAGACTCTCTGTCCGAGACAGAAGCTTTTGTTATCATTCCTCTCTATTCTTAGCTAGCCTTCTGATGAAACCTTTTCTTCTATTCCTTTAGTATAGTTTTAATATAATATATATCATAAAATAATAAATCAGCCTTCTGAAACATGGAGTCAGATGTTCATCTCTTCCCTCATCCACGAACCCCTGTGAACACTGTCACACCCATCCCCATGCCATCCCCTTCCCCATCCCCATCCCCATCCCCAACAACACTCAGCCCCAGGCTCTTTCATGCCTCGTGTTTTACAAGGACTGGATTTCTGGGGAGATGTTTTTATGCATAACTGTCCAGCAAACTCAATTTTCTGCTCATTTTTCCTTTGAAATCAGCGAAGCTGCCATCACATCGTAGGTAGATTTCAGTTACACTTTCAAGCATGCCCAGATTTAGACCAAATTATCTGGTAGAGCTCTTGGCTTTCTATTTCAAACATGGATATTTATTTTTTCTCCAGATTAAAAGCACTCACTAGAGCAGATTCCTGATGGGTCTCTGCCCCTGTCATTGCACAAGCAGATTTTCTTTATGTAGTTAAAGACAAGTGTGCTTCTTGTAACCAGCTCTATTAGTTGTTTTTCCAGAAAATGGGTGGATTTTTCTCAGGAAAGACTTGTCTGTGCAGCAAATTATATATCACTCACATCAGACAAAGCAAAATACCTAAAGCAGGCCTGGCTCAATTACCTGCACAGGTACAAAATGAAGAGGGGATTAAGAAATGCCCTGTGGCATCACCCCACCAGGGATTACAGAGACAATAACCCTGTCCTGCAGTGCCAGGTGCATCAAGCATCACCCCTCAGCAGACTGCCCCCACCAAATGGGCAGATCCCAGGCCTGGCTAAATAAAGAGAGATCAACACAAAACATGACTTCACTGGGGAAGCCCCACTGTGTGTCCCCCAAGAGCTTCAAACCCTGCAAATTCCACAGAGGAAAGGTCATTCTTTTGCCATGCCTTAAGGACATTCTTCCTAGGAGCTATTTCCATGGTGCACATCACCCAGGGCTGGACAGGCCTCTGCCTGCAGCCAGAGGTGACAGGTGCTGGGGGATTTCGCATTGTTTTCACACAAAACATTGACAGGTCAAGAGTTTCGCCAACTTGGTTTTATCTTGGGTTTAAATGAACTAATCTGCAGGATGAATTCTTTGCCTTTTAGCCCAGCCAGACTCTCAGCAACAGGAATTGAAAGAAAGCTTCATCATCACCTGCTGCTCATCAGCATTAGCCCAGGATTAGCAGCAGCAACCTTTGCAGCTTTGCTGGGGGGGTGGGGGGGTGAGTGAAGGACATTTTCATTTTATCATCTCAGTCATTAAGATATGGAATTTTAATAGTGTCTACCTCAATAATGAGTCAAAAATATATATTTTTTAAACCACACTAAGTCAAAACTCCTATTTTTGTACCCAGATTCTCACTTGGACACATGAATATGATGGCAACTTACTCAAAGATAAGTAAGACTTGTGACCATGTGTACTGTGTTTGGGGGAGTGACGCCAGAGATGGGAAAGAGAGGTAAAGGGGAGAAAAGTTCCTCCTGACAAGTACCTTCCCAACATGTCTTTCAACATTGCAAAATATTACTCATTTTAATCGTGGAGAAAGCAGGAAAGATTACACTGCATATTCATTAAAACATATTCTAAACAAGCCAAGCAACCTCCTGTCAGTGCTGAGGAATGGCCCCAGCTTGCTGAGGGGAGCTCACTGCTACGTGCTCATCTGATGTTCAGATGTAGGGAGGGAGAGAGGGAACCAATCTTCCTGTCTCCTTTTTCAGGTTCTCTCAGCTTGTTTTCCATAAATAATTTTTACTTTTTTCTTCTTGCCAAGGGTTGGAGACAGTGAGCAAATTCTGTTAGGAGCCCCATGCATCCCCTCTGCCCAGCCCCAGACATTGCTTGGGGGCAGCTCACAGTGGGATCTGAAACTGAGGGGCGAGGAGGAAGACAACAGGGGAAACGTTTAACTTCTCCTTAAAACAAACATCACAAATTTCAGCCTAAAATTTTGACAATGTTTTTCTCCAAGGGATAAACAGGATTAAATTTCCAGAAGACACTCTGCAAAACCAGTTTATTTGTCCTCCCCCACCCAGTTCTGCAGCAAGGAAGTTTTGGGAGGCTCTTTTCCTCTGTACAGCAAAGACTCCTGTCTATAAAAAGACCTTGATCTTGCAGCACTGCTCACATGGAGCAGTCAAAATCAGCATGCTGCAGATCAGATCCTGAATGACCCATGAGTTACAGAATAAAAGGCACTTTTCTGACCCGAGAGCTTTTGCTAAACTTACTGTGCAGTTTATTCTGACAGAAGTGCTTATGTTACTGACTTTGCCCATGGCTAGAGCGCACACTGAAGATGACATGGTTGATACCACACAGATGAGAAGTGGGCCAGAACACACAAAGCCTGTCCAGCACAGCCCTTGCTGAATAAATAAGGAAATCTGATTGTGTGGACAATTTATCTCACAGTGACACCTCATCTTTGCCATGCAAAATAAACAAAGAGGCCACTCTCATTTCTTTCATAAATATCTAGACACATTAGAGGTATCAGCCTTTCCTTTATTATTAAATCGTGATCAAGTTGTTATCGTGTCTTTTGCAGAAAGATGTCTATACAGACACGAGACACAACCTGTTGGAAAGCCAGCCCTGGCACGCTCAGCTCTTTTCTCTGGTCACACCCCAAAGGAGCTAGAAACAAAATAATTAAAGCACGAGAGCACGGGCTGAGTCTGGTTTCCTGGGTGGTGGGGATTATTTTTATTTTACTAGTGCAGCATAGCAGTTTATTTATTGAAGAGATTCCCGCCGTGTTCCTGCCGAGCTGCGGCAATCCCCGCACGGAGCCCGGCATTCCCTGCGGGGGGACCAGAGGCACAGCGGCCGGGACGGGACCTGGGCTGCGGAACGGCCCTTTCGGGTGCCTCCCGTCCCTCCTCCCTGCCCCGGGCTGCGCAGGGGCTCGGAGCCGGCCCCGCATCCCTGCGCACGCCGCCCATGGGACAGCAAGGTGTCCCCGACCATGGGACATCCCGGACCGCTGGGAACCAGCCCCAGCCCACACCAGAAGATTCTCCCGGGTCCCATCGCCCCCGCGTCCTGCCCTGCGCCGGGCTGCAGAGGAGCCGGGCGGAGGCTGCCCCCGAACCCCGCTGCACGGCCGGCTCCGCTAAGCGAGCGAGCCCCCAGAACCTCCGAGCCCCACTCGGCCCCTGCCCTCCCAGCCGGAGGTTTAGGATGTTCTCAGTTTAAAAGGGTGGGAACAAAGCTCTCCGAGCCGCACTTTACCTGTTCTCGGCAGACTGCGCGGCTCCGGTGCACCTGCGGGGTTGTGAGCAGCCTTCTCCCCACCCGGATTTACGCCGCGCTCGGCTGTGACAGCCTCGACTCCACATCCACCACAGCCTGAACCTGTAACTACGAACTGGGGGGTGGGGAAACAACGCCAGGAACACCCACATTGCTGTAGGTTACATTTAGGAGGAACGTCGGTGTATCCGCTCCTCCGATAGGCTCGGGACAGCCCAAACTGTCAGCAGCCCTGGAGCACAGCCAGCAGGCCGGGCAGCAGCTCCGAGCAGAACAGACACACACAGGCACTCTGCTCACAGCAGCCCAAAGGAGCTTCATTAGCAAGCAGGCTTCTTGAATGTTTTTTCTAAAGCTTGTTTTTCCACAGAAAACTATTCTTGATCTGTGAGCAGAAGTACCATATTCACACCTACTACACCTGGAGGAATGATGTAAGGGGCCTGTTTTAAAAATTATGTTTTGTTATTATGCTATTATTATTATTCTGTGCCAGTACTAGCAGTCGCACAGAACTGAGCTCTTTCAGTCAAACAGCTTGCACACCTCTTCCCACACAAAACCTAAACAAAGATCAATAATTTTTGAATTGTACAGGCAAAACACCCCTTGTGTCTACCTCACAGTATATAACGGTAGATACACACCAATTCCTAAATAATAAATAATTTCAGCCAAACCCACTAAGCAAAGTATACTCAAGTTCCTCCAACAGTGCTTCATAAATTAAAATTTTAAGGATAAAAAAAGCCTTGTTGCTTTGCAGTACTAGGTAATTTTTATTAATTTCATATTACTTCCCTTCAAAAGTGCTGTTATTCTAGATTTCCAGTTCACTTTTGACAGAGATGTGGACAAGTGAACAAGAGGTGTGGGAGCACTAAATCATCAGTGAGGTGCTTTGCATGAGAGCAAATGCTTGTGCAAGTGACTCTGGTCCCCAGGGAGTCAAAGGACATTTGACAAAGCCATAGTCTTGGTTCAGAATCAGGGGCATGAACAGAACTCCAGGAATTCAACTGCAAACATTCATCTAATTATTAGTTACTGCAAGAATATGAGGCAACAAAAACTAAGAGGCAGGGAAAAAGTCTGAGGCAATTTGATTGTAATAAAACATTAAGTCATTAAGGAAAATATTTTGTAACAATTTTAATCTCAAGATTCTTGCAATCTGCAAAAGCCCAAACTTGAAGTATGTGTTGTAAGTGCACAAAAAGGCTGAACCTGCAGTTTCAATCAGCAACTGTCTACTGCGTTCCACAGAAAGTAATCTGATATTCCTGAATTAGACAGAAATGACTGCTAATCTCTTAATACTAAAATACTGATAATCTCTTAACAATTTGATTCAGTATTTTTGTCATAGCCGAGACTGGATCTTTTTTATTATGATGTGAAAACTTGATGGGGTAGAAATCCTGATGATGTAGCTACACAAAACCAGCTTCAATACAATTCACTTCAAAATAACATTCACAGACTATACAGCATAAGTGTAAAAAAAGAACTGTGCACATTAAAGTGTTTACTGATTTTAGAGAGAACTACCTGTATGCAGTGCAAGACAACATTCAACCTTTAATGATACTGAAACCAAGGTTATGAAGAACAAATGGAGGTCTAACTTCAGACCAGAAATTAGGCTGAAAGATCAGTAATTAAAGAAGATACAGAGTTTTTCAAGTGATATAAATGGTACCAAAGTGAAGTGAGCCTTACAGTTACAATCATTCCAAATGCAAGTCTGCAGAACAGACTCCCAATGTAATGGCCATTGGATAAACTTCTGTGCATTCAACAAGAAAATACAAGCAAAATGTTCAGTAGCACATGGTAGCATAAAACAAGAACAGAAAAGAAATTTTAGCTTGCATCTCTGCAATCCTCCAAGTTACATACTTGTGTCACAGTAACAATCAAGCATAAAGATAAATGCAGGTACTTAAACAGCAGTTTCTACAAAGTGACCCTCATTTTTTAAGCTGATGCTCTTGATCTTCTAAAAAAGGAACTGCAGCAACTTGGTGGACGTGAAAATGAAATGGTGCATGTCAGAGACTTAGTGGTTCAACAGATTTTTCATATCAGTGAATCCATCTGGATTCCCAAACTTGTTTAAAAGGAAGAGTAGGACTTGTTTATGCTTTTCAAGCTGTGGAATAAGCAGAAAGAGTTAGAAGTATACAATTCTGTTTTTTTGTAACTGCTGATTTCAGATTAGGGTAGATGCTAATATGACAAACTCAAGTACCATATTAATTCAACAAATAGATTTAGTTTCTTTCTCTTGTAAAGTCTTCTGTAAGGGGAAAAAGCCAACAGAACTGTAGCTGACCTCCCCTTGTCCATGTATGTGTCCCTCCCCCTTTTTTTTTCCTGAAGCAGCTTCCTTGAACCAAAATAGATTAAATACTCAAATTAAGATTGAGATCACCATCTTAAATTAGATAACAGAGAAAAGTGCCACTCCTGAGACTTCAAACACTTGAAAAATGAAGAGCTGTCTGTGGGGCAAAGTACAGACTAATGAAGTCTGTGTGCTCCAAACACCATCCTCCCTCAGATTCAAGGTGCTCTAATTATTACCATATATAAAAAAACCTGAGATCAAGTGTCAGGATACATTTCACTAAGCTTCCATGTTTCAGTAGCTATTATTCCCCCTACTCCCATTTGCTTCCTACACAGGGTTTCTTTTTAATTCTGGAAACATAAAAAAGGAAATATTGCTTGGAGTGAATCTTACTTGCACTTTTAATTCTTTGCAGCAGCAGCTGGTCTCACCTTCATTACCTACAAAAACCAAAATGAATGAGCAAAATACACACACACATTCCTTCCCTAATTTAAGAGGTGACACGTGGCATTGTCCAGGATTTTTAGAAGGAAAAGTCATTTAGCCACCCTGTGTGCTTACAAGTTCTTCAGAATAAGCAAACTGAAGTAAGCAAGCCAATGTACCTTGATGTTCGCTGTGTGAGTTTTCAGCACTGCAGGATGTGACCAAACCCTCCTTTAGCAGTTTGTCAGCTACATTCACATAACCATTGTCCAAGTGCTTCTCCACTGTTACTAAATTAACATTTCCATTAATCCCTTTCACTGTAATTGTGACATGTTGCTTCAATAATAGTTTTTTCAACGTGTCAAGCGCTAATGGAGACCACTCAGCTTTCTCTATTCCTGCAGAAAAAGGAAAATCAAGTCTGTTATATAATAATTCCTTTAAGCTATAAGTGGAATTGTACATATATGTTTTGGAAAATATGATACTAAATTTTCCTAATATAAATAGCTGAATTCTAGAGACAATGAACTAAAACCATGTTTTCTAAACCAGCTTTTACCATGCTTACCAAAACACTGTTTCAGAAGATCGTCATGTTGTTTACCAGTATTAAGGAATGAACACTATCACCAGAACAGGTCAAAAATTATAATGTTCAAGAAAACTAGTCAGGGGTTTTTTGGGTGGGCTTTTTTTGCTTATTTTGGGGTGGTTTTCTTACCTGCAAGTGAACATGTGATAGTCTGAAAAGGCAGCTTTAAGTAGTAATCGGTGATTGGCAGCACCCTTGAAAGGGGTAAAGTTTCTGTGTTGCCATAGTCTCCATACAGAACTTTCACTGCAGACTGGGAAGCTTCCAGAACAACAGCTCTGTACCAACTGCCATTACCTGAAAAAATTGGGACAAGAATGGCCATGTGTGAAGAACCATCTTCTAAACACAGTTTATCCTGAGAACAAGAAACTGTAGAGTTTTTAAAGGATTTTTAAATGCTATGGTGGATATATAAAAGGCCAATTGACAGGAAGCACAATTAAGAGATCCATAAGCACTTTCAAGCTGGTGCTTTTCCTTTGTCTACAGCAAAAATGAAAGCTGTGTTTTACATTGGCCAAGGAAATGGAAGGACAAAGGAATGTCTCACCTGAAAACTGAGCACAACAGGCTTCACCCAGTTTTGGCTGGAAGGGCTGCTTGTTGCAAGACCTACAATAGTCTTCCAGTGAAATCAGCTCCTTAAAGAGCTTCTTTAGACCTACAGGAAAAACCACATCCACTAACCACATCTGGGTACAGTGAAGAGCTTACTGAAGCCCCCTGCTCCCACCTTTGACATTTTTATAGTTTCCCTACTGCCCAAGATGCATTTCTACATGGTTCAGTTCACTACACACATTAATTTAATAACTAGCTTGCAACAGTGACTTCTTACTGGTATTAGGAACAATGAACACTTTTTCTTACCTTTATTTGGAAATGGTACAGCATAGAACAAGTCTGGGCTTACAACTTCAGTTACACAGACAGACATGGTTTCATCTACAGCCAATTCAATTGACTTCCATTGCCCAAGTGAGGTTGCTAACAGAAATGGTAAGAAAATGCAGTGTTACTACTGTCCTCCAAGCATACGTATATTTTAAGGAACATGTATTTTATTTTATATTTATAACAATTTTTTGAATTTCAGACATGACTACATGCCTTCCCTTCAGGAAGACAAATCTAAATCAAGATAAATGATGCTTACTTTACTGTTCATAAACTGTTGGCCTATAAAGGAGCTTAAGTAAAAAACAGCTCAGAAAAAAATAAGACCTTGAAAAGCAAACATGAGAAAAGTTTCAGTCATAGAAAACTTCTAATTCTCTGATTCCCACAGAGTCAAACAACATTCATTTAAGACACACAGTGATTTCTAACTTACTCTTTTTGTCTGTAATGCCACCTGCAGGGCAGTTGATGTTCAACTGTAAGAACTGACAATATACCCAAACCCATGCATTGATACTAATTGTAGTGAAACAAGAAAATAACAGTTAAAGGCTGGAATACTGAAAATTCTTGTTAGATCTAAAAGTTAGCATTCCTTTAAGTACCTTTCTGGTCGTCCACAGGTGTGTTTGGAAAGTCATTTTTATCTTGTAGAACTTCCTTTACAACCAGTTTTTCTGATGTTAGTATCTCATTGATAATTGTTGGACAATCTGTGGAATTATTAGTAAGCACTACACCTGCCCCATCTTCAGAAAGGGAAGTTACTGTGGCTTGAAGCTCTAAGCCTGAAGTGTACATATGAAATCGTCTGGTAGCTTCCGGATTCCATTTGCTATTTCCAGGCTTTATACCTGGGAAGTAAGAAACTGTTAAAATATCTCCATTCATTGACATTCCTCAACATTATAATTTCATTTAAAAAATACTTTAAAAAATTTCTTTACAGCATACCCTGAAATATCAAGGCTACTTTTCCTACCCTAGGGAAACACATTGTCCTTCATCCTGTTAAGTGCTCTCCCTCTTCCTCCTTTTTTTCTAAATGCCCACATTTTCTCAGGACACCCCAGTTTCATCTTCTATATTTTATGATTCAGCCAAGTAAATCCTTTGCCTCAGCACCAACAACATTATTAAAACTGGTTTTGGATCAGTATAATCAGGCCTTTGTATCAAAGGAGCAGACAAAACCTAAATGTTTTAAGGGTAGGTGGGCAGGGGAACAGCACAAGACACTTGAACAAAATGAGGTTTTGAGCTTTTTCCTGTTTCCACACTTTTAATTTTTAAACCGAGCAGACTACACCAGAAAAAAAAGAAAAGTTCTTCAGAATTTTGAATGGTGTGGAAAAGGACTTTGCAGAACACTGAGAAACAGCAATACAGTGCCAAACTCTTCAGGAGACAAATGAAAGAGAACTGAAAGGCCAACTGGCTTCACTAAAACACGTTAGCTCCATTGCCTGCAAAAGCTTTGAGAAATAAAGTTGCGCAAAAGCACCTTTACTCCTAGGAAGGCAACAACCAAATACCTGTAAGCATTATAGATGAAGCAGAACTAAACAAGTTCCCTTTTGACCAGTAAAGCATTAAGCAAAGCCCATGCAGATCACTCCAGAGAACTGATCAGAGAAGAGAAAGCAAACAAACAAACCCAAAAGAACAGAGTTGTGCACAGCATTCCCTGTCATCACCTCCTTCCCCCAAAGCACCAAGTCTCTAAATGCAAGAGCTCTTGTAAGAGAAAATAAGATCCACCTGAGAGCCAGCATTTAATTGCTTGAAATGGAAGTTTTAGGAATGAGGAGGAGATCTGTCGGATATTATCCCGTGGTACATCGTCAATGTTCCCATAGTCCACAAAGCTCACTCGAACTCTTCCATCTGAAGTGACTTTTTGCACCACAGCACGGTACCAGTTACCATCCTCTAATTTAAAGATTAAAAATATAATACAAATTACTTCACACGTTTGCTAAGTCTACCAGCTTTCACTTGTTAGTAAATAAATACAATTCTTTGCTGTCCTCTACTAATGTGAACTATCAGCTGATTTTTCATGTTCACCCTATAAAAACGAAACTATTTTAGTCTGTTACTTGCCAGAGTAAAAAGCACCGCAAGGGTCTCCATTCTCAGGCTCAGAAACATCTGGTGGTGTTTTCTGACAGTATTCAGACAATGCTTTGTTAAGTGAGTTTAGAGCAAGTAACTCTGAAAATTAGAAAAAAACAAAGACGAGATCAATGAAATGAGCTGACTTGAACTTTATCAATGCTGTTCACTCTACAGTTTACAAGTAAACCTTCAAATGTACTCCTTGACTACGTAAGTCAAGGAACAAACACCCCTCACTTTTTAAGAGTTGCCCCACATTTTTTGTTTGAATGCCTTTAGCTCCCTCTTCAGCCACTGAATTTTGTCACATTCTTTTTCTAGCATTGAAAACGCCAATGGCTATCAGAAGTCTTTATACAGACTTCTGGTAGAGAAACAAGATTACTTTTTAACTAATCCAACAGGAAGTCACATCCCAATAGCTGCATTTTCTCATTTTTGTGTTACAATTATTATATGTCTTTACTTTTTTATAAATTATGAGAGTGTACTAGAAGAGAGCTCCAGTAAATACTGTCTTGGCACAGGGAACATGTCCCTTACTTGCTTTTATTAACAGAATCACTAAATCATGAAGGATGGAAAAGACCCTTCAAGACCATTTAGTCCAACCATCAACCCAGCACCACCACAGTCACCCCTAGTACCACATCCAGATGCCTCTCGCACACTTCCAGAGACAATGACTCTACCACCTTCCTGGACAACTTATTCCATGCCCGGCCACTATTCCAGTGGGAAAAAAAAGTGAAGATAACCTTTGACTAGGCTATAGTAACTGCTTTCCTCTACTGCTTATCTTCAACATTATTCAGATTTCAGTATCATGATCCAACTTCTTGGTCACTCCACTTGTATTCTTAGATTTAAACCTCAGAGGTAAGCCTTTGTGCCGTAAGCTTACTTGACACAGCAGTTCATTAGACCTATAATAAATGACAAACTAGGAAGCAAAGAAACTACCAGAAAGAATTAAGCTGAAAAAACTTACCATGGCTGTTTGAAATCTGACAGTAGAATTCTCCAGGATTGTACACTGTACATACTATGACACTGAGTGTTTGGTTAAGAGTTAATTTAATCCACTTGCACATTTTTTTGTTTGTTGTGTCCTCTAGAGAGAACAGAAAAAAGCACAGAATGAAAAGAAATTAAAGTAACTTTTACAGGAAAAAACCCCCATCCCGAATGCTCATTCACATCCTTGAATTTCTTGTTATAAACTGTCCAACAGACTAATTACCAGTGAGAGCCTCTTTGCAGAGTAAAACCAAGAGAAATATGCCAGTTCTTTAATGTAATTCTTCATTATCAAAAAGAGCAAGCCATAGATAGCAGGGAAGAGTAATTACATACAGAGGTAAAGGCTAGCTGGCAACAGCCTGGGCAAGAGGGGCACTGGGGAACTTTGGTTCCTGGAAAAAGGGTAGGGAGCATAGAAGAGGGGAACACCTGTCACCAATCTAAGGAGGAAGAGCAAAAAAGACTACTAGAAAGACTGGTGGCAGAAACTTGCAGTGAATATTATACTCAGGTACCTGAAAGAAACTTATTATTTAACACAAGTTGTGTGTTCCCATGATGAATACATCATGGGAACACTAAATCACGGCACTGGAGAACACATTCTGTTTAAAACCTGCATTCAACAGCTCTGGATCAGTGATGGAAATGACAAAAAGGTGAGAGGTAACCAATAAACCAAGGAAGTACAAAAGAGGCCCTTGATGAGGGATACAGATCAAAATGCGTTTAGATACAGCCAGGAAAGTACTGTTTATTCTAGTTTTTTGTAAGATTCCTTACTCTTCTGAACAAAGACAAGGAATAATTGTGTCCTGGCTATAAGGCCTCTAGTGAGAAAGATCAAAATTATTTGAACAGAGACTTGACAATAAGTTTTCAGTACCAATGGATCAGAAGAGAATACATACATTTGCCAGACACAAGATGGGAAAAAAAGGAACTTAGCATGCTTCATAAGAGAGAAGCCAGGAATCTTCCCCAAGATTTCAAAGAAATTTAATGTAACTTTAGCAAAAATCTCTTGGATTGATACTTTGGTCACTAAATTCAAACAAGGCAATTTAAGCATAAACTTGAAGCTTTATAAGCTTCTACAGTCAAATTTTCAAGGACTAAGTATGTGGGTTTATGTGTAAAATATAGGACAATGAAGATGACAATAGAGCAAATATTATTTGCACTAATGGATAAGGATGTACGAATAAATAGGTAATAACCAGTCATAACCTACTTCAACTGGAAATTGTAAGACTTCTAACAAGAGTAAGTACCAACTTCCAAAAGCAGGCAGTAACTTTGTAAGCGTGCACACCTGGACACACACACACAAACACACAATTCTTGACAGTTAAGTTGCCACGGCTAAACTTTGGACTTGTGAGGGCTAGACTCCATGAGCCAGACTGAAAAACTCTTAGAGGTAAGAGCTTGCACTCGCTGTACCCACTCTAGCAGGAGGTGAACAATGCCAGCGCAGCAAGATGTGTCCATACTCACCCTTGGCTTGCTCAACATCACTCCCTCTGGCTGCTGGTAAGGCCATGCTCAGCTCCTCAGCTGCAAAGCCTTCCTCAAGGAGAAGGCTTGATACATTTATTACTGGAGTACCTGACGCATCTGTAAGCTCCACCACGGATTTAGAACTCTCTTTATCCACTACTTTTACTGTCAACACTTTATCTTTCACCAGATTTTTCAAGTAAGATGTAGGTGGCTTTACACCTAAAAAGTCACATAGTATGGAAAGGTTCTGAAGGTCAGTCCAACTCTCACCAATGTGTGGACAGGTACAACAACTGCAAGTACATTCTGAAATATTTGTCACATTTTGTAGATATGCTATGACAGTTAAGAATTCTGGAAATAATGCCTGCCATTACCTCCATCCGTCCCCGCGCATTTCAATGTGAGATGCTACAGGTGTGGTAGTTATGTAATACCACTTGTTCTCCCCCTACCTAGTTTGAACTGCTTATCATTTACTTCATACCTGCCAGGCTACATCTTATGGCTTGAGCTGGCAAGTCCATTAAGCTTGGAATTATTGGCCGAAGTCTGGTCAGTGGAAGAGAGTCAGAATTACCATAATCCATATAGTCCACCAAAACAGTGTCTTCAGAAGCATAAGCTGTAACAGCAGCACGATACCAAAGGTTGTCCTCTAGAAAGGAAGATACAGATGTTTTGTCTGAGAATGAATTTTTTTTTGACAGCCCAGTATAAAAATACATCCATCTCAGTACAGCTCAGGACTATCAGGTGTTGGCTAAAGTAGCATTTTGAGAAGCAGTCTGTGAGAGCAGCATCATTCCATATAATCCCATTTCTTCTGTGCTTCTTTTGGGGACTGAAATTTCAAATATATACCTATTTCCAGCCCTAGGGAAATAGTACTTAGCAACATAAAAAACCCCAAACTTTCCATGATCTCTTAATAAGCTATTCTAAATAATCTGAATCCAATGTTAAGAGTTTGCTCAATAAAGGGACATTTTAAAATTGGTACTTTACAGATACAATTTTTCAAATCACTACCCAGCATTACCCACAGCTAAAAATCAGAGATAAATAAACTCTACATAAAACATTTCTAAACATAATTACAAATTGTATCTCTTTGGTAATAAATTTAAGTGACACAACTTAGTATTTTCAGTCCACTTTTACCTGTGAACTGGGCACAGCACACATCGCCAGCAGCAGGACGGAAAGATGGACTACTGGGAATTTTGCGACAGTATTCATTAAGAGATGCTTCAAGCTCAGCAAGATGACCTGATGTTAAAATGCAAAAGTTTTGGAACATAGCCTATCTTGCAATTATTACAAAATAATTTAACTCAAAGCCTGGAAAAACATCTTATAGTCTAATGGAGATTACTTCAAATGTTTAACACTGATCAGACTAGGGCTCTTCAATCATTAACATCCAAGAGAGTCCTCATGTGTGTCTGAGGAATCACAGCAGCAGTGAACAGACAAGGAAAACCAGGCATGGATTTTTTCAGCAAAGAGACAAAGCTGAAGCCAGTGCAAATTGAAAGCAAGCTAGTGGAGGCATGCCAAGAAGAAATCAAGGAAGACAGCTCTTCCAACAACAAGTAGATGATGAAGTAGGCCACTCCTGCCCAAAGGACACACTTTGCTACTGATTACCCAGAATTAAAAGGCTGTACATGGACAGAGAAGAAAAATTCACCCTCCTCCAGCCAATCCCTAGCAAAGAGAAAAATGCCATACCAGGCATTCCACATTCCATTTCCAACCCATCACTTACGGGCACTTTGCATCCTCTGACAAAAAAAGGTGTCTGGACTTTGAACGTGAGAAACCACACCAGAAAATTCATCTCCAATACTTAAAGAGACAAACTTGGTAATTGAATTAACACAGTGAGAAGAGTCTTCATCCTCATGTATTTTTTTTTCACCTCCTTTGAATGGTTTTCTGATACAGCACATAAAAAAGAAAAAAGGTTGCCAATCAAAAGCTAGTTGACTTTGAAAATATCAACACACTGAAATAGTTTATTTTTATTGATGCTTTGGACTTCGAAGGCTCCTGTCATATTATGAAATCAATGCTCACATAATAACCACTATACAAGTGTTTTATACTATTAAAATGTCTATGAGCTAATGTCAGTAGTGACTTGAAGCTCCATCAGCCAACATTTTTAACTTTGAGGTGATGCTAGTGAGCAGCTAGAACATCATGCAATACAGGAGGAGCTAAAATTCCCAAGTTTAGTTTGGCTTGCTTGCTTACCTCTTGGAGAGTCTACTTTGGCATCACTTCCTGAAGTTAAATGAGACTTCATTTCTAAGGGAACTTTATTTAGGCAGTCTTCTAAAATATAGATGCAAGAATAAATGATTTACCACACAAAATAGCCATCAGCTAGTTTCACTTCAGAACCCTCCTCTGAGCCAGATCTATATTCCTATCCACAAGGTGAGCATGTTCTACTTATTTGTTCAGCACTTAATGTTTAAAATGCAAAACAAAGGTAATTTCAGAGTAGCTCAACTACTTGAGTTTTCTGAGCACATTCACAGCTCCAAGACTGTCTGACTCCATAAAATGAGAAAAGCAGTAACAACCAACATTTACTTGCAGTCACTAAAGACTGTGAGGTGAAAAACTGATTATTGCTTTTTAGACACAAGGATTCATAACTTACCTCATTATTTACAACACTGAGTATGTAACGATTTAGTCAAGATGTCTTTGTAAATCTTGGTTTCTCAGCTGAATGCATGAAGCAGCATTCCAAACTTTCAATACCATTATTTTCAAATTAAAACCTCAATACAGGTGTTTCAGTTGCTTATAAAGTCTGGAATGCATGGATGGAACATTTCAAGAATGCAGTGACATTTATGTGATCTTCTCTCCAAAAGGTTGGCAGGTTACACATCACTTCACCACTAGTGTGCTGTGAAGCAACCCAATGTGAAATATGCCCAGCACAATCCTTAATCAGCTGAATTTACAGGGGACTAAAGTGAACCATCCTTTGAGACTGCGCAGCATTACACATGGAGATAAGCTTCCTGCACATGAGCAAGTTTAGCAAGCTAGGAGCATCAACCACCACATCCCTGCACGTTTCTGTGGACTGCAGATGAATTAAATGAATATGGTCTTGGCACTACATGATTCCTGTCTGCAGCCAGAGGAAAATCTAAACAATTGTCTTCCACATGACAAAAGGTACACCTTGCATGTATTGACCTGCTTTGACAATCAAACCCAGCTCAACCAAAAATCTGAATTCGGACTCCTCAAAGGTCTTGTGCTTGGCTTGTCTCCCACTGAAGCTTGCTAAGTTAGAAATATAAACATGCTTACAGAGTTCTCTAACTGAATACAGAAATATCCAATGATTGTTCTTTCTTTGGAATACCTACTGAGCATGTATGAAATATAATGAAAGCTGGTAAAATCCTACATAGAACTAGAAATTGACACTAATTTTTAGAGAGTTAAAAATGCATGAGAAAGAAACAAAATGGCACCTAATTTTCATGCATCTATTAAAACAGAAAAATAAACAAGATGATCCAGAAGACACTGAAGTTAATACAATTCTATTGGAAAAGTAACCTTACTCAAATTTAAGGTTATTAAGCCTAGCAAGGTATTTCAGGCACTGACATTTTATGGAAAGGTGAAAAAGTAGAATTGAAAAAAAAGTCAAGGGAGAGGTCAGGAAAGCAACAAGAGGGAGGAGGGCAAAAGAAAAAAAAACAGGTGTTATCTTTTACATGTGTTAGGGAGGGGTGTGAACATAAAAGCCTTAATTATGGTGAGTTATTTTACCCACACAACCAAGCACTCACCAGAATCTGGAAGTACAACATCTACAGCAAAATTCAACCTCACTTCCTCCTGCAATATATCAACACCAGTTAGTGAATAGTGCTTTCCTTTGAGCTGAGATCATAGGAGCACAGCAGATCCAGTCAAAACATAGTCAAAATTGTATGACATACCTTAAGATAAACTCCTGTCTTGGTTTTGCTATGACTTAAACTGTAATCAAAGAAAAATATGTCAGTTTGAAGAACCAAAGACTGACAGGTAGCATTAATAATACAATCTACTTGCACATAGATAAAAAGCTGTGTTCATAGTATGTGATTTTTGCCAACCCTTATTCCTCATCAACTAAAATGCAGAAATACAAATATGGTAATATGTAATAATGACAGGCATAAGATAATGCAGCACTAGCTTAAAAATAAGCAACATATTTTACTGTGTTAGTGCCTTCCCATGGTCATTTATGTTGTAGTGGGAGAGATTGTCTTTCCATGAAGATTATTTGGCAGAACTTTTACAAACTTACTTCTGTTTAAGGGGATCACAAACTACTCTATGTGCTGGCCAGTCTTTTTTCTGACAATCTGCAGAGCAATAGTATGTTTGCAGACACTGTGAGCATCTGAGCTTTCCTAAAACAAATTAAAAAAAAAAAAAAGACGAGAAGTCTGAGCTAAACACGTATTGGAAGGAACAACAACTGTTTAAATAACTGCTTTACAAAACAGCTCCCCTGCAATACTAAGCAGATACAAATAGGTATTTGTATTGACATGCAGCTATCAGACATTGCTGCCCAAATGTCCCAAATTCCTTCTACATTCAAGGGAAAAAACCCACCACTTTTGATCAAAAGAAATGCTCTCTTCTGCTTGTCAGTTCTGTTACTCCAACTATGTTCTGAATAGAAAATACTTGTGTCTGAGAGTTAAAAATATTCATCCATTTAAAGACATTTTGAGCAAACCTGGTCTGGTTTCACTGTACTACTGTATGTCACAGGCTACAGGACAGCAGGCACTTACCAAACAGACCACAACGATGGCAAGTGCCCCCTTTAGGGGGTGGTACTAACAAACTCAAGAAACTCTTATCATAGCAAATAGAAAAAGCACTCTTAGAGGAACACTGCAATTTCTTTGGCCTCCCATTAATCCAATTAGAATGTGACACCTGTGGAAGAAAAACCTGAAGTCATTCTTATTGGAAAAAACCTGCACATTAGGGTAGAAATACTCTAATATACAAAAACGTGACAACAAAAGGAGACAAAACTTTTAAGTTCTAGAAAGAGAAATACATGCTGATAACTCCTGCTACCTAGAAATGCTCAGAATACTTGGGGCAACTATAAAGTGAAATAACTCACAGTATTTTCTTTATCAGCTGCAGCTATGCAGTTCTCTCTACCAGTTTTGTCTTCCATAGAACTTCCTAGAAGCAGAAGTATTTGCAAAGGGATCTGATTAACAACACCAACACAAGCCCATGTTATGGAATATTTGCAGGAAGAAACAAGGCTCTTGGCTACTCCTACTATTCTGCCAGCCCATTTGAGGCAATGGAGATGCTTGGACCATGACACACTCTGGAAGTCACTTGTTTTCATTCTGATACCACATTTACTCAATCATGCAATCAGATATTATTAAAACAACACTTTTGCCTTCTGTACTTATCACTCAATACTGAGAAACAAAACACTCTGGAACAAGATACTCTGACTTTCCAGTGAGTGCCTTATAAACTTTGTGGTCTCTCCTGCAAGTTTTTCTTTACCAAACAACTCTTAGAAGGCATTCAGCTAAGCCTGCATATCAATATAGCAGGAACTCTGTTTTTATAAGTGGGCAACTCATCCACCTACAAAGAATTTGTTTCTGTTCTAGGCTACAGATACCACTCAAATCTTGTTCCAGTCTGGCAGGCCTGTCCAAGGTCTCCACTGAGACAACATAAAGTTTATATGGCCTTTTTCCCCACCTGGAAGCAAGTGAATCTTGTAAACTCTGCCTGAACGAAAACTCTTGCCTAACACAAAATCAAATTTCATGAACTCTCCAGACCCAAGATGTCTGCACATAAAAGCAAATTGAGATTTCCCAAAATGAAGCTTTTCCCTCTACCCAACTTGGAGTAAGAGAACATGGATCAGACAGTAGCAAGGTACTAAGAGGCAAGAAGCATTGCTGAAGGAACTCCAACTCCCGTGTATCAGTCCAAATTCTCTAACGCTTCAATTATTCTAGTGCGTTTTTTAGATTCTGAGGCATTTCAGCAGGCACAAGTTTGGATAATTAGGAGTTATATTTACAAGCCATACTCATACTGATGATGTGTACCAATAATTAAGCATATTCACAATCACAGAAAAATAAAGTCAAGATACCTCTGTCAAGCTTAGAATAAAGCCTCTCTTACTGCACTTCTGCTGTTGTTAAAACTTGCTGTACTGTTTCTACATTTGTCAAAAATACCCTATATTGTTTGCTTACAAAATATTGGATTTTGTTAAATATTTCAGAAACTCAGCCTCAAAACTAAGTTTTTCAACAGTAAGTTTGTACCTGTGACCCTGTTGCTTAAATCTGCATCTGCAACTTCGTTACTTTGAAGATTAAGTGGTTCTGCCATCACGTAAAGGCTGACATTAGAGTACGACCAAAGGTGGCTGTGGGCCAGGTAACTGCAAAAGCACGGATTTAAAGATTAATTCAGGCAGGCACACAAATTAAAAGTATTTTTGGGTCATATTCTGAAGATATATTTAAGCATTCATTTTGGAAGGCTAATTCTCTACCTTCTATTTCTTTTGTTTGCACAGCAAACCATTTTCTGCACTAAAGAACTCAACAATGAATACAGGAGATTAAATGATGAAAATTCCTTTAGAAGAGGAACACACTGACAAATAGGAGCAGCCATCAACACCTGCACATGAAGATCACTGTGTCTGTGGAAGAGATCTCTCTGTACTTTTGTTAAAAAAGTTTGTGGTAATAAAAAGCACAGGCTGCACTCCTGGGTTCCTCACGCCCTGAGGGGAACCACTGCCCCGACAGCGGCTGCCTGAGGGGAAGCAAAGCCCTGGGCTCTGCCGAAATGCATTTTCAGCACCTGCTTTCCAAATGCTAAGACGCACTATAATTGTTTTAAATGAAACGTATATGCAAAAACAAACTAAAATGAACCTGCGAATAAAGCAGAGTAGTCTAAGTGACAATGGACACCAACTCCACCAGAAAAGTGCTTTCAACAACCTCAATTAAAGAGGTGTCATTAAAATTAACTGATTTTAAAGTGATTTTTAAGTGATTAAAATTAAGCGATTTTAAAAACTCAGAATAAAATCAGACAGCCCCGTCCCACGGCCTGCACCCAAGCTCGCAGCCATCCCCGCCACCTCCGGCCCTCTCTCCCCTTAGTAAAGCGCTCACCCCGGGCCGTCCCGCTCCTTTCCCGGGGAAAGCGAAGCTCTCACCCCCTGCCCCTGCCGCCCCTCAGAGCAGCGCTCACCGTGGGCCGCCCCTGCCCCTCTCTCCCCCAAGAGCAGCGCTCACCCCGGGCCGCCCCCCTCACAGCAGCGCTCACCCCGGGCTGCCCCTGCCCCTCAGAGCGGCGCTCACCCCTGGCCGCCCCCCTCAGAGCAGCGCTCACCCCTGGCCGCCCCCCTCAGAGCAGCGCTCACCCCGGGCTGCCCCTGCCCCTCAGAGCGGCGCTCACCCCTGGCCGCCCCTGCCCCTGCTGCCCCCCCTCACAGCAGCGTCCACCCCGGGCCACCCCAGCCCCTCTCTCGCCCCTCAGAGCAGCGCTCACCCCGGCCCTGCCCTGCCCCTCAGGGCAGAGCTCACCCCGGGCCGCCCCTTCCCCTTTCCCAACTCATAGCAGCGCTCACCCCAGGCCGCCCCTGCCCCTGCCCCTGCCGCCCCTCAGAGCAGCGCTCACCCCGGGCCGCCGCCCCGCCGTCGGCGCTGTCCCACGCGGGAAGCAGGGCCGGGCGCTCACTCGAGGACCGTCGGCGGGAAGAGGGGAAACAGCGGCCCCCGCAGGCCAGAGACGTCTGCAGGCGCTCCCAGCAGGCCCGTGGAGCTCATTCCGCCCCGCCCAGGCGGGACCCCGGTGCCCAGGGGCGGAGCGGGGCATGTGCCGCTGTCCGGCGCCCGCAGCCCGAGGTGCCGCCATCGCGGCCGGGAGGCGCGGCCTGGGGAGCCTTGCACTTGGGGTTATTCCAAGCCCTGACCTGGCCTTGAACACTTCCAGGGATGGGGAATGGGACATCCACACCTTCTCTAGGTAACCTTGTGTCAGGGCCTCATTACCCGCACAGCAAAGGATTTCTTCCCAATATCTAAACCCATCCTCTCTCAGTTTGAAGCCATTCCCCCATGTGCAGTCACTAAGTGCCTTTGTAAAAAGTCCCTCTTCAGCTCTCTTGTACCTTTAGGTACTGGAAGGTGCTCTGAGGTCTCCCCAGAGACTCCTCCAGGATGAACAGCCCCAGTTCCCAGCCTGACCTCTTAGCAGAGGTGCTCCAGGCCTCTGAGCATCTTTGTGGACATAATTACTCATGGTTGAACCAGTAACCCCAATTTATTTCATACAAATTCAGAAAATGGCTGTGAGAGCTATGCAAAAAGCTGAAATTTGATACATAAAATTGATGCATTTGTATTTTAAAGTATTTCAATTTTGCCCTGCAGCCAAGAACATAAATCACTTCATCTCCCATTTCCAACCTATTCTCATTTTCCTTTGTCCTTTTTCCTCTTTCTTTTTTATACAAGGTATTTCCCCCTTTTCTTCAACTTCTGTCTCCCACCTCCATGTCTCTATCTTCATGGGAAAATATAGTTCATCCTTAAGACTGCTGCAGTTTTATGCTACTACTCAGACATGATCTCAGGTGTTCTCAGTGCTGTGCAATTAAGCTTTCACCAAAAAATAAATTAATCTGATCTATTTTAGTGCCTACATTGTTGTACTTATTATTAACGTGTATAAAATCAGTGATGGATTTTATTGTTACATGTTCTGTACAGCAGGGAACAATTATCTCTGTTCACAGAGAAGTAGCTGAAGCATAGCTGTTTTGCCTTAAGTCATTTGGCATCTGGCTGTGACAGCGTTTCAGTCTAAATTATCTGTATTTAAGTCTAGGATCCTGTCTGCCAAACTAAGCATTCTCAAAAGAGAAGTGAACAACACATCTGAGGGCTGCTGAGTTTTAAGATGGTTTAAAATACCACCTACTAAAGTCAGAGGAAAGACTCTTCCTGGCTCACATGAACCTCCAGCCTGAGCAAAGCTGAGTGGATCAGAGGCTGCCCTTATAACAAGAAGGAAAATTAGGTGGAATTTTGTGGGATTTCAAGAAACCCACATGGCAAATTGCTCAGCATTGCATATCAGAGTAGGCACACACCTGTATGTAGGAGATTGAGGGGAGATGGGGCAATCATGATCAGACAGCCTTCATCATCTCCCTGCCCCTTGTTCCTCTGTCCCCAAGATTAGCCCAGTAATCCTCATGCTGAGGAAGAACTAATACCAGTAAGGCACTAAGAAATATTTCTCTGTCATTCAAACATCTCTCAAAAAAAAAAAAAAATAGGCTTTCTTTATAGGTTAAAACATCTAGACAAGATGATCCAGCACCCTGTCCAGCTGAATCTTAAAACTGCCCAGCACTGGAAATCCACCACTTCCTTGGGAAGATTATTCCAATGGCTGTTTTTTCTTATTGTGAAACATTTACTCCTTTGGTCCTTTGACACCAGTGGTCTCAGAGGAGTGTGGGGTATCACTCAGCACATTGCTGTTTGAGCCACCTCATTGTTCTCCCTTCAAGTGGAGTTGCTAACACTTCTTTAGCTGAAGGAGAAAAAACAGCTTTGTAAGCCCTTTCAGAGGGCAAAGCTATAGAAATACTCTGGATAATTAACAAATGTCATCTGGAAACTGAGCAGTCAGATGAACATTTCCTTTCCTTTTTCTTATATAATAAAGCATAAGCCAAAAGCCAGAACTACAACCTTTTGAATATGTGGGCCAAATTTTACTTCTGCCTCTGCAATGCAGAGCTTGTCTGCAGCAGACAGGTCTGTTGTGTAGGACTGTCTGTCTTTCAGATGGCAAGTTCTCTCACTCAGGAATTGTTTTCCTCAGCATTTGTACATGCTAAATAAAAGTTATGGCTGGCTAATTAAGAGGTCCAGTAATTCATTTTGATTTAACATCATGTAAGTGGTTTGGGGAAGGACTCTGTGACCTGTCACTATCATTCCCTAAGTATCTGTGGCCACCTCCTGGGGATATACTCTTCACATGAAAATGTGGCTTAAGCACAGGTATTATAAGAGTCAGAACTCTCAGCATCAGTTCTGGGATTAGAGCTATGGGGAGTCCAGCTGAGTACAAAAAAGTCCTTTTCTTCTGCCTTTAAGGAAGAACTGCACTAACCAGGCTCTGTTTTCTTAACCTGATTTTAATCCTTCTCTAAAAAATTCCCGGAATAAAAGGCAAAAATCAGATTAAATTCTGCCAGGTGTGTTGGAACACATCAAACACAATACAGGTAACATCAGTGGGACTGCAGACAAAGTATACAGCAAGGTAAAAGCACAAATCTTAAAAAGACAGGCCAGAGTATACTGATGTCTCTGTCTTTAAACAACTAGAAAACCAAAAAAGGAAAAGAAGCATTTGGGCACTGAAGTGACTGTCTTACAGAGCAGCAATGTGAACTTTGCAGCTCAGCTGCAGAAGAGCAGCAGTGGTGGCAAAGAACCCTTTCTGAAAGCAAAGCTTAGACTTGTGCTGCATGGCAATTAGCAAGTGAGTGTTGCATGGCACTGCTTTCTGAAAAGAGACCATTTTTACTTATCTCTGTTCCACACCTGATTTTTATGTATTTTTAGAAAGATGGAATGCACAGTACAATTTGAGCAAAGCAAGGGCTAGACACTTGCCTTTAAAGTGCTATTTGGAGGTTAAAGTTAAGGGCATGAGTGTTCTCTGCAACCTACTTCCATTTGTGCTTTCAAATTAATGTTTTTAAAGACATATGACTGACTCCTTTGCTGCTTAGAGGTGATGGCTAGGACATTGCTTAATTACCTGAAGCAGTATTATATTTCCCAGAATAATGGACACTGAAAGATTTATAGTTATGATGGCACTGAGAGGTTTACAGATTGATTTTTTCTAAGATTCCACTGTTCTTTTTAAGGATCAGTTAAAATATTTTGTCCTGGTTTCAGCTGGGATAGAGTAAATTTTCTTCCTAGTAGCTGGTACAGAGCTGTGCTTTGGATTTAGGATGAGAACAATGTTGATAACATACTAATGTTTTTAGTTGTTTCTAAATAGTGTTTACACTATTGTCAAGGACCTTTCAGCTTCTCATACCCTGCCAGCTAGAAGCTGGGGTGGGAGAGGGGGGGAAACACAGCTGGGACAGCTGATCCCAGCTGGCCAAAAATTATTCCATACCAAATGGCATCATCCTCAGTACATAAACTGAGGAATAGCTGACCAGGGAACAGTTCAGGAACTGTCTGGGCATCAGTCGGTAAGTGGTGAAAAATTGCATTGTGTATCACTGGGTTTCTATATATTATCATGATTATTATTTTATTTTCTGTCACATTGAACTGTCTTTATCTTGACCCAAATTTTGAGTCTTCCAGTTTTCTCTCCTGCCCTGCTGGAGAGGGGAATGAGCCAGCAGCTTTGTGGGGCCTACTTGCTGGCTGGGGTTAAACTACAGGTTTTAAGGAGCATTCTCTAGGATCCACAGATTTGCAGTTGCAGCTCTGAAATTCCAAATGCTGCCTAGAAAGAATATGGAGAAAAAGAACTTGCTCTGAAATAACTCCCTCAAATAATGTAATTGTAAGTGAAGTTATGCAGCACATTCTACTTTGAAGGTTATCTGTGATACAAAGTGAGGAAATCATCACTGCATCACTGGGTAGGTGATGTTTTCATACATGTAGGTATGTGTATGCTTTTATACATATATAAAAATAAATTAGCCAAAATAAAGCAACAATCTGATCTAACATCAAAGTTAGCCTTGCTATGAGTAGGGGATTGGACTAGATAATTTACTGAGGTCCTTTCCAACCTGAATAATTCAGCAATTCTAACTTGCTTTTCTATTGTTATGTTTAAGATGTTACTTCAGGAGAGGTGCCAATGCTCATTTTAGCTCAGCTGTTATAGCAGATACAACTGCTTTCACTTAGCAGCTTGTCTGCTAAGGTATTTTTTCAATTTCTTTTTTATTAAATAAATGGCATTTATGCCGTGCTCTGGATTCCAAAAAGCTTTGTGTTCCATTGAAAAACTGCTGATCCCAGCACTGAAATGCAGTCCAGATTTTTGATGCCCAGCAAAATTTTCACTTTTTTTTTTTAAATCCAATCAGAATGAAGTCCCAGCAGGTGCTAAGTGAAGCTGTTTATTAACATTACTGGATTGACTTTTGCATGGTATGTGGGTACAGAGGGTTTTGACGTAATATACAGGGGTTGGTAATAGAGAATGAGATGCTGTTTACTTAAGGGAGAAGATTCAATTTGTCATTACTTGTGCACTGGATCTTGCAAAAAGGAGAGGCATCTTCGTAACCATCTCTCTCAAAACTGCTGGGGTGAAGAATCTCTCCTGTAAGGCAGCTGCTCAGGGCTGTGGGTTTAGACAGTGCCATGGAATGTCTGACATGAGTTCCCTTGTTAGCAGAAACATATGTTTAAATAAGAAGAGAAAAAAAAAAAAATCCAGACTGAAACAATTTATAGACGCGTGCCTGAAATTGTCTTGTGTGAAATCGCAGAATCGATTAGGTTGGAAAACACTTCTGAGATCACCGAGTCCCGCCTATGTCCCAACACCACCAGGGCACTGAGTGCAACGTCCGGGCTTTCCTTACACACCTCAGGGACGGTGACTCCACCACCTCCCTGGGGTGTCCGTTCCGCTGTCTGATCGCCCTTCCGTGAAGAAATTCTTCCTAATGTCCACCCTAAATGTCCCCTGGCGCCGAGTTCGCTAACACCGCAGCATGATGTCCTACATCAGCCGCTCGGAGCTCCTAGCACCGTCAGTGGATCGCGGGCTTTCGGCGGCGCGGGGGGAACGCGGCAGCAGCACGAGGGCGAGGGAATTCGGCGAGATGGGTCCCGTGTCACCTGCTGGTCCCGATGGCTGCCGCGATGGCCCGTTCGCCCCCGGCCCATCCCGAGGGGCAGGACAAGGCCTGCAGGCACCGCGGCCCCCGCGGCGCTGGCCCGGCCTCGCCGCCCGGGGCTCCCGATCCCGCCCCCGCGGGGCCCCGCCTGCTGCCGCCATCTTTGTTGATGTGTCAGCGCGCCGGGCCGGGCGGCCGGCGGGGAGCGGGACCGCGCTGTGCCCGCCATGGCTGCGCTGCCGCCGCTGCTGCTCCTGCTGCCCGTGTAGCGACCGGGTGAGGGCCGAGCCGCAGCAAGGGCGGGCGGGTGAGTGGGCGGGTGGATGCTCGGAGCCGGCGCCTTGGCACTGCCGGCGTCCCCCAGCTGCGCAGGCACTGCCGGACTCCTCGAGGGGCCGGCGCAGAGCGGCCGAGGGCGCTGGACGGGACGGGCCGGGCGCTGCCCGGCGGGGTCGGGAGGGGCCGCGGGGCCGCTGATCCGCTTCCCTGTCAGCGGCAGATAAACCCTGGGGGACGCGGCCGCGGGGGCGGGGGAAGGACGGGCGGGAGGCAGAATTCCCCGGTGCCGAGGGGCTGTCCCTGTGCCGGTGGGGGCGCTGGGCTGGAAGGGGTCGCGCCGGGGCCGCGGGCGAGGCGCAGGAGGAGGGAGCGAGGTGACGGCGGGGCCCGGGCTGAGCTCCTGCCATAGCAACACCTTCCCGGTCCGGACCTCCGAGCGGGGAGCGCCAGCTCCTGGGCTGGCTCGCAGTCCCTTTGTTTCTGTACAGCTTTCTTTTCCGTGGTGTTAATTACATTGTGCTGTTTCATTGACTGCGTGTTGATTTTCTGTATGGGTAAATAATTAGATAACAAAGCCCAGCAGCTGTTATGAAGGTTATTTTTTAGAGCTGGCTGCGGTGTTGCGGTTGGGTACGTGTCCTTGTTTTTGCAGATGGTATTTGTAAAAGCTGCTTGCCCTTCTAGGTTTGAAAGAAGGACTTCAGCAAAATGATTGTGATGTAGGCTCACAGATTTTGGCTCTTGTCCCGGAAAATAGTCTGCACAGGTGAGTCTGATACATGTATACTTCCAGCGAGACTCTGTGCAGAGCAAAAGAGGATTTCTTAGGGAATTGAAATGTGTGAAGATGAGAAGTATGGCATTCCAGCTTTAGTGCTGCTTTGCTTTATCTTGTTGTAGAACTGCTTTTCGGAAGTTAAAATGTTGTAAGCAGAATACACTAAAAATGCAGGTATGGCACCTGTCCCAGTATGTTTTGTTGTATAAGGAAATGATTGAAACTGTGAGCCACAGCTGTGTTTCTCTAATGTGATCACTGGCTGCACTGAATGCTTTTGTTGCACTTGACTTTAGGGAGGAGATGGTTAAGCTCTGGAGATACGAGAAACTAAATGTATGAAGATCTTTCAGGAGGGTGCTAGATGAGTTTTGAAATGTCATTTGCTTTATTTTAAATAAAGAACTAGTTGTATATTGCCTTGAGCTCTTTCTGAAAATCTTCAGTCATCTGTTCTTTTCTGGTTTTAAAACAGTATTTTTCTGTCATTTTGTAAGATTTGATTTGGAGTTGTTGAAAGATGTTTGTTGCCATTATGAGGTTCACTGTTTCAAGCTGTTGAAAAAAGGACTGACGAGCCACATACAGAGAGTGGTTAATTTGGTTCTAATTAGCAGCTCTGTTGCTTAATGCTATATGAAGCTAATGCTGAACTTCCTGAAGCTGGCTTTTAAAAGAGCTATGAAAAATAGAAAGGCAATGTTTTTCTGGATTTAATTGGGTTATTAAGCATGTTAAATTAGTAGATGTGGGGTCCAGGAAGCAATATCCTGTACTTAGCTCTGGGCTGAATCGTTCTGAACTTACTTTCCAGTTGCCTAAGACAATATTGGATAGCCTCATGGATAATACTTACCTTCAAGTCATAGTCCAAGACCTGCTGCCTCAAATTGAGCGTGAAAAAAAACTCATCAGAAAGAAATCAATGTCAGAATAGAGGGGAAAATCATGACCCTAAATTCAAGAAGTACATGGAATACTGATACTGTAACAATATTGTCTATAATACTACATCTTAGAATAATTAACAGAACTTAATTAATCTACAGTCTTATATAGAGCTCACAGTTGACTTTTTCACATCCTAAAGGATTGAAGTGTTTACTTATTTGTGTTCAGGGATACTGGAGAAAATCTAGGAAAGCCAGGTTTGAAAACAGTAGAACTCTACTGTTCCCCCAAATGGTGTTTTTCAGTATGTAGTGGCCATACAGACAGTAATTCCATGGCTGGAATTTTACTGCTTTTGGCATGTTCTGGAAACAACATTTGAAAAAAGCTATTGAAATCAAACTTGTTGCAATCTTCAGTGCCAAATATGCCAAGATCCATATCTTACCAGTGCCATGACACTACAGGTTTGTAAGAAGGTCTGCCAGAGGTCTGGCTTCTGTAGTGTGAGCAAGAGTTATGGCTCTGTTACAGGTGTGGAAGAGCTGTCATAGAATGTGTGCTTTCTCCAGGTTGTGTACTCAGTCATAAATTTGATTTCTTCCCCTCCCTGAAGACATTGTTCTCTGCACAGGTGATGTTATCAGTGTCAGAATGTGAATGAAAACAGGGTTCTGGTGAGGACAGAGCTGCTCCTGGCCTTGTTATAATCAGAGCTAGAGGCAGGGTTCCAAAACCTGAAAGGTGACAGTAGTGCTGTTGCTGGCATTGAATTCATGGGTTGCTGAAGTAGAGACTCATTTTACTGACTTGGGGCAGTGAGAGTTGTGCTTGCTGAAGACACCCAGAAGATTGCAAACCCTGAAGTATCCAAGCCTCATGTGGTGTTTACAGTAAAAGGATGCTGTTGCTAAGGTGTTCTTTTCCTCTGATACATGAGCTTCCAATGTTGGGGTTCCTATGACAAAAAACAACACTCTAAAGGTGTACCCCATGACTTGTGTTATGATGGGAGCAAATCCACCCTCACTTGTTAAACCTTAACTGATGAACTTTATTTTGGAGTTATTAACTCCAGACATGGAGTTAATATGACCATAATATTAACCATGAGCATGAGTTTGATAGAAAACCTGGTGCTGCCTTGAAGGAATTGTACATTTCTGTTCAACTATCTAACTTGTGATATAAGCAAAGGAAAGCAAATACAGAGTTTGAGTAAACCTTGTCTGCTAAAGTACTTGTCTGATGTTCAAAGAATTGATAGAAATGCTGAGCTTTGCACCTTGGCACTGCCATTGGTGTTTAATGAAGTCACATAAAAACCTGAGAAGAGTAATTGAGTTGAAGTGTTAAACTGATAAAAGCAAGGAAAACCTGCAAGTACCACTGTGTATATTCACTGTTCCACTCCTTCCCTTCAAGCACACGCATCAAAGCAGGTCTTTGTGTGAGTTGAGTCAGAAGCTGTGTCAAATTCTGCCTGGGCTGGAAGACTGTCCCAGTGTACAGCCAGCTTTTCACTTCTGTTTGATCTTGGGCAAAAGTGAATTAATATTGGGACACCTAGCGTGGGTGAGACTGTGGTATGTTTCTCTTGTTTCCTGTAGGTGCTGTCTGTAAAGACAGGATGGTTGGGAGAGTGTGAGAACTATGGCCACCCTCTTTTTTGTATGGAGTACAAGCAGGGGTGATCAGCATCATCTCTTCTTCAGCTTGAGAATTCTGTCTTTGTCTTAGGCTGTGTGATGCTTTCCAGTCCAGTTCATCTCCTTTTAGTGTGTTCCATAACTTGTGTGACTTGCTGCTCTGATTAATATGTTGGATGTGGAATTGTAAGCAAATATATAAACCTGAAGCCAGGAGTTTGAAATTCATCTCACATTAGATTATGTAAAATATCTGTTTTTTTGAATCTTTTTGCCTCAGTCCCTTTCAATTTAGTTCAAACCTTTGTTTTGACTCTCTACACAGCTGCTGTATGGTAGAGCTGCATTTTGTACTTTATGTAAGCCAGAACTTTAGCAGAATCCTCTTTTCTTATGCAAACTTCAGTTGAAAACAGAGTTGTCTCTAGTTGAGTTTCCCTGTTCTGCAGTGTTACCTGGTGATGTGATGCTTAGTCTGAGAAAGCCATTTGTGACAGAGTTCTTGTGAAAGGTGCCATGCAAAACACAGGTAAGCTGGGGATTAACTGGAAACAATAGGAAGGTGTGTTTGGCTGATCACTGTGTTGACTAGTAGACAGTAGCTATGGAAAAAGTAGCCCTAGGGAAAAGAAACCAAAAACTTCACCCAACAAGTGAGGTAAAAAGGTGTAGTCAGTCTGTCCAGATGAGTTTAGGTAAAAGTATTACAATGACCTAAAACAAACTAAAACATTTCTCTTCAATTTTGTTTTTAGTCTTACTGTCATGTAAAATTCTTACCAAGAGTTCTCATGCAATGACAAGTTGGCACTGACTTGGAAAAGCATTTTATTTTGCTTAAGTAATGATTATTGTGTAATAAAGATGTGAAAAGTTCCTTAAGAGAGGCATTTTGGGTTTTGCAATGAACAACACAACTGTAAGAAGCTAGAAATGTTTTCATACCCCGACATTATTCTTTAGCAATCTTGTTGGGTTGCCATTATACACACGGTAGCACATAAACTGTCTAATAGGTTCACCTCTTACCTGAGTGTAATAGGTTGAGAATTGAATTAAAATGGCAACTGATTCTAACAGTTGTCTGGCTGTTAATGGTTACTTTAATATCTCTGGCTTAGGAAAATGTCTTTAAAGATAATAGAAAGTACTTTATTTTTCTGTTGTGATTCATCTAAGATTGTGTTTCTAATGGAATATTTTATAGCATGATAGCTAAAGGAGACAGAGAGACCTTTGTGGAGCAAACTGTTCAGGCAAGTTTTGTTCTTTCTAATAAATGCTGGGGCATTTGTGAAGCTGTTTTACATTGGGTTGCTGGTTGCTTCATATGTGTGTGACTTGTCAAGAAAACTCTACAAATCATTGTTATTCTGTTCAGTATTCTTCAGCCAATAAACCCTAGTTAAGTCTTTGAAATACAAAGTCCATCTCTGGTGTTAGACTGAATTATACTGCATCTCACATTAACTCTTGAATTTGCAGTTGAACTGGCTAAAGCACTTGTACTCTCTCTTTTTGTTGCTCAGGAACCTGCAAGAGGGAAGTGGGTCTGTAACTGAGCTGTGCAAATGGTGCTCATGTGCAGGGTTTGCTTTTAGTGGGGTCTTCTGATGATTATCAAAGCTTTATCATGAAAGTCTTTTGATTGTTGACATTTCAGTCATATGTCACTTCATTTCATGGATGCATGAGTGGAAATGTAAGGCAGTATAAAAAAATCTCTTCAGCAGAGCCTTTAGTCTGTACTGCAGTGATTAGGAAAAGAACCAACCTAACCAACCTGTTATTGCACTATAAATGATAAATGTGCTTTTGGTAAAGTTGTCTATTTATCTTTGCTTCATGAGCTTCAGTAGCTGCTTACATGAAGAGAGGTGCTTCCAAGATGGGATTCTTGAGTGTAATGAACCATGGATAAAAATCAATCTGTGGATTGGAATTTAATATTATGTATTCTTCAATGTGAATGAGTAGGAGGCAGAGTAGTTTAAATGGTGGAGCATATATTGATTCTGGGTTGGCATGTACACTAGCTTCCTTTTTAAAATCATAATTATTGTTGAATAACAACTTCCAAGGGTTAAATGTAAAACTACTATCTCAGGATAGGTTTAGGGCATTGCTGATCCTTATAAGAATTTTTTAAAATCATGTCAGAAAAAAGGTATGTTTTGAAACACTGCTCAGTATTACTGAGTAAAAGACAGCCCTTGCTTGCATGTGAACTAAATGTTAGATTCCATTCCAGCAGAAGAGCTGAGGTCTCAGCTCACCTCCAAGTTGTTGCTAAGATGGGGAACTACTTGTGCTCAGTGCTTTTACAGGTCAAGACACAGAACACTGTAAGACATAGTGGATGTTTTATTTGCAGCCGAGTCCAGTCCATGGGTGTGTTTGGGCCGGTTGCTGAGAGCTTTAACTCTGGAGAGCTGGAGTAAAGGGAGAGTGATTTACAATGTGACTTGAAGTGAAAATGTGAATCTTTAAAATAGCTGTAAAATGCACATAACTTCATCTTGCAATTTCACATGACTGCATTTTAATTTGCTATTGGGTGATACTGGAAAAAAATCAGTATTTTCTTTGCAGTTAAAATTTATAAGGATAATGCTTTTCATTGTAAAAAAAAAAAAAAATCTGTCTTCCAGACCTCCCAGTTCTAGATTTAGCTGGTAGTTTGGAGTTTTTTAGTAGCCTTTTGGTGTGTGTATCTTGGCTTTTTAACCTTTAGTATTTTATTATTGGATAATCTTTGAAAGATTGTACAGCTAAGTTGAAAGTATTTATTTTTTCAGGTATCACACATATCAATGAACAAGCCGCTAGATTGGAGGGCTGTTAGAAAGCCAGAGTACTAAAAGTGAACAGTTCCTGATATCTCTTTAGACCAGCTACAGTTTCAGGTGCTTCAGTGCTCTACTTTGCTTTCTGAAGTATTGCAGGTGAACAAACAGGGCAGTCATTGTGAAAGCATTACATTTCTACCTGGTTGAGCTGAGGTGTAGAATTTTCTGTTAGTCTGGTACTGGGCTATGCAGAGAGAAACCCCACAACTTTCTATATCTGTAGGCAGGCTGTGTGTCTGCTTTCCTAAATTCAGTTTTGTCAAAAGTGGAGTGATTCATAGATGTCTGCATCCAGCACCTTCAGTATCAAAATGGAGCTATTTTTACCCTTCTTGCTCCCACAAGATTGGGATCAGCTGGCAAACAAAAATCTCTGTAAACCCACAAACAGGCATTTTTGGTTGAATTGGAGAGAAGGATGCAGAAGAGCAGAGCTGTTTGTAAAATCAGTTGGAATGTGTTACAGAGAGCAGTAACAGTGCCTGGGACAGACAGCTGGTTATTTCAGCTATGTGTTGCTGCCCACTCTTCTGGAGTGGTACTAGGGAAAAGAAGTCATTATTAGCTCTCACTGGGGAGCCCGAGAATGTTAAGAATAAACTCCTTTTCTAGCTGTCTCCATAAGAAACTTTCCTACGGACAAACATCCCTTCTCCTGGTTGCTGCCACTGGACACTGAACCTGAACCAGAGCCAATATGGAAGGGATAGTGAGTGGTACAGAGCATTTGAAGAGACTACTGCTTAAGGATGTTTGCTTGGATTTTTATGATGAATTTCCAGGGGAACTGATCTTCACAATGTGCCATCTTGGAAAAGAAAATAAAGAGTAACAGCAGGAATTTTGTGAGTTGTCATCCAGTTCTTGAGAAAGAACCAGGAAGTACGGATCACAAATTACGACATGAAGAGAATTGCTCTGAAGCAATTTCAAGGGCCTTATTTTCTAGATGGGTTTTTCCTGTAAATATGTGGACTTTGTTTAGAGGTGTGCAGTGATTCCTTGGCAAGTTTACAGCACAAACTGCAGTGACAAAGCAGCTCTGAGTCCTGAGGTGACATCAGAATAAGAACAGTAAGGACTTCTGGGAACTTGGGCTGCTTGTGTTGGTGTCACCAGGTTTTTCTGTCACTGAGCTGCTTGCCAGGCCATGTCATGGTACTTAGGACACTGCTGAGTGTTGGAGTCATCTGCCTGTGACTGCTGGAGCACTGCATCACTCCTTTCCTTGTCCTCCACCTGCTCTCTGAAATGCATCGCAACTCTGTGGCATATCTGAGTAGTTTTGAGACTTTAGTCCATTACTAAAGGAAATTTGAGTACTCTGCTGTGACTGATGTGAAATGGAAAGAGGAAAGCTACCTTGTACTTCTGTTTAAAAATGAGCTTATTTCATATCTTATAAAACCTGTCTTGATGCTTTTTACAGATCCAGAGGTAAACAGCAAATATGGTCTGAGCTGGTGTGAGAAATGCTTTTTCACAGTTTTGTGGATTGCATGTGTATTTTTTGGAGAGTACATGATTCCTGAGCACAGCCAGGCATGGAAAACATCTGCCCAAAGATGATGCAAAAACCCTTTCTTGTTGAAAAGAACTAAAAGAATTGACTGCTACTGGCCATTATGTTATGTAATGTGTAGTTGAATGTGTCTGGTGTCCAGTAAACTGCATTTGCTGTATTAAGTTTTTATTACTCCCCTTTCAGAAGGTTTTCTGCCTCAGAATCTCTTAGCTCAATGCTCTTCACTTTGATTCCAAGCCTGGGTTGAACAACGTTTTGTATATGCACTCATCTGTGTGTGAAGCATTATTCCTTCCTGCCCTTTTTTGCCCCTCTTTCTGCAGTATTTTTAGGCATTGAGGTGTAAGTATATATATTTTTTTGTCTTTAAGCAGTGATTTTTGTTTCTCAGGACCTTGACCTTCAGTTTGCTTACAGAACCACCCCAGGCACACACTTCTGTCATTCTTTAATCTGTTTGTTGTAAAGAACCCCATTGTGATAGTTACTAGGTGACAAGGCACACTTTCTTTTTTCCCTTGTTTTTAGTGAAGTCTTCTAGGCAGCCACACCTCAGAGGAAGTTTCCTATAGTTATCATTTAATGTGTTTCTTTAGCTGTCATCTCACTTGTGTTTTGAAATTGGCTGAAACAAAGAAATTTCCTCCTTCTTGAATATTTACAACGTAAGTATTGAGAGTTTGGGTCAAATTCTGCCCATTTTATGAAATTAAATTCCAGCATTAGTAGTGCATCTGCTTAAGAAAGGCCTTTGTAGTCAGGGATTTAAAAGAATCACGTTTGCATTCAGTAGGGAGATGGAAAAGACAAGCAGTTTGAAATGGCCTAATAGTGAGTTAAAACAGACCAGAACCTTGCCTGTACTCATTGGATAGCATGCTGGGGCTGGGAAAGGTGATGTTCCCGATCAGAATTAGCAGTATTGCCACGGTAGGAGGGTTTTTCAACCACTACAGTGGATGAACAGCCGAGGGACAAGGGTGCCAACAGCTTCCTTAAAAAGTTAGGAGTGGGAGTACTCTCAGCCGAGGAAAGAGGAGGACTGAGTGTTACACAAACTGCTTTTCTCTGTGCCAGTGGATGGACTCTGAAGTGAGAATTTGCTGTTACAGCATGAGCTCCTCCGGACTGCTGCTGAAGATAGCTACAGGAAATTTTTTTCTTCCTTTTGTTGGCATGTTACAGGAGCGTGTATTGAGATTTTTGATGTTCTCCCAGCATAATCAATACTTATATTGTGTCAGATACTCCCTTGAAGAGCTTAATTGACTCATTGTCGTATTTGTTCTTACTATTTGATTATCAGTTAATAGAAGATGTTTCTGTTGTGTAACAGAAAGTGAAATAAAAAATTGCTATTTCCTGAGTCTTTGTATTCACTGCCATACCTGGGAGACATTTGTATTCAAAAGCTGGTGTGATGTTCATGTGCTCCTTTGGCAGGCTCTCTGCTCCCTGCCTCTGATTCTAGTCAGCTGTGCTATCCCCAATTTACAGATGAGCACATCTTAGTTTAAGTAGTGTGATAAATGGCTGTAACCCTTACCAGTACCAGCCTTTAATGTTGTGTGTCCTGTCCCAGCTATTTAACTACTTACTTATTTTAGATGTTACTACTGTGGAACTTGGAGATCATCTGTGCTGATGCAGATTTAAACTTAGTTTTGTGAATAATGATGAAAAGTATGTATGCTTTTTGCTTCTTTGAAGGACACCTCTGTGATAAGAAAAAACAGTGGCTGTTTAAAGAAAAGGCACTTTTGATTTTGAAGGGTACAACTTGCCTGTATTCTGATTTGTAGGGAGATGTTTTGCAAACGTGGCTGAGCTGTGCTCCTGTTCCTCATTCCTGCTGCTCTCATCACCAGGATGTGAGCTGATGTAATTCCACTTGCATGGCTTTGTGTCACTGCACTGGGGCAGAGCACAGCCAGCTGCTGCCTCTGCTGTGGAACAGGGGCATGGGGAGGATGTGTGGAGTGTCAGACTAATTGTGAGCTGTAACACAGAGGACAGCTGGTCAGACCAGTTACACAGAGTCCTGTCACAGCTGCAGAGAGTGTCACAGCACGGTGACAGAGCTTTTCTCATGCTGCCTTGGATGGATGGCATCCATGGCATGTGGGCAAGCAGGCTTGGGCTGGGCCACTCTGGGTGCTGCTCTGAGAAGTTCCTGTGGCACAGGCAGCAGAAGGGACTTGCACTTCTGGGTGAGACAAACATCACATTTCTGCCCTGCTGTCAAGATGATGGTCAGGCCTAGGGAAGGAGCAGAGCAGGTGGTTGAAGGTAGAAGCTTTACAAAACAGTGTAAGAACACGGCACTTTGCTGTCACTCAACAAACTGTGCTTGTTTGATGTTTAAACATACCATTACATAAACCAGTTCACTTGCTTCAATCAAGGTTTGCCTTTTTTGATTGTTTTTGATGCCTTCTGAAGACATCATAAGAGGCACTAAATTATTTTGTTTCCTTAATGCAGTATACATAACCTTAGTACATCACTGATTTTGCAAAAAGTAATTTGTAAGGATGAGTAGGGTAATGCGAGATGGATATTAAACCTGGGAAGGTGTGGACATCCTATCAGGTGGTGTCCAAATACTATCTGCTTGATGGATTTTGTATTTGATGTGAAACAGTCAAATACTAGCATGTTTCATCTCAACTAGCTGCTGCTAGACTGATTGATTCTTCTGTCACACAAAATGTTTTGCTTACAAACCATGATTTTTTTCTCTAGTGACACCACTGCAATTTTTTGTCTCTGGCATTATATAGGCAGTAGCTGTTATATTCAGTTGCCTGAGGTAGGCAGAACAAACTTTGAATATTCAAGAGGTATTTGAATGTCAGTATGAATTTACATTGACAGCTGCTTCACATGAGTACTTTGCACGTTTCTGGTGTGAAAATAAACTGTGATCCTGTGATCAATTATTTAATTTCTGTTTAAGAGTTAGTAATTAGGAGGTAAAAGCTAATATTCATTGACAATAGGGAGGAAAAATCCAGGTGTGTCATACATAGGTTCAGATAGGTGCAAGTAGATCTGAGCAGATAATGCTAAATCCAGTTTATTGGAATCATAAAGACTGTGAACTTAATGTGGTAAATTATATTCTAGGTACCACTGAAAATTAAATTACAGCTGCAGGGAATACTAAATCATCATAATTTACTTTTCATGCTTTAACTGATTTGTATAGTCATTACTCAAATTCCTCATGTGTTTGATATAAAACCTACACTTTAGTTATGATTAGTAATAACTAAATTATTTGGATATGGAGTCAGTGGCTCTTTTTTTCTCTGTGACTGAGTAGGGCAAATAATTGTATTTCTGCTTCCATGTAGATTAATCTTTGTAATGCTAATTCACAGTGTTATTTGCAGAAGGAAGTAATACAATAAAAAGAAAACTGAGTGACCTTCCTAATGTCCTCTTTAACAGGGCTGTATTTTTCACTTGTTGCTTCCATATGGAGATAAATACCCTCCGGTTTGCTGACTGGACTGAAAATTTTGTGTAACAACCAACATGGAAGTTCATGTATTCAATTTCTTTCTTGGTAAAGGTGAACTGCAGCAGCTGGGCACTCACAAGCCGGTTTGAGGCAGTGGTACATCAAACAACTGCACATTTTGGGATGTGCTGTAATATTTCAGAAGTACCTTAAAAAAGGCTTAAAGCAAGGTAAAAAAACCTCTCTGATCATTCCAGAGAAAGCATCATCAAGAACTTTGACTAGAGTAACTACTAGAGGAAAAAACCAGTTCCTCAGCTTTATGCTAATATGGTATCTTTTACAGCTGAGTGTGAAGTGGATTATAAAGTTCTTTTGACAAGAGGGAACAGATACTAGCAGGTGAATTTTTCTTCTCTCTTAACTGCATATTTGGCAAATTATCTTGTGATCATTGATTGTTTAAAGTGCACTAGTCTGAAAGCATTGGTTTTTAACAGCATTTTAATTAAGTAGGAACTAATATGTTCTGCAGCTATCAAATTAAATACTTTTTCTTGAGGTTCTGTTCACTTTTACTTTCACATTGTTGGTTGGGTTTGTTTTGTTTGAGAATAATAATAGTACATTGTGAACTTGCATTACTAGCAGAAGTTATCAAAGGGTAGGTGGGTTCCAAAAGAGCATTTGTTTGGACTGCACGAACCAAGCAGTGAGATTTGCTGGTTCCAGTGTTGACCTGAACATAAATCCTTTGAAGCAAAGGGTAATCAGGGATTTTATTAATACCAGAGAAGATCTGTTTGTAGAATGGGGAATCCTAGTCACATTGTATAGACTTTGTCTCTATGGTCGTTTGTACCTCTCCCTTCCCACTTGTGTTCTGGTTCCTGCTGATTTGTACTGGGTGAGACGCTGTAGCATTGGGGATTTTTTTTTGCTTGGAAACCAAAAAAGGAAAAGTTGTTTGCTTGTTGCTTAAAAAATGTGTGATTCTCATTTGCTGATTTGTGACTCTTGTCCAGTTGTGATATGTTCCCTTCCATACTCTCAGCTGAATGCTCAGTTTTCCATGTGCTTCCCTCTTGTTGATTGAAGGCCACTTGTAGCCCAGCTGTAGGTTTCAGGTACTTGTGGGAAGTGTTTTGGGGGATGCCGTTTCCTGGTAGAAAGAGCAGGGCTGGAGCTGCTTTTTGTGCCTGACAGTGAAAGGTGACAGTGGTAGCAGTTGGTGACAGGCCTAATGGGGTTCATAAACCCTGTTTTAACAGTGTGAGCCTCAGTAGGAAGTGCTGGTTAATAAGGCAGCACTCTGGGGGCGTGGAGTGGAGCCAAACAGCACAAAGGGGTTTCCTTTCAGGCCGAGGCAGAGGGAGGAGCATGGAGCAAGTACCTGAGGGGCTCAGATGGTCTGGCGGTGTAAGGGAGAGCTGAACGAGTCAGAAAGCAAGGATGGAAACAAGTTTGATGTGGCAAGTAAGCACTTCCTTTGAGATAGCTCTTGGAATGGCAGAGTTGAATTTATAAATGAAAAATTTGCCTTGTTTATAAATAGCCTAAATTATCCAGTGTAGGAGGATAGGGTTGCATGTAAAAGTTAGGACTGCTGTAATGAATTTCTCCTAATGGAAATAAGGGCTTCCTGTGCTTGCTAAAAATGCCAGTAGTCTTTTCAGATACTGGACCATCTGGGATTCCTGAAAAGGTACTATAAGTCAAAAAGTATTATACACAGGCTGTTCCATAATTATTTTGGCTATTTGGTTCTCACTATGGTGTCCTTCTAGAGAGCTTCTAGTGAGCTTTTCAAGTCCTTGCTCTGCAACCTACTGTTTGAGAGAGCAGATCTGCCACAGACCATCTGTGCTCTTCCACAGGGGATTTTGGTTGCTTGAAAACAGATGGGAAAAAGAGGATCTCACCCCATCCTCCCCCAGCCCCTTTTCTTAGTTTCCTGGGTACAGATGCATTTTGCTGCATGGATGCCCAGTGATTACATGACTGAGGAAATTGGATATTCTGGCTGGACCAGGGAGTCACCCTATGTTGTTAAAATGAATAAGTAAAGACATGTTGTTGCTTTCAAATCATGTATAGGGAAGTGAAAGCTGTAAGACTTTAATGCTTAATCTTTTGGGGTTATTTATTGTCATGAAGTATTTTTAGAAGTGATTTCCTGGAATTTTTGTGGATTTAAATGGTAGAATTATTAATTCTAAAAAGTTCTGCTTTTTATTGTCTTGGCATTTAGTGTCTCTCTGCTTCCTGTTCACTATTCCTCATTTCTCACCTTCTATTAGAAAAATTTGTATTGGAGCATTTACTTAAAGGTTGGGCTGAAAGATCAACAAACTCTGTATAACATGTATCTGAATATTTTTGTGCTTTGAATTTTACTTTCTAGTAGCATTTATTCCCCCTATCTCAATGTCTTTTGATATTGTATCTAATATGTTGTAATATGAATTCTCCATCTAGATTTCCAAAGGAAGATTATGGAGGAGCATTTACCAGAAATGCAGAGCACACTGGAGCCAGTCAATCCGTCAGATGATGCTTCTTGCAAGTCCCCAGATAATGAGAAGGCTGATGAAACACCTGGAGTGGAGGAATGCCCAAGTATCAGTTGCACTGGAGGTGATGCTGCTGTCTTGGAGAGGGAATTGAGTTCTTTGTCCCCAGGTCAGGATGCAGCAGCTGTTGGCAGCAGCAGCAGTGGGGCCCCAGCAGAAGGACAGCAGCAGTGTGGAGGGACAGACTCCTCTGCCAGTGCCTACTGTGAAACAAAGGCAGAAGGCTCCACAAAACCAGAACACCTACCTAGTGAAGAACTTGAACAACATGATCCAAAAACTAACCAGACAGAACAATCATTAATGGAAATATTGCAGGATCTAAGGGAGGAGTCTGACTTTGTGAAAAAATCAGGTGATAAAATCTATTCAGAAAGCCCTTATGACACAGACTGCACAAAGAAACTTATTTCCACAATACATCAGACTTCCTCACAGGAGGATTTGCTAAAGGAAATAGAGTCTGAACTGTTCTCCACAGATTTTTCAAAAGAACCAAAGCTCCCCAATGGTGTGCAGAAGGGTGAACATGCCTTGGCTGTGTTTGAAAAATGTGTACAAGATAAATACCTACAGCAAGAACAAACTATTACAAAGTGAGTATTTGAGTATGTGCTTCACAGTTGGAGGTGTGTGCTGAACAATTCTGGCTTCATGTTGTGTGCACCTGCATACAACATCTTGGTATGAAGCAAGTTGTCTCGAGTTGGTATGGGGATAATTAATGAGATTTCTTTTAAATTGTTTTAAAGCAAGGAATCATTTTTGTGGTATGTACTTGTAAATAAAATTGTGTGCTTAGATGTCTGAATTCTTGCAGGATTTGGCAGGAACTGAATAGCCAACTGTGTCATTGAATAGCTTGCCAATGTCTAGAATTACTTAAATACTGCAGCAGTAATGGTGATTTAAAAATAGTCCAGGATTCATTCAGTCCATATGTGTCTGTGGAGAAATGAATCTTTGAAAGTACTAACTCCCACAATGGGCATTTTATTTATGTTCAGAATTGCTTGTTTCTTTTTCCAGTGGTATTCAATCTCCTGCTGTCATCCAGCAAAGTTGTTAAGGATTACTGCAAGATTAGAGTATTGTTTGAGTTGGAAGTGCCATATATAGATAAACTACTCTGCACATTTTTTAGGAAGACTTCTGAAATGCATAGCTTATAAGTGTTATAATTAACTGGGCTTAATAGTTCTACTAGGCAGTATTCAATATGAATATTTCTGTTCATCAAAAGCCAGTTCATTGCTTGATTTCATGATTCCTTACTTGGTGTTTAATACTCTGTTGCCTCTTTAGAAATGTTTTTTTGCTAACAAAATAACCTAAACTTTATATTTATTCCTTTTTGCAGAGCTGGAAATTAGACTCCTACTTTTCATATAAGGCTCTCCAGTACCATGATATAGGAGGACATCAAAGGAAGGGAAACCAGACAGGGGGAGAGAGTCCCAGTAGGGAAAGTATTCTGTTGCACTTCACCAGTTAACCTGTGACAGAAACCCTCCATGTGAGGAGAGTCAGCTGATGACAGGAAAGCTCGAGAATGCGCAGTTAGACATTCAGAAGTTACAGAGGAGGAGTGGGAATCTGAAGTAGTGGGTGTGTAGAGAGAGGTAATTCCAGGAGATCATGAGGAAAAGAGTTTAATTTATCTGTGGTAAATGCAGAGGCAGGGCAGCATTTTCAGCCATGGACCAATTACTCCCTCAGGGACAAGTGTTTTTATATGTGTGTAAGTTATATATACATACAGAAGGCTTTATGTAAAAACATGTCTCTTTCTTTTGGCCAGCTGCAACCATTTGACACTTGAGAACTCACCTCAAGAGTATGAAACTGCTGTGGAACATTTTGTGTTTGGTCCAAAGGGTATTGTGGGTTGTTGTTTGTTTTGTCCCTTACTTGATAATCAGCAGAATTTCTTGTAACATCATTCTGGAAATAGCCCAGTTGTCTCCTGTGATCAGATCTAAATATATATGTCAGCAACTGTGGCATGAATTAAGAATTTGTAATCCTGGAATATTCATTAATAGATTAAAAAGCAGATCACAAGTGCTAAGCTCTTTGTTAACTGATGGTTTTGAATTCCTTATAATTTAGGAGACCGGTTTGTTCAGAGATTTTTTTTTTCAACAAAGGGGGGGATAAAGAGATAATTAAGTATCTTTTTCAGGTAAATGCATGCCTCTCAGAAATTCATGCATTTAGTGGCCTAGAATGCCCACCGGGTAATAGTATCTGCAAACATGTAAATACATGTGAGACTGTTCATTCAGCAGTTCTGACAATGTAACTTCTGAGTTTTGTGTTAGAATGTCAAACTAGGTCTGAGTTGGCTTCAAACAGCTGAACTGGAGCTATTGCTGAAAACTGAACTTTATAAAGAGCATGGGCACAGATACCTGTTAGCCTAAAAAAATCAGGATACTCTTTCTTACCAGGTTGTGAACTTCATGGGTGCTCTGAGAAATCCATGAAATTAATAAAATCTCTGTGTTTTCAGACAAATGACTGCTGAGACTATCTGACTGGAAGTTACTGTATTCCATTACGTTAAAATTACTAGCATTTACAATTTCATAGTTTCATAGGGTTTCCAAATGTACCCATGTCATTATGGACCACAGCAACCCTAAAATGCTGGAAACAAGCAGTTTCCTCACAAGGAGGCTGCTGCTTGCTGTTTTGGAGTTAAGTTCAATATGCACAACATTCTTATTTTTTATCTTTTAAAGCTTTCATGGGGTTTTTTTTAGGGTTTCTGGCTTCCAATAAAGGTTGCAGATCAATGAGCAAAAACCATGTTTCTTGAGATTAAAAGCAAGCAACCAAAAACTGATGTACCTTGTTTTCATTTTTTTTCTTTACAGATTGATTAAAGAAAATAAAAAGCATCAGGAACTGATTTTGGAAATTTGCTCAGAAAAGGATAACTTAAAAGATGAATTGAAAAAACGAACAGAAACAGAAAAGCAGCACCTCAGCATTATTAAACAGGTACAGATAACAAAACAGAAGTGCTGGTTAGTATTTCACCTGTGTATAATGTCACTGTTGCCACTGTTGATTCTCATGCTCATTATCCTAAGCTTTTTAAGAGGATAAATCTACTTTTGTATTCCAAGAAATTGTCTAAATGCCTTTAGTGAATTTGGATAAACTGATTTTCTGGATTCCCATTGCTTAAATGTTCTTTATCCAGCAGTCTCTGCTGTGGTAGTAGCAGGTACTAAATACAGGCATTTTCCCAGGGGCTTGTTAGAACCACAGCAGGCCAAGGAGGACCACGGTGTGTGCGTGGTGGAGGCTGGTTTTAGTGTGGGAGGAAAAGTTTCACACCAGGTGTCGCTGCTTGGCTGTTATCAGCTATCTGCTGATGTCCCTGCAGCTGGCTGGCCAGCTTATAAACTGATTACAGGTTATATCTTGGAAATCTGGCAAGAGAAACATTTCAAATACTAATTTCTGTTTGTCCAAGTGCTGGTGACTATCCTGGTTGTCAGGTTTCTTTGTTGGTGTCTGCATCGCACAGAAATCTGTTCACAGAGCTTGAAGTGTTCTAGAGGAATATATTCATGTAATATATTCATATATTCATGGTTAATTTCAAAGAATATTTGAAAATCCATGATGTGATTGAAAAGTGTTATTTTTAGGCTACAAACTGGAATTGCTTGTGCCTGCATAAACCAGTATGAGCAGCTCCCTCATTCTTTCTTGTCTGTATTTCTGTGATAGCTCTGTCGTGAGTCATGTATGATTCCCTGAAGCTCTATCCTGCAGCAATTGCTTTATTCCATTCTGAAAAGAGTATTTGTGAGGGTGTTTGTGATACTATGTGCCTGCAAGTGATTTCAGAAAATATTCTTTTGGACTATGATAGTTTTATAAGGCTGTTGATAGAACCTGAGCTGTAAGAGACCTTGCAGTGAATCACTTGCATTTTTTCATTTGTGATGGTAGTGTTTTGTTGTTGGAATTTCTGTATTAGTGCTTTTTGGTAACTTTATGTAAATGAAAGCTTAGCTTCACTCACAGCTCTAAACAAACTGTACATTTCTGCTTGTACATGTGAAGCTTTTTCTTTGGCACATGATGCATTTGCAGAGCTGAATAAAGTGTGGTCAAGTCATGGTGTGGTAACAGAAGCAAATTGGGTGGTTCTTGCTTCTTACACGGCAGCTTGGGACTGCACAGAATGCACAGTACTGATCCTGGGATCCTGCCACTTCTCCCCCAGAGCAAACAAACAAAACCAAAACCCCCAGCCTGGGTGAGCTGGCTTTCCCCTGGGACAAGAGGAGAGTTGTGAGGCACAATTTGCACAAGGTTTGGGCAGTGTCACAACCTTTGCAGCCACCATGCTCCTCCTGCTGGATTTGCATGACTTGGCAGGGAGCACCCTCTGGGAAGTGTTCCAGTTAACACTGGGGATTATTCTTCAGCTGGATCAGGTCTCTGACTTGGTTCGCTAGGTGGCTAAAAAAAGTGCCAGCATGATGACTAAGCTCATCTTTATTTGCTGAGTGATTTTTTCAATGAATTAATTCCCAGTCCATTTCAGTATGGATGCATGGCTGCTTTGCTGGCATGGTGAAGGATATGGCACAAGGATAGGAACAAAAGGATGGAAGGTGAAGCAACCTCAGATAGCAGCCAGCTCTTCTCTGGCAGCTCTCTGACTTGCTGTCAGTCTGTTATTTTGTGTAGTAAATTACTGTGCCTGGTGTTTATTTGGTTTGAAGCATCTTCACTCTCACTGAAGATGAGAATTAACATCTTTCATGCTTTTGCTACTCATGCAAAGCTAGATGTTGATATGGGTGGTTGCAGCCTGACAAGTGTAAAGTACAGGTAAATATCTGTTGAAGCATCTAATTTTGTGTGAAATGTGCCTGCCTGTATAAAACATGATCAAAGAGTTATTTTCCCTATAATTATATCATGATGTTGTATTTTAGCTGGAAGCAAGAATAGAAGAGCTTAATAAAGAAGTGAAAGCTAGCAAAGACAGACTTGTAACTCAAGATGCCGCAGCCAAAAATACTATTCAGCAGTTGCATAAAGAGATGGCCATTCGAATGGAACAGGTAATATGGAAAAACTTAAACTATTGAACATCTACATTATTGAACAAACTTGGTTCTTGTAGGAAACATACAGGATCACTAAGTAAGATAGTATTTTCCAAAATTGGAACTGCTAGTGTGCAGTTATATATGCATTTTGGATAACTGTCAGCAGTGAATTTCCAAATAGCTGTTAACACTTCAGAGTGCCTGATAACTCTTTTAAAAAATATCTATTTTTATATGTATTGAATTCAGCTCTCAAGGAAATCTCATTTTCTTTACCTGTAAGCTGAGCTTGATTCAAAAGGAGCTAAAAGATGACAGTAGCTTTTTTCAGACAGGCTGTCAAAAAAATCAATATTTTTCTCAATTCCAGCACAAAGCTTTTATTTTATCTTTATGTATTACTGAAATCTGGGATTTTTTTTCCTTTTTAATATCGTACTATACCAAGTATTTCCTCAGATGCATATATTCTAAAGCTCAGTGTCTGATTTTTTTTTTCCTAATGTGAAGCAGAACTTGTTAGTGCTGGGGTGGGGGGAGTCTGTAAAAGTAAGCCCCTGGAAGTGATCCAACTGAAAAACAAGCCCCTGGATAATGATTTTGCAGTTGGCATGTGGATGAAGCAAGACAGTACCAGTCCTGAGTATTTGCAAAATTTTGTTCCTAAACATTATACTTCTTTCCTGCTAAAAAACAAATTACTCATGTATTGATAACTCATTTGAGATGTTGAGCTGTGAAGATGCAGCTGCTACAATATTTATTGTTAGAAGTAGGTGCAATTTCAGTGCTTAAGATGGATTGAATGTTTGTCAAACTGGAGCTTTTGAGTCCTGCCTCGTTACGCTGCTCTGCTGCAATACTAAAAATACCTGGTTAATTATGAAAAACAAGGTTTGATTCCCTGTGTTTTGGTTTTTTTCAAGGCAAACAAGAAGTGTGAGGAGGCTCGGCACGAGAAGGAGACGATGGTGATGAAATACGTCCGCGGGGAGAAGGAGTCGCTTGACCTCCGAAAGGAGAAGGAGGGCCTGGAGAGGAGACTGAGAGATGCAAACAAAGAAATAGAAAAGCTTACAAATAAAATCAAACAACTTTCTCAGGAAAAAGGAAGATTGCACCAGCTCTATGAAACAAAGGTACTCCAAGGACTGCTGTGACTTGATTAAAAGCACTGTCAGAACAACCATATCACTTGTTTGCTGTTGTACTTGGTAAAAGAAACCTGTTCTTATTTACTTTCTGCTGCACAGCTGTGAAAGTGCCTTTCCTCCAAGGGTAGGGGAAAAAGTTACTCAATTCTCATTGCAATATTTTTGAAGTTCCTTTTAATATTTCCCTGAATATTAGTTTGTGAAACATTAGGGATTTTTTTTTTTTCACAAAATTGAGAAGACAGCTTGTTTCAGTTGTCTGGATAAAGGCTGCAGTGGCATTAAATTATTGCAGGGTTTTTTGTTGTTTTTCTCTGTTTTCACTCTGTATTCCCTTTTTTCCTACTAAAAATTATAATAAAGCAATAGAATTTTTCATCCAAAATTTTGCCACTTATTTTTAGAAAGCAGTAGGATTATTATTAAATGATCCAGGTCTTTTGGTAGTCCTTCACAGCTGTGTTTTACAATTCTGTTTCATGTGGAAGATTCAAAAATTATCAAATGACTAGAAACTACACTTCCAAAACAAAAATTACCTCTCTGGTGCTTTGTCTTTTCACAGATATATAATATTAACATATACTAACAATAATGCAACCTTACCTTGCTGTTCAAACCACAACACTAATGGGTTTTTTTTCCCACTGGATTTAAGCATTATTAGGCATTCTGAAATATGTGCATGATTTTTCCAAACCCAGACATTAAGAAAAAAAAAAAACAACTTGATAACTGGACAGGAGTTCTATTCTAGAAACACTAGATCATTTAATTTTATGATCACTACATCATAAATCATCTATCACACTAGATCATTTAATTTTATAAAAAACCTATGAAATTTTCTCAGGATGGTGAAGCCACTCGACTCAACAGAGAAATAGAAAAATTGAAAGAAGAAATCAATTCTCATGTTATCAAAGTAAAATGGGCTCAGAACAAATTGAAAACAGAAATGGATTCGCACAAGGTGGGTGAAGTGATGCTGATATCATTACATGAAAATATAGTCAGAGTAATGTAGTTGTCACAGTATTTACTTTGTCTATATTGTTCCTAATGTGGTGTTTCTGTTTAATTTGAATATCTGCAGCAAAAGTCAGACTAGTGCTCTCAAATAGTGATACTGAAATGGAAATGTTGAAAGAATGTGAAAAGAGGATGTACTGGGGCATTCTCTTTAATTTGGTCATCAAATTTTAATTTGTTGTTAAGTTTATGGGGTTTTTTGGGGGGGTTATTTATTTGAAGTCACCTTAGTTTTTAAGTGATAGAGTTAAATCTGCTGTCTGAAAATGTGCATGGCACGTAAACAAGAGATCCTTTTGTTGTGCCTTCAGTGTTGGGTCAAAGGCAATTAAATAAATTAACAGCTGAATGGAAGCAAGGGGAAAGATAGTGTTGGACTTTTTGTTTTGTTAATTCTTTTCAGACTGAAAGGGCAGTTTTATTATGAGTAATGTGCTTCTCAGATGAAGTAAATGGATTTTAGTAGGTTTAACCTGTTCTTTTAATTACTGTTTTTGTAGGAAACCAAAGAACGCCTCAAAGATGCAATGACAAAATTAACTGAAGCAAAAGAAGAAGGAGATCAGATAAGGAAAAACTGCCAAGAAATGATAAAATCATATCAAGTAAGCACATTTTCTCAAGAGGTCAAATTATTGTTTAGTGCCTGAGTCTTCTTTTTCATTTCTTTCTAGCTTAAGCTGTAGCAGGGAAGAATTATCCTGTGTGAGCTCCGAAGCTGAGATGAATAGGGATGGGTTTTCTACTTTACTGAAAAGTTGTTAAATAAAAGGGAAAATGTTTATCTTGATTGGTGTGCGGTGTGGGGGTCTTTCTTGGCATGGTCAGGATTATCAGAGGTGCACTTACAGGAAAGAGTGATGAGAAAAGCTGTCTGTGCACTCATAGAATAGAAAGGGAAACATAAAACTCTAAAACTCTACTTAAATTTCTTCAATCCCTTTAGGAGTCAGAAGAAATCAAATCAAATGAATTGGATGCAAAATTCCGAGTAACTAAAGGAGAACTAGAGAAACAAATTCAGGAGAAGTCTGATAACCTGGAGGTAAATAGTGTTGTGTGGAGTCCACTTTGTGATTAAGAATTCCATGAAATTATAATTTTGAGAATCTTATTTTAAGCTGCTTACAGTTATACCACATTCTTTGGGTTTTGTCTTTTTTGGTGATCTGATACTAAATCCCAGGTGTCTGCCCTCCAGCACTGCTTTTTTGGAGGATATCTTCAGGTACTACCTTGGATTCACTTTTTAAAAACAAACTTAGAGGGAAAATATTATATAGTGAAGGTGGAATAACTTCTCTTTAATTTATCAACATGAATGTTGCTGTAATTAAAAGCACAAATTCAGTTGAATCAGGCCTTTCTCCGAGCAGTATTTTGCTAAGATGTATGGCAAGGAGGGACAAGGACCAGTCTCTGTTCTTTCTAGAGATTGCTAGCCCCAAAGTGAAACTATCTGATGATGTGTCTGCCCACAGCTCATCTGTGCACGTGCCCTCTACAGAGGTGACCAAGTGCCAGTTTGCTCAGAGCTTTCCTTGGGCCTGTTGTGCTGTGGATTTGTGTACCTAAAACCAGAGTGTGCAGTCTCAGTTTTCTTCTCAGTTCTCTGGAAAATAAAGAAGCTTTGAGGTTTTGCTTTCCTTTCTGAAGAAGTAAACCCAGCCTTTGGGGTACCTGTTCTGCCCCAAGCCCTCTCAGCTGTTCTGATGGCCTGTATTGGCCTAGATTTTTTTTTTTTTTGAGGTGCCACTGTTAATTTAGTTTTCTTAATGAACTTTTTTACCCTCTAAAAAGGTGCATCATGCAAAAATAAAAGAAGTGGAAGACTTGAAGAGAACATTTAAGGAAGGCATGGATGAGCTTCGAACACTGAGAACAAAGGTAAAGTGTGCTGAGTTGGATTGGGGCAGGGCTGAAAGCACAGTGCTGGGTTTTTGGAACAAGAATACATTCCACTCCTAATTGTACTTTTACTTCTTCAGGAATAAACAGTGTGAGTAGATTGGCTGGCATGAGACTAGAAAGGATCTCTAATTGTTGACTTTTATTAGAAAGTAGGAGCTGATCTGTAACACAACAGTATTTTGCTTCATTGTGTGCACCTCATTTGGCTGAAAAGTTGAGAAACATTTTAGATTTGTAATCCTGCAAATATTTAAAATCTTCTAAATTTAGCATGCCAGTCCCTCTCTCCAGAGCAGCTCAGTAGGACTGTGGAAAAAGAGAAGGAGACAGAATAAATGGTTGCCTTGGTAATTGGGGAAATATCATATCTGTGGACCCTAATCCATTAGGCTGATAAGTTTGATCCTTTGGGCAAAACTAATGTCAATTGTGCTTGTTGAATTTAATTTTGTTTGTTTGTTTTTCTGACTCTGTTTGATCTGAAATACTTTGGGATATTGGTCTAAGTTACTTGAAACCACCAAAAAATTAACACATGAACTTTGGACTACAGTCTAGACATATGATCAGAATAATTTAGCTCTGAAGTTTGTGAAACTAAATAGTTTCTGGTTTATTTATTTTTGTTTTTCCATTTAGGTAAAGTGTCTAGAGGATGAGCGCTTAAGAACAGAAGATGAGTTATCCAAGTATAAAGAAATAATAAATAGACAGAAAAGTGAAATTCAGAATTTGCTGGACAGAGTGAAAACTGTAGATCAGCTGCAGGATCAGCATCAGAGGTACAGCTCTGCACTTGGAGTAATGATTTAAAAGATTTTCTGAGATGTGGAAGGGTTTGTTTTATTGAAGTTATTGATGCTTTGAATGAATTGTAATTTGAAGAATGCCTGTCTTTATTTAAATCAGTGTTGCTAATATTGGAGATAACCTTGGTGGCCTCTTACAAACCAAGGGGATTGAGATTGATAAATCTGATTTAGCATCTCTCATTATTAGAATAACAAGTGCCTGATTTCCAACATACTCTACAGGAAATTGTCTTCTAGGTGTCTGCTCAGTGCTTGTTTTATTGGAAGATGGAGGGGAGCAGTTAAACTGGAAAGATAAATTGCTTTAAAATTGTGATGCATGAATGGAAGTATTTAATGGAAAGAATTTTACTTACTTGAGAGATGCTATATTCAGACAGTGTGAAGCACTTGTCTTTCTAATGGGCTGGAATTCATTCTGCTGTGTTGAAATTCACTTATTTAAGGATGTGAGGGAAACAATCTCGGGGGAGGGCTGGGGTTATGCACAATTCAGGAGTGTTTGAGCATGGTCCTGTGTCTGTGGGGAACACATGGACTGGGATACATAAATCCTGGCCACTCTGCTGGTTCCAGTGGTGCTGCATAAATGGAGATAGATAAATGTCAGATAGGCAGAACCACCGATGTGTCTGTCCCTCTCATTCTGGTAAACAATTTTAATTTATCAGTGTAAAGTATTTCCATAATTATAGGCCTTCCTCAGGGCTTAACAAATCAACCACTTTCCATGTGCTGTGTGCCTGTCACCTGTATTGTCATGGTGTCCTCAGCCTTTCCAGGGAAACTGCGGTGTGCTGGAAACTGCTGGAGCCTACACTTGGATCAGTAACAGTTATTTTTCACCTGGAATCTTGCCAAATGAATTGAAGTGACTGTGATCAAAGTGTGAAACTACAAATGTGTGTTTCCACTTATCTTTTCCTCTCAGTAATTGAGATATTCTTAAATATGTCTCTCATTCCTATTCAATTTGGAATTTTTTCTTCAGTATCCTTCCCATACAACATTTATTATCCCTACATTAAATTGCATATTGTCTTTTATTTCAATTTCAGTGCAGACATCCTGAAATGTATAAAGGCTGTATTATGTTGAATGTTCAGCTGTGTTTGTTCACTGGAGGAATATGATTTTAGGTTGACTGCTGGGAAGAACTTCATGACTGAACTGGATCACCTCCAGTGTTCCCTGGTCTCCTTCATTTCCAAAATTTAAACATAATTTAGTCATCTCTTTTAGAATGGTCTAAACCTTTAATTTTGTCCGATCCAACCCTGACTGCTAGACAGAGATTTCTCCTGTCATGATGAAACAACATAGTTGGAAATGTAAAAATAAAAGCATATGTGCAACCTTCTGGCACAGGTTTTTAAATGGGAACTACAGGTGAGATACTTTGCAGCACAAATGACTGCTCTTCTTGGAGAAGCAAACAGTACAGGATTGTTGATTTAAATTGAATTGATCCTCCTCATAATTACACTGTCTCTCAGGAAATTAAATGAGATATGTGCTCTTGCTTTGTGTAATTTTAATTTCAGTTTTAAATTTGAATATACACACTCCCTGTGAAAAAGGAGAGGTTTTTTCTGCTGATGTTAGTAAAGCTTTAGAAAAGGTGTATCAAATTCTGTGATTGAAGAATTAATGAACTAATATGACAAGAGCAAATAAGAGGGAGGTTTTTTAGTCTAAACATTTTTAACAGCTATTAAATTTTGGAATTAATTTCAAACACTTTCTGTAGAATATTGGTGATAACTGAAGATGTAGCATTTTTTACTCAGATGGATTGGATGTGAGAGTCTTTCAGTAGAAACAAAAACTTTTTTTGTAGAGGGGAAGGACTTGTTTTTGAGGGAGAAGTAGTGGAATAGGACAGGCCCTTTGATTCAGAGCTGCAGGGCTTGGATAAGGATTTGTCAGGAATCACCATACTGCTGTCCTAGAGAAATCCAAACTGCATTTTTATTTCCCTGTTTCCTAAAGAGAAGGCCTCTTACAGATTGGCCACTTTGTTGGGTTTGCAAACCTTCCTCTCACCCACTAGGTCTGGTTTTGAGGGTTTTGTTTGTGCCCTGATCTGAAGGTCATGTATGGAGGAGTTGAAAATGGAGAGCTGGCCTTCCTTGAGGAGCTAATGCCTGATTGTCCTCTGTGGGCTGCAGAAATCTGTCATTTCAGCGCTGCAGCGTGTTGTGAAACAAAGTGAAAACTCCCTTGACATTTGAAATGATCCAGTGACTAAAAGCTACCCCAGGGTTATTAATTGTTCCCCTGCCTTATTTGGACCTGACCTGAATGCTTTTATTGCAATAAACTTGGTATCTTTAAGCTCAGGTTATCCCTAATGTGATACAATTGTTTTGACAGAGATGAACAAGAAATCAATGCTTTAAAGGAAGAAATAGATGGTTTCAATTCTCTGGTTGCTGATCTTCAGAAGGACATTGAAGGTAGTCGGAAAAGAGAATCTGAGCTGTTGATGTTCACTGAGAAATTAACCAGTAAGAATGCACAGCTTCAGTCTGAAAACAATTCCTTACAGAGCCAGTTGGATAAGCTTTCTTACAGTGAAAGAGAGCTGCAGAATCAGCTGGAGTGTGTTCAACAGACTAAAGATGATCTGGTGAGTACAGTGGGCTTTTTGTTTTTGCTCTAGTAAGATGTCTGATGCAGATAAAGATGTAGCACATGAATACCACCTTGTATCTTCATTTAGCTGACTGCATTTTCTCCTTGAGTTTGCCATTAGTAGCAGTGGGATACGAATGCCTCATGTTCCCAGGCTGAAAGAAATTTTGAGGCACACTGCACTGGAATAAGGAGGTGTCACTGTGTTGCTCTTTCTGGTTTTTTGGGAGCAGGGAGTTGTTCACTTTCAGATGAAATGAAACAGACAAAAGGTTCTAATTTGCCTGTGAAATTTTTTACTGTAAATGGTTCCTCGGGTCCTGTTTGTACTATGAGATAAATGTCATTTTTAATCAACTTAGTGTGTCATGGAAGGTAATGTGACTTTGTACTGTATCATGTAAAAGTTTAGGAGGTAGTTGAGGAATCTTAATACTCATGTGAAATGCTAGTGTTCAGCCTAAATAATAAATGTAAACTGTGAATAATCCCCAGGTGAAATGTGCAGTTAGAGATGTTGAGCATGCGCTATGGTTAGGCTAGAATTTTTTTGTGTATGACTGAAAATAAAATCCCAATTTCAGGCCATCAAGTTACAGAAGGAGGAGGATCAGAGGAAGTCAGAGGTTGAGGCCCTGCAGGCTCAGCTGGCCTCAGAGCAGGAAGAAGTGTCAGCCCTGAAGACCCACGTGGATGAGCTGAAGGATGACCTGGCCACCCAGAAGCGCAAGCACGCAGCCAACCTGAAAGACCTCACAAAACAACTTCAGCTAGGTGGAGATTATTGTCACTTACAAAACAGCCCCATCTATGACCCCCTCAGTGTCTGCTAGAGATTCAGGTCCTGTCTATGTGTGCTCACTGCTTCAGTGTCACCCTTCAAGCTCTCCCTGTCCCTGAAGACAATGAGAGTGAGCAAATTAGACCTTGTGGAAACTGCAGTTTCAGGCCTTTGTTAATTGTTAATTTTCAATCTAAAATGTAACTTTTGAAGTGGGCTTAGACATAAAACGAAATATTTATTTCAAAAGAGCTTAGTCTTTGTTATGATATCTGACTACTGAGATGTCACCATAGGTATATGTGGATCCTGGTCTGTGTAGGAGTATATTCAGAAGCTGCCAGAAGCCTTCTAGTTGCTGAATGTATCAGGAATTGCTGGTTATTTTTTTAACAGAACACTTCAGTTTTTAAAGGTGGATATGGAGAGACTGATGACTAATTTTGTCTGCAAAGAGAAATCATCAAATACCCCACAATGCATGAATAGAAAATAGATTTGAAGATAATCGAATGTGTTTGAAGTGTGTTTGAAAGAATAGATCCTATTGGCACTTTGCAAGACAAGTTCCATGTCCCATTCTGTGCGTATAAGAACAGCTGTGTGCTTTCCTTCTTGATCCCTACTGAGTTAGTGGTGCTTCTGGCACAAGTACTGCTGCAGTGACAGTTAAGAGATGCTGGAACAGAGTTGCCAACATCAGTAGGGATTTACATGGCCTAATCAAAAGTAAAATCATATTGAAGTCTTACTGGTCCCAGTTAATCCTATATATGACATTACCCCTTCAACAGGCAAGCACAGCAGTGTGTAGGGATTGAGGTGGGTGTTGCCTCTAGGTGCTGCTTGGGTTTTGCTTTTAGTTGCTACCGTTGTCTTTCAGTTGTCACATCGTGTTAAATTACTGCAGGTCAGAGATGATTACAGGTTCTGTTTGTTGGGTAACACTGTAATTTTTAGTTCTTACTCTGCTATTGGTAATCATCATTTTCTTAACACTTTTAGCACGGAGGAAATTGGATCAGATGGAAAATGGTAATTATGACAAAGAAGGCAGCAGCATGGGGAGCCGTTCCAGTTCATCAGGTAATGGAGCACATGGCAGGGCTGCCAAACAGCCCTTCAGTCTTAACAAGGTTGCCACAATGTGCTTGCTCTTTATGTGGTTTGTGCATATGCAGTGTGTGGGCAGCCTCCCATTAAAACTGACAAAATAGCCTCTAAGCAGCAAAATGCACTTGACTGACTGCAGTTGTAGGTGCTTATTATGAGATTAAAGTGTAATGTTTATGATGTTTATATATTTTGGTTCTTTTTAAATACCTGCCTTTTTTATTTCATTGCTTTTATGTTTGGAGGAAGCTCAAGAGGACTCCAGTTTATACATGCTCCTTTTACATGCTGCCAGAGGCAAAATAGAAATGAGCAGTGGCTTCCAACATTGTTTAATTGCCCTATTGACAGTTGTGACTGTGTAAATGAGAAATCAATTAGCATCATTAGAGACATCAGTGGGTTTATGTAATATTCATTACTTTCTATCCAGTACAAGTAAAGGAGTGATCTTTAGCACTGAAAACAGCATGTTTCCTTCCTTGATATCTTAGGCTTTAAGTTGGGTTAGTTCTGTCCAGATGTCCTGTAATCTCACTGTGTGAGAGAGACAAATGCTTAGAAAGAGCAGCAGAAAGTAAATACTGTGAGCTCAAAGTGATCAGTGCTGCATGTGTAGGGCTTTGTGAGTCTGTACAATTTTCATAATACTGTAATTTTAGTTTACTCTAAAACACACATTTAAAATCAGCTCAGTCTTGTGCAAAATAAATTTTAAGTGGGAAGAAACATTCCTGAAGGGAACACAGTTACACCAGAGGCAGTGCACCTGCAGGAGGGGGCTGCACCGCTGCCTTGCCTGTCTCATTTAAACACTGCAAGGATCCTTTAGAGAAAACCCCACTAACATAAAGGGAAACTGGCCTCCTGGGGAAAGTATCCTCAGCTCCTGACAGCACTGCTCTGCTGCGGGCACTTCACCTGGTGTAAGCTCCAAAGTGGTTTTCACAAACACTGTGCTGTTGGCAGGGTCCCTGAACGCACGCAGCAGCACCGAGGATCGCTCACCCGAGAACACTGGCTCTGCAGTGGCTGTGGACAGCTTCCCAGAGGTGGACAAGGCTGTCCTGGTGGAAAGAATACTAAGGCTGCAGAAGGCACATGCTCGAAAAAATGAGAAGATGGAGTTTATGGAGGATCACATCAAACAGCTGGTGGAGGAAATCAGGAAAAAAACCAAGTATGTTCTGTGCTCTTTTCATGCAGGTTTTCAGTGTTGAGCTGATGCACTAGACAAGTAAGAAAACTAATTGTCTTAGTGAAAATGTTTAAAACGTAGAAATACTGCAGTGACAGTAGATTTTGAAGATGGAATTAGTTTTAGGGTTTTTTTCCTTCTCTTTTCCCAGCAGTTACAGTAATTGCCAAGTTCTTGGCAACTAGTACTATTACTGAATCTTTTCAGGAGGAATAAACTGGCACAAGTGGGTTTTTGGTAGCAAAATGGTCAGCAGGTGGCTGATTTGTGGTGGACTGCTGCCACTGGCTAACAGAAGAGTCCATACTCCTCAGTGCCTAAAAGGGTGATGATTGTGTTTGTTTTGGAAGGAGAGTCTGCATTATTCCAGATGGTACTCAGGTATACACATCAAACAAATGATGTGTCTGAGCCAAAGGTGGTCAGTGGTTAATGTGTGAGACAAGATTCCACTTCAGTGAAAATCTCATCTTACAGCATAATGTCTGGAACTTCAGTTAGGAGGGTAAGAAATGCTGGCATAAGGCTGCTTCTGGAAGGTGCAGTTGCCTTTTAGGAACAACCCTTGCTTGATGAGTCCATACATTTATGCCCAGCTGGTACCATTTCACAGAACATGACCACAGCTTGGGAAGACTCTTGAGAAGGCTTTGTAACTTTTTTCCTCATGTGTAGAAAGCTTAAGATTCCATGTCTGGAGTCCTTCAGCAAAAAAAAAGCAGTGGACTTTTTAAATTACCTTTCTCATCCCAATAGCTTTTCAAAAAACTTTTAAATAAGTAAACCCTGCACATTGTAGTCTCTTGGCTTACCAGCATTTCCTGTATCACTGTTGGTATCTCAGGTTTTCCTTTGACATAGAAATTGGGTGAGTAAATTTTTACTGCTTTTTGGTAATACAGTACTGCTTGAAAATAAAATTACTCATGTCAGGAATCTTAAAGTTACTGCAGCATCTGACTCTTCTCTGCCTTGTAATGCTGTGATGATGTTGGTTTATTTTTCACTCCAGAATTATCCAGAGTTACATCTTGCGGGAAGAAGCCGGAACGCTTTCATCAGAGGCCTCTGACTTCAACAAAGTACACCTGAGCAGGCGTGGGGGGATCATGGCATCTCTATATACATCTCACCCTGCAGACAGTGGGCTCACCTTGGAACTCTCCTTAGAGATAAACAGGAAGCTTCAGGCTGTGTTAGAAGATACATTACTGAAGAATATTACATTGAAAGTGAGTAGCTGTGCCAGTTCTTCTGCACATTGTTGTGGTTCTCAGGTGCTCCCTTCACTGCATGCTGTTAAAAGCTTTTCAGAAGGCAGCTCATTGTGCTTTGGGGCCACTGGTAGCACCAAATTAAAATTGGGGTTAACCAGGGAGTTATGTGACATGAGGCCATGTACCTCCAGTTTAGGACCCTCAGAGTATGCTGCACTGATGAGCTGCTGCTTGAAATAAGTTCTGGAGTGCCTGTGCCTTCAGCAGGGCAGGGTCTCTGCATGCTCTCCCTGGGCATGTGGGCCAGAGCACAGGTTCTGCTCCTGGGACAGCACATCTGCTGCCAGGGAGAGGTGGCAGGCTGGAAAATGGAGTGCAGGCTGCCAGCTGGGCTGCAGGGCTCTGCACCAGCTGGAGATCTCTTCCTGTAATCATCATTCCCTTTGAATGCTAGGGGAGCTAACGTTCTACCTTCTAGACATCCTGTAGAATACTGGTAACTGCAAAAGAGGACTTGCCAAGAGCTTTGAGTTTCTTGCTGAAATGAGTTTGTTTTTTTTCTGACTCTAATAATTTGCATTTGTTCTGGATACTTGAAAGTATCAACCTGCTGACATAAACAATAATTTTGACTTATTAGTGCATTTGTGCTGATGGACTCATTTCCCTGTATAACTTACCTTATCATTTTCCCCCCCCAAAGGAGAACCTGCAGACTCTAGGAACAGAAATAGAACGGCTTATTAAACACAAGCATGAACTGGAACAGAGAATAAAGCAGACATAACTAAAACTTCTGGGGACTAACCAACCTGAAGATGCAGAAAAGGCAGGTGCTACAGACCACTGTTTTACAGCCTGCCAGCACAAGCATCTGGGTTTTTGCAGAAGAAGCCTTTGGCCACACAGGCTCACTCGTGTGAGAGACCAACAGGGTTTGGCATCTGTATGGTTCTGTCTACCCAGGACCAGCCTGAGGCACTGCTGAAATTCACTGCACACTACATTTATCTGAAACTTGTGTTTGAAATACTGATGCTTTGCAGTGCAGACTGTTTGGAGTGAGTTGCCATGAGATTCTAATTTCTGCACTGTGTAATTAATCACTCTCTTAATGATGGAGCTTGAAAAAAAAATAAAGCCAATTATGTCTTAGTTGCTATTGAACATATCCAGTGTTGCTGAGCTTTAAGGGCTTTAAGACATTTATTTCTTTTTTTGCATATTATTTCTGATCTTTGGGTTGATTGAGCATTTCTGACATAGGCATGGAAGAATGGTTTATTACAAAATTTTGGGTTTTAAGTGGTGACCATGATATTGTATATTTTCTGCTTTAGATTAACATTCAACTGGTCAATTTCTTTATTCCAGAGGAGTGAAACCACAGTAAAACTAAGGAATTAGAAAGTGTTCTGATTCAGTTCTTGAGTTTATGTAGTCAAAACCAATGTCAGTTCAGCAAATTTTATAAACCCTTGATCCTTAGGCATATGGATCAAAAGAAGTCTGATATCAGATAATTGGTTAATAAAGTTCTCTGGGCTTCTGCATAGCTAACAGCATTTAAGGAGTTTAAGCTGCCCATTGTTAATCTATGTAAGTACATGTAGACATGGTGATTGCATCTGTTTTCAAAGACAAATGGAAGCCAATAAATTTTCTCATTAGCTGTGGCTAGACCAACTAGTGACAATAATGGTAAGAAATAGATCTAAATGGGATTTTAATATATTGTTGGACTGTGAAAGTGGCACAGAAATCTGTGCAGCTGCTTGATTTTACTGTTGTGAAGAATTAATTGGTGAAAATAACTAAAATCTGTTACTTAGTCCTTCAGTGGCTGAGAGGGTGATGGAGGAAGAGTATCAAGGTGACAAGATTTGGGTTAGTCACAACATCATGTTCACATTTTAATTCTAGGATAAGTAATATATAGGATCTGAAATATCTTTATTCCAGCAGTAAATGCACAGTTTCTGTATCTATCACCTTTTGACCAAAATCAATTGATCAGATCACCCTGTAAATACATACTTCAGGTTTTTATTAAATACTTGAACTTCCTATTTCCATGAAAAGAGTCAATGTACATTTACAGGAGCAATGCTTTAGCTACTTTAATCAAAAAGGGGTTGTGGGGAGAATCTGTCTTACTGCAGATACTGTTTGCATCATACACCAAATGAGGGACCTGAATTTGGCAGCACAGAGGAGGATAATTGATCAGACATCTGGGTGACTTCAGGATGTGAACTCCATTCCCACATGCCACTGAGTTGCCTGAGCTTTGTAATAAAACAAATTGAGCAAAAGAGCCCAATTTGATTTGAATAGTTTGGTTCAAGACAATGGGACTTTCTTGCTAGTTTAAAGACAGGCATCTCTGAACATCCTTTTGGGATCAAGAGTGGTTTGTGGTCCAGAGAGCTTCAAGGGTCTGGGATGGCAGGTCCCTTCAGTGTAGAAGGATTAACTATTCCTTTGGAAGGGATAATGGGAGCAAATATAGTCTAAAACCTGAGCAAGTATTATATAGAAACTACAAGCCTTTAATCTGGGTGGGTTTTTATACATCTATTTTTCTAATTCCTGAGAACAATGGTTATCTGAAATGTTAGGAAATTTGGGCCAGTCCAGTCATGGGACGACTTCTGCTTTACTGTTGTTTAAGTGATGTGAAATGGCAAATACCTGGCTCTGCTGAAACAGATTTGTCACAGCTTCCAGGATGCACACAGACAGTTCTTCATGACTGAGCTTGGACTTTCTGCTGAGAGAAAGTACTTTAGAACAATTTGCATGCTAAAACATAGCTTAGCTCTTGTACATTTGTGTTTTCATGCTTTAATGTACCAGATCTCTGGATGTTTTCAGGCATTCAGCTGAATGATTCCAGTATTTTAGATACCATGTTAATATTGTAATCTTTTAATGTATGTTCTCCAGGTGTACAGTGTGAATGAAGGAGGGATGTGGTGCAGATGGAATCAGTGCAATGGTTTTGTGGAAATTCTTATTTCTTTTGGGCATGGTTGCTCTCCTTTTAAGTTGAGAAACCTAGTTAGCTGTCCTCCTGCCCTGCTGAAATGCTGCTGGCTCTTTGTAGCACTAATAACTTCTCAGACTTTTTTTTTCCCCTTGGTTATGGAGACACACAAGACAGCCAAAATACCACGTTGTTTTTTGTGCACGGTGTTTTCATGGACCAAAGCTGTCATCCACAGGTGTTATTTTAAACATATCTGTTAGAGATAGAAAAGTGATTCTGGCTTGCACATTGACAAGTGACTCTCCAGTCAGCCTGGGGTGTGATGAGTGCCTGGTGTGGGGTCAGCCAGCAACTTGGCATGAGGATGTTCCTCCTTTTTGAGAGGCAGTGATGTATCAGCCATGAAGTGTTGCTGGCCCTGTTCCCATGGGGTGGCTTGTCAGGAGTGGGATGCTCTTGGTGCAGCACTGAGCACGCTTTCTGTGGAAAGGTGTTTCTGTGGGGTGGCTCACGCAGGTGAGCGCCAGCTGGTGCAGGGTGGGTGTGAGCCTTGTGTAGCGATCTCATCCCACTTATCCTTGTTTTGGAAATTGTACTGTGGACCTGAAACTGAAAACTGTCCTCAGATAAACTGAATTTTAGAGACAAACTGGTGAATTCATAAACTAATCATGAAGGCAGCCTGGAGCATGTAGCTACATGCCTGTCACTGAAATTCAGTGCCCATTAGATGTGGAATTGCTACAGGCTGCTTTTGAAAATTCCAAGCTTGTGGCTGGTTGTGTCTTACAAGCTTAAACATCTGTTTCTTAAATACTCAGGGTGCTCTTTTCATTCAAACATCGCACAAACAGATGTTGTTAGAGGCCCTACAAGAAAGCTACCTATGCTTTTCCACCCTCTGGAAAATCCAGCACTGTCATTGTCAGAAGCCAGACCCTCTGACCTGAAGAATACAATTTTGTGCTAGAGAAATCACTGGCTTGCTGCCATACAGACTTGTGCAATATTTTTAATTATAATGTCCAGAAAACTGGAGATTGATTTCTTCCTTGAACATTTTCTCATTATCTTCACTTGTTGCTGGCAACACCTGTAGTATCTCTCTTAAAATATTTTTAATTGCAACGTTTTGGTTCATAACTAAAAAAAGAAAAATTTAAAAACAGTATGTCTGGCTTCCAGTGCATCAAGTGTAAACCTGAGTGTCCACATGCTGCAGAGACCTGAACCTAGGGAGGGGTTGAGAGGGCAAGGGGCCTTCACCCTTCCTGTGCCAGCAGTAGGTGGCACAAGGAATCAGGTGTGCCCTGCCTCACCTGTCCAGGGACAGGTGCCTGTGTTGCAGAGGGAGCTGGGTGGTATTTAGAGCTTTTCCAAATGGATGGGTCTTTCCTTCCCATTTTCGTGTTCTAACTGAAACTGTTGATTCTTCCAATCTATGTGTGTAAGTAAGTCCTGTACACAGAATGTCTTGTTGATTTCATTTTGTAGATACCTGTTTCTGTATAAAGTTTTCAAAGGTATTGCTATACCTTATGTATATACAGTACTTTGAAATAATAAACATACAAATGTATGAAAGCCTGCTTTGGGTCTGATTTGTCCCACTGTGGTGTTGGGAGGTGTTTTTACTAACAGAATGGGACTGCTGGGATATGTTCAGTGAGCTTTTATTGCAGCATCAGCCTCGTTACATTGTTGAGACAATAGAAAGATGAAAAAAGCTCATGTACAACCAGCAACAGCTGAAGATTTCTTTGTTATGGAGCATTTAAAAAACTTTCTAACCAATAGCACATTGCTAAAGCTTACACACAGTTGTTCTAGCCAATTACTAAAAGTACACCTGCTTCACAAAATGCTTACTTGTCTTCTTTCTATTAACAATATACTTCATTATTGTTTTATTTTTAATTTGTTTTAATTAAGCTTAAAACATTAATATATATTTTAAATATATATTAATTAAGTAAGCTTAAAACATTCTACTGCCTTACTAAGCATATTTTTCTGCAGTCTTAAGGTCTAGCTTAGCTAAGCCTAAAACTCAAGCTATTGTTTCATGTCCTTCCTTACTATATTATTGTAACTTTTCCTTTTTTCAGACTTTGCAGCTGCTTGTATAGTTCTGAGTTCTCTGTTCTTTCTATTTCTAAGACCTGCTTTCCCAACTCTCTAAAAATAATCCTACCTTTGCTGTTTCTCAGACAGTGTTTGCTGCTGCCTGGCTGCAGTTGTGGAGCGGCAGCAGGGTCTGTGCTGGGTGCTGGTCCCGGGGCGGTGGGAGCTCGTGGTGGCTGTAAATAAATAAACACTCGGGGCTGGAAGCAGCTGGGCTGCCCGCACCACCAGAACCCTTCTTGCTCCCCTCGGGTGGGCCTGACCGTGCACGGGAAATCCGAGCGGTGCTGCAGTTCTGCCCCAGCCCCTGCTTGCCGCTTGCACCCGCTAAACAGGAGGTGGCAGTGCCTCTTCTCCGGTACTGCCGGTGGGAGGAACAGCAGAGCCAAGGAAACACCTTTCCCACGGTATGCAGCCCTTGGGAATTGCGCTGGGCAGGCGACAGCTGTGCTGCAGTCAAGGACTGCAGTCCCTGCCGGTGCCCTCGGTGCTTTTTCCTTCCATAACCTGCATTTTGGGAATCGCCCAATCCCAGCAACAAGGACTGGTTCCTTGGCTGCAGCTCCACATTTGCTCCTCTGATTTATTTATTCTCTCGTAGAGATCTAACAGAGTTGGTTTTTTAGCCATGAGAGTATTTTTAAATAAAAGCAGTAAGTGATCGTGTCTGGTTGGTGGCAGTGCTTTTATTAAAAACCTGGGAATGGGATTGATATGGGTTGTCCTGCCCTTGCAGGGAGCCAGAAAAAGGGAAAAAGAATACTGTGAAGGTGATAATTTATGGAGTTTATTCTAGTATCTCCCAGAGTACCTTAAATGAGAGAGGGGGCTGTCCTATATTTTGCTGAAATTTAATGACAAAGAACCTCAAACTTCCCAGGATCAGGCCAAGGGCTCCCAGTGATTTTTCTGGTTATGGTTACCTGCATGACCCTATGCTTGAAAATTGAAATGCTATGAAATTATTTTGCAGCTCACAGCTTTTCTTCCAGCTTTTCCCACTGATAGCAGGTACAGTTGTTGGTGATGACAGATGTGACCAAAAATCAAGGTTTATTTGTGCTTCCTGAGTATTTAATGCTGCCTCTTGGAAATAACAGCCTGAAGCTAAACTTCCCCAAATACTAATTTTGGCTTTGGTGCTATTTGCAAGTGGCCATTTGGCAAACAACTTCCAGCCCTGTTTTTGGGTCTGTGTCTGAGCCTGACCCAGCTGAGCTCTGTGTGCAGAGGAAGGGCTCTCATGGCACATGTTAAATGCTCAGTGCTGGAGCAGCCAGGCTGATACTGCAGCTACTGTGTGATAAATATCTAAGCAAATGGTTCTCTCCTCTGGCTGATTGTGAATGAGGAAATCATCACTGCTATTTCTCTCTCTCTCTGCTTTATTTTAAGGGGATTTTTAATAGCAAGCTCTGCTGGAGGTTTTGTTGCTGCGGTTGTTTTTAGGCTATTTTGCATCAAACCACAGTGGGTCTGTGCCAGATTCTGTGAGATTTTTGCATGCATAAATGTAACTGTTGCAGTAGCAGAGTGCTGCTGAACAAGTTGTTCTCATCTAACTGCGTATAAATATGCTGTTAGGTATTTGTGTGTTTGTTGCTGTTCTGCTCCACTGGATGCCCTATAGTCAGGAAATCCTCTGGCCCTTGGGTTTCTCCGGGCTCTTGACCATGGGCAGCTGCCCACTGATCTCAGCAGGGCTGCTCAAATGCCTCAAGGGAAGCACCTTGCTCACTAACAGGCTGAGTGCTATGGATGTCTAAGAGCTTCTTAAGACGTTTCTATTTTAAAATAATCCCGTGTGTGTGGAATAAGGAAGGACAGCAAATGAAAGCACGAAGTCTGTGAGCTCTGACCAAAGTGCACTGGTGTTTGACACAAGGTAGGTGAGCACAGCTGCTCTCTCTGGGGTGCTTGGTGTGTCCTTAAACACTGCCCTGGGCCATCCAACCTGCGGTTCTTTGGGAACTGCTGCTGCCTTTGGAGATGGATTGAAGCAGGGTGCAAATGCAAGGCAGTTTATTCAAGCTGCGATCTGCAGCCAGACAGAAGGGTTTGTGAGGCTGCACTGTGAAAGGAAGTGGTTAAAAATACTCTGAAAATGATAGATCTTAAATTATTTTAACTCTAGTCAGTACCCAGCACAGGGGAGAGGAAGAAGGTGAGAATTACTCATATCAACACTGTGGGTAAAAGCAGCATATGTCTGAAAAAACAGACCTTGTGCTGGCCAGCCTAGACCTGTGTTGTGGTTCTGAAAACTTTTCAAGTTCAACCTTCAAAGAGGTTGAAAAAACCAAACTTGGGCTCAGAGCTCTGACCTGTTCATGCTGTAAGTGGCTTGTACTAATCAACTGCCCTGGCCTCACCTTAGTAATTAGATTATCAGAGCAATAGTGATTAGATGGACTCTTGAAAATATTTAAGGGCTTCACCCCTCTTGAGAAGGGATCTTCATCCATGAGATAAAATGAGAAATCAGAATGAGCTGCTGTCAGCTTCTCATGGGCTTAACATGTGGAGTGACACAGGCTGCTGACAGCCAGACCTGTGATGCCTTTCCCCTAGTCCCATTCCCTGGTCCCATTCCCTGGTCCTTTTCCCTGGTTCCTTCCCCTGGTTCCATTCCCTGGTGCTCTTCCCTGGTCCCTTCCCCTGGTCCCATTCCCTGGTCCCATTCCCTGGTCCCTTCCCCTGATCCCATTCCCTGGTCCCTTCCCCTGGTCCCATTCCCTGATCCCATTCCCTGGTCCCTTCCCCTGGTCCCATTCCCTTATCCCATCCCCTAGTTCCATTCCCTGGTCCCATTCCCTTATCCCATCCCCTGGTTCCATTCCCTGGTCCCATTCCCTGGTGCCATTCCCTGGTCCCATTCCCTGATCCCATCCCCTAATCCCATTCCCTGGTGCCATTCCCTGGTCCCATTCCCTGCCATTCCCTGCTCCCATTCTCTGGTCCCTTTCCTGCTCCCTTCCCCTTGCCATGTGTCTGCTTTGGCCCAGGGCTCTCTCGGCCCTGGGGTGGCTGGCACAGGGAGCAGGACTGTCCCACAGGGAGGTCTTTGCCTGTCCACCTGCTCCCAGAGCTGTCCCAGCAGCTCCTGGTGCACTGAGGTAATGGCTCAGCCTTTTGAGGCAAACAGGGACATTTGTTTTCCCTGGCAATGCTGCTCTGTGGCCTGCAGGTTGGCTGAGATGGCTGCACAGCTCCCACCTGCCCTGTGCTGTGCAGCCAGAGTGCCCTGAGCGAGGCAGGACAGCTGGCAGTGAAACCCATCCACAGCTCCGGGTCAAACCTCCCCCAGGATCCACAGCCCCTTGTTTTGCTTGGCTTTAATCAGACATTTCTGGGATCTAGAAAGATGCAGCCAGTGCCAAGCAGGTGTTTTCCATCAGCAAGGACTGGCAGAGGAAAACTCTGCTGCATAAACCAACTAAAGAGAGCAGCCATCAATGCAGGTACCTGTGACCTTGCACACTGTGTCTGGGAGCCTTCGTGGTCTTTCTTGGGCTGTCCAACCCCAAAACCAAATGCATCAAGAAAATCTCCTGCCAGCAGGGCATGACTACCATGCAGGCACTTCAAAAATACAGGCACACCTCTCAAAAATACAGGGCCTGAGCAAGCACAGGGTGGATGGAGTCACTTTTGCTCCTCGGGCAGGTGAAGCCCGTGGAAAGGAGCAGTGGCAGATCTGGCAGCAGGTCTGTAGCACGAGGCTGGCAGATTGCTTTTGTTTTTTTACTTCCATCATGTCAGACTATTTCCCTCTCTCAGAATTTCCTTGCAGTTTTCCAAGGCTGCTTGTTGGTGCTGAAAGATCAGTCATGTATTTCGAAGTGATTTGACCTTGCTTGGGCTGGTGACAGAGCCCAGACCTCGCAGGTAGTTGTCACCTTGTAATGCCAGAGCCACTGTGGTGTTTCTCTCATTAAGGACAATGTTCAGGCAACCACAAGCAATGCCAGGGCACAGTGGCAGGTGAGCTCCCTCCCAAAATCACACTGAAGAGAGTGTGATTTAGCTTCCCTTGGCTTTGGGGGCAGCTGAAACAATAGAAATGTCCCCAGAGGCCAGGACTTGCAATCCGAGGGATTCTCTAGAGAGCAATAAATGGAGGTACTTACGTTTCATTAATTGTGTGTCAGAGCAAACACTGGAAAAACACCAACCAGCCAAAGCTGTGAGTCTGCCACTGACTGCTGGGGGGAGGCCTCTGCCAAGACAGCAGCCTTGGATCAGAGAGCAAGGAAGTGAAGTCCTTCCAGAGGCTGATTCAGAGCGGGCTCACAGGCTCCTGCCCTGATGCCCTGGCACCCCTGTGCTGGAGGAGGCGCAGAGGAGCAGCTCCTGTCGGCCACCACCCTCTGTGAGGAGCCTCCCTCAGAGCCCTCCTCCCCTGCCAGGGAGGTCAGCTGGGGTTCTGATCCCTCACATCACGGAATCACAGCATCATTTGATGGGAAAGGGCTTTAAAAGCCATCTATTCCCAAGCCCAGTGCCATGGGGACACCTTCCACTAGGGCACGCTGCTCCAGGCCCCATCCAGCCTGGCCTTGAACACTTCCATGGATGGGGCATCCACAGCTTCCCTGTTCAACTTGTGCCAGTGCCTCACCACCCTCACAGTAAAGAATTCCTTCCTAATATCTAACAAAACCTGCCCTCTTTCAGTTTGGAGCCATTCCCCCTTGTCATGTCCCTACAAACATTTATAAAAAGTCCCTCTCTACCTCTCTTGTAGCCCCTTTAGGTACTGGAAAGTTCTCCACATTTTCCCTGGAGCCTTCTCTTCTCCAGGCTGAACAATCCCAACTTTCTCCACCTGTTTTCATAGCAGGGGTGCTCCAGCGCTCTGAGTATCTTTGTTGTCCTCCTCTGGACTTTCTCCAACAGTTCCTTCTCCTTCTTCTGCTGGTCCCCCAGAGGTGGATGCAGCATTCCAGGTGGGGTCTCACCAGAGTGGAGCAGAGGGGGAGAATCTGGCCTGCTGGCCACTCTCCTTTAGATGCAGCCCAGGACATGATTGCCTTTCTGGGCTGCCAGCACACGCTGCCAGCTCATGCTGAGCTGCTCATCCACCAGCACCCCCAAGTCCTTCTCCTCAGGGATGCTGCTTGTCCCCAGAAAAGGCCTAAAATCAACATACAGAGGAGAGGAAGGAAGCTGGCTAGCTGGTTAAAGACAGAGGGATGTGGAGAAAGAGAAATTATTTTTTTAGAAAGGCCATCCTGGCACAAAGGCAGACCCTGCTGCTTTTGGAGTGTCATGGCTTTCCTTCTCCTCCACAGAATGAGCTCAGGGTGCTGCGTGCCCAGATCCGGAGTGCAGCTGACAGCATCATCTTAACTTCTCTTTGTTCCACCCTGGGGCATCCAAGTATGCACTTCTGAGTGGCTACATGTGAAACAGGAAAGTCTCTCTCTGGAATTGTGGCACAGCAATGGCTTGCACAGCCGTATTTGCTTTGGAGGTTGCTTCTGGGAAGTGTCTGCCTGTTCTGGTCTGTGTGTCAGCTCACAGCCCCATCAATTTTCCCTTTCCCTCCTTCCTCTCCATGCTTCTGGGAGTGCCTGCATGGGAGCCAGGGACCCCAGCCCTGACCTCACTCAGCTTTGTGATTCCTGACATTGTGTTTCCTCCAAGGAGCTGGACACAGCAGTGCAGGACCATCCCTGGGCAGAGAGCACAGAAGCAGAAGTGCATGGGCACAGGGGGAGGAAAGGAAGATGCAGAGTCTAACTTTTGATGGGTTTAGAGAAGAAAGAGGTTGTTTTGGGGGCAGCTGATTGCCTTGTTTTTGTTTTACAAACAGCACAGGCAAGAAATACAATTGGTAATATATAAGGAAACACAACTCTCAACAGGTAAAACATATAGGTATGATTTGACTGTCAGCTCATACAAGGAAGGGCAAATTGTGTTACAACACTACTTGGAATAAAAAACATGAGGATTTGCATGAATCCATCAAGAGCCCTGCACTACTGTTTAAGGATACCTGTGCCAGTGGAGATACCTTGAAAGCAGAACTACCAGGAATAAAGAATGGGATTGTTAAACAGCCCAGGAAAAAATATAATCCCAAACTCATTCTGTTGGGAAGATGTGCATCCAGAAATGGGCAAGCAAAATGTGACCACTCAAAAGTACCAGGATATCCTTGCAAGTTCCTCCGAAAACCCTTTGTACAGCTGCTGACAAAGGTCTGAAAATGAGTGATGCCAAGTCACCTATCACGATGGGTAACACTGCATCATCACTTCCTGATGATCCTGTTTTCCTGCCCTCATCCCTTTGCTGTCCCATGGGAAGGTTAGAGCAGAAGCACTTGACAACCAGGAGTGCTGGGTTTTGCCTGTGCAGAACAAATTCCTCCTGGTCCTTGCAGGCACCTTCTAGGCACTGCTGTCACAATGAAAACTTTATAAAGATTTCAGGTAGGACAGTAACAACTTTTCCACTGATAGAGGAAAAAGAAAGGAGCAGAGGAGTGTGCTGGCACTGTGAACAGGCAAGGGGGGAGTTGCAAAGCCAGCCCTTTGCAGCTTGGGCTGGTGGGGCGAGCGCGAGGTGCGCGCCAGGGGAAGCGGCGTGTGCAGTGTCTGTGTCTGCAGAGATGCCCTGACTGCAAGGCCAAGAAAATCAAAGCTGCAGCCAAGAAAAACACCATTAAAAGGGTGCAGTGACATAAGCTGAGCGCCGCTCGTGGAATCCAAATTACACGCAGAACAATCAAGAAGGAAAACACCGACGACATTGGCTTGTGTAACAGGGGTGTCGCCCTCCCAGCTGGCAGCCAGGCCAGGGCACGAGTGAAACCAGAATTAACAAGAAGGACTTGACCTTGCTGAAAGCATCAACCAGGCCTGTCCCTTAGGGACAATCCTGCAGTGACCGCGAAGATTTCATGTTCAGGTTTGTACATTTTAAACTGGTTAGTTGTTTTTTAAACTGGTCAGTTTAAAATCCGTCGCATTTAAAAACCCTACTAGGAGAGACCTGCCTGATGAGGAGGGCAAGGCTGAAGAGAAGCTTCAGCTCAGCACCAGGACATGGCCTCTTGCTCAAATAAAAAGCTGGAGAAGGAAATGCTTAGCATTTATTGAAAAAGGAAGAAATACACTTTACCAGTGGATCTTTGAGGTCTGTGTCAGGAGGGGTTGTACCTGTGAGATAAGTACTGATGGTTGCACTGCAGGTAGGACACAGGTCTGGGGTATGTTCTCCAGATTTCTGCTCCATGTCTTTTACAGGCTCTGAAAATGTTGTGATGCCAGCACAGTGTATACTGGCAATGCAGACAGGTTATGGAACAGCCATGAGAAAAATGCAAATGTAGATCCACTCAAAAATAAAAGCATTCTGGCTCAGACCCAACACTAAATTATGCTGAGAAGCAGTGAATAAAAATTTCTCCATCAGGGAGTAAAAGGCATTTTATTGACTCATCACCCCTTATTAATGGAGTGTGCTTCTGGGGTATCTACTGATGAGGAGCATTTTTTGTTCATGCCTCACAGCTTCATCTCTATTTTGGACTTTAACATAAGCAACATGATCCAACCCCTGATAAGTGAGAGAGAGGAAATAGATGCACAACACAAGGTGTTCCCATCAAAATCTCAGTTCCTCTTAATGCACAGAGAACCTACAGGACACAGTGTTGCTCAAAAGCAGACATCCTACTCAAGAGGGCCTCAAATTGGGAAGAAGAGGTCGCCTGGTGCCTTTAAACACAGCCTTCAGTCACCACATCCTCAGGATCTGCTGGGGACCGCTGGCCTCGCCCTCAGACAGTGGGATGGAGCTGCAGACTCATTGGAGACTGTTTGTGGTGGACCCCAGGGGCACTCCCAGCCTCACCCCACACCCAGGGATGCTCTGCAAGGAGCTCTCAGAGGAGCCTCCCCACAGGCTCAGAACCCCAGACAAGCCACTTCCCACCCTCCTCTTCCCCCTGAAATGCTCTTTGCCGGCAGCTTTGGGACCTAGGTCTGTGACAGAGAAAGAGGCAGCACCCAGAGTCACCAAGCTGCAGAAAGTCCCCAAGAACAAAAGATTGATTTAAATGTCCTGGCTTGGAGCAGCCTTGGCCGTTGGCTGCAGGAAGTCTCCATCAGTTGTGCGGAGGAGGAAGCACCTGGAAATCACAGAATTAATTCGCCCTGAAGAGATTGCTTTCTGGAAAAAACATGTGCCAGTCCCCATTAGTCAAGATTGCAGGGGCAGGGATGGGACAAGCCACACGTGGTGTGTGAGCATGCTGGATGCCAGGCTGGTGACATCAGCTGCGCCAGGCGTTTCCTCACGCCAAAGGCCAGGTCAGCTTGGCACCAGGCTGGGCTGTGCCAGAGCAGGAGCCATCACCTCCCCAGAGCAGGGTGAGGTCAGAAACAACCAGAGAGAAGGAGAAGGCCTGCAAGGGAAGTTCTGAGCTTCCCCATGGATGGGGATCCCAAGTGAAGGCCAAGCCCCATGGGAGATGCAAGCCTGTGCTGCATTTGACATAACAGGGAGCAATGCAAGCCTTGCTGCTCACTGCAGAGGGACAGCAAAGCCACAGGGTGACAGCTGCAGTGACAGCAGTGACCAGCCAGGCTGCAGCCAGGGTGTGCAGAGCCCTGGGTGCTGTGCAGAGGTGCTTGGAGGTGGCAGCAGACGCTGCTGTGAAGTGAGTGTCCCTCTCACTTCACAACTGCTCTTAAAACCACTGAATTTCTAGATCATTTATCCCGAACTCCACTCTCCACGCTGAAGACATTGACCTTGACCCCTTTTAAAGAGGGTGTATCCCACCCCTTTTGCTAAATTTCCTTGAGTCCTTGCAGCCAGAATGCCCACCTGGTCTCATAGCTCACATTTAGGATGTTTGCAGAGACAACTGCAGCCTCCATACTATGGCCAATGTGCTCCTCATTTGAGGTGCCACTGAGCTGGGAGCTAAAAGTACTCTTAATGTGCAAGATTCCTTCTGTAGATGATACTGATGGTTTGGAAGAGAAAGTTAATTTGAACTTTTCTGTCTCCACAAAATAAGAGATTATGTTTTGTTGTGTGACAAGCAGACACGGGACTTCACAATGCCTTGGTGTCATCTCTGCTCACTCTGCCCCACCCATGCTGAAGTGCAAAGCCAGGGCAGGGTTTGACTTTTGTTCTCAGTGCAGAAGATCCCAGGAACAGCAGATTTTGGGGAATCAGAGCCAATAGATTTGTCTAAAGGGGGCTAAGGGCATGTGTGCCATTCATGATTTCAATGATACTGAGAAGACAGGCTAGGGGCCGAGTACCAGAGCAGGTCAGGGAAGCAGGTTTGATTTCCCATTGCAAAGTGAGACAACACTGCAGACCACCAAGGCTCAGAACAGAACAGCAATGTTCCTCCCAGCCCTTGTGTTGGCACCGTGGTGTGCCCAAGCAGTGCCCCATTCCTGCAGGGAACCAGGCAGCGCTGCACCTGCCATGGAGTTACATGGACTCAGCACAAAGATAAACTTCATGTGAGGGGTTCCACCCCTGTGTCTGGGTCCTATAAATAGGATGTGCCTGAATTCACACAAACAGTGACAGGCATTTGGGGTAATTCAGTGATACTTCCTGGCTCTGCCCTTCCTTGGGTGAGGCACTGCCTCAGTCCATGGCTGCCAGGGAGAAAGGCCTGTCGTTGCAAGTCTGAGGTGTGTCACATAAAGGAGATGTGATGAAAATCCCCCAGTTTATCCACAGGGCCAGTTTCACCTGGCAAACTCTCATTATTTGGAGTGTCACCTCCGTGCTGGAATGGGCAGGGCAGGCAGAAGCAGTGGAAGGACACCCGGACCACCTTCTCCTCTCACCCCAGGCTGTGGCCCCAGAAGAGTTGAGCACCTTGCACCCATCAGGAACCTGGTGATGGGGGCCCAGAGAAGGGCAGTGCCAAGATGGACAAGTGTCTTCTCCCATTTGGCACAGCTCAGAGCGTGGTGCAGGATGCACAGGGGCTTGGTGAGCACAGGGAGCCTCCCAGGCTGCTCTAACCTGAGGATCTGCCTCTCTCTCAGAGCAGGGGCATTTTGTAAAATGCAGCCACTGCTTGAAGTGGCCCCACAGGCATTCTCAGTTAAGTGGTCTTAGGTTTTGAAGCAGTTGGACAGTTATGGGGATAAGTGTATGATAAAAGCCTTCCCGCCCCCATCCCTCCCACGCCTACACTTGGATCCCATGATTTCTTCCTTGTTTGAAATGATTCAGATAGTCTCCATCTGGTTAAAAATAGTTACTTGCCTCATATGGCTTTAGCATGGTACTGTCAACTCTAAAATGTTCCACCTTCCAAAAAAGTAGAGTGAAAAATGAAAGTGAGCTTTCACACATCATTACTCCCGGCAGTTAGGCCTCCAGAGCTCATTCCAAACCCATCCAAGGAGGAGAGGAGGGCAGGCAAGATGCTCCTCTTACTGCCTGGTGCCCTGCAGGTCCTTGTGAGGCTCTGCCCTCTGCACACCAGCTACCAGGAAGGTGGTTTGCTTGTTTCCCAAAACAAAACACCAGCTTATTGTCAATAAACATTTATTTGTGGGATCGGAGCTCTGGAATGCAAGAAGAGTTTAGTCATGGCAGCTGGATGGCTCCTGATGGCAGCTGGGGGTTGGCCAGCCAGTTCCCTGCTCCAGCAGGGACCCAGCACAGCCCAGTTCTGTGGGGAACATGCCACAGTCACCCCAGAATGCTGAGGCAGGAGACCATGAGGGCCAGAAGTCCTGTCAGCCATCCTGTGGGAACCCAGGACATTCCTCTGGCTGCCCTGGAGGACTCGAGACCCTGCTAGGGGGCTCAGAGACCTTGGCACAGAGTCAAAGACACCTGTGCCTTTGATTTTAGCCCTTGGAAACAATTCCCAACTTTGTGTGAGGAGTTACAAACCACAAGAGTTTGAGTAGAATAATAGTGAATTTGTCACAGGGTGAAGAAGTAGAACTTTGGGGATTTAGAATGGGGGTTCAGAGGCAAGATGGAGGAATCTGGGCATGTCCTGTCCTTCTTATCCTCCATCTTCTGCAGTGATGGTGACACTTTTGGATTGGTTTAGAGTAGAGACAGACTGTCTAACCCAGGTGATAAGTATTGGAAAATTATTGTAAATAAAATATAGTTTTTAGTATAAAAAGCTAACAGCACCCCAAGGGTGGACAGTGTGCCATGAACCGACCTGCTGGACAGATCTCAGCAGGTCAGAGGAAGAACGTAATAGATAAGAGAAAACAAACAACCTTGAGAACCAGAGCTGAGGAATCTCGACTTCTTCCTCAAGCAAGGGGATGGGGAAAAAAACTTTTTAATGCCTTGGGAGCCATTTCAGCAGACACAAAACCTGAGACCATCCCACAGCTGGGCCTGGACAGTGCAGCTACTGTTCTGAACTGCTTGTGTTTGGGGAGAAAATGGGGCGCATGCTGAACTGCATGGGCTTTGGGGAGAAAATGGGTCACATGCTGAACTGCATGGGCTTTGGGGAGAAGATGGGGCACATGCTGAATTACATGGGCTTTGGGGAGAAGATGGGGCACATGCTGAACTGCATGGGCTTTGGGGAGAAGATGGGGCACATGCTGAACTGCATGGGCTTTGGGGAGAAGATGGGGCACTTGGTGGCAACAGTGGACAAAGGGTGCAGGTGGGTCATTCCACTGGGCTCTCTGGGCTGCTGGAATCTCGACTGTGTTTACACCCAGCCCAGCTGCTGGAGGGTGTGTGGTGGGATCCTCCTCCCACCGAAGGGGTGTCACAGGAAAGGGGACACTGAGGCACTGCAGAGCGATAAATGGAGGGCAGGAGGGGCAGGCAGCAGCTCTGCAGTGCCCTCAGCCAGCTCCTGGTGCTCCCAGCCAGGGAGGGAAGCGTGGCACAGAGGGACAGGCTCAGCTGCACCTGCCCCATGGCCCCTGCAGTAGAGCAGCAGCTGTGGTTCCATCCTGGCTTTTCCATTGCTGAGCAGAGAACAGGCTTGGTGGTATCCTCCTGCTCCCAGTGCTGAGGAGCTTCAGAGAAGCCAGAGGAGGTACAGAAGCATCCACTGCTTTTCACAGCACACTTCACAGCATCAGAAGCTGACTCCAGAGGCTGTATGACAAATTGCTGGTTAATACCCACATTAATTCATTTTTCCCCTCAGAGTAACTTTTGCTGTGCCTGCAGAACCATCCTCTGCTCGTTTCCTCAAGGTGATGTGCTAAATGCTGCTCCCTGGACCGTGGCACTCAGCTCTTGCTGGAATGTGACCAAGCTGCAGGTGTGGGCTGAGGGAATCACAGGGAATCTGCACTGCTGAGCACCACAGGCACATCCTGGCCGGCGCCAGGACCCGAGACTCGGATCCCACAAAGAGCTGAGGGAGCCAAGTGCTGCAGCCTGGCTGGGGGGGCTCTGGGCACCACCTCTGTCCCAGGCTCTGTTGTAGTGACTGGAGAGAACCATAACCAAGGACAAACAGCAGGATTATGCTCCAGCACCCGTTCCCCCAGGCAGTGCTCTCAGGTGCTGCTGCTGTGTCTGTGATCTCCTGCAATACCTGTCACACTGCCCCATAATGGTCACTCCATCCTAAGCCTTTACTCTCTGTCACTCTTGACAGTACAAGGGATGACTCTAGAAAGTAATTACTCCTGCAGAAAGGGAGAGTTTTGAAGAAGAGCAGAAAGGGACCAAGATTTCCCATTTTGGATGCCTGCTTGTGTCCCAGACTGCAGCTGTGTTTATGGGAAGAGACATTTTCACATTCCGATAATTTTCATGCACACCAGGCCTTGTGTAATTTTTTTTTTCCATTTACAATATTATGTATTTTATATGATAAACTTGAAGTGAGGCTTTCGTGCATGAATGATAACAGTTTCCATAATATTTTTTCATATGCAGAGACATTTTGTTTTGATCTCATGGGGCATGAGTCAACTCCTATTTCAAAGCCACTGGAGTCCTTCCAGTGACTTTCCCAGAGCCTGGCTGACTGGGAAGATGAAGCCTGATGCATTGTAGGTGCAAGTCGGCACGCCCTGTGGAGGCTCAGGGCAGCTTGGTAGAGCAGCTCAAACAAAAAAGGCTCAATCAAGAAAGTGTGTCAATAGCATTCAGTGAGCTTGGTGCAAATTCAGAGTCTCTGCCCCAGAAAAGCACATGCTGCCACAAATCCCGGGCTCCTGGGAGAAGCTGGCAGCAGTGGGAGTTCAGCACTGCAAGAGCCACAGAGTGCCCACCAGAAAAGGGTCAAGTCCCTTAACCTCGAGGCTGCAGGAGTCAGGGGCAGCTACAGAACTCATCTGAGTGGGACAAACTGGATTTCCTGGGGGTTTCCTGGCTTGGCTCTGCCCCTCACAGGCTCTGCACCTGGCTGCTCACAAGGTGGCACTGCATGCCATTGTATGGTGGCACTGACCTGACCTGGGGTGGCACTGGTGACTTGACACTGTATGGTGACACTGTATGGTGGCACTGCACAGTGACACTGAAGGGTGGCACTGCAGGGTGGCACTGCACAGTGGCAATGCAGCGTGACAATGCAGGGTGGCACTGCAGGGTGGCACTGCAGGGTGACAATGCAGGGTGACACTGTATGGTGACACTGCAGGGTGACACTGCAGGGAGGCACTGCAGGTGACACTGCAGGTGACACTGTATGGCTGCAGGACACTGAAGGGTGGCACCATCCACTGCATGGTGACAATGGAGGGTTCCAATGAAGGGTGACACTTTCCAGACTCACTGCAGGTGACATTGGCTGGGATCCCACCATCCCTGAACATACAAGGGAGTTTCCCGCCCATCCCCATATCCCACACCACAGGCACGAACTTCCCATTCCCTTTTCCCCTTTTCCATGGACTGCTGGAAGAGCCATTTTGGTTTTTGGTAGGAGCAAGTTTCAATGGGGAAATAACAGGTTCCCCAATTCAACAAAATTCTAGCAATTTGTGTCAGCTCAGAAAGATGACCCTGTTCTGTGGGGTCAGTAAGGAAGAGAAACAGACTCTGGAAGACATAAAATGAGCAAGAAGCAGGTCAGGTGCCCAGGTGCTGAGTAAGCACCCTGACTGTTGACAAGGCTCAACATGCCCAGAACTGTTGGTGGCACAGGGCTGGCCAGGGGGGTCTGTGCCATGCACACAGAGCTCCTGCCAGCTGCAAGGGGCTGCAGCAGGTGCAGCTCCCAGAGGGGTCTGTGCCATGCACACAGAGCTCCTGCCAGCAGCAAGGGCACCGTGCAGAGGTGCTGAGCAGCACTCACCAAGTGCAGCACTCACCCAGGAGGGCCCAGCAGGTGGAAGCCTCTGCCTGGCTCTGCTGCCAGCCTGGGGCTGGTGCCGTGTCCTCCACCACCAGCCCTGCCGAGGAAAGCCCACGTGGTTTGGAAATTAAGTGAAGTGTTTTGTGTTTATGAAACAGCTCCCAAGAGTTTGAGAAGGGGGCTGGTGGTGTTTGCACACAAGCTGGACAGACTCTGACACGGTGCATGCTCTGTTGTGTCAACTCCTGCACCTGCATAAGATATTTTCAAATATCCCTGTGAAAGGAGGGAGCCAAACAACCAGGTCATTCAGCCCTGCCTGTGTTCCCACTAGAGCCACACTGAACATTTTAGCTCATGGAGCTGTGGGATGCTGTGGAAAATCTGCAAAGAGCCTTTGCTCCTGTCTGAAGTCGAGGCTGGCCAGAAGCAGGGTGTGGAGCTGCAGGGAGCAGGAGCTGGAGCAGCCTGGGTGCAGAGCTGGTGGAGGGCTCCTCCAGAAGAGGGGACACCCTGTGGGGAGCCCAGGTGGGGCAGCACTGGGAGCCCAGGGGTGGCACAGGGAGAGCAGCAGCTCCCCAACACCTCCTTCATCCCTGCAGGCAAGGAGGAGCCTTGGCCAAAGAAGAATGAACTTGAAGCACATTTTCTTGTGCTTTGCCAAACTGCCAGAGTTACCAACGTGCTTCTCATTGTGTGTTTTGGTTTCCTTTGCCAGAGGGTGCCTGGACCCCTGCTTAGCAACACAGGTTCTCTTTTTTGCACCACCTGCAGAAGGTCCAGCCTGGCCCGTGCTTGTTGTGGAGTGACACCAGGATTCAGCCCACAGAGGGTTGTTGACCTGGGAAGAGAGAGCTTCTAGAATTGAAGGGCTGGGCAATTTCTTGGAAACTGCCTTATCAGCACAACTGCAAGCTGGAGCTTTACCAACCCTGCACGTCCCCGGTTCCTCCTCCTGCAGTTCAGCGTCTGTGTGCTGTACACATATGTTTATTTTGTAGCTTTCCATTTACAATAGCCTTGGGCCCAGATTGCCACAAAAGCATGAAGCCAAGATCAATTGCTGCGCTGATACTGAAATCAGGGCTCAGGGAAGCCCTGAAACCAACCAGCAGTGGGGAGCAGCTGTTCGTGCACAGAGGCTGTGAGGGCTGATTCCAAGAACTTCACGTGCCCTTCCTCCATGGCTGGAGAAGGGAATCACAGGGGGGGTCAGCGGCTGTTATCAGCAGGGCAAGAGGTGGTGAAATAAACAGGAGCAGAGAGGCAGTGGCTTTGCATGGCAAGGACAGTCCCCAGGGTGCAGGCTGGTCCAAGAGCAGTGGAGCTGGGCTGACAGGGGATGGATGGGTGCAGCACTCCAGGGATTTAAAACAAAACCTGACAATACATTCAAGTCTGCTGGAGGATAAGCCTGCACTTAGAGCTTCAGGCACAGGAGTTTTGCACGGGGTCAGGACAGGCTGGGTGACTGTGAACCCCAAGGTGTCTGTAGTGCCTCAAACCTTCCACCCAGAGAAAATGTGGCAGCCCAGGCAGAGCTGTCACCCCTTGTTATCCCCCGGCTCCTGCTAGGATTTGGGACAATGTGCAGTCTCCATCCCACACTGTCTGGGATTCTGGGGAAGGCATCTTCCTGGGAGAGCTGGAGAGAGCAGGACTTTCCACCTGGGATTCAGCCCTCCTCCCTGAGGGCCAGTCTGAGCGAGAGCCTCGGGAGCAGCCAGCCAAGCCCACCTGGCTGCCCCCAGCAGCACAGGCAGCTCTGCAGAGCCAGCACCTCCCTGGCAAACAAATGTCCACAGAGCCCAGGCATGCAGCACCAAACCCTTCACCCCCTGAATCACTGCTGTGATAATCCTGTTTGCTCTGTCTCAGTGACTGAAGAGAGCCATAACCAAGAGAAACAGCAGGATTATCCCCCAGCACCTGTTCCCACTGAAAGGATTATCACAGCTGGCTGCACCGATGACATCCCCTGGGTATCACCATGGAAGCAGCCCGGGTGACATGGCAGCCCACCAGAAGAAGACCTCTCTCCCTTCTGCATGCCCCTTTCCTGGCTATTTTCAGCTTCTGGAAGCTCCTCACGGACAAAGGCCAGCCCATATAGATACAAGTGTCAGCGTTCTCATGTCTGCACAGCACAGACTTGCTCTCCAAATAGCTTCATCCTTGTTTGTCTGTCTGTCAGGGAGGCAGTGTGAGAAGTATGGGCTATAAACTGCAGGGCTGAGAAGACAGACAGCAGCTTTAAAACACTTTAAAAACAAGCTTTTCTTTTTCCTGCTCAACATTCCCTGTGTTTTTGTTGTTCCAGCACAGTACCTGACCCACTCACCTCACAACACAGTAGGGCTCTGTTGTGCTGCCTTTACACCAACAACACAATGGTGGCTGATGCAAGAGCTATTTACTGCAGAATGAAAATGATTGATTGCAGAAAGAGGCATCTTCCTCAAAGCTGTTTACATGGGGAAGCAGGAAATCTGGAGAGGGTCCAGAAAAAATTTGAAGGGACTCAGCTCGTCGGTTGGATGCAACAGGAGTGCAGCCCTCCTGTAGATGGAGGGCTTGGGTCTCAAACTCACCTTCCAGACATGAAACCTGCCCCACTGTGCCCTCTTGGCTCTCCTGTGGGCCCCCTGAGATGCCAAGATTTGCTCAATCGCTGTGAAATTGCCAGTGGGCTTTGCAGCAGTGCCCTGAGGGCTGGTCCTACCCCAGAGAGGGGCTGCAGCTGCCCCAAGGCCTCTGTGACACGAGCTGACACCTCCTTCCATTGGTCTTCTCAAGCAAAATCCTTCCATCTCTCAAGCAGAGGCCTTGGAGAACAAATTACCACAGACACAATTTTTTTTTTCTATAATGGAATGTAACATTAAACTAAACACTGGAACATGGAGAAAAACAAAGCAAAAAAACCCACGGAAATGATCCTTAGCTTCTAATGATTTTTGCAAAACACTGCTGAAATTAGGTTTTATAGGGAAAAAAAAATGTATTTATCATATCTGTCAGCACTGGAAAACTATGGTTAAATTAAAACTTTATTTTAAATCCTGACTATGATCCAGCAGTGATATGAAATTTATAAATAGCTTATCATACACCACAGTATAAAAAGTACATTTAGCCTCTTGTTATTGAGATGAGTTCATTGTTTTATATGAGATGGGAATCAGCTTTACCCCTCTGACCATCAAAACAGAGAAAAAAATTAAAACCACAGGGAGGAGAGCAAAACCAACCCACACATCAGAGTCTCCTGTGGAAAGGGCCACAGGAAAATGGTCCCTGGTGGAAAAAGCCATCCTGGGGCTGCAGTTTGTCGACATCTGGGCTGGGTCCAGCAGCACCCAGCAGCAGAGGTCTCTGATCCCCACCGTGGTGCACAGGATCTCAGCCCCTGAGCCGCATCAAAGCTGTTCTCAAGCCCCGGGCCAGCCAGGTCCCCAGCTTCAATCAGTGACACTATGCACGGGTGGCTCTTTCCAAAGCCGTCACCCTGTTGTTTTTGGCCATGGCTTTGACAGGATGGCTGCAGACAACTTCTTGTGCCAGCTCAGCTTCAAAGCAAGGAAAGCGCTGTGGCCCTGGTCCCAGGGCACTGCAGAGACTCTCCTGGCATGGCCCAGTAACACTGGGTACAAACTGGGCACTGAGGCTGACTGTTTTGCTTGGCCAGGGATTCCCACGTGGCTGGTGATGCTGATGCCCCTCCTGTGTTCCTGCCATGCTCCTGGTGCTCCCCAGGGGCTCAGGTACCATGCTCAGCTACAAGAGCAGAGCTTGCCTGGCTTTTTAAGGGGCTCCTTGACATCTCCAAGCAGCCCCATGTCAGCGGTGCCTCTGCCAGAGGGGACCAGCAGCTTCCAGGTGGGAGAGGATCAGAAGTATTCCCCTTGGATATTTCAGTCTTGGAACCTCAGATAGAGGAGACAGCATTCCCTTACCCTAGCTCCATTAATATCCCATTGAAAAAGGCAAATGTTCCTCATTCTTGGGGCCAGGCAGAGTCAGTGTGCTCTGCTCTGGCCATATCCCATATCCCAGACTCGGTGTGTGTGAGGGGGATGCAGACCCTGGGCTGTGACACAGCAGCACAAATGCAGCCCAGCAGGATGCTGGCTGGCTGCAGAGCATGCAGCAGCGCAGCTGCTCCTGCATGCAGTGCAGAGGCCATCACTGGAGTGGCAGGGGGTCTGTGACCACAGGGTGGCTTGGAGAATGCTTTGGAGCAGCAAAGAGAGGGAAAATGGGAAGCTCCAAGGAGGAGGCTCCAAGCGGCAGCAGCCAGGAGCCAAATTGTGACATGGGGAGATAAGGCTCTTGATGGATAGACCTCAGAAGGTTTGAAGGTTTTTGTTCTGCTTGGATAAGCAGTCAAACATTCACACAGATAAGCTTCAGAAATGCATCTGCTCTGAAAACCTTTGTGTCTTAAAAAGCAGGGCTGGAAATAGAACAAGAGAATTCCTCTGTGGCTTTTGTGGCTCCTGGGCTTCCCCTCCCCAGCACCAGGATGACCAGAATTACCCACAGGAGCAAACCAAGGGTCAGGACAGCTCCCACAGCCAGACCTTCCCTGAACCTCAGGCATTCAGCTGTGCCTGAGGGCTGAAGGCAGCCCTGAGGATGGCCACAACGAACCTGCACTTGGAATATCAGTGCTTGAGTGGAGTGCTTTTGGAGGGTGCATCACTTCCTTGGAAACAAACTGGAGTCCTCTACTTTACTCCAGCGAGTTTCCTTGTACCATAAGTTGTTTAAACTGTTTGTCATTATGCATTTCCCACTCAGACAAAAACAGACCACAAAGCCTGAGGCACCAAGGCTGGTAGGAAAACGGAAATCCTGCTCCAAGTGGGCAGAGAGCAGCTCCCTGGCTCTGGGCAGCGCTGGCAGGCCCAGCAAAGGTTTGGGGCAGGAAGCAGCAATTTCTGGCTCTGTAGAAACCTTTCAGGTTTACCTTTGAAATATGACTCCCAATCAGTTCTGCAGGATTTCTGTCTGAGCATCCCCCAGTTTGGCATGCTGAGGGAGGAACCAGGTCCAAACCCCGAGGTCAGAGCAGCAGAGGGCTTCCAGCAAGCCAGAGAGTCCCTTTGGGGTCCCAAGTAGGGCCAGCTCATCTCTTCCCCCGTGCCTCTCCCTGGGCCTTTCAATTTGCCATTTATTACTTTGCCCTAATGAGTGTCGCCATCCACCCCCTAGCTTTAACCTCTTCCCTGCCAGGCTGTGTCTGGGGTTTGCAGGAGAAAGTTGTTTATGTTAAATTGCTTTGTAATCGCTTCCTCCTCCGCCGCCTCCCTTCCTTCCCCAGTAAAAGCCCTACGGCATGTTTGGCAAATCCTCTAAACAAAGAGGAGGGTTTGGAGACCCAACAAATATTTGGTGAACCCAGTGGGGAAATAATGTCTTTTTTGAAGGACGTTACAGCCTGAATTCATAATAGTAGGAAATCAGTGTCCACCCTAGGTAAGGAATTGTCTGCTTGCCGCTACCAGGCATAAAATACAGATGCCCCTGCAGCCACAAGTCATCACTGGGTGCAGGGGGTTAACCCTGTGTTTTCCTCCTCAGTCAAGATGGTGCTGATGGCAGCAAATCTAGGTGTTTGCTGATCTCCAAATACTTGAAGTTGTGACAAGTGGGCAGGGAATGGAGAACATAAAAAGGCAAGAGTGTTTTGAACTCACCTAGGCTGATGAACAGAAGCACAAGGCAATGAAAATCCATTAGCCTGACTGCTCCCTGCAGAGGAAAACCAGGCACACAAAATCCAATTCATTATTCTCTTTCTTATTTAACGCTAAGTAAGTCATTGAACTTTACTACTTGATCTATCCATTTTCTTTAGTAGTAGGGCTGCAGGAAATCTTTCTCTTCTCAAAGGGGGTTTCAAGTTTCTCACTGATACCATGTAAAAAATACTTGGGAGCGTATGAGTAAAAAATAACTGCATTTCAAAGAGAGCTTGAGCCATGCAGATAATGATAATTTTTCTTCTCTGAAGCACAGAACAGAAGAGTGGAGGCCCCTGGGAGCTGGGAGCACCATTGTTCTTCTTCCAGGCCATTATCTGGAGACAGGCTCTGAGATAGACTCTGATGAGGCCATGGGAAGGATTATCTGCTTGGAGTGCTAATGGCATGCATTTGACAACATCAACCTTTTAATTTATGAGGTGCCTTGTAACCCAAAGGCAAAGAAATTCATACCATGCAATAGCCCAAACACATCTGGTGCAATTAAAAATTGCCTGATCAAAGCCCAGCCTGCTCTACAGCCCCACTTCCCTAATTGCAGCTATGGAGAAAAGTCCCACCTTCCTAAAGGCACCTTACTGGATTTTGTACCGTGATGGCAGCGTTACATAATGAGAAATATATTAATGGAAACTATCCAGCACTGAAATCCTTCCAGCCTTTTTATCACCACATTCCTTGCTCCCATGTAAGTGAAGTGTGCAGGAATAAAAGCTGCTAAACATCATTCACCAGCAGACACATTATGGGGTTTGCTCACAAGCCCCCAACAGCTCAGTGGTGCCCATGAGTGTTGGGATTCATACATACACTCAGGGCCAACAGAGCTGTTCTTCCTGGGAAATTATTTTTCCACTGTCCCTGGCTTGTGGCCATGTCACCCTCTTGCATTTGAGGATAGTTTAATGTTGTGACCCACATGAGTTACTCTTTTAGCTGCCCTGGTACCAGTCTCTGTCAAAAGTTTGTCCCATGCCCCATGCTCTGGTCTTGGAAATAATCAGACTTAATTTTTTTTTTTTCTATTGCACCAGTATTTGTAAAAAAAAAAAAAAAAAAAAAAAAAAAACCAAAACTGAATTTTCACATACAGTGAGAAGCTTAATGGCTTAGTCACTCTGCCTCTGGATAGAATATTCAGAGCAGCTTCTGGAAGGGAGGGAAGGTTTGGGTGGCAAGCCCTCCTTTTTCACCACCAGTCAAGCAAAACAATGGGCCAGAGAGGGCTGGTCTGGGTCTCAGTTTCTGCAGCATCACCACTGGACATGAGATTGGTGATCACAGTGATGGATCCAAATCAAGGCTGCTACCAAACCAGATGATCCCTAACCCATCTCTGTTACCTCTGTTTGTGCAGCCTGCTGGGTGAGCTGAAACAAGCCTTGTCTGAAAGGGCTGGTTTCCAGCCAAGGAGCCCACTGCCCCTGCAGCAGCACGGGGAGCAGAGCCAGCCTGGGGAGCAGCGCATGGAATGGGAGTTGAGGGCTGGGGAGGAGAGGGGACAGGCCCTAGCCCTGGCTTGGACAGGCTGATGTTAAAAACCACAGACAGGCATCTCCCCTGTTGCCAGACAGCTGGAACTGCCTGGCAGGGAAACAGGAACAAAACCTCTCCCATGGATGCTCTCAAGGTGGTTCAGAGCACTGCTACAGCACCTGTTGTGACTGGCAATTACTGCAGCACCCGCCTTGTGGTGCACGTGAGATAAAAACCCCAAAAAGCCAGAATATTGGACACAGGCTGTTTTGTGAGCATCCCCAGAGATGCTCCCGTGCCAGATCCAGCCTGGGTGCACTGGAGGGGTGGCTGTCCCAGTCTGGGGACAGGAACCTGCTGGGGTAGCAGCGATGCTGGGGTGGGACTGTGTGTGAGCAGCAGGTCCCACATCATCCTCCTGCCTCCTCCGGGGAGGATCGAGGATCAAGGACTGAGGATCGAGGATTGACGATTGAGGATCAAAGATCGAGGATCGAGGATTGAGGACTGAGGATCAAGAATCGAGGACTGAGGATCAAGGATCAAGGATCAAGGATTGAGGATTGAGGATCGAGGATTGAGGATTGAGGATCGAGGACTGAGGATCGAGGATTGAGGATCAAGAATCGAGGACTGAGGATCAAGGATCAAGGATCAAGGATTGAGGATCGAGGACTGAGGATCGAGGACTGAGGATTGAGGATTGAGGATCGAGGATTGAGGATCAAGAATCGAGGACTGAGGATGGAGGATGGAGGATCAAGGATCGCTGCCTGCCAGGGAGCGCTGCCTGCCAGCCAGCGCATCCCACACCGCTCCTAAGCCAGCTAATTGGGATTTTATTTGATGGCTCCCAAGGGAGCATTTAGGGGAAGAACAGACAAACGCAGCAGCCCTGGCTGAAGGCGGGCTGGAGAACAAGGGGAGCTCTGCGGGACATCTCCCAGTTCACCTGCTGCAGCCCGAGAGGAAGCGCTCCTCCCTCGCTGCACCATGAGAGGTGGCAGTGCAGGCTGACACTCACCTTTGTGTCTCAGGACACCTCTGGGTCCCTGCTGGAAGCCAGGACATCCCTCTGGCTGTCCTGGATGGCTCAAGCCCCTGCCAGGGGGCTCAGAGACCTTGGCACTGAGCCCAAGACACCTGTGAGTTTGATTTTGACCCATGGAGTAAATTACCACCTTTATATGAAGAATTACGACTCAGGAGAGTTTAAGTAGAATAATAATTAGTTTGTCACGGAGTGAAAAATAAATTTTTGAGGTTTTTAGAATGGGGGCTAGGGGTCCCAAGATGGAGGAATTTGGGTGTACCCTGTCCTTCTTCTTTCTTCTTCCTAGCCTCCATGTTCTGGGTGATGCTGGCACTTTTGGATTGGTTTCAGGTAGAAATTCACTGTATAACATAGGTGACAGGTATTGGGAAGTTATTGTAAATAATATACACGTAGGTTTTAGTATAAAAAGATAACACAGGCCTGAGGATGGCCAGTGTGCCTCAACCTGACCTGCCAGACAGACCTCTGTGGGCTGGAGAAAGAATTTTATAGGTAAGAAACAATAAACAACCTTGAGAACAAGAACAGAAGAATCCTGACTCCTTCTTCAACTGCTGGGCTGGAAAAAGAGACTTGTATGTACCTGAGAGTCACTGTGAGCAGCAGAGATTCTGAGAGGTGCCTGCTGACATGCAGGCAGGTGAGAGGGGCACACATCATACACCCAAACGTGCCTGGGGGCACAGAGTGTCCCTGGGGAGGCTGTGGTGGGTGGCATTTGTCCATCACCAGGGTGTCTGTAACCCTCACTGGACCAGTCAGAGCAGGGCTCTCCATCTGCACATGGAAACTTTAGCCCTGAGCACCGTTCTCCCTTCCCCACTAGGAATTGCTTTTCTCTATTCCTTCTTCTTAACAAGAAGTCTCAAAATTTTGGCAGCAAAGCACTGTTCAAATTTTACCACCTGAAAAAAAACCTTTTGTGATGAGCTAATCGTGCTGCACCTGCAATTGTTCCTTACAGTGGCAGGGTCCCCCTCTGAGGGAGGGCAGCTTGCAGGTTTTAAGGCAAGCAGCCTTACCTGCAGCCCTCACCTGGCCCTGCAAAATGGCTTGCTGGTAGCTGAAATACTTATGCACCTAGCAGCTGCTGAGATTTTGAGCTCTTTAGTGTCTCTGTTTCCCTCTTCGGTGAATACACTTAGATCAGACTTTCAAAGCGTTGTGCCAATGAGCTTAAGAGCAATTATCAAAATAATTTTAGTAGGAAGAAGCCAAATATCATGGCTTTGAGAGAGACACTGGGCCAGGCTTGCAAAGGTACATCACTGCCTAGAGACACACAACAGTTGCTAATGGCTAAGGCACTGAACTAGTAAAAAATCCTCATTTAATCTCATTAAGGACAACAGGATTTGGTGCATTACACAGGATCAGATGGGAAGGGTACACCATTACATCTGAGATGCTCTGCTAATCATGCCAATAGCAAAAGTCTGCAAATGGTAAGCTTCTGTTTTCTTCTTTAGGTTGTGAACCTGGAGGTCAGGACTCATTTCCTATCTGTCTGGGAATTTTGCACTCTGGTGCAGCCACCATTAATAACTCTGAGCATCAGTCCTGAAAGGAATGAGTAAAACCAAACCTAGACACTGCCCAGCACCTGGCACAGTTCATACCTGGATTCAAACAGCTGCCAGGGCACAGACAAAAAAAAATTGTTCTGCTGGGTGCTAAGGCCAAGCAGGCAAACATTACCATGAAAAACATGGGGCAGGGAAGAAATAAAGTTAGCCTGTGAAGCAAATGTGAGTACCAAGCTGCTGGTTTTGGTGAACCAGGAAGCTGATTGTCAGTTTACATAACAAACCCAAACTCTGCTCCATTTCCAGCACAGCAGGCCCAGTTCTGCGGCTGGCTGGGAGGACAGAGGATGAGTCAGGGCAGGGCATGGCTGGCAGCCAGTGCCAGCACGCCTGGGGCAGCACAGGCACACCCTGCGCCCCACAGCACCTGCCCACAGCACTGCCACCCATGGGGCACCTCCTGTTTGGCACCACGGAACAGGAGGGAGGCTCCGGGCTGGGGGACAGCTCCAGGTCCAACAAAACTCAGCTGGAGCCACTTGGAGGGAAGGAGGGGGTGCTGAGGGGTCCCATGTGTCCATGCCTGGCCAAGGAGCTGTGTGGCTTTGCATCAGCTGGAAGCTGCTCAGGTGTGCTTTAGTCTGCTGCTGTTATCCACAAAGAATAAGAAAAACTTCTAGGAATGTTTTGGGCATATTTCTGCTGCCAGTCCTTTGGTGGCATGGTCCCATATGGAATGTTTAACCTCACACACTCCTTAATAACCTGTGCTTCCACAGTGCCTCTGCCTGCGTATTCCTCTCCAAACCAATTACACTTTACCAGTGAAAGGCAACACCCACAGCATGGCCAAAGATATTCCCCAGTCTTCCTTTTTGCATTGCCAATCCTGTGTTTGCTCACCAGCATCACCTTTTTTTATTCCTTTTCCCATCTTGGTCACTTTTCCCAGCAGAGTTTGGCAGGCTGAAGTTACTGAATTGCAGGGATAAATCACCTGCTGTTACCATGGGCAGCTGCTCCTGGCGGATGGGCAGGCACACAAACATCTCAGAGGAAAAGCAGATCGATTTCTTCTGCCACATGATTGTCCAAAAATATTGTTGATCTTACATTATGTGTGATTGTTTGTATGAAGAGAAAGAATCCTTACTTCCTCCTGGGCCGTTTGGGAATTTGGCAGGGCCTGAAAGCGAGTCAGTGGTGCATAGGGTAATGCTCCATGGGGAGAGTGTGCTTAGTGCTATTGCAGGAGGTCACATTAGTGCTCTTGACACAGCCAAACAGAAAGTCCCAGCTGAACAATGAGTTTTTAGGACGAAAAGTGAAACGTTAGCAAGGCGTGTACATCGCTGCGAATTTGCTTCATCTTGCTCGTTGATGTGGTGGTAACAGAACTATTTTTAGGTATAATCCTTCAAACAGAACATGACTTCTCCTTTCTGATTAGTACAAAGCTGGCTGCTAGTCAAAGGATAATTATTTCCCAACACATCACCTAACACACACCAGCAAACAAAACACTCATTATTTGAACTATCCAGCACTAACTGTTGTTTAGCAGTTAACATTTTCTCGACAGCTTTAAATAGGACTAATTGCTCCAGCTTCATTAGCAGAGGTCATTTGCTGTTGGTGACAATACTTTTCTGGAGATAGTGTCTCGTATGAGATTAGATTATCAGGTCAAATTCTGCTCCCAGTGGCAATGATGCCTGACCGCATTTGGCCTCACGAAAGTCTGCTCTTCTCAGTTCATAGCTGCCCAATTTCCAGGCCTGCAGCTGATATATTACATGAAGGAAGTAAGTGCACTCCACCAGACGGGAAATTACAATAAATTAGGAAAGTGTGCAGCACAAGGAAGGTTTGCAAAATAGCCACTTCAAGGCTGTTAATAAAATCTCAGCCTCAGATAGTGTTTAGGGGGAAAAAAAGCTGATAAAGAAATTGTCCTTATAGTCGATGACACATGGACCTCCAAGAGGGAAAGCAGCATCTGCATAAGAGCCAGTGCATGCAACAACTCAAACCCCCAGCTGATGCTGTCAAATGCACAGTTCAGATCATAATCCATCTTTTTTGCACATAGTTCCACGCTGCTTGGGGCTATAGACAGTGGATGCTGAGGGCTGCAGTCTCAAGGTGCAGTGGGTTTGCAGGAGGGCTTCTGTGCAGCTCTCACTGGTGGGGAGTCCTTCTGCAGGTCTGAAACAGCCTCAGCTTCCCTGGGCACACTCAAAACTGAATCCAGTCCTTCAAGTTGATCTATTCCCATTCAAACACGTGGAGAGAGGCAGCTTTCTTTTCAGGAGTGCTGAGCAAACACTGCACGGAGCGTGGCCGGCGCCTTGGAGAATCAGGCGCCTTCCCCGTGGAAGTCTCCAGGCATCCTCGCCAAACAATTCTGGTCCTGGCAGCTGCAGGACATTTTCTCTGAGCGGATTTCTGCTTTACCTGTGTCTCCCTTCCCGGCAGGCCCGCAGCTCTTTGCTGCTGCTTTCCTGCCCACGTACATGTGCAGCCGCATGCCTGCCACCTTTTCTTTCTGACTTGCAGCTCCGACTGCTAATCCATGTCTGGTTTTCGTCAGGAAAAAATATTCATCCTGAGTGTTTGACTCGCTGCCTCCGGAGTATTTCAGCTGCCCCACAATGCTTCTCAGAGTATCCTTCTTCCCTGCAGAGAACAGCCTGTTCTGAGTGTGATCCACAGCAGACTGCTCGCCAGCAGCCTCCCCTTCCTCGCACACGTGTGTGCCATATGTCCTGCTCTGTCCTCACTGTTACTGTACCACTGCCTTTTCCACGCCGTGCAAGATGGACTGGCATGCCCTGCGCAGGCTGCCAGTGGGATTACTCCAGCTGTCTATGAAGGCACTCAACGTGTCAGCCTCCAGACTCTTCCAGCAGGTCCTCAACTGGCAAAAATTCAGCAGCAGACAAATCCTGACTGCTTTGCTGACACAGCTGGCCCTTCTGAGGTCAGTGGGCCAAACTCATCCTACCTCAGTGCCACTACACTTGTCCAGGAGACGCATCACCCAGTACAGTTCTTCAGCAGGGCAAGCAGAGCAAGTTCTGGCCATAAATTTCCCACCTAAGCAAAAACGTCACTACTTTTTAAAGCCTAAGGACAGGAGTGTTTGGATAGTTAAAACTGAGTGAGTGAACTGATTTATGAGATGAAGAGCCAAGTCCATCAGGCTGTCCTGCTCCATGCAGTAGGCCCTGCTCTTCCCCAGGATCTAGCATGCTGCTGAGGATGAGGGCAAGACAGTGACTTCTGTCCCCAGCCAGGTGCTGGGATCCTGTGCTGCTCTACCCAGCAGGCAGGAGGGACCTGGCCCTGCCCTGGCTCTGTGATCCACAACATCCCCAAGGAGAGCAGCGCTGTCTCCCCATCCCATCCCATCCCATCCCATCCCATCCCATCCCATCCCATCCCATCCCATCCCATCCCATCCCATCCCATCCCATCCCATCCCATCCCATCCCATCCCATCCCATCCCATCCCATCCCAGACATGCACAGCCAACATCTCGCTGCAGTTGCTGGCATCAGACATCACCATCCAGGGCACCCTTTTGGTCCTGTTGTGTTTGCTATAATCAAAGATAAAACCAGATTTGTTTTTAATCATTTGATGGCAGAACCCACTTCACTTAGCTTCTGATCTGATATCACCCCAGCATTTTAAGGAGCCCATTTCACTGTTATCAAGGAAGAAACCATTAACTGCAGCTCACATCAAACTCCAGTGACATCAATGGAAAAGTATTATTTACTTCTCCAGTCCCTTTATTTTGTATTTGCATAAAAAGAGTAATTTTTTTCCCCCTGAAAATACAACATTAGAAATTGCAAAGGACAAATTCCTTAACTTTGAAAACAAAGAAAAATGAACAACTGGTTTCCAAAACAAACCGTGAGCCACCACCCTCAAGAACTCGCTTTGGGAAGTGCTGTTCCTGGGAGCTGATATTTAATTAAACTATACTCCTGAGTTTAATAAAGCCAAAAAATACTTCACTTTTATTCTGCACTGTCTTTTTTGTTTCTCTGCCTGCCATTTATTCATTTCAGTAATGAAAAACTTTATGAAACCACAAGGACGGAGCACACCTTCATAAAGCAATAAAGGAAGACAACCTTTCGGAGCAGGGGCACAAAGCTGCAACACTTCTGCTCACTGTAACTCCTTCCTTAGATCAATGAAAAATACAACATTCAGTTATCAGACCTGCTCTCAGCATGAGGTGGACCCACTTGTGGGGTGGCATGTAATGCTTGCAGAGATTTCTTTTTACTCAAGACCATTTTAATCTTTCAAATTAAGCGTCCTCTGTAATCTTAAATATTCTGGTCTCCTGACTCCCAGCCATGTACTCCAATGACAACAACAACAAAAGGAAAAAAAAAAGAAAAAAAGAAAAAAAAGAGAATAATATATTCCAGAAAGTAATAGTTCAAGAAAATGAGTATTCATTATCACAGTGGAAACACCTTGTCATTAGCCATTAATTTTTTCCCATTAATAAGGGAAGTCAGTGGACCTCACTGCAACAGGAACACAACCATACTGGGTTTCAAACAGGTTTTTCACAACACTGTGTCAGGAAAAGCCATTAGATCAAGTTGTATTGGTAATCTGAGCCATCTTTGGAGAAAAACAAATGCTGTTCTTCCCATTATAGGCTGGTATTGTTTCAAAACCTATAGAGACACACTTGCTTGTGCTGCAATGGTATTTATTGCACATAGACCAATTACTTACACAGTAGTAAATTGCACCAAAGTATAAATATATTATAAAACACACACAGAGAGAAAAATGGAAATGACACACAAGTGCTAAAATAACAGCAGATTCACGTGGGCATTTGGAAATAAAAATAAAAATAATAAAGTCTCTTAAGATATTTTAATTTATAATATGGATATATTTACAGTACCTTCAAAAATAATATTTAAAAAGTCACTCTCTCGATAAAACTATAACAGATCAGACAAAACCAGAAATCAGGTTCAGGGTCGGTGTTACGCAAACCTCCGTTTCCTTACCAATCTGCATGTGTGTTTGTGTGTGCAAGTAATATCTTCAAATAACTTTACAACTCTTTAACACTGTGCAAAAAACGACTTTGTCGCCATTTTTTAAAAAAATGTGCAGTAAATTTTTGTTGCCAGGCTTCTCCCCCCTCCCCCCGTTCATCTGTAATTACAATGAACAAGCTGCAGAAGGTTCCTCAGCCCCCCCTCCCCGGCCCTTGTCCTAAAACCCCATTAGTGGTATGTAAATATGCTGTTTAATATAAACATGGTCCGTCCATTCCCCTGTACAATATGCACAGTTTGAGGTAGAAGTTTCTCAGCCTGACTGCTATTGTCTGGCCGAAGGAGATAAGCACAGTAACTCACTGCTGGCTGATGCAGAGGGAATAAGCACAAGAGTGTGGGTTGGGTTGTTTTACCCCCTTCCAAAATACACCAGCTCTCCTCACTGCTCGTTATTTCCCCCCTCGCTACTCTGCAGACGAGCAGAGCACGGCTGCTCCGAGATTAAAACTCATCTTGCCAGCGGGTCTGTGTCTCGCCGGCCGCGCTCTGCGCCCGGAGCACCTGCAGCACGGACCCCGCGCCGCCCCAAAACCCCCGGTGCCCTGGGACAGGGGATGAGCCCCGGGGCCGGACCCCAGCTGGAGCCGAACCCGGCCGCCAAGGGCCAGCAGCACCCGCTGGCTCGGCCACCAGCGCGGTCCTGGGACAGCCACCCGAGCGCTGCCGCCGCCGTGCCCGCGACAGCGCGTCTCCCAAAGACAGGCGGCTGCCTCCGGGATGGGCTGCTGGCTTCCTTTGCTGTCCGTTCAGTGGGCTTCCTGTTTGCTGTAGTTTCGGATGAGGTATGTCGTACACCAGTTCACCTGCTTTTATTCCTAAGTAAACACCCGCACTCCCCCTGCCACGGCGGGGATCGTTTCGCTCGGCACTAGCATTACCGTGGGGCAGCTGCCGGGGCTCTCTCCGCTCCTGCGTGTCTCCCTGCTCCTGCGTGCCTCCCTGCCTGCCTTTCCCCCTGTCCCGGCTCCGGCGCGGCCCCCACGCCCCCCCTATACCTTGGACTCCGAGTCGGAGGCTTTGCTATGCCTCTCCTCCAGGCTGGACTCGCTGCCGCCCCGAGTGCCCCCGTTGCAGTCGGACCAGGTCCCGGCCAGGCTGCGCTCCGGGGAGCCCACGGTGCTGATGAGGCCCCCGGGCAGCCGGGCCAGCTCCCCGCCGCCGCCGTGCAGCCACCGGTCGGCTTTCCGGCGGCAGCACAGCAGCCTCTTGAAGGCCTTCCGAAAGTCGGGGCTGCGGCAGTAGATGATGGGGTTGAACGCGGAGTTGGCGTAGCCCAGCCAGTTGAAGAAAACGAAGAGCCAGTCCGGCACCAGGTCCCTGTTGAAGACGTTGACGATGTTTACCAGGAAGAAGGGGAGCCAGCAGAGGGTGAACACCCCCATGATGATGCCCAAAGTCTTGAGGGCTTTCTGCTCCTTCACGGCCATGATGCGGGAGGTCTTTCGCTTGCTGGCCCGGCCGTTGCCGAGGATGGGCTGGTGGTGAGGGTGAGCGGGCAGGGGCGTCTGCGGCTGCTCCTGGCTGCCGTAGAACCGGCCCTCGCACCTATCGATCTTCCTCATCTGCTCCTTGGCCTCTCTGTACACCCGCAGGTACACAAAGATCATGATGAGAAGGGGGATGTAGAAAGAAATGATGGACGAGGCGATGGCGTAAGCCCTGTTGGTGACGAAGTCGCAGCAGCCCGGATCCTGGTAGCACTCCAGCGCCTGGGGGTCGTCATCCCGCCACCAGTGCATCATGATGGGCAAGAAGGAGACCAGGGCAGAGATGGCCCAGACGGTGCAGATGATGCCCTTGGCCCGACCCTTGGTCATGAGGCTCTGGTAGCGGAAAGGCGAGGTGATGGCCAGGTAGCGGTCGATGGCGATGACGCACAGGGTCTCGATGCTGGCCGTCACGCAGAGCACGTCCAGCGAGGTCCAGCACTCGCAGAGGAACGACCCCCAGAGCCAGGTGCCCCGCACCACCAGCGTGGCCCCGAAGGGCACCACCAGCAGCCCCATCACCAGGTCGGCGCAGGCCAGCGAGGTGATAAACAGGTTGGTGAGGGTCTGCAGCCGCTGCGTCCTCCCGATGGCCGCGATCACCAGCACGTTCCCGGCCACGATGAGCAGCACCACCAGGGCCATCAGCAGGCTCATGCCCACAGCCCACTGCTGCGACAGCTCGGTGGCGGGCAGCTGCCGGCTCCCGGGCGGCACGGCCGTCACCCCGGCCACGGAGCGGTTCTGGGGGCCGCAGTCCGGAGGCAGCCACCCATCGCCCATGGCTGTGCGGGGCGCTCCGGCCGCCGCTCCGCACCGCGCCGCGGGCAGGAAGGCGGCGCCGCCGCCGCTGCCACCGCCCGGGGGCTGCCGCATGGCCCCGCGCCGCGCCGCCGGACGGGCCCGCCCTGGCACCGCCTCGATACCGCCCCTGCACCGCCCTGGCACCGCCCCGGTACCGCCCCGGTACCGCCCCGGCACCGCCCCGGTACCGCCCCTGCACCGCCCGCCGCCAATCGGCACCGAGAGAGCGGCACTGAAGCGCCCCGCCCGCGCACCGGCCGTACCGCTGCCCGTGTTCCTGCCCCTATTCCTACCCCTGTTCCTGCCGCTACCCCTGCCCCTATTCCTGTCCCTATCCCTGCCCCTATCCCTGCCCCTGTCCCTGCCCCTATCCCTGCCCCTATCCCTGCCCCTATCCTGCCCCTGTTCCTGCCCCTATCCCTGCCCCTATCCCTGCCCTATTCCTGCCTGTCCCTGCCGGTACCCGGCCCGGATCCCCGTGCTTGCTCTGGCTGCGCTCTGCGTGCCCCGGGGCTGCCGGGCACAGGGCCCCTTCCCGCACGGCACCCTGGATGTCCCGGGCACGGGGTGTCCTTGTCCTGGCAAGGGGTGTCTGTGCCCGGCAGCCGCAGGGCAGGCAGGGGATACGGGCAGGGTGGCCTCCTGCCGGCTTCTGGGGCAGAAGTTACTTCTCTTTAGCCCTGGAAAAAGCAAAATGCCAGCACTGTCAGCATCACTCTCCACTGGAAAGTAATTGCCATCCCCTCCCATTGGATGTCCCCATCAGGGACAAGCGTCGCGCTCGTAAGCCCCTGTCCCCAGCGCCTCCTCTCCCAGCCTGGGCAGCCCCGGAGCTCCTGTGTAAAACCCGCTTACAGGGACGATGCTGCCAGCTCCGTGCAGGGACTGCGGCTGCCGCTCGTCCCCTGCACCTCCCCATCGCGAATCCTCTTTTCCCCATCTCCTCCAGCCCTGCCAGACCAAGCCACTGCAGGGCTGGGAGGTGGGAGCCCCAGCTCCCTTTTCTGGCTTTTCTCTGCTGTGCTGACATCTCTCTGGACTTTTAAAATGTCTGCAGTAGCTTTGACACAGCCTGGTCAAAGCCACGAAATATAGGGACTGCTCTAAGGATTAATGCTGTTAGTACCATTGTTTTGTAATGAGCAGTAAGGTACATGAAACATCAGGAGGCTGTAATGCCCAGATAACCAACAGAGCAAATCCCTGCCCAGGTCCCATCCCCTTCTGTGAAACCTGCTGCTAGGAACTTGTTTGGTTATATTTCCATCTACCTGCTTGGCTCTCTTTTCTGCTCTGAAGCTATAAGACTGCATTTTACTGTTTTAAACTTCTTAAAATAATGTGGAGCAACCACTGAGCAAATGAGAACAATGTCCCCTCTCTCCTGCCTTTTAAATCATTGGCATGTCTTTACAGCAGCACCAAATGTTCCCCACAGCACTTTGGGAGCAACTGGAAGTCGCAGTTATTTTCTTCCCCCTATATATTTATTCTGCTAAGACTGCTCTGCTGTTCCAGCTGGCCCATAAAAATCCCTTCTAGGCTTAGGCTTGATTTACAAGGTCGCAACCTGGGAAAAAAATTATTTATTTATTTACACTGTGTTTATTTAACCCTGACTAAAGGCCACACACCAGCGTGGACCTGCTGCTTGGCAAACCATTCCCTCATGTTCCCATGGACTTTGCTTTGCTGCTCGTCATCTGCTGGACCAAAGCATGACCCTCTTTAGTGGGAAGGGAAGGAGGCATGGCATCTTCAGGAGCAGAGGGAGACATTATGCCAAATGAAAAGCAGAAGGGTTGTTTTCAGGAGTATTTGCCCAGGTCTGGTACCTGTAATTCTGATCTAAAAAAAAAAAAAAAAAAAATAATAATATGAAACCAGGTTAGTGGAGCTGTGGGATAGAAACAATTTTTTCTTTTCTACATTTAGCTGGAACACTTAAAGTAAGTACGAGGCCTGTGGTGCATCATTGCACCAAAACCTTCACAGATGAGATGCTTGGATTAATTTTGTGAATGCATACAGTCCATTTTAGCATAAAATCAGCCAGAAAAAATTCAGATAAAATCTTACATATTTTTCCCAAGATGACACTGAAGCAGTGGTGGGGATACCCTGCAGCTGTTTTACTTGCTATTCCTGGAGCACCATCCATCTGTCATCTGTCCAGATCCATTATTGCTGTAATATCTTTACACAGTTAATAAATACCATAAACTAATAAAATGCCAGCTCTTTGCCTATCAAGCTATCCTATCAGATCCCCAGCAGGAGGTCTCTTCCCACCATAAGAGAAGATAAGCTTAAAGGTTGGAGGACTAAAGGAAATTATTAACAAGTATGCAATAAAGCAGAAGACACATAATTGTGTGTTGCTTCTCCGTGTCTTTGTTGGTTCTACACACATCAATCTGGAATGTCAGATCAGAGCTGGAGCCAGAATGTCTTTGGGAAACAATGCATCTCCAAAGGAAAAAATAAGCAAGTTTATGAATTCTGTACAGAACATCCCTCTGGCCCTTGCAGCACAGAGCAGCCAAATGCTCACTGTGGGCTTAACCCCTTTCAGAGCATTACCTTTTGCAAATCTTCTCTAACTCCAAGTTTCCTTGGTGTTCTTTTTTTTGTTTTTATTTGGGTTTTTGTTTGTTTGTTTGGTTTTGGTTTTGGTTTTGGGTTTTTTTTTTTTTCCATTTCAGACAGCTCTTTAACATGATTTAAATACTTCCATTCATTTGCATATTATTTAAGGATGTTCTCTAGGTCAAGAGAAGAGCTTACAGCACTGAAATGGTTTGTTTCTCCTTGCTCTCCAAATCATGGCTTTTAATGAGCAACAGGTAGATTGGATGAGAACCAAAATGTATTGCATTTGAGGCACCCCGTTGTCATGAGCTGTGAAACCTCAGCATTTCAGGAACTGAAGTGAGCTATGTGGGTGTTTTTTAAACCCAGTTCTTTGAGATGCTTTGTACAGCTTCCAGCTTGTCTTCATGCACCTCCCCCAGTGCAAAGCAGATTCCAAGAGGAGGGTTCTGCTGAATGGATTCTGTCCCTGCCAGCAGCACCAGCAGTGGGGCAGGAGATTGGGAATGGTGCTGGACACTGGGACTGAGCCCTTCCTCCATAGCAGCAGCAGCTAGGGCAGTGGATTTGCTGTGGCCATTCTGCTGTAAGCCATCCCTGGATCTCCAGGGCTGCTCTGAGTGAGCTCTGTGTGCCTCATGATGCCCCTTAGACAAGGATCTTGTCTTCCTTGCGCAGTCTTGGTCCAATTGTGCCTTCATGAATCAAATTCAAGGACCACTATTATTAACATAATTCCCTCTAAAAACATGAGCTATTTGTTCTCTTAAGGCATTTAGCAAAGTCCACTGAAAAGCCTGGAAATCCTCCCATTGATTTCAGTGAGCCTCATGTTGTAATTCCTTCTCTGGAGAAATAAACCACCTAAAAGCAAATTAAAAATGCATTTGTTGTCCATTTTTCTTCCTGATGTCTTCCTTAATCTCTTAGCAAACTTAGCATGCAGCTGGTAAATCATTTTGTGTTTGTTACCTGGACAGCTGACTAAAACCTGCAGGAAAGTAGGTGAGAAACAACTCTGAGAATCCTCATGTGAAGTGATCAGGCTTCACCCTCTCCCTGCTGGCCCGGGAAGAAGTCACCACTTGGCTCTTTTCACACTGGACATTTGTTGTTAGAGAAATAGAGACATGATGGAACATTGCCACAAGATCCATGTCTCTTGCTTTTAAAATAAACATCTTGGCTTTGACTTGACGTTTATTTTCCATAAATGCCTCAGCTTCAATTTGGCATTTCAGCAGCAGCAGGGAGGCTGTTATCCTGTGACAACACACAATTCCATTGACATTATCTCCTGAGCACGTGTGACGGTGCTCCAAATACTGCATGTAGTTGATTTCTGTTAAACAGTATCAGAAAAATATAAAGCAAAGGTATCAAAGAACAGAATTTCCATGGGGATGCTGCATACCAGTGTGAGCTACCTTAGGATGAAGCACACCCTGAGTTTGACTTTGGGGGTCCTAAGCAGTGAATGCTTATTAATTCCTCTTCACTCAAGGGCTGTGGCTGATGTGATGGTTAGCATGTAGAGGACTGAGCATATCAATGTTTTGAAAAGCCCCAAACCAATCTGAACACACATAAATAAATCCTGATGCTCTGGAAGACCCTGTCACAGCAATGCAGCTGTTGTTCAGAGTGTTTTTGTCATCAGGAGACTGTCTTACAATCATGCTGATTCATTAATTCCCTTCAGGTGATAAAAGAGATGCAATACGTCTTTCTGTCTCTCACACATTGAGAAAAGAGTGCTGAAGAGCAGCCAAGTCGTGTTTCTTGTTTCCTGAAATCTGTGTTTTGTTGTTGCTAAAAAGTCAAAATTCAGAAGAAGGCTGAGTTTGACCAACACCATTCAATTCTCCCAGAATGGACTTTATTTGCAATTTGGATTAATATTAATCTGGAGCAATAATGATGTGCTCATTAATTCAGATTACAACTGACTGCATTTGCTCAAGTTTCTGGGTATTCCTGTCTGCATCCCCCTGTACTTTTTTGACATCCTGACTCCTCTACAGAGACACTGGCACTGTGAGAAAAGGCTGCCTCTTTTTTAAGCATCAGCAATTCCTGTGAGAGAGGTGGCAAAACATTTTACAGCAGGCCAGAAAACCCTGCAGTGGCCAGAGGCTTTGTTTATACAGAGAGATTGTGGTCAGAGATGACAGCAGAGGAGTGATGACTGAGTCCTCTGAGGTTTTGTGTTAGTCTATTTCTGCTTCAATGCATGCTGGCTGCAAGAAGTTGCCTTATTTCTCCATCCTGATGCTTACCCATCCATAGGATGACAGTAGCATGCTTTGGGAAACTCCATTTCACATTTTACCTGGAAAAAACCTGGTGCTTTAAAACCACATCTTGAAGTGTGGGCTCGATGAAAAAGGACAGCAGCAGCATTTGGGTGTCCATGCTGGGTGCTGAAATGTGGAATTCAGAGAGCATTTCCTTCCCCTTCACATCATGGATAACTAGAGCACATAAACAAGTGACTGGAATGTTCAAAAAGACTCATTCAGTGTTTTTGGATGTGTGAGAAATCTGCATCTCTGTTGTGAATGGCAAAAGCCTGATTTGAGCAGCATGGCTGAGGGTAAGCTCCAGCTGGCTATGATGCTGGGTGATGGTTGAGGCTGATTTAGAGGTCTGGTCAGCCCAGTGCTGTTGGCTGAGTGTCTCCAGATGTAGCACTGAGGCCTTGGGTTCTGTAGGGACATGGGTTAGGGCTCCCACTGCGAGAAAATACATTCTGGATTTTTTTTTAAGCAAGAAAAGTCAGTTGTGGTTCATGCTAACTTAGGGCAGTGCCATGGGAAAGATCTCTGAAGAGCTGAGATTGTGTCACTACATGTGGAAAAGTTAAATAGTTCCTTTTTCTGTGGCATTAAGAATGCTTTTAGAAGGTTTGGGAGATTCTGAATTGCAAATTTTAATTTTCAAAGCTATATTTTTGGCAGTTTAAAATATTCAGTGACAGGTTTTTTCAGTGACTGCTTTTATTTGCTGCAAATAAATACAGGATTAGCTAAAAGAGGAAGAAATAGTAGGCTGCATCAGTGTTAGATGGGGGTCTTGCAGAGCCATGCAGGGCTGCTATCAAGTAGCATAAGAAAATATTTTAAAAATCTTGGGAAAATATATTGCAACAACTTTAATTCTGCATTGTTCTTTTTTTCCCCTAACCTGTTGCTTTATTCCTCTCTGATAAATGTCTTTGATACCTGCTTCTGGAAACTGCTGAAGATGTTTAAACCTCCTTAACATCAGCCTCAGATGTAGCCAATTCCTGTCACAGAGTGAAAACTGCTGGGCTTCAATCATCACAGAATAAATGGTTGACTTGCACCTACCTTGCACGTGGGTGAGCTCACCCCTTACCAGTTAATGCACTGCCCTGACTTGCAGACCAGCTGAGCCTCTGGCAAGTGGGGAAGGAAAAGTGCTGGAATGCTGTGGTGCCTCCCTCTAAACACATTCCCAGTGTTTACAGCAATGCTTGCAGTAACACATCTGCTGCTAATAACCTCTTCTGACTGGCTGTGAGACACCTCTGCTGACCATCTCTTGGTGGAACTGGATTCTTTGGATTAAGCTTTTTGTCACCTCTGCGTCTTTTGCTTTTCAGTAGCTGTGGACCAGGGCATGCACCTTTTTTATTTATTCAGTCTATCATAAAATCATGGCGATAAATTGCCTCACTTTTCACCTGTTTGCTTATCAATTTGTAATTACAAATTAAATTATGATACTCCAGCTCTGCAAGTAACATTTCTGATGGAAAATCTCCTTTTAGGTACCACCTATTGGGAAATATCTCTTCAGTCTGCATTTGGTAACAGACAACTGGTATGGTAAAGTGCTCAGCATTCCCCTCTTTCCCGGAGGTAAAGTGGATAAACATGTGTTCTGTACTTTTGGAAATCTGGTCAGAATTTAAAGCTATATATCTACATCTTTCAGCAAAATAATTATGGTCTTAAAATGTAGTTTTAACTAGGGGGAAAAAAAAGCAAGCTGAAGTGACCCTTTAATCAGTGAGCCTTCCTGTCAGATTCCTCTCTAGTTTTGTTCAATGACTGATGAAGCAAGGTTAATATTGAGTCTTATCTCAATTTTTATTGAAAGAGCCTAATTTTGAAGTAACTTTAACCAGATCTCCCTTTCCCCCATCCTCTTCAGTCAACAAGACATTTAGTAATATACAAATACCTCACTATGGCTTCAAGCTAAATTCATTCATGACCAAGTAACATAAAGGACACTTGCAAGAAATTCTTGATATGCCTGTTTTTTATATATAATGTTTTTGGACAGAAAAGGAGATTAACCTTTTTTTTTGTTTGTTTTTTTAAGGTTTTCTCTATTAGCTGTTAGACTTAATGCATATAACTCCCTCATATCTGAGTAGCAAAATCTTGCATCTGCCAACAAATTTGTAATGCATTAGTAACAAAGCCATAATTGTATCTAATAAATACTCTCTTTGCTCTCACTGGGCTTTTGTGAGTCTGAATAGCTGTGAACCACTTTGCAGTCCTCATCTGAAAGGTCTCCTATAGACAGAATATTATGACTATTTTAAATAGAAAAGCTGTTATTGAGGCACCCCTGTGTTCAAGCTGTTCTTGACAGTAACCACAGGCTGCTCACTGCAGCCTTGCAATCTGAAACTGCTAAGATTGTAGTTAGCTTAGCTGTTGTCACTCAGCAAACACCTTGTACCTTATGATTTATTTATCCTTCTATTCTGCAGACTGTCCAGGAATGAGTTTGGGACTTTTCATACATTAATTATGCATAATGATTTAGGGAGATTGTTTATGCACACACATTTCAGGCCTCTCTGAACTCTTTGCCTTCCTGGTGTCTTTGTGTACTTGCTGTTCCCCATGCATTGTCCCCAGGGCCCATGGATCACTGCAAACCACATCATGTGGCATTGCTTTTGTTCCCCAAAGGATGAGTCTCCAAGGCATGAGAGGCACTTCTGGCAGGAACACAGGAGGGCTTCTCACATGAGCATGAGGGCATCTCAGTGTTCCCCAGTCCTAGGCACCTCTCATCCCACTGTTTCTGAAATCACAGGTTTTTGCAGACTGGCTTGGCGTTGCTGTCAACTTTTTACTTCAGTTTCTACTTGCAGTTGTCCTACAGAGGAGTTGGTATTTTGAATGAGGCGGGAGAATGACTGAATCTGGCCTGTGGTACAGGAATGCCCTCCTGCAGACTTAATCACATTCATTAGGTGAAAGTTAGGAAGGGATTCAAAGGGACAGACAGGAGAAATGACATTTCCCAGAAGGAACATTGCAAGGTTGGATTGTTACAGGCAACTCCAGCATCTCCATTGGTGTTTGGCCTGTGGGATTGGTGCCTCTGGTTGCAATGAACTTGTCTTTTCCTCTATGCCCATTTCCTGCTCTTATTGCTCTTGGCACCAGTTACCATGCCATGAAAAGACATTCTTGTGGGAGCAGGACTAAGAGGGCAGGGCCATTGTTTCTGCCTCAGTGAAGAGGTCTGATATCCTGACGTGCTGCAAGGCCTCTGGGAGCGGTGGCTGCGCTTGCACAACCACCAGGAGCAGGAGATACATGCAAGACATAAAGCAATCCCTCTGCTCTACTGAAAATAGAGTAGCAAACAAACACCTGGCATTGGCCTACTGGCAATGCCTGTGTCCACATTTAGGTGCCAGCTTCTAGAAATATGTGAGCCTAGTGGCACGATCCCAAAAGCAAGCAATGAGAACAAGCAGAGGCCTTGACACTGGAGCTGGAGTGGAAAGGCTGAAAGAACTGGGTTTGTTTACTCCAGAGACATCACTAAGGGGACACAATGACAGTGTAAAATGTTCCTGCAAAGAAGAGAGGAATAAACTGTTCTCTGCTGGATACAGGAGGAAAAGGAATGGACATACATTACAGCAAGAGCCATTTAGGCTGCAATGGAGACAGCTGGACTCGAGTCTGGGAAGGTGGGAAGTAACTTCATGCAATTAAGTGAGGTCTCAGGTTAGGAGCATCACTGAATTTTAGGGTTTAAAATTCTCTCACATGTAATAAAGAGAAATGTGAGTTCTGGCTGTGCTTCAATTCTCTTTGAAGCAGCTTTTTTCTCTACATTGTCTAATGAGGGAGCCCAGCTTCCTACATTAGCCAATTCATTTAAGTGCCTGAGGTTAAATGGGATGAGTCTGGGCCTCAGTGACTGGCCTTTAGCCTGTGGCTCATCCTCAGACCCTGTGGGTCCTGTGTCATGGTCTCCAGTTTCTGCTTTCACCATTGCCTTTAAACTTCTTTGATGCAGGGAATCTTTGCTTCACAAAAGCTTGAACAACCTTAACATATTAAGGTTAACCTACACGTATTTTCTGTTCTTCAGAAAAGTTTAGCATTTGTTTACTGTGCCAAACTCTTTAATTATTTGCCCTTTGAAAAGATAAACATGATTTTAAAGGCTTTATCAGCTAAACCATTTTCCTTCTAGAATAATTGATAATGAGTAGCATTTTGCCTACTGGGTTGTATTCCAGTGTAAGTCCTAAAAAGTAGATCAGGGAAAAGTGGCTTTTGTCTCAGTTTTCAAAGATTCTTTAGAAACACCATGAAATAGTGTAAAAAAACTAGAAAAAGATGCCATAGCAACACCATAATAACCTGACTGTTCTTACCAGGTCAGAATATGTAGCACTAACAAAAGTTTATCTATAACCTCATTACTGTGAACTAAGGAAGTTTTGAGTCATCCTCTTGGTTATTTAACACCAAACACTAGCATCTCCATTGGTGTTTGGCCTGTGGGATTGGTGCCTCTGGTTGCAATGAACTTGTCTTTTCCTCTTTATGCCCATTTCCTGCTCTTATTGCTCTTGGCACCAGTTACCATGCCATGAAAAGACATTCTTGTGGGAGCAGGACTAAGAGGGCAGGGCCATTGTTTCTGCCTCAGTGAAGAGGTCTGATATCCTGACGTGCTGCAAGGCCTCTGGGAGCGGTGGCTGCGCTTGCACAACCAGCAGGAGCAGGAGATACATGCGAGACATAAAGCAATCCCTCTGCTCTACTGAAAATAGAGTAGCAAACAAACACCTGGCATTGGCCTACTGGCAATGCCTGTGTCCACATTTAGGTGCCAGCTTCTAGAAATATGTGAGCCTAGTGGCACGATCCCAAAAGCAAGCAATGAGAACAAGCAGAGGCCTTGACACTGGAGCTGGAGTGGAAAGGCTGAAAGAACTGGGTTTGTTTACTCCAGAGACATCACTAAGGGGACACAATGACAGTGTAAAATGTTCCTGCAAAGAAGAGAGGAATAAACTGTTCTCTGCTGGATACAGGAGGAAAAGGAATGGACATACATTACAGCAAGAGCCATTTAGGCTGCAATGGAGACAGCTGGACTCGAGTCTGGGAAGGTGGGAAGTAACTTCATGCAATTAAGTGAGGTCTCAGGTTAGGAGCATCACTGAATTTTAGGGTTTAAAATTCTCTCACATGTAATAAAGAGAAATGTGAGTTCTGGCTGTGCTTCAATTCTCTTTGAAGCAGCTTTTTTCTCTACATTGTCTAATGAGGGAGCCCAGCTTCCTACATTAGCCAATTCATTTAAGTGCCTGAGGTTAAATGGGATGAGCCTGGGCCTCAGTGACTGGCCTTTAGCCTGTGGCTCATCCTCAGACCCTGTGGGTCCTGTGTCATAGTCTCCAGTTTCTGCTTTCACCATTGCCTTTCAACCTCTTTGATGCAGGGAATCTTTGCTTCACAAAAGCTTGAACAACCTTAACATATTAAGGTTAACCTACACGTATTTTCTGTTCTTCAGAAAAGTTTAGCATTTGTTTACTGTGCCAAACTCTTTAATTATTTGCCCTTTGAAAAGATAAACATGATTCTAAAGGCTTTATCAGCTAAACCATTTTCCTTCTAAAATAATTGATAATGAGTAGCATTTTGCCTACTGGGTTGTATTCCAGTGTAAGTCCTAAAAAGTAGATCAGGGAAAAGTGGCTTTTGTCTCAGTTTTCAAAGATTCTTTAGAAACACCATGAAATAGTGTAAAAAAAACTAGAAAAAGATGCCATAGCAACACCATAATAACCTGACTGTTCTTACCAGGTCAGAATATGTAGCACTAACAAAAGTTTATCTATAACCTCATTACTGTGAACTAAGGAAGTTTTGAGTCATCCTCTTGGTTATTTAACACCAAACACTGCCTTGCGGCAAAGATGCCCTCCCCAGAAAAATTGCACTGGCCTAAAACTTTTGAGGTTTCACATTTAGAAAAATGGAGGTCCTTCTTAAATGCTCTATATTCTGGTTGTTTTTTGCTTGTTTGTTTCCTGGTTGATTTTTTCCCTTGAGCTTTTAGGGTGTGCTTCCTTTGCCTTTCATGTTGTAAACCTGCAAGAAAAGAAAAGGTGAAGGTCTTCAATGAACTTTGTGGAGCTGAAACTGAAAAAAGCATGGAAATGATATTTCAAACTGGAATCAAAACACTTGCATTGGAAAACTTCTGCAGCATGACAGAAAATCTTTTACATGTCATATGTTATAGCCATGCTTCCATGGTCCATTCATGGCAGGAATGAAAGCTGATGGAATGACTGCAAAGCATGAGGATGGTGATGGTGGTGGTGATGATGATGATTCTAAGCTGTCTTCTCAAGTCTTTCCTCCTGTTGTCCAATTTTAACCAGGGATGACAGATGACAAAAGATCTCCAGTAGAATAATCTCCTATCAATGGTACTGAAAATGGTATTTGGGTGGAGTGAAGAAAGCCTACCAGGCCTCACTCACAGAAAGGCAACTGCAGAGCTGCTTTCACAGCAGATATCCAAGAACCCACAAGGCAGAAGTATATTTGAAATTAAGATCCCCACAGTTTTAATTTTCAGAGGAATAATTGCTGAAACTATATGTGGCTGGAATTATGGCACTTAGAGACTCAATTTCTCTATTGCCACCTACTCCTCATCCCCCAGCCCCAAGTACTTTGAACCCCTTCGCTTCCTATCGACAAATTAAATCTAAAGAAAAGTTTAAACACCCCCTGGGAATTACGTTTCTGTGTTTGTTCTCTGCAGCCAATCTTTACTTCATACTCACTGCAGTTATTGTTGCAAATCAGGACTGACTTTTTAGTTTTGATTGCCAGCTTAGCCAGGTCTGTTTGATCCCTTAGAGTCAAACACTGTTTTTCTGCCAGCTCTACAAGCAGCGAAGCTCCTGGGCTCAGCTAGACAGTAACTGCTGCTCTCACCCTGCTGTAGAGGCATGAGCTGTATCAGAGCACAGCCTGCTCCTGCAGCTGCCTTGGCTCCAGAGGGGTGTTTGTGTCACTGAACTAATCACATATGGCTCGGACAAGAGGCAGGCAGGAGCAGATAAGGGGCTGTTTTTGCAGAGCCCGTTCTTTGTCCATGGCCGTGTTTTGGTGAATGAAATCATTGCAGAGCAGACAGCAGTGTGACTGAGCAGGAAGGGAGCCTGGTTGCCCCTTCGTTACAATCCCCACTTGGTTATGTGCTCCCAGCCTCGGACATTTAACCCGTATGTGGCCTCTTCTCTGAGCAGTAACATTTTGTGTGAGAACAGGGGCGTGTTGTCTGGAAGTGGTGAACTCTGATACCTTTAAAAACAACATATATACTAAAGAGGCAGATACTTATGAAAGAGGAGCAAAACCTTCCCCAGCATTTTTCTCATATGTGTGACAGAATAGGAAGAAATAGAGCTTTTTTCTCTGCAAAATTTGTCCCTCCAGTATGAGTGGGAAGCCAATAACTTGGATATTTTTAGTCTCAGTGCTATGAGCTGCTTATGGCACAGAGTAGCTCCAATACAAAATTATATGCTGTTTTTCTTCCCTGGGTGCAACATAAATAAAACAGAAGTTTCTTAGCTAGGCAGTTCCCACATTTGTTGGTTTGGTGAGTGGAATGGAGATGGTCTGTCTGTGGGTGCTGCCCACCACACAGGGAGCTGATGCCCAGCAGGAACCATTCCCAAGTGAACTATGGTTTTCATAGTGGTGAACTATGGTTTGCCCTGCTGGGCTTGAAAGCAGGTGTGCCTTCAAGGGAGGACCTGGCTTTGAAATTTTAATTGGCTGCATGCTCTTAATTTCACAGGAAGATGATTGCAGGAAGATGATTGCAGGAAGGAAATGGGCTAAGGTGAGCTGTGAGGGGAAAGAGAATAAGCACTGTGAGAGAGATGGCAAACCTGGTGTGCTGCTGGAAAGGATTTCTGTGAACACGGATGGGGAGGAACTTCTGTACAAGGGAGTGTGCCTAGCGTGTAATGGGAGATGTCCTGAAGAATGGCTTTGGACAAGATGCCTGAACATAGCAGCTGAAAAGAAGGAGGAATATCAAAAAAACTCCCTGCTAGTGTGATCTAGTTGGCTGTGGAGCAGTCTTAGAGAAAAGCAGAGATCCTGGACAGATCACAAAGCAGAACATGAATGTGATCAGTTGTGCTCAAGCAGAAAGGTTCAGAATATTCCTGCCTTTGGAATTCAACATAGCAAGGACTGTCTCCTTCAAGAGAGAGATGACACTGAGACTAAAAAAGACTAGAGATTTTATTTTGTGCAAGAAGAAGACCCATGGATGGGCTGATCCACACAGTTCACTAAATATGTCAGGCTGGACTCCATTATTCCTTATTGTTGATATGTCTTTCCTAGAAGCTCAAAAATATGGCTTTTCATCAATTAAAAATGTTGGATGGAGTTTTAAAACCTTGCTCAAGAGCCACATCCAGAAACTCAGGCAGCTGGCTGGATCTGAGCACTGGGTTTTGACTTGAAAGCAAAGAAAACCCTCCTAGGAACTGAGAGATCTATTACTATCAGTTTGTCTTTTGTCTGAAATGAACCATTATCTGCTTCCTTAGGATCAAAGGTAAATAATTCATGAACACAAGAGAGAAGGAAAAAAAGGATCCTTTAGCAAGAGAACTGCACATTTTGAGGCAGCCTGTTGTCAGGTCATGGCATGGCATTCCCATGTCACTGATCTGAACAGGGAAAAAGGCTTAAACGGGGAAAAAAGGTTTAAAAAATGAATGAGCTCAGATTTTTTCAGAGACAGCCTTGCAGTGACGAGCACACAGGGTCTCCAAGCTGTGACTGTTGGATTTGTCCACTGTCCCTTCAACTCACCCAGCCTGAATGGATGGAGAGCACTGTGCTGTGGCTCACACTTAGCATGTGCAATTATTAGCACTTTTAACGGATTCTCTTCTACATCTCTCAGTTTCTCACCTCTTTTACATTCTCAAGGCATTAGACTGTATACATGTTTGACCCACAGGTTCTTTTTGCACCTCTCTTGTTTGGGTGGGTTGAGAGTGGTGTTGCAGCCATGCAGAAGAGCCAGTTTGCAGGTGTTAGGTCAGGCTGGAATAGCTTACCCTGTACTGCCGTCCCTCAATGCAGATAGGAAAGTTTGGATCATCTCATCAATAACAAATTATTTGTCTCTGACTATGTTTCAAACTCTGTGCTGCCTTGCTCCTCAACACAGTGAACTCAGTCAAGTGTTTATGGCTGTCCTGGTTACCTTTCCCTCACTGCATCAGCCATGCAAAGAAACCCCCATTTTTTATCCCACTCATTGTCATGACAACACGTGTGTGTGCTGCTGCTTGTCATTTTACAGCTCTAAAGCTGAGGAAACAGCACTGCTGTACTTCAGCCCTGTGAGCCCCAGCACTTTGTGCTCTGGGTCTGCCCTGAGCTCATTTAAACTCCTGCTTACCTCCCTTGCTCTAGGGAAACCAGGAGGAAGGGGCCAAACTGCTAAAGCATGGGTGGTGTCAGGATGGGCCAAAGGAGGAATGAAGGGAAAACAAGAAGTGAGATAAAGCTGCAGACAAACCTCTTCTACTGTAGCACTGATACACAGGATAATTCCTCCCATCCTCTTCCCACTTTGAATTCATAAACTCGACAATATGTTTAGGTAAATCCATTGCCTTTCAACTTTCCCTTTGCTGCAAGATATTAAAATTTCATGGAAGAAAGGAGTCCTACTTTCCAAGTAACTTTTATATTTCTTATCCTCAGATTCTCCATTGGTAACTGAGGAAGCAATTTTAGCCTACTTTAATATGGTGTTTGAGACAGGGATTTTGCTTCCATGGGCAGGGGTTGTCTTCTGATAATGGGATCCTGGCTAGCACTATATTCTGGCTGGTGTTCTAAGAACTAAAGACCCCATTTAAATTATAGAAAAATGCCAGTGATTATGTTGATAAATAGGACAATCCCAAAGGGTTTTAAATAGCACTTCACAGCTTTGACAAGCTGCCTCAAAATTTCCTTGCAAATGAGAAAGTTAACACCTGGCTGGGAAATTTATTAAAATTGCAAGCGTTAATTTGCTTCTAGCTTGACTTGGATCACTCATCACCTACAAGAAAATTGCACAGAGAGATTTGACCCAAAACACTGAATTATTTGAAGAATACTTCCATTTCAAGAGCATCTGAGCTGGTGAAAATGTTACTGAAAATAATTATATTCTTTAGAATATATTTAGAGCCTACCTTGATGCTACAGTATTCTCCAAAGTGGTCTGACGGACATCTCCAAGGACTTCACTTGTAATCATTGCATGGAAAGTTCCTGCTACACAATTATACTTTTTTTCCTGAGAGAACTAGTGCCTCTCCTGGCACTTGAAGTGCCACAGCAAAAAGCACTTGAGACCACCTTCCGTGGCAAAATGAAGCTGTGCTTGACACATAATGATATATAATTGGAAGTGGAGTTATCCCTGGGAAAAGAATATGCAGACTTAACCTTCCCTCCAAACTACTCATGACCATAGGACTGTTTCCTGCATTACTAAACAGAACAAAAAGATTTGTGCTACTTTATGGCCACCAAAAGGGGACTGAAAAGCCTTTCAGACCCTGGCAAGTGAAAGACACATGATAAAATCTGTATTTAAGATTAAGACAGATGGAGTGCCCTTCCTTTGGCCTGATCCAGTGAGGACATGAATCAGTCATGGCTCTGAGTTTCTTTAACTGATTTGGCACCTCCACCCACAGCTGCTGGGTTGGGGAGGATGCTGGGGTGCAGTACCTGCAGCTGTCCCCACCTCAGCTCTCCTGGCTCCCAGCCACTGCAGCTCACCAGGGTGACAGAACAGAGCAAGGCAGGTGGATTGCATCTTATGGTGACTTCCCTGCCATCCCTATTTTCTGTAATTGTGTATAAATGCAACAGAGCACATAAATGCCCAGTACAACTGTCTGGGTTGAATTTCCCCAGCCCCCACAAGTCCTGCCCCTTCAGGTACATGACCTAACTTGTTCCTGTGCCCCAGGGACACACACATCACCCCAGCAGATCTGTTCACATCTTTCCAGCTCCCTCCCTCTGCTGGGTGAGGCCATTTGTGTTCCAGGGCTCACAGATCCTCCCTCCCAGCAGCTGATGTTGCTTCAGCATGAAGAAAAAACTAAGTGGGTTAAGCTTGATTTTAATTAAACATTTCCTGCTTTCACAATGGAAGTGGAAAACACATGTGGGTGTCTCCTCACACAGTGTGAAGGACAAAACAGTGCTTTATAGGAATGGTGTAAATGTTAAACCCTTTGGCACATCTTGTCCAGCTCACTTTCCTTTGAACTCAAGCTGGGAGGATGTACTTAAAATGTTTCCCTCCTGTGTGTGTCATAGAGTCCTACAGATGATGAGGAGAAATGAAGGTTCATGCAGGCTCTTTCAAACAGAAAGGATTCTTTACAAAAAATGGTCTGTTCTCCCTAGTTCCTAGCCCTGTAAGGAATGATAGGATGTGGAATATCATCCAGATTCAGTCTCAGAAAAAGTTGTGATGCCTTGATTTCAGAATGGCTGTAGGAATCAATTGTTTCCTGTAACCCTGTGTGTACAAGCTGTAAAACTTCTACCTGGGCAAAACCATTCATGACTGCAAGATTCTTCTTTTGCCCTGTGGCAGTCTTGCCACTCTTGCCAGTATCTGGGACTACATCCAAAGGTGCTTTTCTGAAACAAGAAACTGATTTAGAGGCAGATACTCAGGGGCAGACAAATAGCAATCACAGCCTGATTGAGGAGATGGGCTACAGGTGTGGCTCAGTGTGACACTTTATAGGCTTGCAAATCTCATGGAAATGGCAAGGAACTCTCCCCTGGAGGTCTGTAATTCCTAAAAGATGTGGAGTTAGTGCTTGCCTCTATTGCATTTTTGGCTCAAGTGCCATTTCTGAACCCAAGCTCGTTGCTCATGTGAGCTGGCAGTGCTCTGGCACTGGGCTGGAGTGAGCTGGCCCCTGGAGCAGAGGGATTAACTGGTGGCACTGAAGGTCACTCAGGGATGTTTTCCTTGGACTGCTGCCTTCCTCTTTCTGTGGAGCAGCCCTGTGGGCAATGAATTAAAATGAAGACGCTCTGAGGAAGCACATGGAAAACACCCTGTTCTCCTGCACACCCCGTGATCCTGCACAGCTTGCGTGGATGCGGTTGGCTCCAACTCATTTTGGCTCTGAGAACCCAGGCCCAAATTCCAGCATGGCAACCATGGAAAGCAGGAGAGGAGGCCTCATCTGGCCAATGCTCCTCCTCCAGGACAGAAGCAGCTTGGCCTTTGCCATTCTCACCCATTCCCCACTCCTTTTGCAGAACCTCTTGTCATGCAGATCCTGTGGCATCCTCAAGAAATCTGCCGCACTGCTTCCCTACAACTTCAACCAAAAGGTTTTCCCTGCTCTCTGGATTTCCCATGTTGCAGCTGATGCTTCAGCCCAGATGTTCCCAGCCCCATCTGGAGCAGTGCCACCCCACCAGCCTTAGGATCCAAAGCTTCCAGCCTGGGCAGCCCCAACTGCTGCTCGCCTTTTTACAAAGGGACAACATGAAACTCAGCCTGTAATTCAGTTTCCCCCTTTCTCCAGTTAGTTTAATTATTTCTACTCTGCTGTAGTCCCTCCAGAATTATCTTTTTCCTACACTTGTGGGTTTTTTTCCCTATCTGCCAAGATATTTTGGCATTTTAACTATGTTTGGTTTGCAGCCCTTCTCAGTTTAGTGGCCTCTGCAACTTGAGTCTCTCTTGGTGGAATTGTGAGGTTTGAAATCATCTGCAGAGCAAACCTCTGAAACTGGAAGTGAATCTGACATCCAAATTGTACAGCTCTCCTGGAACCCGAGGGGTTTTGGCTGAACTTTGTCTTTTAATAGCTTGCATTAACATCAAGGGCTACAACTGTGGCCTGACACAAAGCTATTGTTGGAGATGTTTGCACTTTCCTAATAGAATATAAATGTTCTCAGAAAACAAAGCTCCAGTGAAGCTTCATTAGAGCAGGCTAGTGAAGCTCAGGGGATGGAAAGAGTCACCAAAGGCTTTCAGGTATGAGCTTTTTTTCCTGTCTGCTTGTAGGTTTTTTTTGACTGCCCATATTATGATCTTGGCACAGATAAAACCCCATTTGTGTGTGATCAGGAAGCAGTGCTTTCTAGCTCATTGTTGGACTCTGCTGCAGGGCACAAAAGCATATTTCTTTCTTCTGCATTCAGATGGATGTTCCTGAACAAGGTGGATTATACCCAAATATTAAGAAAACGACTTCCAAGAAGAATTTCTATCCTTCCTGGTACTAATCTTGATTTTACTCTTTCTTTAATTTATAAAGGCTATTTACTATTACTCTGACAAGGTTTGGTGAGATGTGCAGCCCTGCACTATCAGGCAAGAAGAGTTATTGTGACAGCACAAGCTCTAACACCATCCAACCAGCCCATCAATCACGTTTCCCAAAACACCCAATGAAAGAAAGCAGTATTCTATCCACTTCCTCACTGTTTTTACTCAGAATGAGCAGAAAATAGATGAGTCTTTGTGAGGCCAAGCAGACCGAGCCAATGCAGTCCTGACTGCAAGCTCCCTGCCATGGAGACAGAGCCATTGCAGGGGCAGATGATGGTGGCATTATGGTGACATTCACTCCTGTTAACAACGTCCCCTGGGCTCCAATTTCCCTCTCAGTCAGGCAGGCCCAGGGACAGGGACAAAGATCTGAATTCTCCTCTCAGGTTACCCTGTGCGTCTCCTTGCCAAGCGGCTGAGGAACCTGACTTGGAAAACAAAAATTGTCAGAGCTCTGTTGACTTCTGTGAAGTCAGGATAAATTGAGCCAGCACAAGCTTTCTCAGGACTCTTAGGAGGAAATATAAACTTGAGGATTACTGGGAAAACTGTACTGATATTCACAGAAAGGGCTAATCTTGAATATGATTGGCTAAAGGAATTGCTGGCACTAGAGAGTAGCTGAAGTTAAGAGTCTGTCATGGAGAACAATCTGTCCTGGCTCATCCTGCTCTGGTTATCTTGAGAGCTGTGGGCTGGGGAGATGATGCTGACCCAGTCCCATCTGGCAGGGCTGGCCTGGCTGTGTTTTGGTGCTCTGGAGACAGCACTGAAGGGGCCAGCTCAGGAAGCCCATCTGCCCTCTCAGATCAACTTATCTCTCCTTTTAAAACTCTCTCCCTTGAGCAGTTTTCTCTTCTGCAGAAGGCAGCAGCAAATAGATGGAGGGAGGAGGCAGGAGACATGTGGTGTCTGAAGGCACACAGGCCTTGCCCATGGCCCATCAATGGTTTTAGTGGGGCTGAGGAACTGAGGCTGTCAGGGGCCTTGGGAGGAGAGAATGGGAGCAGAGGAACTCTTGCAGATTTCATTAGAGTAGGGCCCACTGAGGTCAGTGTAACACAAACACGGGCAGGGATAGCTATACTCCAAATTAAGATGGAAAAACAAAGGCTTAGTAAATGTCCTGAGATAGCCCAAGTTCCATCAGAACTCAGAGGCAAAGCCAGGAAGAGAACTTTTCCAATGATTGATGGTTCTGTTTATTTTTTAAAATTATTAAAATCTCTCCAACTCCCTATCCCACAAGTTTCTGGAATCTGATGTAAAGAAAACATTTAATTTCAGTTTCAAGCATTGTAGGATGTTCTAAAACCTATTTTCTTGAACAAAAGGGAATGAAATTTCTAAATGAAGACCTATTTCCAGCTGGAAACCAAATGTTCTGGCTGGAGTTGCCAAGAGGAAAAATTTCAGCTTTCACCATTTATTGTGGTTTGTTATTCATGGACAGTTGAACACAACTGAGACAAATTCACAAAAGGTTTACGTTTGCTGACAGGTCTCCTCATGGGTCCCATCATGAGGGGCTCCTTCAGCTGTGGCCTGCCAGGACAACTTGCTTGGTCTACTGTTCTCCAGTTGGCACCTGCCTTTACAACATTGTTGACTTGACAAAGGAGCAGCAGTAGACAGGAGCCCCTGCATAGACTTTTGTAGACCTTTCTAGACCTGGGGGCTCTGGAAATCCAAAGAGCTGTCTCTTCTGGGTGTGTTTTCAGCGGAGGTTGTCTGTGTGAGCTTGGGCTGTGGTGTATAACCCATAGCCAAAAAGGTGCAGCGCTGGAGTGTCTCATTCAGAGGCTGCTGTGGTGCTCAAAGCTGATTTCTGGATGGGTGGAACCTGCAACTCAAGAAGTCTCCAGTTTGCTGGAGTGTGTCATTCTAGGGGAATCTGCAAGCTGGACTACCCACAGGCTAATTTAGCTATTCCGCCACTTATTCTTTATTCAATGAATGTCTCCTTTCAAAAGGAGGTATTCAAAAACCTTCATCTTCTTAATCCAGGGAAAGGAGAGATTAAAGACTCAGCAACCCATATCTTTATTAGCAATTTCGTTATTAAATGATTTTTAAAAGAGAACATGAATCTTTTTGTCACAAAAATGCCCCCACAGTGCTAACAGAAACTTATTATTCTGGATATTTGAGTAGAAGGAATGTTCAGCAACTCTTTGCAGGTGCAGGTGGCTTGACGGAATTTAAAATGACATAAAACTGTCTCCTCCTTTAGAGAAACCTTAAAGCTATTTATAGCTACTTATCTATAATGTTGTAGCCTTTCCTGGCTGTTTATAGCATCGTGTAGGGCACCACTGGGAGTTGGCATGGTGCTTGCAGGGAGCAGAACATGAGGATGTGGTTCTGGTACCGCTTCCATTCTGCAGCACGCTCCTGCACACACAGCTCTTGTGCCAGGTGCCTGCCAGTACAAAAGAACAAACTGCCTGGTGTGCCTAGAGCATCACCCCTTCACATCAGCAGGGCGTTTGGGCTCTGTGCTTCATGCCATGCCGCTGCAGGGTAAGTGAGGAACCTCCTGCAGATGGGAGAGAGAAGCCCTGCATGGCACACAGCAGCTGCAAGACGATATAACAAGAGTGCATTAAATTCTGTATCAGGCTTTCAACAGCTTCAAGGGTGTTCTGTACATGCTCCTGGGCGTTTTTGTGTCATAAAAAAATAAATCAGAAAATTGAACGGAACAGGAATCTTCATCTCTGCAGAGAGAGCACAGAATCTTGAAAAAGGGGAAAATAGGTTAAGTTGTATGTACAACAACTGTTTAAGCTGCTCCCTGTCCAGGAAGAGGAGAAACACAGATTTACACTTTTAAGCATGAACATTTAATTTGTTAAGTTTTTTTTCCTTTTTTTTTTTTCTTCCCCTCTCTGTAATGCAGAAGGACCTTAAAGCAGAGGAATTGAACCTGCTGTGGTGTCCACTGTTGTTTTCCTTCTGTGACCATTTTGGGCAATGATACAGATAAACAGAACTCACTGGAGTCTGGGTTTAAGCTCCTGGCTCATGTTCCCAGGACTTTTGCCAATCTTATGAACTTTGCCCTGAGTTTTGTTTGGAGTTTTCACCCACGATTTGACAAAATGTGAAAGGTATTAATGATCTGATCTGCTTAGTGCTTTTCATCCAGTGTTATAACATGAAGCTTCATAAGCAAAGGGACAAATTCTTTTCATAGTCCAGATCCTTAGCACACAAGTCAGCTTTCCTAGCACAGGAGTTGCATGGAAATTGCTGCCATATTCCTCTGATTCTGCCCCTTCTTGTGTCAGTCTGGTTCACCTGTGCTGCCTTTGAACTGTCAGAGCTGCTCCAACTTACAGTGCCCTTCAAAGGCAATAAAAGGCCAGAAACAATTCAGTCTATGAGCAAGCAGAGGCCATGCAGTTCCCATAGCCTCCCACAGATAGAAATTCTCATTTTACTCCTACACAGCTGGGAGATCATCCTTTCCCTGAAGCGACCCCCACAAGGCTAGAGAGTTGTAGCAGAGAGAAACCAGGGCTTTGCACAGGAAAATCCAACCTTTATTTTCTGGGAAATTAAAAAATATACTGATGTTTCATTTAAAACTCATAGAGTTTGGTTAAGAAATTAGGCTCGTTATTTCTCAGCTTTAGGGAACAGATTGTACATCTTGTTAACCCCATGGGTAAGCAATCTTGAGTTTGCATCTCTGAAATGTAGTTTGTTTGGGCACTCAGAGACTTGCTTTCATGGTGAATACCATGGTCATTTGCCACTTGCTGAAAAAAAAATCTCTGTTAACCTGTTACCAAGAGGGCAAAATCCAGGTATGTTTCTCATGTTCTTATTTTTATTGCCCAGTCAAGTAAAGAGCTGACATTGTCCTAAACACTGGTCACAGCTGCTTGGAAAACTTTTTATTCCCAGACACATTCCTTGGACAGCATTGCTGTAATTCTTAATAACAAAATACTCTCAAAACTTCTTCTGAGACATGAGTAATACAGGCAAATCCTACTATTTGCAGTTGCAGATAAACCTAGGAGGTAAAGCCTCCTAAATATCTGGAAATTAGCACCATCTGCCTTCTGAGTGCAAGGAAATGGGACCTGCAATGGTTGATGCTCTGCTCAGGTAATTCAAATCAAAGAGCCCTGCAGGAATGGCTCTTCCTAGGCAACAGTGGCATTACAGTGATCCAGACCTATATTATTTTTCTTTCCTTTAAAGTAAAGATGATTCAAAGATATCCTGGTGTGTGAGAATAGTTCAGAGACGTGATGGGCCTTCTGTGAAATGTTGTGTGTAGATGTGAGGAAATTGAGACTCCTAAAATCAGCAAAAGTTGGTGTGGCACGAAGCCCATGCTCCTGGCAGGACTTCCAGCAGCTTCAGAGAGCTCTGGGATGGGGACATCCTCACAGAGCCCATGGGGAATGCTGCTGTGGGATACAGAAAGGGAAGTGCTGGGAGTGCTCCATGACAGATCATTGATTTCCTGCCCTATTTCCCTGCTTATCTGAACTTCTGGGCTCACTCGTGTGGAGAAAATGGGGGAAAATACAGTTGGCACTTTCCATTTGTTTCAACAGCATTAAAAAATAAAATCCACATAGTCTCAGAATAGCAGAAATGGTATCAGAGAGTTTCCAGACAGAAGGAGCTATCTGTTTTAGGCCCCATTACATTTAAGTGGGCTCTTTTCCCTAAAGCAATTCCCTCTCTACATTTTGTTCAAGTTAGCTCACAAAGTGGAGGTGTTTCCCCTGTGCAGCACATGCAGCAGAGGATGCTGAGAGCTCATTAGCCCTAAGTGCTGTGCAGCTTCACATCCATCAGCAGGCCAGGTGCTTTTAGCAGAATAACTGCACTGTTAGTCAGGAAAAGGAGGCCTCACCAGAAACGAGCAAATACTTAGGGAGATGAAAAGATAAGATTTGAAAGTGGGGTCTGGAATAGGACATAAGCGCTGTCAGATATGAAGAGGCACAACAGAGATTTGTAGGGAAAGGTTTGGAAGGTCCTTCCAAGTCTCCAAGTCTCCACGAGGCCCAAAACGAAAGGGCCGCAAGACCCAGCTGGGGACTGTCATTGCTAACACAACTCTTCAAACTCAACAACTCTTCCATCAAATACAAGATTCCTTGTCAATGAGTTATCTCACCTCCACTGACACTGTCTTTGCATAAACAGCACTTTATGCAAGCAGAAAAGTGTGCTGTTTATTAATGATTATGTGGGTGGTGACATTTTTACCAGCACCAAACATCCAACTCAAAAACTCCCTTTTCACAACAGGTTTTTGCTGCTGGTGTCTTGAAGCTGTTTCCCACATAATGTTAAGCTTTGAATTTCTTTCAGGAATAACTATTACCCAAGTTTATGTAACATCAGCAGTCTCAGGTCTTTACAAAGGAGCTTGAAAGAGTTTTAAAAGCAGGACTTGGCAGAGAGGGAAGTTAGATTCCCTTCAAGTCTACAAACATAGAAGTTCTAAGAATGCACATATGTATTTTCCATTCTTACAGCACTTCCCACCTAATGCTGAACTCTGCCTGACTCCCTTCTGTTAATGAAGAGTTATTTCCTGGCATATATTTAAATCCATATAACAATAATAATAATAATTAATAACAGCCAGGTCTAGAGATACTAAGAAGATTAATAAAGGATTAAGGCTATTTCTATGCAGAAGGAGTAGAACCCATGAATCTTTAACTGTAAATCTAGATCCAAGCACTTATAAAGTACCATGGATATTCTTTTGGTCTGTGTTTTCCACGGGAAGAAAGTAGGTGCCACACTTTCTGTGGGGCTGATGGCTGAGCATTAGCAACCTTAGCTCACATTTTTATTAAATGTGCAGTGGCAATCATGCAAGATGCTTTTGGTGCACAAAAATTGTTTTAAAAGTCTGTCCCAAATAGTTTTCTGCCTTAAGCCAGTTTACAATGAGGAGGAGGAGGAGGAGGAGAATGAACTGAATTCAGCTGTCACTCTTAGCAAAGTGTGGCTGGGGACCTTTGGTATTAAGGACTACAGCAGTCATTAAAAAACAAGCAGTCACAGTCCTTCCCCAAAACACTACTTCTGTGACTTTTTGGATTGCAGAGAAATGTAAAAACATCATCTATGAAGACAAAATATAGGGTTTCTAAAAATGCATTTTGATTTTCTGTCAAATTTTTGATGTGCAGAAAGTGTGAGGGGACAGGCAGCACATTTTGTCTGCGTGATGTCTGTATAATTACTGTGCAATTAGGGGTTTTTTTGGTCATAGAATACAAGCCCACTTGGAAACACTTTTGCAATTTCTGTTGAATTTGTGAATTGTGCAGTGGAAACTGAGTTACAACAACCTGTAGATCTTAGAAAAGCAGCAAGTGTGTTTTTCCCATCCAGTTCTATTTATAAAAACACGCAGCAGCTGGTGAAAAATGAAGTCTGTGTCTCTCACACTGCCCCAGAAGTTGTGAACAGCAGCTAAATGCAATCCTGACAAGCCACAGAGATGCTGCGAGCCAGAAGCTGCATCTGTTCACTTCCACCCTGTGAAATTGATGAGTATGAAGGCAGGGAGTGGGAAATCTCTTCTGGTCCTTTCTTTGCTGTTTGTTCCAAGGAAATGATGGAGGAAAACCAATTTCCTTAAACTAAAGAGGGCATTTTGAAGGTGGGAGTGTGACAGGACTGATTGTCTTCTTTCTGGCTGAGGATTTTGAGTCTTTGGAGTGGTGCTGCAGGAAGCTAAATTATTTCCACTCTTGCAACACTGAAACAAAATTAGAACATAATTCAGAAGTCTTAATTGGGATCCCAAGTGGCTGTTGCCCACACAGCTTTGAATTGGCAAAATCCTCAGAAGAGCACAGGAACACAAAGCAGTGCAGGAAAGCCCATACGGTATCAGGAGGATGACTTTGGTCTTTGCCTCACCTCTTCCCACTGACAAAAAAAAATGGAAGGTAATTTGCAGTTTTACTTTTCATTAGCTAGTCACTGTTTGCTACACCTAATCTGTAATTGATGGCAAGGGTGGTGCATTCTGCAAAGTTAAAATATCACTTATTTCACTAATAACTGACTTTGCAAAGCTTTACAATGTCACTGCCCACCATTTAAAAATATACAGGTATCCTGAGTGCTCCTTCAAAGGGAAATCTGAAGGTCTCTGTGGAGCTACAATAATATCACTATCATGATGTTTTAACTGCAAGACATGAGAAGTTGAACCAAAACCCATTGCCCTTCTCCAATTTAAAAAAAATGTTAATATGAGTTTATAAAAATCTCACATGACTCACTGCAGTTCAGGGCAAAATTTATATCCTGCAGACAGGATATAAGAGAGTTGATAACATTGCAGTTGAGCTATTTTCATCTCAGTGATTCTTTTTGCAACCTGGGCCTCTTTCTGCATTCAAACAGGAGCCTGGGAGCCTGGCATGCTGTCACTCCACAGCTCCCTGGCTCTGCTGCCAGGTCTCCAGGGCATCAGGATGTGTAGTTAGAGGGCTAATATGATAAATTCAAGAAAACTCACAATAACCATAAAACCCGTGCCTGACACTGTGGCCTTGCTGTGTTGTGCAGTCCTTGTGCCAAATCCCTGCACCTCTGTTTGCCTCTCACCCACTCACCACCCCTTGGATAAGCTTTTCATTAACTCACCTCAGCTCTGGCTCTGACGGCTGACAAGTGCTGAGCCAGCTGCAAGGGTTCCAAAGGCATTGCTGATATCAGAGCTGGCTGATGCACACAGCTCTCATTGTGCTGTGGGGAAACATCACAGGGAGCTGACAGGGACCCACTGCCTCATTGGCCAAAGCTGCATCAGGGTGAGCTTAGCCTGGACATCAGACAGCTTTTCCCTAGAGAGAGGGTGGTCAGACACTGGAGCAGGCTTCCCAGAGAGGTGGCTGATGCCCCAAGCCTCTCAATGTTTAAGAAGGTTTGGACAATGCCCTTAACACACTTTAACTGGGTCAGCCCTAAACAGGTCAGGAAATTGGATTGGATAGTTGTAGGTCCTTTCTGACTGAAACACTTCTATTCTATTCTATTCTATTCTATTCTATTCTATTCTATTCTATTCTATTCTATTCTATTCTATTCTATTCTATTCTATTCTATTCTATTCTATTCTATCCATTCCATTCCATTCCATTCCATTCCATTCCATTTTCCATTCCATTTTCCATTCCATTCCATTCCATTTTCCATTCCATTCCATTCCATTCCATTCCATTCCATTCCATTCCATTCCATTCCATTCCATTCCATTCTTTCTTATGCCTATATGCCAAATAAAACTAAAAAGAGGCTGTGAATGCATGATTAAGCATATGTGGAAAATGTGCTTGTGCTCATGACTTATGTTGAATAGAGAAATTTGTTCTCTCCCTGGCTACCTGACATCCAAAGTACTCATTTTCCATTTTTCATTTGCAACATGGAGACTACTTTCTCTTTCCTTCACTTGTAGTTGGCTTCATGGTGTCTTTTAGTCACAACTAAAATCATATGGAGATGCACAGTGAGATGCTTTAATTCGACATAAACTTCTCACAGCTTGACCTCTCAAAGATTTGGTACTGACTGAATTGTGCTGACATGTGGGATGACTTCTGCTAACTGGACAGCTGAAGGCTTGAAGGAACCTCAACTCAGATTTTCACATGAGGCTCTGACACATTAATAGTTGAGAATCCATCCCCACAAGCTGTAATTCCAGCCAAGGGCTCTGTGTAAGGGCCACACCAGCCCCTCAGGCTGTACCAGTCCTGTAGAACCCCAAGATGCCAGAGGAAATATCAGCTTTCATGTTGAGTCAGTGTCAGCTCAGGTTGTGCCTCTCCATGAGACTCCACCAGGAGCCAGAAGGAATTTCCTTGCCACTTTGTGTTACTAAAGGACAGTACCAGCCAGACTGACTGGTGTTAAGCTTTGTGATTTAAGGCTCCAGTTTGCAAATGCACTTGTCTATTTTATACACAAAATCCCTAGGACAGAGGAGCCAAATCCTCCTCTCCCCCAGTGTAAACCTTGTACCATCCAAGGTGCCAGAATTCCGTTTTCTTTGGATTTGTACTAGACAAAGCAGCATTTGTTCAGTGCTTTTCCTGTCTGAGAGTTATTTCTTTCTCCTGTTTGCTCCATCCATCTTTGGTAGGAGTTTAATAGAGTCAACTAAATTAAAAAAAAGAAAAACAGCTTCTGCCCCAAACTACTCTAAACCCACCAAGTGTCCTAATTCCTTCACCCTCTCACAGTTCCCCATATGGTAATATTAATGAGGGCAAACTCCTAGGGGCTTAAAAGGCAATCACTTTTTACCAATTAAAAGGAAATTAATTTGTCAAGTGGGCTGACAGGGAAGTCAATCCCAGCAGCTCTGTAATCCTACCAGGGCAAGGTCCCAACTCTGGGGCAGCACTAATGTTGAATCTGCTGAGTTTATTACATTGCTGGTATGTCAGACTTAACTAAAGAAGGAAAAAAGAATAGAAATTTATGTTGGCATCTGCCTGCTAGAAAGATCAGCAGTAGAGCTTAGGCATTAAGGAGTAGAAAAGAATAGAAAATAACCCCAAATTGATATTGCCTGGATTGCTCATTATAATTCAAGAAGCTCCCTCTGGTCTCCTTAAACCTCTCCATAAAAACCTGACACATAAAAAGCAACACACCTTATGGCTACAGATGATATTCTAGTGCTGCATTTTACTCCAGAACAGGAAGGAACCAGAGACTGAAGATTTCTTTGACATTTAAGCAGGCTTTTAAATCATAATTGGGTTCTCTGCAGATAAACTTCCTGAAGATGCAGCTGAACTTGCTTTTTTAAGGTTCTCTGAGCACTTCTGGGAGTGGGTGTCATTAGGGAGTCCTCATGTCATAATTGTATGAACACATCCTCTAATTATTGTCTGACCCTTCTCAGACAGAGAATGATTCTCTCCTCCTTCAAGGAGAATTAAAGGTGCAGAGGAATAAAGTTACTCCTCTGGATGACACAAGGAATCCACAAAGGAGTGGGAAAGGAGCCCACAGTTCAGCGCTCTGCATTGGTCTGGATATTATTGTATTTTTCTAGAACATATTTTTTTTTAATGGGGCAGCAATGTAATCCAAAAGCAGTCAAATCAGCTACATAAGCTATCTTTGATGGGAAAGAAAGGACTTTTATTCTTGGGACTTCTGCCATGCCAATTACCTGAGTTATTTTCTAGATCTTTTCATCTATGTGCCTTGATCTATGATACTGTTTTCAGCCACAGGAGTTTTCCTACATGGATGAAATATTACCTTGAAACTGTACAAAATCACACTTCCTATAAATGGCAGAAATGGATTCATTGATACAAAAACTAGATTGGTTCAACAAGGGTTCTAATATTTCAGCCCACTGAAAAGTACATCTTGTCTTTAAGAGAGAATTTACAGCAAATTTGTGATTTAGTCCTCCCACAGCATCATATATAACCAGCTGCACATGGGAAAATTCTCCAAAGGGTGACAAATCTTTTCTTGTGGTAACTGGGAAACCTTTCACTTCTTAGCATTAGAAGCATGGAGAAAAGTTCACACAGAGTTTGGTTTACTGCTGAAAATTCAACACCTCCTTGATATTTGATGCAATTTTTTCGCCTGTCACTGGGATGTTTTGGATGTGAAAACATAAAATAGAATAAAATGGCTCCAGAAGCACCATAAATGGGCATAGAGAAAGGATTTCAGTTTGTGCAGCGGGATGTTTGCTGGATGAAGGCAGCATGTGCAGCGCTGCAGATGATCTATGAGAGGAACCAGAGCCTAAAGAGATCTGGAGATAGAGGGAGGGAGCTTTGGAGGAGCAGAGAGGCAGGTATCAAAGCAAGCAGCCTGGGAACACAGAGCCCATGTGAACAGCTCCTTGTCTGCCTCGCTGGCACTGGGGATGGAATCACGCCGGAGTCACACCGACACTGGCAGCGAGCACAGAAAGGCTTGGCGTTCCCTCTCCTTTACTGGAAAGGGATATCATGTGGAAATATGGCAAAAAAACCCCCAAAAACTGTAGGCAGCAAAGGACAAGCCAAATCCTGAAATATTAAAAACACTTTCCTCCTGAAATTTAAAAGCGTACCACAACTGGAAAAAGGAGAAAACAACTTTCAACTGATCCAATGAATGATTGGAAGGAGTGAAGAGCTGCAGAGATACTATTCATTTTCCTTCTCTTTTTAAAATGTAATTTAAAAATTCATGCATATCTTTAGAATGTGCAACTAAACCAGAACATAAATATATCTGACACTGCAGTCTTGCTACTTTTAATCATACTAGAATAAGCACAGGTCTTAGATTCTTGGGGAAAGGGGGACTTCACAGAATTGCAGAATGGTTGGGGTTGGAAGGGGACTCTGGAGATCACTTTGTCCAATCTCCCCTGCTCAAAGAGTCACTTAGAGCAGATTGTCCAGTCTCTGCTTCAAGTGCCATGTGAATTTCTGTGATGGGGATTAATACCAGCATAAGAGTTTTCATCCTATTTCTCACTTGAGCCTTCTGGTCCTTTTTTGCCCCTAAACTCTGCTGAGATAATCTGATGTTCTAGATCAGCAGAAGGAACAAGAATGACAATGCACGTGAATGATGTTTTAAGACATGAAAGAAAACACAAATCAGCTTTTAAAGTCATTACCTCTGAATTTTCAGCATGTGAAGCAGAGCATGCTAGCCCTCAGATAATTTGTTAATTTGTTCTTATAAAAGCACACAGAACATTTAATTCTGCGTCAGCCAGTCCAACTTGCTCCATTTACAGCATCAAAGGGACGTGAACTTGAACCTCAGCTGGAGCAGAGACCATTCCAGATAGTGCCCCAAGATTAGGCAGTGTTTTGAAATCAAGTTCAACGTAAGCCTTCTGTTCTCTGTGGAGCAAGTTATCACTAGCTCTGCAAACAGAAAAAAGATATCTCATGTTTCCCAGAGTAAAAAGGGTCTCACTGACTGAGAATCCAGCCAAAATCAGAACAACCTCACTGTATATCATGTTTATTTCAGCTGTATATCTTGGGGTAATGAAGTAATCACTTTTGCATTGGGCAGAAGCACAATATTTATACAGTTTCAGGCAATCAAGCATTTATGATGTTACTGTAGATGCATACATCTTTCAGAGGCAGAAAACATACAGCACACTGAATATTTTTCCCCACTTGAAGCAAGATGAAAACTGAAGAGGCTGAAGAGCCATTGTATTTTAAATACCATGAAAAGGATTGGTGCTTTTCACATCTATATTTAGCAACAATAAATATTGCACACAGAGATTCACAAACCTAAAGAGGGTACTGAAACCCTCTTGTGCTCTTGTAAGAAACACAGCAATACCTGTTCTCTTAGCAAGGAAAAAATGCAGCAATGTTTAACACGAAGCAGGAGACGTAACAGTTCCCCAGGAAACTATCTTGTGGTTAACACAGGTATTAAAAGACAGGTTTAATTCATAAATCCTGTTAGAATCCCACACATCTCTTCTTTTTTATTCTAAAGGTCATGATATGACTCAAAATTTCTTCACATTCTTACTCAATTTGAAAAGAGTAGTTGTCCAAAAATCATCAGCCAGGGGCTTTTCCAAGGAAGAGAGACCCCTAATCTGCCTGTCTCTGATATCTAACCTGAGCCAGGCCACTCAAAGCCCTGGACAATGTGTGCCAATCCATGTGATGGTGCATTATCTAGCATGCTATGACTCCCACAGATCTCAAAAAATGGGTGTCCAAACACCTTCGTTTTGCCTGGATGCAGATGAGGCACTTCCTTGCATGTCTAAATTAGTTAAAGGAGAGCTCAGAATCACAGAGGTGAATCAGCACTGCCAGGTGTGGTCGCTTGTTTTCCACCTGCAGGTATTCAAGTGAATACACAAAATTCTGGATGTGCCTCCCAAGGTTGCTGTCAAAGTAAAGGAGTTGTTCTGAGTAACAGCATGAAATGAAATCTTTACTAAATTTAACCAGGCATGTTGTTCAGCTATTCAGTTATTCTGGGTTCTGCTTCACCTTTGCTCATGCACAGAGGTGTGACCAGTGTGCCTGGTGACTCACACCAAGGGACCAGAACAGCACCAGTGAATTACTGCAGTGTTTACTGCAGAACTTGCCAGAAAGGTGCCCCATTCCCAATTTTAGATAAGACTCCAGCTGCAGTTTGTAATGTGATATCCAATTGCTCTGAAACCTGAAAAACTGACTTTATTAAGCTTGTCTCAGCTAAAAGATGCTATTTCCCTATCTTACACTAGCTGAACATCCACACGAGGCTTTTATTATTGCAAGACTGTCAGAAATCTCTCAGCAGGAGCAGCAAATGCCAGTGGACTGTAGAAGTGAACCATCCATTTCTAATAGCATGCTGAAGGAGTGTGATAACTTGTTGAGTAGCTTATCAGGAAACTTTCTTACATGATAAATCTCTTCAGTCATTCAAAAATATGGAGAGGCTGAAATGGTCTGGAGAAAACAACTTGTGTAATGCAGCTCTTCCCAGAGCCATCAGATGTTTCAACAAGGTTTTTCCCTCTTTATTACCAGAGCAGTGCTACAACTCTCCTGAGAAGACTCGGCACACCAGACCCAGGAGCAGTGTCATTGTGAAACAAGGGTACCAGGTGAAACGTTTTCCATTGTTCCAGGTACTGAAACAGCAAGTTTCCTGCAGAGAATATTCTGGTTAGATGCAAAGACACTTTGATTAGATTTTAATTTGAAAAATGTTTTAAATTAACCTAAATGGTGGTAATAATCCTCTAAAAAGGCAATGGACTGAAAGTTATTAAAACTGTGAGTATAAAGCTAGGTTTATCTTTAGGCTGTTTCTTAGGGAGGTGGCACCTGGATTCCTCTTAGGAGGACAACTATATCCACAGATGAAAAAGAACTATGGAATTTTTCCAGAAATGTCCAGAAAAGCGTAAAATATCTGACATTCCTAGTGGTTTGGAAATACACAATGTGCCCTTTTCTATTCTCTTTCTTACGGATTATTAGTAAAAATAAGTAATTTTGAATCAAAATTGATATGGTAGAAAACTCTGTGAACTGCAGAAAGGCTACTCTGTGACTCAGTGTTTATGGGCACTTTTATTGAGGGATCCCTAATTGCTCTCTACAATTACCTGGGAGGAGGTTGTAGTAAGGTGGAAGTCAGTCTCTTCTCCATGTAGCAAAGAAATGGCCTCAGGCTGTGCCAGCTGAGGGTTAGATTGCATGTTAGGATTTTTTTTTTACACAAAGGGTTGTTAAGCAGTGAAACAGGATGCCCAGGGAAGCGGTGGAGTCACCATCCCTGGAAGTGTGGATGTGGCACTGGAGGATGTGGGCTTGTGGTGAACATGGAGATGAATAACTGATGAACTTAAAAGTCTTTTCCAACCTGAACAATTCCATGATTTTGTGATTCTAATGTCTCCACGCTTCCTCGATCTGGGCTGCTCTACACAAATGTATCTGCTGACAGAAAGGCTGCTCAGGCAGAGCTGCACAGGTTTGTCCACATCAGCCAGGTGCAGCTGAATTCTTCTTTTCCTTTCCCTTTTCCAACAAGGCCACCGTGGAGCTGCTGCTCCTTGTGACCATTGCATGGCTCTTTTGCATTCCATGGCTTGTTGCATGCTTGTTCCACCTTTTGAGGTGGAAGCAAAGCCTACTCATCCCTGAGTCTGCTGTGGAACCTGTGGTTTCATAACTTAGCAACTTCAAACAGAAACAGGTACGGTCCTGCTCCTCTACCTCCAGCAAAGTGAACAGCAAGTGCCTGGATGGGCAGGGACTGGGCTGAGACAATCAGGTGTGGAAAAAAACACCTCTTTGCACCCCTTCACTTCATTCACTTCATTCTTTGATTTCCCAATCCCACCCACATTTCTATGTTGTCCGAGATCTGATCAGTCCATTAAACAAAATATTTGATTTCATGGATAAACAACTCAGTGAATAGGTTTTTAAGTGCTGTGAAGGATAAGAACATGGGACAACAGACTCACCATTCCCAACATTTCTACAGCCCTTAGCTACCTCTTGTCTTCCTGTGTTTCTGTCTGAATATTGGCTTTTGCAGTCAGCCTAACAAAGTTAGAACTCAACTCCCCGGCACTTCACCATTCTGAAATGCCCAATCTCTTTTCTCTCACTTTTTCTGATTTAATTTTCAGTCACCCCCACCCCACAAGTGTGGCTGTACCAGTGAAGACCAGAGCCCCCTGCACAGGTACCACACCTCAGCTTTTAAACTCCCCCTCTGTCTTGGAGTTCTTACCAGCTACATACACGAGGCAGATAAAGGAAAACCAGTGGACAGATGGTGAGCTCTGCAGTGTGGTAGGATCATGGGTGAATTCAAGTCCTCAGTAGACCCTACTTCTTCTTCTAAATGCATTTTAATTTAATTTAATTTAATTTAATTTAATTTTTATTTTTAATTTTAAGTTTTAAAATTATTTTATTTATTTTATTTTATCTTTAATTTTTATTTTTTTATTTTTATTCTTTTTATTTTTTTATTTTTTATTTTTATATTTATTTTTTTTTTAATATTAATTTAATTTATTTTTTAATTTTTATTTTTTACTTTTTACTTTTTATTTTATGTTTAAATTTTATTTTGTTTTTTTTTATTTTTATTTTTAATTTTTTAGTTTTCAATTTTTTTAATATTTTAAATTTTTAAATAGATTTTATTTTTATTCTATTTTTAGTTTATTTTAAAATTTAATTTAATTTAATTTAATTTAATTTAATTTAATTTTTTTTAATTTTATTTTATTTTTCTTGCAAGACTTTATTCAGCCCTGATGTTTTCAGCTGACTGTAGCTTGAGTTTTTGCAGCATGAGTTGAACAAGTGGGAAGACCTAACCTGAACTGAGAGAAAACTGTCACCAGTGTCAGTGAATCACACAGACATAATTTGCATTTCAAGCAGACCTGGTGCATTTATCTGCTTCTTAATGAGAAATTCACTGGAATGATGCTGTGTCCGCCTACCCAGCCCCCATGGCAAGGGGCTGATGGCACTGGGGATCAAGGTGAGAAACTTTCTGCTGCATGTTGAGATTCCTGCTTGTTAAAAACAAAAGAAAAAAAGAAAACAAGTCTGGGCTTTTCATTTTAACTGAAAAAATTGTTCCACAGAGGAAAAGGAGCAGTGCTGACAGTCCTCAGGGCACATTTTCCCATCACACCTATTTACCCTTCTCCTGCCCCTCCAGGAACAGCAGCAGGTGGCCTTGGACACCTCGAGCAGGAGGGCGTTTGGTGGCCATGCAGTCCCTGCATTTGGGAACAAGGCTCCCATTTCCCAGAGGCTGTGCTGTCAGGGCAGCAGCTTGGATGCCACCCCCTGTCCTTATGGTCAAGGGTTGTTTTCATCTCTGAGCTTTGTTGGATTTACATAAATTCTTAATGGCTGGCTGGCTGTATTACAGAAGAATTTTATCAAACATTTTTTAGCAGAGGAGCTGAAGGAAAAAGGGCAGGAAAACTGAAGTTTCTGTCGCCTCCCATTAGGGTGGGCAGCCAGAGGTACAGGAGGGAGGGAGGTTTGGGCTGCCAGGAGGTCCCATCCCAGCCAGTCCAGGAGCAGCAGCCCTGTGCCCCCACGGCTGTTCTCTCACCACCCCTCCAGGAACTGCAGCCACCCCCAGTTTCCTCCCTCCCCAGCCCACTGGGAGTGTGAGACACTGAATTTGCACCTCTGAGCCTTGGTGGCACAGAGAGAGGCTGAGGGAGGGCAGGCACCTGCCTTGAGTGTGCCAGTGCTTACAGAGGCTGAGGAGGGAGGGAAAGAGAAGAAATCACATTTATTCTGGGGTGTAGGGATCCAGTCTGTCCCTGCTTGGGGTTTACAGCTGGGAGAGCTCTAAAACAAGAGATGTGAAAATTCAGGAGGGTGGTGGCTGAGGTATCAGACAGTCAGCACCTGTTTCTGGAGCAGAGGACTTTTAGGGGGACTGTAACTTGTCTAGATTTAGATTTTACCTCCCAGCTGAAAAAGCTGACCAGGGCTTTTTTACTAAGTGTAACCACATTTTCCTTTGACAGGTTTTTAAATGAAATGTTTCCTATTGGAAATGGTGAAACATTTTTTAATTTTGATGTTTTCCAAATGAAACTCACCCTTTTGAAAAAGCCTACTTTGCTAGAACTGTATTTAAAACTAAATGTCTCAAAAGAGAAAATTGAATAAACTCAATTCTTCAAAAAATTCTTTTAAAGGGAAATGAAATAAAATGTTTGCATCCCCAAAATATTATTTTGCCCATGATTAAACCACTTTCCTCTAACTTTCTTTCAGAATTGGGACACTGGGTGAAAAGACTTTGTATTTACCTACAGAGTAAATGGCACCAATAATGCTACAGAACATGAGTGGAGGTTAAGCTGAGCTGAGACAGATGGCAGCAATAAGCCTTTCCAGAGACTACTGCAAAAGCACACCCTTGCCACTCTTAGATCATTTGGTTTGAGGAAAACAAAGTAAAATGGCTTGGAAAGATGATGGGCTGTGTGTCATTGGCAGTAGGAGCACGCAGGAGGAGATCAGCAATGGAAAATGTTCCTGCAGAAGAGGCTCTGGCTGCAAGGGCTCTGTCCTCCTCACAAGCTAAGTGTTAATCAGCACAGCCAGTGGTGAGGGCTTCACTCTCTGGGCTTTCATACAGTTGAAAAACTTATTGTAGTTGTGAAGATGACTTGTAAAGTACATGGGGAGGAGAGGGATGGGAAAAGCTCTGTGTTGTTTTTAAACTTACTAACTTACCTCAGAAGGTTTCTCCCCGATTTAACTGGGTATTCAGAGAGTTAGTCCTAAGCAGAAATTGCTTTTTAATTAACCCTTAGCGGCAATAAATAATATGAAGAGAAACCTGCAAGTTGAAGGCAGTGGAGTGGACCAGAGCAGGGCCAGGGAAATCCTGGGAGTCAGCCAGGACAGCCTGGCTGTGCCAGTCACATTTTAGTTGGCATGTCACATTTCAGTGAGAGCAGCAAGTCACAGAAAATTGAGGATGGTACTAAAATTAATAGCACATGGCTGAAATTAAAAATCAAGCATGGCCAGTGTCCATCATGTAGGAATATAGAGGGTTCAAACTGTTTTTCTTAGCAAAAGGAGTAAATCACAGTGAGCTGAACAGTCTGTGGTTACTTGGCAGTGTGGCTTTCTCCAGCAGAAACCAAAGGAGTCTCTTTTAACCGAGGTCTGCTTTCCAGGGAAGAGTGTGCACTCTCCTGACTCGGATAGCACACAGACCTGAACCAGACCACCAAGCTGGTGGCTGATAGAAAAGCAGCCTCAAACCCAGATCTACAAATCCAGGAATAGGTTCCACCTCTGTAATTTGTCAGGTTCCAGCAATCTGGGAGTGCACAAGCTCCAAAGCCTGTGAAATTCCATTGTTTTCTCTAAAAAGCCTTAACAGGAACCTGGAATTCAAACACCACAGAGTAATGCAGGAGTAAACAGATTTCAAGAAGAGATCTCAGACTGATCCTGATTTCGTAATCTCTATATTGACCTTCTTTTCAATTTGCTTTCTGTAATGAAAGAGAAAAAAAGATAAAAGCTCATCTTCTGATCTGAGAACTTCTTTAGAACATACATAGGGGTATAAATGGGGAGATGGGCACACGTTCATCCTTGCCTGGTTTCTTACATAAATAATCTGTTCTGCAGATGCTCATCAACGTGAGAATTCATCTGAAATAAAATGTCTTCTTGTGAAAGGCAGGAGAAAGGCATCAGCAGGAGCAGCCCAGAAAGAGCCCTTCAGAAACCAGGTTAATTTCTCACTTGAGCTTGAGTATCACTTGCTTTCAGCCTAGGCTTTAGAAATGTTATTGTCAGTTATACTTTCTTTTTCCCAGGCAGAAATGGTGAAGAAAATATGGATAATGACTGGATGAGCTCTTCAGTTCCAGTAGCACAGACCCCCATCCTAAAGAGAGCAGAAAGCTCCATTCATCTGTGGCCAGCAGAGTACCCACACACAAAGGGCAGTTAGATTAAGCTTCAGAACCCATGCCTGGCTGGGATGGACTGGGACAGTTCAGGCTTCTCAGGTTTTATATCTTCTCACCAAGCACTCAGTCTCTTCAGTGTTTCTACCTAGGTTGGTCTTGGGGAGGAGGAACCCCCTCCATTATATTCAGGTTTTCTTTGCGACACAAAAGGATGTAAATAATTACTTCAGCTGGACTCTACAGAAGCCCATTGAGCCACTGGAGGAACATCAGCAGGGCAATATCACTTCATCAGACACGCACACCCTGAGTACAAAGGGCCAAAGAAAAAAGGAACAAAGAGTTTGCAGAACTTGCCTGATAAACACAAATATGTATGTTTTATCAGGGTGTTTAGATGCAAAGAACAGTAAAGAGGAATGAGACCTGGCTTTTCAAAAGGATTTAATTCAGCCTGTAATGGTTTGCAGACATATCCAGCAAATCTCCAGATAATTAAGCCTGTCTCTGGCATACCAAAGCAAAATGTTTACATCTTTTTCCCTTTAGAACCACATTATCTGGAATGCTTCCATTGATAGCAGAAGGATGAGGCTCAGGGGTAAAAAATAATTTGTGCAAGACAACACAGCTGTAATGGTCTTTTCCATTCATTTTTGTGAACTTCATCCTTTTCCTTGGACATCACCCACCCCTGCTGCAGCAGAAATCTGGGGTAAGAAGGGGCAGCTGAAAAAGTGCTGGCAAATCTCTGCTCTCTCCCTCTGCCTCCTCAAAGCCCTCTAAAAGTATTTTCACTGCCATTACTATTGAAAAGAAAACACACAGGGCTTTCCTGCTTATGGAAAATTAATGTATTCCCATCTATCACAAGCCAAGCCAAAATTAGCAAAAACTTCATTTAATACCATGCTGAGAGGGTTTTATTCACTGAGACTCCTTGACTCAAGACATACTGCTGCCTTAGAGCAGAACTCCCACACATCCTGGTTTATTACCAAAGCTCACATTTTATAGGCAATTCTTAATCCTCATGTTGTTTTGTTACTCAGACAAATTTATCTAAATCTATCTGCAAATTCTTGCAAATACAGACTGTGCTGTCTGAGGATGGAGGAGTCTGGTACTCACTGCATAAGGGAATGCAAAAATCATAGGTTTTATTTCCTTAGAAGTTGCTGGCCAGGAACCTCATCAAGCTGCTTGAAAAATCCCTTTGCTGCACTCATGGAGGCAAGGTATAGCAAAATAAGGTCTATGAACCCCACACCAGGTTAATTCTCATTACAGGAGTTGCTCTGAATTTACAAAAATTGAACTCCTGGTCTTTCTTCCCTCTAGTCACTTTTTAATTTTGGAAGGAAATGCTCAAAATTCTTTATAACTCAATTTTATTACCTCTGAAATGACAGATCAGCATGCAATTTTACCCTGTACATTGACCTCCTCAGATGCAGAGCATGTGACTTAGATCTCCCCTTGAGGTATGTGTTGACTTCTGGCTGGTTTTCTCAGTTTACCAGAGCTGAGGATTTGTCCAAAGAAGTGTCCAAATTTTTCTTTATAGCTCTTCCTTCACCAGCAATGCATCATTCAGGTATGTCCTGTTGTGCCTAAAAAAGGTAAAAAATTCTATGCTTCATCAATTCAGAAGGGCGCAGAAAGGGGGTGTTAAGAACAGGTTTGGTTTGCTAGTGTGCATTTAAAAACTACCTAGGCTTTCTTTGGGGTCTGTCAGAAAGGTTGAAAACTGTGTCAAAGTTTATAGACATATTTGAAGTAGAAGGTTTCCAGCACACAGATAAATAAATAAATATGCAGTGGAGAAAAAGAGAACTGAACTATTGCTTCACATACTTTTGAAAGTCAACCTGCAGAAGCTGCTCTGAAATTAATGAATTTGCACCTGCATGGTTGGAAGTAGAATCTAATTCTCAATCTATAATTTAAAGGGGGATCACAGTGGTATCTTGCTATTTTCCACATTTTGGATTGCTCTAAAGTGCATTCTGAATCTTTAATGTGCATCATTGATTCGTGGAAAAGGCATCATCATTAAAGTAATTTGTTTCAGACAATTCTGTTCACCTGGAACAGATTTCTATTTCTATTCTTCATAGTCAGTGGAAAGAATAGAAAAGAAAAAATAAAGAAGAGATTGTCTGGAAAATCAGGGACTTGACTTTAGCCATCACTTAATTATAGTGTGGGACTAAACCATCAGCTTTTCCTCCCAGGCTTGTTCAACAGTGAAGCTGTAGAACAGTGGGAGGAAGAGGATATGGTAAAAATAAGGATCTATATTGCAGATATTGTCTTGTAAACATATCCAAAACCAGTTAAGACATGGGTTTGTGTGAAACATATTAAAAACTGCACAGAGGAATCAAAGCTCTAAGTAAATGACAATGCTCTGGGCTTTCAAATTCTCAGAGAATTATTTCTAGGCCTACATGAAAGTAAACATAATTATCTTTAATTTTCAAATGTGAGACACAGAGGTTAATCAAATGATACAGCTTTTAATTTTCCTTTTTTAAATATCTACACAGTGCTTGTGATTTGCTATTTCATCTCTTAACAGTCTGTCCACTGGGAATTGCTGCTGTGTAATGGGAAGCTGAGTTCTCATTTTCAAACTTTGGAGTTGCCAAACTCATACACAGAAAAAAAAGCTGTAAAAGGAGAAATAATCCATCTGGTGCTGCTGCAGGTTTCCCCACTCAAACTTTATAGAGATGGACCAAGAACAAAAATAGCATGTAATAACTAGTCTGGACTTCATAGAGTAAAGAAAGGAGAAAGATCATATGAGTGTTTTGGCTTCTAAAGCCTTAGGCTGAACTTTGATAAACCAGAAACAATTGAACCAAGTTTAGTTGCAGCGTGATGGAGAAAGAGGAAGCTCTCTCTCCTCCTATCAAACTCTACTTGCTCTTGTCCATTTTGTTCATGTTTATAGAGCTGCATCTTAGTCAAAAAATCTGATTTTAATCATCCTCTATGACTGCCACAAAGAGTAGCATTTTCCTCACGGGGACTGATACATTTCTGGTAAAAAGACTGATAGGGCAAAACCAAGGAGTCATTTCCTAATTAGTGGATTATCCTCAACTCCTTCATTTACCTCATGTTGTCCAGTGATGGCAGTGGGGGGATTGCTCCTTTAGACGGAGCAGCCACCCCCTCAAACACAGCCTGAGCCAAGGAGCCCTGGCGTGGGCACAGGATGGATTTTGCTTTCTCTCCCAGGAAAACAAAAGCTCACTCTGCAAAGTTACAGATGGCTTCAAGATGGAAAACCCATGGGCTGGGCCTGTCCCGGTTCCCAAATGGATGTCAGATATGTCTCATAGCTGCTGATATTCTGAAGCGGCGCCTCCCACCCTCATGGAGCACCAGCCTGCTCCTGCTGGAGCCTTGGGGAGCACGGGGCCACCACCAGGGCCAGGAGCAACCTCACAGCTGGAGCACAGCAGCTCTGGCAGGCAAGAGACGGGGGCAGGAAGTGTTTTTATTTGCAGCAGTCAATGCACAGAGGGCAGGAACCCCGTGTGCAAGCAGGCTGCTGGACGCAGCTCCGTGGAGGAGCAGATCAGAAGAGCAAACAGCCCTCGACACAGCTAGTGAGTCACTCTGGCTGTGTAAAGGACAGTGGCTTTGTGGAGCTGCTGTCTCACAGACACTCTACAGAAGATAAGATCTGCATTAAGCTCGATTTCTTTTGTTCCATGAGTCAGGGAAAGAAAAAAGTGCAACAATAAAAGGAAGGGCTGGAAAGGAGATAAGGATTCCATTCTGAATTCTGTTGAAACCTTTCTTTTTGTGAGGCAGTTATTTTCTCCCTCCACAGCTCAGTGCCCGAGGTACACCCCTCTGAGAGAGCCATACCCAGGATACACCTGGAGTCTGGTGCACTAATATTTGAAGAAATACTTAAAGAGATGTGAAGGACACATCTGCATGCAAGCTAAGATATATACACACCATTACTGCATTGATTATTATGTTTTGTACACAAAAGAAATAGTACTTGTACTATTTTGTTTAGTGGGGCTATTCTGAATTTTCACTGTAATAAATAAGATTGAGATTCCATCTTGGTTAAGAAACTACTGTAAGAATGAAAGGATACAACATCTAATTCTCACTCACTTGGTACAGAGATAAAAGAATAGAATAATATGACTCCCAGAAAACCTTTCAAATACATGATTCTGGGAAATTCAAACTTTCCTTTGTAGCCACATGATGATTCCTTTGCATGCTATTATTCTTTTGGGGTTTTATTTGGAACAAAATGTCTATAGAAATGTTGTTGGTGTTCATGTGACCTAAAGAACTGAAGGTCAGTCCTTAAAGCTGAATTTAAGAAAGCTAATTTCAACTTGGTTTCTGCTTCCTTAGAAAGCTGCCTTAGCTGATTTTTCCTCCCAAGAAAAGTTGTAAAGTTCATATTTTTGGTTGGTTTGTTTCTGCTTCCCTTACTGACACCGAAGGAAATTTGAGAAGAAATCGTGGCGAGTTCAAGAAGAGAGGCAAATATTTCTGTCTGGGCTGGAGAACCATGGATTCTTTGGAATTGCTAGCAACAAGCCAGCAAATCCAGAAGCCAGGGAAAGAGCAGCAGTTTTACAATTTCTCAGCAGCTCTGAGTGTCCCTGGCAGTCAGCAGTGCTCTCAGACCAGCTGAGGATGGAGAATAGAGCGACAGCCCAAGAACCTTTGGCCATGCCATTCCTCTCAAGAGGGCAGTGACCCACAAGCAAAGTGAAGATGTAATATTCCAAACGTTATGAGCCAACAGCACACAGAGCTTTCTGAAGTGATGCTGGTATCATCACTACAGGGCCCAGGTGGAAAAAGAAAGGGAACAACCCAGCTGTATAAAACCTTCCTGGGTAATCCCAAACAATGCATGGCTAACTTTGATGTGAAGTGACTCCTAAAATGTGCACTGGTGAAAAATGAATCTTCAAAATAAACTGTATTATTCACTGTTAGAAACAAGACCTACCTGGAGAAAAACTCTTTCATTGGTGCCAGAACTCAGCAATAGAAATTAAGTGGATGTCCCTGCATTGATCATGTTCTTTTGTATCTTTTCTAAGGCTTTGTTTAGCTTCATTTGAGCGAAGTGAATTTCCACATTACACTCATTTCCATACACCTCAGAAACAAAATACTTTTACATTTAAAATCATGTTCCAATGTCAGAAAGAAAGAAACCTGTAAGTTTAATAGAAAATGTCTCTAGTGTTTAGAATATTTAAATAAAATGGCTGCATTAGAGAAGTTAGTAAGGTGGTGCTGTCCTAGGCTCCTTGTAATAGAAAGTATATTTTTTGGAAGAAAAGAAGAAGAAAGAAAAAAAAAAAGGCACAGACAGAAATAAAAAAGACAAATAGTCATAAAACCCAAAAAATCTATAACTGAGCTGGCAAAACTACATGCCAAGTTTCAGCTAAAGACATCAAATTTCAGCTGACTGGTTCATCTAATTTACTGCTTTGTTTTGGACATCAGGTTAAAATGCTTCAAAGGAAAGCTGGACCAACACAGCTACGTCCTGAATTTTCCAAGTGTGATGAGCTCAGTTTGGAGAAGGAGCTGGGTGTTTGACCTTACTGTGCACAACTTGGGTTCTCAATTTTTTTCTTCCTTATTATTTTTAAAAGGGTTATTAAACCTTGTATCTTATCAAGAGAATATCTTTTCAGGACAAAGGTTTAAAAGCTCAAGAAGGACTTCAGAGAGGACTGAAATGAGGATTTGTGATTAAGGGTGATATTCAGAGTGTGACCCAGGTGCTGTGCAAGTCTGGCCTTGGAGAGCATCTAAGTGCCCAGCCCAGAGGAACCTGAACACCATCTCCAGATTTGGCTGCAGAAATCTCTGCACTGATGTTTAGGCACCCACCTGCGTTTGTGAGGGTCACAGCACTGGGGTGAGGGAGCTCCCCTCCTCCTGGGACAGCAGCCCAGCCCTGCTCGAGGAGAGGGCCCCACCGGGCACCACTGGCCTTTCCTAAAGTGGATGGAGATTTGGGAATCAGCACCCAGGCTCTTGCCTCTCTGCTCTCATTCCCTTGTCACAGCAGCCAAGATTTTCAGCGTCACACCCAAGCCACGATGAGCTGTGGGACCCTGCAGCTCCAGGGACTCCCCTCTGCAGCTGATGGGCACCAGCACAGGTTGGGCATTGCATCCTCAGTCCAGCCCCAAGAGCAGAGCACAAAGGCAAATGAAGCTGCTCATCCAGTGATATTCTCTGTGGGCATATGTCCTTGTGATGAGCAGAAAAACCCAGCTGAAATGATTTGGAGTGCTGCAGCATGACTGGAGCGCTCAGCCCTGAGGATTTCTAGTAACCAAAGAGCAAATGATGCTGCAGATGATGACTTGGATGAGCTGGCAGAACAGCCTAAGGTCTGTACACACTGTTGCCTAGCCACGTTTTTAAATCATTCCAGTTACCAAAATAGCCTAGAAAGTCTGCTCTGTCTTTCACCTTCCCAACATAAATAATGAAAATGTTGGCTGGATTTAATTTGTGTATCTCTTCTTTCTGCACATTCTTTTTGGTTCTGAACAGAGAGGGACAGTCCTCTCATCCACAGAACAGCCCCAGTTGTGAGAGCAGCTATTCAAGATTGACCAAATCTGGGGATGAAATGTACTACATAAAAATGTCTGCTATTGCCTTTCCAGCACTATATTTTAAATCATTTCTGAAAGACCTGCTAGAAGGCACTTCCCTTCCCAATTTCCTCCGTATTTCTCCTTTCTGCACTCAGCCAAATGCCAGCCAGCTTTGATGACATATTTCAGGAGCCTGGCTGCTTGACCACTGAGAACAGACTGACACTACCTATAAAGGGTATTATATAGCTATATAATATGAAATGGACAATTTCCTCCCTACTTGGGAACCTTCTGGCCAACAAATTTCTGGTTTTTGAACAAGCAGAGTTTTGGTAGATGTAAACTGAGTGAGAATGATTTCTGTATGAATGAAACTCAATATTATCCCTTCCAACTTGAAATAATCTAATATTCTGTGAATGTTTCATTCCCCCCAAATGCCACACACACGGAAATTTTCATTTTGCTGTTCATGGATATTGCTGCATACCTGCTGCAAACTCTCTGCAAACGTTGCTTGTAGTCTTTCACTCAAGAATTGCAAATGTGGTGATTTAATCAATTCCTGAATGTCATATCCAATATATATTTTCCCACAGCTCCAATATAAGTCTTTCACAGCTGGATTATTTATTTGCTTTTTTTGTCTGCTGTGTAATTTTATCGGTGTCCCTTGTTGAAGAAGAAAAGCAGCAGAGGTCAAGCTTTATCTGGAAAGCAATCCAGTTTTTGAGGCACTTGTCATTATGAGGGGAAGTAATATCAAAAGAGACAGTGAAGTGAAAATAATATTTGTATTCCAAGGTGTCTAGAATTCACAAATCCATTCAGGTGACTCTGTTTCTGTTATTCCTGCCCCTTGAGGCTGTGGTTTTCTAGTTGACAGCAAACATAAAGTAATGTGAGTTACTGTGGCCTTTGCTCAGATAACCCTGCTGGTGACACAGGCCACAAAATGTCCAACTGATCTTTTCAAGTCACTGCAACTTGACTTAGGCATAAGAATTTTTTATTTTTTCTTTCCAAGATGCTGCCCTGATGTGCTGAGGGTTCCAGTTAAAGCCTGATCCCCGTGACTCTGATTCTGAGATGCTCTCAATGCCCACCACAGCTCCCACTGTCACATTCAGCACTTTGGGGAGGGGTAGGGTGACACCAAACCCTCACTGTGGGGGCGGTTTCCAGCAGCCCCTGGAGTTTGCTGCTCACTGGGAGACATTCCATCACTGTCAGGGCCCTTTAGTTGGAGTCTGAGCTCTTCAAAGGTCCCCCACAAAGTGCTGACCTATGGATGTGAAAAACTACAGCCACATCCATTCTGGAAACCATTGTCCTGGCTGTATGAGCAGATTTAAGAAAATCACCAACAATAAATCTTAAGTATTTCCTTTGCCTATAAGGTGGTATCTCCATTTCCCATTTTCCCCTCATACATTTTATTCTGTGATTTATATCCCATGCAGCAGCAAAACTTTTTAAAATACACAAGACCTGACAATTCCCAGCTGTTCTAAAGGGTTTGCAGTTAAATTGTAGCCTCAGTTTACAGACAGCAGAAGAGGAACAGCCATCCTTTGTAAATTAGCTCCTTTGGGGAAACGTTAAGTTGGGAATCCCAGAATTGAGTGCTTAAGTGCTTAAGCCACTTAAAAATATTTAGAACAGAGAGCTCACCTGACAATCTGGGAGCAGTAAAGTGCTCACAGGATTTGCATGGATGAAAGACTTTATGGTAGACTATCACTGCATTGCCAGATTCCTGCTTGATACATAATTTAATTTGGAACTTAAAGCTGCTTAGGTTATTTGATTTTTTTTCATTGTGTTTATTGAGGATTTGCTCTGTGAAAATGCTCATATATTTTAAAATCAAAGGACAAGAGGAATTCCAGGAGATTAAAGATGAGAGCGTGTTAACCCCTGAGATTTAGGATGACAGAGCATTGTACAGCAGACAATATCTTGCTTACAGGGTGGAGGATGTGTACTACCAAGCTGGCATGCATAAAAATTCTGGCAATCAGCATTAACCACCTGGCCATACCACTGAAAGAATCTGTTTTAAGAAGCTGTGTAAATAAACTTTGATAGTTTGCATAACAACATATTCTTATCACCTCTGAAGCTGATGAGTTCAAGCAGCAGGACACAGAGATTAGCAGCAGGAGCCTTTCTTTGGAAGTGAGATCCAAATTCATCTGTTCTTTGAGCAGGACTTTTTTTGCCACAATGAGAAGCTCTTGTAGACACATCACAGATTTTTCCCCCATTCTTTCCATGTTTATTTTGTAGGATAAGTGGTACCTACATGCTTAATTCAGGGCTTTTAATTCCTTTTTCACACTGCAAAAAGTTTCCATTAACAGCACAGAAAATGTAGTGCAACCTCTTAAATATCAGCCTAAGGAAAAAAAAAATCTGGAAAATGCTTTTTACGACAGAGCTATTTAAATATAATCACATATCTGTCATCATACAGACCTGCTTATAACAGGCTGTCAGTTCTCCTGGAGAGGGGGATCTGCAGTCAAAGGTTTTAAATGAGGCAGTGCAGAATTTTTAAAACCTCTATAATGGGCATCCAAGAAAGAATATAGATATTCTGGGGTTGGGGAAAGACAAGTATACTAGAAAGGAGTACATTAGCAAGCCAGTACCAACAAGGAGAGTGCTTATTTATGGTTGAGAGGGTAGGAAACTGATATATAATCACTAAGAACTCTCTTCTCCCACTGCCATAAAGGACAAGACCTGACTTGGGCTCTGTTGTGTTTTATGATAATTTTGGTTATGCAGCCTTACATTCTTGGCTAGAATATTAGTTGCATTAAATATAGGTTGTTTTTTTTTAAATATTGAAAGGTATATATGTGTATGGTGTATTACATATAGATATGTGTATATATATATATATATATATATATATATATATTACACCTCTTCAGACTGTAAAAGAAATAAACCAAAGTTAGGGAATCTGGAAAAAAATAAGAACCTAAGATAATATCTTAATTTTTTATTTGCTTAATTTCATGGGTCTTAGGTGTCTCTTTCTCAGGTTAATGTCATGTATTCAGGGCTTTACACTTCAAGCTCTCCATTTTACAGAAAAGGAAAAAGAGCAAATTGTTCCTTCCAATTTTTTCCGTAGATCCTCTATGACTTTTTAATAGAAAAATCGACTAGGAGAAGGTGTGAAAGAGTTAAAAAGGCAGCTTTTATTGAAGAGCTGAGCTCAGGATTCCACACATACTGGAAATAGGCTTTGCAAGTTAGTTCTAATAAAACATCAGAAAACAAGGTTAGCATATCAGACAGGAATTCTTCAGGATTAAAGGTAAAAATAAACCAGACCAGGAGAGAAGATTTATGTATCATTGCAGAACATCCCTAGAAAAAGGGCTTTTGAGCTGTCAGGGTGGTTCCACTGGTGGTGCAGCTGGAATGCTCCATGATTCCTCACTGGCAGGGAGGGATCACACAGCTCCACCTCAGGGCAAGGCTCTCCACCTCCTCCCACTGACCAGAGACACCGAACCTGGCAGATTGCTGCTCTCAGTTAGGAATGCCTCTGTTTCCTGCAGCCTGGAGGCGAAACCATCCCTTGTTCCATGAACTGCAGCAAGGTCCTGGCAGTGACAACAGCAAATGAGAGCTCAGCACATCCTCCTTCCCTGCTGGGAAAGGCTTCCAGGGAAGAGTGCCCTCTCCCTGGGGCTAACAGGGCTCTGACTGCTGCCTTTTCTCAGAACAAACAGCCTGTGCTCCAGGCTGCCAAGGGCCCCTCCCTGCCAGAGGGAGCTGAGAGCCTGAGCCACTCTGCAGGAGCAGCTGTGGGAATGATGGGAAGCAGCTTCTGATGCTGAGTGTGGAGAAGTGTGGAAAGAGCAGCTTACATTGAAGAGAAGGTCTGTGGCTGAGGAGGTCGAATCCCTCTGCCCCAATCTTAATCCTTCAAATTAAATCCAGGAAATTGTTTGTGACCTTCCAGATGTTCAGTGCCAAAAAGGTGTTCAGTGCAAACCTTGGTCAGTGACTCAGACCCCCAGATCAGGGCAGGGGACAGCCTGCTGGCTTTGCCAAAGCCATGGACTGTAGTTCTCTGGGAATTGAGCACAGGCACAAAGCTTCCCTCCCAAAGGCTCTGCAAATGTGCCCTTTGCAGCACCCCCAGTGGGAAGGCTCATCCCTTCCCTCATGTGCAGGATCTGCTGTGTCTTGGAGGAAGGCAGAGGTCACATCACAGATCAAACCCCATGTGTGATGCTCTTGTGTTTTTTATCTGTTTCAATCAATTGTCTCCTCATCCACTGGAGGAGGAAAAAAGCCAACAAATATCGTGAAGGCAGATGTGTCTCTAGCCAACTTCAACATTTTTTTTCAGTATGTGATTAAACATCCCTATAAAAAGCATGATAAAATCTTTGGATCCTTTAAGATTTCAACTGGGACAGACATCCAGCTCAGCTGAACTCCATGTGCCCTTCTGGAATTCCTGGACTAAGGACAAAATTCCCACAGTTCAGGAAGTTTTTTTAAAATTTATTTTCCTATACATTGCCTAAGCTTCAGTGGGACAAGCAATGTGAGGTTTATCTACAAACAAGTAGGCAAAATCAAGACATTAGAATGATGGAAGCAGAAATTAAAATTTTGTACAAGTCACCTATTTTATTTTTCTGGCTCCCAAATTGATTTTAAAAGCTGTTTTGCTAAGATTAAGCACTGCCAGGGAAATAAACCTGTCATACCAACTGTTATTACCCTTTATATTACCACAGTTCTCAGGAAAAACTCCATGGCACTGTGTAAACACATGAGGAGAAGAAAGTCCCTTGTCCACAGAGAGCTCACACTGAGATTTTACAACTGATGGACAACACCAGGCACCAAATGGCACAGCACAGCCAAGAGCCAGAGTCTGACAGCAAACAATGAGACATCATTGGTGTAGGAGCGAGTGATCTTAGCCCAGGAGAGCCTAAAAGTGGATGACATTTCAGTGTTGTAAGAAAGGCTTTGCCATGTTGATGAGGAAATCCTTTTGAAAAGTTAAGGGAAGCCTCGGAGTTTAGCTGTGCAGTATTTGCAATAATAATAGTGGATAATGGGGCAGAAAGATTAAAAAAACCCCAGAGGCTGGAGTTGGTATCTTGAAAATCAATAGAATCTCACAAATAGGAAATGAGCAGGCTGAGAGGCAAAGTGAAATCTGGAAGGGTCAGCATGTGACCAATGCCAGCAGGGAGAGCTGACAGCTGGATTTTAGAAAGTCATGTTTCAGTCACCAGCCTTTGGACTGGGAAATCAACACCCGACAGAGCCACATTTGGGATGGCTGAGAGCAGGCCAGTATTCTGTAGCTAACACAGTGTATTGTAGAAACAGACATGAAGGAGAAAACCTCAAACAAGTGTTCCGATTAGAGAGAGCAGAGAAAAGGTGGGAAAAAATTCTGCAAACATTCAGATACTGTCCAAATGCAAGGATGCAGTGAGCTGTTTAAACTGAATGAAACTGAACTTCTAAGGCTTGTCTCTAATCAGAATAATAAATAATCTGTAACCAGATTAATTGTAATCTAGCAAAAGATAGCCTGCAAAAGGAAAGGAGTAACATGAAGGGATCATGAACAGATGATTAGGAGTTTTTGGGTATATTACATTGGATAAAGTCAAAGGAAGATAAGATGGTGAGACTTCTTTATTAGAAAGAGACCATTCTGGAGGAGAGAGGGAGGATTCTGACTCCTCAGCATGGGTGGTGGAGGAACTTTTTACCTTCCAGTGAGAAAATGTCCAAAGGAAGGGGAAAGAAGGGTAGCAGGCCACAGGAATTCCCACCAAAAACTGGAGATGGGAAAGAGGACTATTCAACCAATGACATGATCAAGGAGCAGTGTCCAAAGTATGCAGAGAGTTGGAATAAGGAGAAGTAGAGAGGCAAACAAAATGAAAATTTCAAAACTAAAACATGTTTGTGGATATTGAAGGCAACTGGCAGGCCAAGGAGACTGAGGATGGTTAGCAATGGATAATTAGAAACCTTGCTGGGAACAATTTCAGTGGTCAGCATGGAGACAGCCACATTAGTGGGATGTGGTATAGAGGTGAAATAGAGGAAGCAGAACCTCTTGCAAATAACACATCTCTTGAGAGTGAAAAGAAAAGAGAAAAGATGTACATGGTGGTAGCAATTTTTTTCCAATACAGGAGAAATTAAATTGCTTTTCTTTTGAGAGAAAGAAGCTACAAGTGGAGAGTTACTGGGCTGCAAGCCTTGGGAGAACTAATTACAGAGATGAATGGAGAGTGAAAATGGTCACATGATGGTCATTCAGGTAAAACTCAGCAGAGATGAACAAGAGGATGCATTTATCACAGCAATGCTGGGATAAATGCATCTATTTGCTGCCTGAGAGAAATGCATAAACTCCACTGCCCAGTTACAAGCAGGAAAATTTATTCCACCTGAGGCTTCAGCCTTTATGTGGTTTACATCAGAGTCAAACCTAGCAGTGAATTGAGTCTCCCCAAAGTGAGGAGAACTCAGTAGGCTTTACTGCTGAGATGTGCTATTGAAGTGCTGTGCTGGAAGGTAATTCTAGTGGATTGTCTTCACTAATTTCCTTAGCTGGCAAAACCAAAAAACCCCAAAGAATGCCCCAACAACAACAAAAAACCCCAGAAATATGGGATTACAGAATCATGGAATGACTTGGGTAGGCAGAGACTTTAAAGATTGTCTCATTCCAGCCCCCTGCTATGGGCAGGGACACTTTCCACCAGGATGTGTCATTGCTTCCTGTAGTCCTCACAATGTTAAAGCAGCAAGTCAGAATTTCTTTGGGATCAATTACTTGATTCCTCCTCCTGAAAATTTCTTTGCTTGACTGCAAACATTTCTGAGTTTAAAACATACAAGTTTTCTAGGTCAACTTGTTGGAATTTTTTGCAAACAGCAAATTATTTCTTTCCCGGGAGCGCTTTAATTGTAGATACAGCTTTCCTGTGAGACTGTGAGAAGTTGGGCATGGATTAAATCCTAGTAATTTTTGTGCTTGTCACTGTACAAGGCAGTCCATAACCTTTCTGCATGCTAGGAGAAGGTGGAAAACATTCACTCAGACAGGTTCACCAGAGCTAGGCTGTTCTTGGAACACAGATGCCTGCCTGCTCTCAGGTGCCTGTAGCAAGGCAGTCCCTCTTATACTATCAAGAAAAAGCTGTGAAATTCAGGGTCCCAGAGGGCATCAGGGTGATCAGGCCACCCCTGAATGTGAAAGACTCTGTACCAGGTGTGTAAGAAAAACAAACAATCTTGTGATTACAGGTGATGCACTCACACAGAACAGAAATGGGTCTCAAAGCTGCTCAGACCTCCATCCACCAACATTTGAAAAAAAGTATTATTTAAAAACCAGCAAGCTTGCTATATATTGGAAAAAAACACACTTCTGTATAAAATATACCATCCATCCTGTTTCACTTCTCTTGGCTAAGTTCTGTATTTTTTCTCTATTTCATGTACTTCCACGTAATCTAAGCCTCGTGTAAAGAGAATTGTTCTGTTCAGCAGCCTCAAGTAAATAAGAATTTTAATCCCCTGATAGTTTAAATTCATAACTAATCCAGTTATGATTCAGTAAATGTTTCATTTTACACTTAGCAGTGAATTTGTGAGGCAAATTTTTGTCACTGTCTGCTAGAGACTCCATTACACCCTCTGCATCCTCCTCGTAAGCTCTCAGAAGTTCTGCCACATGCACGTCTGATTTGAGTCTATGATAACAACAGCACTTTATAGCACTTCCACTGCTAAGAGCATGGCAAAAATGCAAATTAAATCCATCTTCTTCACTCAACTGCATAAAGGAAAGAAAAATTTAAATGATGGGTTTCTCAGTAGCCCCCAGCAAGTTTCCTTTGGATTTAACTGCCACTTAAGCATTGATGCACCTACACACTGCTTGGTGCATTTCAATGTTATATTTTATCCTGTGGTTCCACTTGCTGAATGTATTAAGATTTTGAAAAAAATGGTTCTATCTCTCATTCTTGGTGATCTCTGTGTCTCAGTATCAACCCCAGATAACTTGGAAACCATCACAGCTTTAGTCAAGTGTGTCAGTGTGCACAAGGGGGAGGAGGGAAGGAGCACAGACCTTGATGGAATGACTGCTTACGCTTGCTGCTGACACACATCAATGCTCTCATCAATGATAAATCACTGTATCAATAAAAGCATCATTAAACTGCTGAATCTGCTTTGCTCTGATTAAAACATGTCACACTTTATGGGCTGTCATCTCAGACACAGGTTTCACTTCACAGAAGCAATGTGCTTGCCCAAGCCCTGCAGTCCAAAGTGGATATTAAACCTGATGCGCTGCCTTCTTGTTGGAAAATAAAGTTGGTGTTAGAACAACTATTTAGTTCTCAAGGACAGTCATTGCAATGACAGCTTCAAAAATAACATTGCAGTTCCATGGTAAATGGATTTTAAAAGTTATGCAGCACCAGGGTAACTTTGACTAAGTATTTGGTTGTAGTGAAACAAAATTTTCATTAATATCTAACTACTCCTTAATATTACAGCTTTGTTCAGTGTTTGGAAAATACACCCAGAATTTACAGCCTGAGCTAGGAGCTCTGAGCACTGGCATTCCCACATACTTTGCTTGAGGGAATGTCTGAGATAATAAAATTATGGAGAGATTTAACTAAGGGTTATACCTTGCTAATGCTTTTCCAAAAAAAGAAACAGTATGTGCTGCTCTAGCAACACTTCAGAAAGCTACTCCTTTACACAAAAGGCTGAAATCCTCACCTCTGCTTTGACTTCTGTGCTTAAAACAGAGGGCAGAGGAGCACAAACCCACTCTACAAAGCCTACTCACAGCAAGGGTGGAACTTTCCTACCCACACTGGCATGTAAAATAGCCAGCAGGTATTGTTTCCAGTTCCTGGTGGGATTGTGTGCACAAAATACCAGGGTGACAGGCAGAAAAGATAAAAGTCAGAGTCCTGAGTTTGAACAGCCACAGGAAACTACTTCAGACGGGAAGGACAAGGCAGGGAGAGGAGGCCGGTTTAAAGCCCCATTTACCCAATCTTCAGATAAATTGCTCTTGGCAAGAGATGGCAGAATCCCTTGCAATAACAAGAAAATGTCTTGGCCCTGTCAGTGATTTTAACATGAAAGGTTCCTTTCCCTCGCTTTTAGAAACAAGCTAATTGGTAGTTTCCTAGAGCAGCGGCTCTGTGACCACAGAAATCTGCACCAGGCAGTGCCTCCTGGGGCTCTGGCAAAATGCACCAGCCCAGCTCAGTCCCACAAAAACATCATAGATGGTTTGCATGTAGAATGTGAGGCCTGGGCTCACACAGGATTTCTGTTCTGAGAACACTCAGAACTTGGGGGTACAGGTGTCATTTCAGAGGTGGCAACTGAAAGCCAGTCAAGGCTCAGCTTTGTGACCTGTGGCAAATACTACTAAGATGATGAGAGACTGTGTGACCTGGCCTAAACTTGCTGAGTTTAGCTTGGCAGAAGCTTTTGATGAACTTTTTAGTAAAACAGAGAAATTATTGAATTTGAGTGTCTGTCCAATCTAGACTTGCTGCATCACACTTAGCTGAATATATTGCATCTGCATGGAAATCAAAGAAGTCAGCCGAGTTTTATAAGCAGTGTGTATAAATATTTCAAATATTTGAATAGATGAATAAAGACAAGGAATAATCTCTAGTGGGGTGGTGGGAATGATACAAATTCAACATAGTTACACTACAGTTTGAGACTGACCTACAGTAGACATTCCAGAATTTTTGTTGCACAATGCTCTCATTAATGAGAAATCACTGTATCAATAAAAACATGATGAGCAGCACAAATAATAGCTCACCTCTGTAGGCATGTTGGTGTCCATCTCCAGCTCTACTGGAGCCCATGAGAGCCTGCATTATTGCCCTGTACCCACAGGTTCTGGGTCAAAGCTGCAAAACTGTTACCTGAGTAAAGCAATTATGCTTTTAAGACGCTGCTGCTAAAATACAGTTCAGCCATAATTATAATGAAACAGGCACCCACATGCTGCAGAGCGTGGCACAGTCTAAGCACAGCAACAAACACTGAGTCAAGTGGAGCTCCATGCAGAGGGATCTCATCCCGTAGCTAAATTTGCTCTGGGATCTCTGCAGTGAAGTGAAGGACACAATCAGGCAGCCTGTGACTCATGCAGTGCACCATTTCTAACGTCTCTTACATGCAGAAATGAAAATAAAAGCAGATCTCTTGTTCCCAGAGCCCTGGAGGGGGGAGGCCTCACGACTCACAGTTTTACAGACCCTTGGTCACTGAAGGGCTGACTGACACCCACGGCTGCAGAGCCTGTGGCAAAGGGAGTGGGAAACAAGCAGAACTTCTTAATTAAAGCCTTTTATTCAAGATGCAACCCTTCACAGCAGACACATTTCATAACTTCTAGATCTATGTTCACACAAAGATTGACAGAAAAACCCAGCCATGAAGGAAAACATAAAATTTTTTAATGTTTATTTTTCCATGAAAAAGTTTTAAAAGGAGAAAGAGGCTGCACAGGAGAAAGCATACATTCTTTAATCACTGTTTATCTGTTGGTTTGATAGCCAAGGCTGACATTTCTTCTGCAGTGTATTTATTTGTTCTCATAATATTACATGACATTTACCCTTTATTTAAAAAGGACCATCATCTATGAATATTGTTAAGAACAGTTAGGCAACACTGTCAGTAAAGAATTTACATGACCTAGATCAGCTATAGATGAAGTGCTTTCATTTTAGTTCTTCTCATATTTTGTAACAATAAATGTAAACCCCGTTTTTAAAATATTTGGATATGTGAAAGGCTTTGCATCAAATGCAATGGAGAAACAAAGGTTTAGTATCTCAAAGAACAGACAAAATTTTCCAATGCCTACAAAACAACACTGAAATTCTCAAGGAAGAAAATAAAATTCCTACCTTTCCCCTTAAACCTCTTGGAGACATTTATTAAGGTGTTAAGTGCTCAAATGTGACTTCCCTCACTAGCATTTTACTACTGGGATTTTTAGATATCCCAGCAGCAGAACCTAAATGAAGTTACACATTTTCACAGTGACATAACCTGACCCTTCTTCACTGCCCCTACACACAACCCTCTGCTGTGTAAAACATCTTTGCTGATCTGTAGAACAGATGAAAACAACTCCAAAACAAAGACCAACTCTCCATCCCTCAAATATCAAGAAGTGTCTCCTTCGCCCCTTTAGATCAGTCCATGTTTTGTCTTCCATCTCACTCAAATCACAATTTCAGCAAGCTGTTTGAAGTCCCCCTGCCATGCTTGATCTGGAGTGTACAAAAGAGGTAACAATAATTTCAGAACTAAGCTCACAAGATGGAGAAACACCATCATTTTGAAGTATTTTGTAAGGAGTTTGACAAATAAGCACCTTAATTTCAAATTAATTCAGTAACATGATGGAGAAGGAAAATTCTTCACAGTTTCAGAATTAGTAGAATTAAATCCCTCTGAAGCTTGCAAACCATGAAGGTCAAATAGCTTATTTCAATCAGTACTCCAGTATTTCTGTAAAGAAACACTTTCAAGTATTGTTACAAAAGGCACTGATTTTTTCCTTCAGCCATCAAGATGTTATAAAACCACAGAATTTCTGTCACACTGGGCCAAACTCCTGGTCCTAAAGGTGTTTGCCACTAACCTTAGAGCACCTGGATTTCACCCACTCACTGGTTAACAACCACCTTCTTTTTCTTTATTGATTTTCTTACAAAATCACATAGATCCATCACAGGTTTTAATGATACAATGATTAATGGTAAATTAACGGTGATGACAGAGAGGCGAACATTTTAGTTGTTCTAAGTCTATTTTAAAAGTGAAATTGGAGACTTATAAAGTTAACTATTCAATAGGTAAAATATATAGCCATTTGTTTCTCCACTTTACTAATAATTAATTTTTAAAATCTGGAAACCAGATTTGGAAATATGATTCAAGCAACTCTCAGGACAGATTCCTTGAAAATATGGTTCCAACCCAATATTTCAGTTTAATCAAAAGCTTGGAAAATAGGCTTTTTTTTTTTTTAGATGGATGTAAAATCAAATTGGGAATTGCTGTTTTGCTTTCTATGAAGTCTGACAATGGCCAGATGGGTTGAATTTCTCAATCCTTAGTCACAATGGGAAAGAATACAGCAGGGAATATCTCTCTTCTGAGGCATGTTGAGTTCAGAGCATTAAGTTAAGGCAGATGTATGAACAGGTTTTCCTCAAACGGGATTTCTTTAGCTCAAAATTGTCAATGTTTCAAAGGATCTAGGCAAGACTTAAAAATACTTGCAATTCTTTTGCTTAGCCCTAGAGCCTGCAATTGGACAGAGTTCCCTGGTATGCCTTGAAAGCAAAGGACCACCAAAGAGGTAAACTAAGCAATATTTAATTATAGCTACACAAACATTCCTCAACTCACACCCAAGCTTCCAGCTTCTCATCTGCAGCAGGACTGCATTACCTGACAATAATTAAATAACCTGCAACAAGTCGACAAATTATTTAAGAGCTAAAATATTTAACCTAAAGTATTTAACCTCTATTTAATCAAAGTTTCCTGAAAGCAAGAGCCATCAGAATCCCTGCACAGGCTACTCAAGTTTGACAGGATGCTCTGGGACAGCTGCAAACAACTGCAGGATCTCAGTGGACAGGGCCAGAGGTAAAGGGAAAACTTCTGACAGCAGCTGCATCAGTGCAAAGCTTGATGAAGCTGACCTGAGGACATCATCTTTTTCTAACGCTATCTAGAATTACCTGCTGTTTACATCCCCATTCCTGAAGCAGGGCAGGGGCAAGGAGCTGGTGGAGGGAATTACCCTTCCTACTTGGATCCCTCCACATAACGTGATATGGGCTGCATTTCACTGTGGAAACTACAGGAGGAAAGGACAGACCCAAAACCTTAACCAAAATCCCCCAAAATGGTATGACAAAGAAACTAAGATAAACTTGGAAACTCAATCATAGGTGTGGTGACTCCTGAACAGGAATGAATCCTAATCCTAAATGAGAGCAGTGACTTTATCTCTAAGAGTAAAAAACTATAAAATATAGATCTGCTGCTTCTAAAGGAAGAGAGTAGTCAAATTTGGTTACATGAACATAATGGAATGTGAAATATTAGAATATTATAGAATATTAGAATATTGTTTCTAAATTAATGACCTCTTGTTGAATGCAAAAACAGATGTTGTGATTTAATTAAAAAATAACCAGGTCCCACATTTTCAAAGATTATTTCCAATTACTTGTCACCATGCCTATACTTCGTTTGGTTGGGATAGAGAAGCTCCTTTAATCCCTGACAAACCAACTTCAATGACAATTGAAATGATAAATTCTAAGTGCTAAATGCTTGCTAACCTAAATCAGTAATATTAATTGATTACATGAGCAAGTGACCTGGCAGATTTCAGTGGAGAATTACTGGTGGTGACTGATGAGCTGCAGTGTGTGGAAAATTCTCCTTAGGTAGCACAAGTGCAGCCTGGAGAACACAATGTGTCACAACACATCTCACACATTCCACAAGAAAACTTAATTTAGAGTTCACACTTCTGTGAGAGTGTAGCCTCAGTGTGTCTTTGAGGTAAGTCAATTAATACCAGTGATTTAAAAAATATTACAAATCTTCAGAATGTACATAAATCTCTGCTATTTTCTGCTAAACTAAAACCATTTAAAACAAGGTCCATCACTCATAACTCTACAAAGTCAGACATTAAAGCTTCCATGTACATCGAAAACCTTGTTAGGAATGAAATTCAAGACAATTCATGGTCAATAATGCCTCTGGCTTTGCTAAAATAAATAGTCAATAATTAAAGGAAAAAAAGGAGATGGCCCTACATTATAAGGGAAGTCTCTCCCTTTTCATCGTCCCCCTCCTCTGAGCAAGAGGTAAGGAATATATTTTTCTTGAAGTTCTCTCACAAAAGCAGTTTTATCTATGGTTTCAGCTACAATATTTTCCTACCAAAATAAAATCAGAGCATTAAGAATATATACAATATACTGGAAGCCATATGCACTTTTTTCAGGATAAGAGATAAGGCATTTACCTTATGTTATAAAACTACTTTCTCTTGCTTGGTACCACACTACCACAGCATGTACAAACATTATAATGCTCTACAGGTAAAGATATGAGAGGCCAAACACAAACTGTGAAGACTGCGTCCAACAGAAAAGCTAAAAACGATGTAAGAATCTAAAACAAAAAGAAATCAACTAAAAATATATGCATAAAATATGTGCCCATCAATAGATTTACAGAGTCATCATCCCTACTCTTCTTTCAACAGAAGGGAGCAAACTACAGAAAGATATTACTGAATTCAAACAACATGAAAGAGCTATTAAAACAAATTATTCTCCCTCTTTAAAACCACTTACCTTTTTTTCTAGTCTAATAAAAAATATTATACTGCAATTGAATAAAATTACTAAAAACATCTCATGGAACTATTAATACATACATTCAAAACCAAGAGCTGTCCCAGAAATGCAAACACTACAACTAAAAACTTAAAATGCCACTGAACCTGTTTCCATTATACAAGTCAACCATGACCAATACTCTTTAGAAACTTGCTATAGTCTTTTAATGCTTCCTTAAGGTCTGCTGCAAAACCTGTTAAAGCCAGTAGAAAATCATGTTTGTAAAAGGCCTTGATTTAGAAACTTTTACTGTGAGAAACAAATTTGGGATTGCTGAGCCATTCCAATCTGCTTAGAATTTTTATATCAGGGAACATCCAACACTTAATTCCCATACAAAGAGGTAGCATCAATATATGGTTTTTTTCACAGAATAGTAACATTTCCTATTTGTCTGCATCATATTTGGGGGATACTTTCAGGTACTTAAATAAGTTTCCTGTAGCTTGCATATGCTATTCAGTTTGCCTGCCTGGTGAAATTTATGGCACTTGTTATTAACTGTATGAGCAGCTTGTAAACCCTGGAGGAAGAAATGGAAATAGTATCCCTAAATATCATAGGCTGTAAAAAAATCTGTGCTTTTCTAATCACAGAATATTTGAATATCTGTACACTACAAGTGAAACAGAAGAAGTGACTCTGGGAATGTGCATCCTTATCCCTTGGATAAACAAAACTTTATGTTAGACTGTAGGATTAAAGGCCAATCACAGTGAACACAGAGACTGAGCAAGGAGAGAACATTTAGATAGAAAATATAACTACAATATTGCAATTAGAAATTTTACACTATAGTTAAATAAAGTGAGGAATACAGTCTTTCCCCTACAGCAATACATTAATTCAAAGTGTCAGATTTTTGATATTTTTTTTATAATATTGGAGCAGGCAGAATTTGATAAATTGATCTAATTGAAATAGTAAAATATAATGTCATTCTAGCTGAAAATGTGAGCTGGGGTAGTTCAGCCTGGAGAAGACTGGAGAGACTTTCTAGCACCTTCCAGTACCTGAAGGAGCTACAAGAGGGGGACAGAGACTTTTGATAAGGGTGTGTAGGGATAGGACCAGGAGGAATGGCTTCAAACTCAAAGAAGGCAGATTTGGACACAATATTGGGAAGGAATTCTTTACCATGAGGGTGGTCAGACACTGGCACAGGCTGCCCAGGGAAGCTGAAAGTGTTCACAATCAGGCTGGGTGCAGCTCTGAGGAACCTGCTCTAGTGCAAGGTGCCCCTGTCCATAGCAGGGGGTTGGAACAAGATAATCTCTCAGTCCCCTTCCAACCCAAACCATTCTGTGATGGGACAAATGAGAGACAAAAGATCCATCTGATGAATTACACGTTCAGGGTAACTGTGACAGTTTGGTTCGCTATTCTGAACTTCTGAACCTAATGCTTGTTTTTGTCAGAGAGCAGCAGAAAATCTGCAGGCTACCTAGAAGCTGATTGAAGGTTTCCTGGCTGCTATCCAAAGGTAAACAGACAAACAAGGAATTGTGAAAGACTGAGTTTTACTAAAGTGTAAAAAATAATAAATGCCCAAATCAGTTTCTTTATCTTCATCCTTCCAACAGTATTTGCTATCTGTGAACAAAGTAGCAAAGCTTTTTCACTCTTCAAAATGGCATGTGAGAATGGAGAGGCTTACCCAAAGGAGCAGTGAATTAGGAAAGTTGCTTAAAAACCAAACATAAGAATAATAACATTTCAGCAGCCCTTGCTTTGCTGACAGGTGAGATAACAACCATTTCTGGTGCCACAAAGAACTCTCAGACTGGCATTTCAATGGAAGGAAGAACCACACCACTCCCTTAAAACAAAAGCCTCTTGGGTTCATGACCAACATTTCAGTCAGCCTTTAAGTAAGAAAAAGCAACAACAACTGATAGTGGGGATTTACTGACAGGTGTCAGAGGTAATTGTTTTAGAAAAGACTATATAAAAAATTCTTTCACTACTGCACTTTATAATATGTGTGACAGTACCATCTTTCAACTTAAAATCATCATCTCAGAACTGATTATTATGAACAGAGCACAGGGCCTAACCCAATTACCCCTTAAGCATGATGGAAACTCTTACAGTTCAAGTAATAAACTTGCACTACCAATATCACCCTGCCCGTTCTTATAATAGCAAATTGAGGGAATTATATTTGCAAAACATTTAACCACCACGGGCAGAGTTTTGCAACAGAATTTTAAAGCATCTTACTCAGAGATTAGGTTGCCAGTTTTCTAGCAAAAGATCAGAAGTTCTAAACATGAATGTAAATAATCCATTATCAAGTATACAATTCTGGTTCAGTGGCCACTATAACAAATCCAAGGACTAACTGACTTCAAAAGACTGAATCAGACTTCAAGAGTGTAATATTCTTCATAATATTACATCTCTGCAACACAGAAGTCTTCAGAATAGTCTTTGCAGAGAAATCATAAAAATGGGAGTGAATCACTCTGCTTGAAATGGATGACATTTAATTTTTGCAATGTAGATATTCAACCATTACCTACCACTTTCTATAAAATGTAAATTGGTATGTATCAGAAAAGCTCCAGCACGGCTTTGTGGTGGTTATTTTATATACATATGCACATTGCAGAGAGGCACATTCTTTGTTAAAAATCAGCATGAAATTCTTCTGCAGGAGCTTGAACGTTTCCTTGCACAGAAAATTTTTCATGAACCTTTGTTCCTCATGTAAGGCGGTGATGTTGAGTTAAAGCAAAATGCTCAGTTTGCATAAAACTAGAGCTGCACCTAGTTTAAGGTGTATTTTCAAAATACACATGTCATAAGTGTCATTACAGAAGAATAAACAAGATACCTCTTTGATAGACTGGAGAAAGAAACTTCCTTTTGACATTGTATTAAAATGCAATTAGGGCATAAAAGGAATTCTGAAGAGTTAGTTCAAAATGATCTATTCTAACAGTATTTAGAGTGCAAAGATCTTACAGTAACATCACAAAGTAACACCATATCTTTCAAATGGACTCTAAAAATTGTTGCTCACTTCTTAAGACTGGCAGACATCCAGTGTGTTCACAATTGGCAACAGAGTCTACAGTATTACAAAGTTATTGCTGCTACTGTAATGTAAAGAAATGAGGTTGCGATGATAAATTTTCCTGTTTAGTTGTAGGAAAAACTACTTCATTTTACCAAGCAAATGATTTCTTATTTTTGTCATAAGCTCCAGGAAAAAATAGAGCCAAGTTATCTATCTGTACTTTCTCTCACAGAAATGGTGGATAGCAAAAAAAAGTGTGAAATCAGCTGGCTTTGTGTTAGTTGGTTACAAAGGTGTGCATCAGTTCCACTTGGGCTGAGCTGCCCTGGTCAGTGCCAGTGAGCTGCAAGGGCTGGCTGAAGGAGACTCCTGCCATCATACAGGCACTGCTACCTTTGCTGCAGTAGTAGAGGCACGCTTTGATGGCCAGGGTGGCTTCAGCTGACACACAGCTCGCAGGCAACTGAAAGGGAATGACAGTCTGACAGGAAACATCCTTTATTTCTCCTGTCAGACACTGTCCTTGCAGCAACCAGGTGTTATCTGCAAAGGAAGAACAGATTTTATCATTAGGGTATTTAACACCATGTCTGAAAGCTGCAGAAAACACTAATTTTATCTATAGGACAACAAGGACTTTCCACATGAAACATTAGAGGAAATTTCCTTCCTGATTATTCCAGTTGTGAACAGAAAAAAAAAAAGGCAAGTAATTTACAAAGGCTTTATCAGTCTTTTAAAGATGGAGAGATCCATGGCTTTGCCTCAGCACTCTAGGTGTATATATACAGCACATCTTATTTAAATGCAATGGAACTGCAGTTTCTCCCATACAGTCTTTAAAGATATTAAAATTTATTCTGATATGCACAAGCAAATATTCTTAAATTAATGGCTACCATACATTTGCATCAGAGATCTAACAGACCAGGTAAGATATCTGCCATAAATGCATTAAACTGCAGGTAAAATGATGGCATTTCCAAACAGCTGGGTTGGTGCAATTTAGCAATGCTCAGGTTGATTGTTAGAATGAAACTTGAGTTTCATTTTGTTTAAATATTTGAGTGTATGTGAACTAAAAAACACTGTACACTACACACACCTAACTCATTGCATTGAGCCACAAAATGAAAGCAGCATGTATTAGTTCAAGCAAAAAGCACTCTTCCAGGTGTTTGGCTTTTTTCAATCTTTGCACTCCAGCTGTTAAATGCATCAACTCTAAATATCAATTATTGCATCACAAGGTCAAACAGGAACACAGGATGGGGAGGGACGTCTTGACTCATCAGACTGAGCTCCCCTGCACTGCAGGATGTGCTGACACTTCCCATCCTAACCCATCCCACTTCCCATCCTAACCAGGGCTTTACCTTCTGCTGTGATAAACCAGGCACTGGGAGCTTCCTCATTCAGTTTTGAATCCAGAGGAAGAGTCAACTTTAATAAAAACTGAATTGTCTGGCCGGGAGCTACAGTCAGTGAAGGAAGTTCAATATTTGGTGCAGATTTAGGCAGTCTTGGCAGGTTTATTTTATCCTTTTGCACAGGCAGGTTATCTGGAACATCACATGCTTCTGGCTTCAGGATAGGCAACTATCAGTAGAAATCAAACAAAATATTTGTTTTTATTTTTATTGAACTTTCACAACAAAATCACAGTTTCAAAGTGACATCATGGCTATTGACCTAAAACTTTCAGCATGCCACAATACTATGACAAAATAGAAAAAGGACAAAATGTTGTCTTTAAATTAAAAAACCCTTATTAATCCAAATAAAAGCAATATTTACTATTAAAGCCATAAACCCCACAAGTACTTTATAGTATCCCTTAATTTAAATTTTTTACAGCTGGATTGCAATTTTGCTTTAGATAAACTGTAAATGTATTTCCTCCTAATTCTGGTATTAAACTGCATGCTTTAGTAATAAAATCCAGGATTTTAACTAATGCACATTGCACAGTAAAATAGAGGAGAACTTCCCAAAAAGCCACCAACATGTTACATGATATGAATATTTAAACACACATTGGAGACTGTGTATTATTAAGTGCAAGAAACATATAAGAAAACATTACTATCATTATGTCATAAATAAATAATAAATAAATAATAAATGTATATATTAATTTCAAAAAATCATTAAGATACATTGGCACTGTGAGGTGGACATGAGCACAGATTTGTTTGTTTACAAACAAATAAAGCTGTATTCAATTTTGACAGTGGTTTTGATTTGACAACTTGAAAGCCCTTTATACATCTTGCTTTAAGTCACTAACTTCCCAAAATTGTTTCTTATAGTGTAATTACATGGCTTGGTAATTGAGTTCACTTCCATTTTTACAAAATGCTCACGAAATGCCCTTCATGCTGAAAAAATGGGTGGTACATTTTAATGACTGATGTTTCTGTATTAACCTTTTCTAGAGGGCTGCCACTTTCTGTTTGCATGCAAAAGTTGTCTTTCTGCAGACTGAGGCTTTCAACAACTGCATTAACAGGCAATGTTCATTTCCCTGAGCATCACAAAACATCCTGTCGATGCAGCTACTGTACCCAAAGTTAGCTGTCTCATTTTTATCACACTTGCTAAGTCTGAAATAGTAATTTATATCAAGAAACACCACTATCAGCCTGTTTAATAAGTATTACTTGCCATGGAAAGAATTTTTGTTTCCAAATCCAGCACTTTAATCTGATGATTATTTGTATCTGCAACATACATGAGGCGGCCGTTTTCTTCCACACACAAACCTCCAGGTTCATTGAAAGCTGACTGGGTAAAGCTGGAACCAACAACATTGCCTGCTTCTCCTGTGCCTGCCAGGGTAGCACAGTTCTTCATCTTGGGATCCACAACCTTAATCTAAGATCAACAAAGACACAAAAAGCTTCTCTGAGAAAACCCAGCAGGATTCACATGTTCTGGATTATCTCATGTCCCACATTTCCAGTAGCCAGAACTGCTTTTTGAGTGCCTCAGCTACCCGGCATGCATCTTAGATATTCTGTTATCAATTTTTACCAAGTGACATGTCCCATCTTTCCCCACCCCCCTCACGAACTTCACTCCTTCCTTTGGTCTTTATTCAGGGTTCCCTTCCATGATTTTGCAGGTACCTAACCCTCAGCTATAAAAGTATGCTGGATGACTTGTTTTTGTAATGTTTGCTGCCTTTTTAGAAACACTTGCAAAACAGCGAGAGCATAACAAAATTGGCAGGCTAACTTCTAGACTGTTTTTCTTCTACAAATAGATGGGATTTTAAAAATTTTTATAATGTTTTAATACAAGATCTGAAAAAAACCCATCATTTGCCTTAAAATTTTTATAAGTATTTAGTGTTATACACCTTACTCTTCAAATCAAACAGGTTACTTCTCTTTTAATGCATGCAGTCAGTGTAGAGTTAAAAGCCTTCTAGACAGGGATGCTTATATAACATCACATAAGAACAATCATGGAAAACAATGGCTCTTATCCCAGAGCTACATGGAGGTAACCCACAATACTTCTCAAAACTTAGGTGGTAAAAGGTTTTTCCCTTTTTAAGGAAAAACAAGTCCTCTTGTCATCTCAGTCTTATCAAACCTCCAGTATTCCTCAATAAACCCTTCCAGGTCTTTTATTGTAGTTCAGCATCTTTGGGAAGGCACACAGAAAGTCTTCAGTATGAACTGCAACTTTAAAATCACCTTCCCCAAGAGACCATCATATCAGCACAGAAGAATGTGACAGCAAAACAATGGTAAAGAGAAGGACCCAGAATGGAAGGAAGGAAGGAAAAAGAAAGAGAACCCACAAAGGAACTTGTGTAATTCATTTCCTCAGCTTAACTGGACCAAGCAAAATCTGTCTAGGTTACTAAAATAATTCTTTATAGTAATACAAATTTCCAAGTCTGTATATAACAAGTTACTGCACACTTACCTTATGATTATAGGAATCTGCCACATAAAGCAGCTGTCTTTTCTTGTCCCATGTTACTCCCAAGGGATGCTGCAGCTTTGCATTTATGCCTGCTCCATCCACATCACCAAAAGCAAACAAATTCTGAAAAAATATTTCATTTAATTAATAGATTTGATTATTAAATGTGGACATGAATTTAAATTATCTCAATTCAATGGAAATTCACTGACTTTAAAAAAAAATAAGACCATTTCAAAACAAAGATACTGAAACCTGGAAGTGTGGGTGCTAACCACAGAAATGGAAACTCTCACATCTAAGTTATAAATATGAATCCAGCTCATTTAATGACCACACAATGCTGAATCAAATTGGCTATTTTAAGAATAAGTGAAATAATTTCTTATCTAAGGAGCAACATTCTGTATTACAACCTGAGCATCACAACTGCCACACATTTGCATTCCAAGCAGTGAAGTTAAGAAACTGATGGCCACGGAAACTGATTTACCCTCTCACCCCAAAAGTGGTTCCTCCAGGTCAGGCTTGAGGAATATTAGTAGGGCAGTGTGGGGAAGTTTGAGGTGATTACCAATGGGTCTCTCTCTCCTCCTACAAGGTGCTTCACCGCCCCGTCCTTGAGCGAGACGGTTCTCACGGTGCTGCTCTCGCTGTCGGCCACGAACAGGCAGCTCCAGGGCTCCTCTGGGGCCAGGCAGAGCCCCGAGGGCTGGGCAAAGCCTGCCTTGTGGGGGTAAGCATTGTTCCTGTTCTCCTCGTTCCCGCTCCCAGCAAAGCGAAGGCAGACTCCTTTCTTCAAGTCACTAAAGGCAAAGAGCACCCGATTTCAATCAGGAGTTTGAAACAGCTCAGACAAGATGCGTAAACAGAAGCTACAGAACAGGCACTTGTGAGTTATAAAACCAACTGTAATGCAGCAGTGAGGAATTATTCAATGCCTTTGTGCTTTTTTTATCACCTCAGCACATAATTCATTACTAGGTAACTCAACAAATGCAAGGAAAAATAACATTCAATTACATGAATGGACCTTACCAAGTCATAGCTGTATAGCTGAAGTAGCATCTTTCATTTCATCTAACAGTTGTGGGGAAAGGAGGCAGACTTTTAAGCACATAAGCTTTTAAACTAAATTAATTTCACTTTAATTTGATTACCTCTCTCTTTGGGATTTGAAAGCTGTTTATCAAGACAAACAGCAATTTCACATTTCTCTTAGTACAGTTGCTTACCTTCCCTTTGGTAGTTTTCCCCCTTCCAACATCAGTGCCCATATCTGGTGAATGCCTGCCATTGCTATCCATAACACATCATCTTCCTGCGTCCCTGAAACTTTTAGAAAGGGACACAGAAAACAGATTTTAAAAAAAAACACTTTGGAAATGTTTTATATCACAAAGAACTCATCAAAACCACCCCGCTGTCCCCCCTGACCCCCTACTCATCTTCCCTTCCCACAGGGGGAAAAAAAAACCCCACAACCAAAGAAACAGAGCGAGAGAGAGAGAGAATGTCTTTCATCTACCAAAACTCGCTTTTTTTCTTTTTTTCTTCTTGATATTTTTCTTCTTTTCTTCTTGCTATTTTATTCCCAGGGGTTTAAAAACTGTGGTTTTAATATCCCTACCTGATAAAGGCAATGTTTCAAGTGAGATTTGCTCTTTGCAACATTCTACTACTCTGTTTCACATGCTATTTTTGATTCATACCAGCCAAACAAGTACCTATCTTACCTATCTTTGCTAAGCATGTTTGTTTTTTTTTTTTACTACACTAGTGACAAAATAAGATTCTCAAAAAAAATACTGGGAGTTGTTTACAAGTTTTGAAAGAAATAACTGTGGCAGTACCATTGTACATAATGCACAAAGGACATCATGTGTATAATGTACAATTATACACAAAGGACATCATGTTTTAAGCTAAGGGTAACTGATGCTTGCCGTGGAGAGCATCAACTGCAGTTTATTCAAACAGTAAATGTGACCTGGGCATTTCCTAATTTCCCCTGAAGTAACCACCCAATTTGCAAGTTGCTCTCCCTCAGCACATGTAAATGTGGTGTCACAAATGCAAGATGCAGACCTGTAGAACAGTGACCTTTTGATCAAGAAGTGTTCAAGCATGTGTCAAGCATCTATTTTTTTTCAACTTGAAGTATAAAACTACTATTCAGCAATCCAAATCTATAAATAACTACACAAATCTTGCCCAGATAATACTTCACAAAGAAAATTATACAAGCTGAAATTGAAGAATATATTTGTACTCTATAGCTTTAAATGTAATCACAGTACAGCAGTAAAAAATGCATGAAGGCAGGTTGTGGAAGACAATGAAAAAACTCCCAACAACCCAAAACCAAAAGAAATTTTGTTATCTTAGTCTTTCCTGAAAATCTTAAGGAACAGAAAGTTGACATTCAAAAACTGCATTAAAATGAGGACAGTATTATCTTTTTAACACTGTCCCATGTAGTTATAGACAACATCAACACATTTTTTCTAAATAAATATATTAGGTATTTGAATAACCATCAGTCACTCAGCAGAAAATACCTTCAAATTGCTTTGTATTCGCATGAACTTGTAAAGCATTGTGCATCTCATAGCTGTCCTGAAAACAATCTCATGGATAATCCCCACTCAGCCAAAATAGTCTGGAGTTTCAAAATAAAAGCAATGTTATGCAAAATGCCTGCAAGCATTTTAAACCTGACAAGTTAGTCCAAAAAATGAAATTACCACCATTCCTCCAGCTGAGATCCTGCCATTCTTTTTCTAATTCTAAATCTTTTCTACACTACAAACCACAAGAGGGGAAAAATGGCATCCTTCTTTCTCCAGAATTTATTTCTTTAAACTGTGAGGTCTCTTCAGAACAGTACTGGTATGATTTTAACAGAGTTTTTCTTCAGCATTTTCTGTTTCTTGGATAAATATACAAGTTCCCAAGACTGCTATCAAAGGAACTCTGGTGACCTTTTTTCTGCACCTCCCTATGGCTCCATGTTTTTACATAAACTAGAGCTCTAAAAATTAAATTCAAACTTGCAAAGTACCTAAAAGCTGCTCCTGGATCAAAAAAGGTTTGCAAATTGAGTTGCAAAACACATATTTTATAAATTACCAGAAATGCTACCAAAGTTCCAACAATGCCAAAAACACTCCAGTATAAAAAACAAAAACAACACCTCCCTGTTCCCATCACTTTTTGATTAGAGCTCGTTTCTAAGAGATTTAAATTGAAAAAAGAGATTATGAAATCATTTTACTCCTTCCTATATAGGAACTGCTCAGATTCAGAATTTTCTATTTCCATTATGCATATCTTGCACATTCAGATGTTACTATTCTAAGTACTACAGAATGGAAACTGTTAAAATCACTGGTCTATTCAGAAAGTGAACTTTTTTATCTTGCTATGCTATGCAATTCATTCTGAGTTATCTCAGAAAGTTCTGTTAATTATTTAATATTCACTTTATCCACCAATTAATTGAAGGAGTAAGACTTGAACTGAGTACTGTTGAAAAATCTGTTCCATTCATCTATCCAGTTCTCTAATACCAGACTGAAAACTCTCCTGTGACAGCTAGATGTTGAAAAATTGAAAAGGCTTCTTACTCTAATTCTGCAACCAGCAAGACACATGAAATATGAGAAAAAAGTATCAACATTAAATTCAAATTTTACTGGATATGTAAGATTGATAGAGAGAAGATCTCTTCTTCAACTAGAGAATAAGGCAGTAAAAATAAGTAAGAGCTCCACAACTGTCATAAATTTTAAAAGAAATATTTTCTACTGAATGGATGTTAGAACAAAGAGAATGGATGCAAGCATGGAAACAGCACAGACTCTTTGTGAAATTGTGAAAAATATGTTAGAGCTTTGATTTTAAAAAATTGCACAAACCTAGAAAATTAAAACTAATGCTACACAGCTAAGGTATTTTATCACACAATAGTCTTCTCATGGTTTAACACTTTATGTTCTGACACAAAAGGCAGAAAAACTTCTTCTTTCATGACAGAACAGTTTGAGGACATCACCACTGTTATCCTTGTACAGTTCTCACAGGAGAAGGGGGCCAGGGAGAGCCAGAATGCTAAAATTATGATAATGCAATCATTATAATAATTCCTTATGAACCATGAATGGAAAGTATTTATTTCTAAAGAATTTATTATAAAACAACATAAGAGAAAAAACCAATTCTCTTACATTTATTCAATTAAGCACCACATTCCAACCCATCTTGAGCTGTTTTAAAAATGCAGAGTAGTTTCTCCTTATTAGGGTATGTGCATTCTTATCTGTGCTGTGCCTGTATCCAAGTGAGGTATGGCTTGCAAATGGGATATCCTTGTGTTATAAACATTCACTAATAGTGACCCACAGCTCTGAGTGCACAAACAGTCCCCATGAGATGATGCCTCAGTTACTGCACAATGCTGCAGCTCCTGAACCTGCCTCTGCTGTGCCTGTGTGTTAAGAACTCACAGTGCTGTCTGTACACAGGCACATCTTCAAACAGTCAGAACACTGCTGACCATTACTGGTGAGTCAGTCTGAAGGCACAGAAATTACTTTGTTTGGCACCAGTCATGAGCAGTATCTGTTTGAAGGGATTCCATTCCCAGGACTACCCACACTTTAAGCCTCTCTATCTGGGACTGCATGCTTACTTCCAGTCTGGGAAATAAAAGCCTGGGAATCAAAGTTACATTTTGTGGCTGGCACCACTGACATTTTCTAAATAGACCAAAGTCTGAAAATATTATTCCTGTCTACTAATTTTATCTTTGAAGAAATAAAAAGAACCAAGGAAGAAGTCTGTTGGTACACTCATCCTCTGCAAATTCTCAAGGAGCAAAAGGGGCTACACAACACATCCTGCAGTTCACAGATAGGCAGATGCACAGTGAATGCACATCTCACCTGCTCTTCAGTCAGTGAAGTTCAGCAAATTAAATGCAAATGTGACAGAAGAAGAGAGAATCAGTGTTTGTCAGTGAGACACAAACAGGAAAGCTCCAAAGGAATGCTTTATCAGTGAAGCCTGGACTTTTACAAGTACACATAACCCTTTTTGGATAACTAAAAATCAATTTTCTTCCTTTTTTTTTGCTACCTGGCACTCTTTCACATAGTGTTGCATCACGCAAATGGCACAACTCTTTATGACACAAAATGCTTCTGGAATTTTCCTCCTTAGTTAACATACCTTCCCTCTCATTAAGGGAAATCCTTGGATTTAGATACCAAGGGGGTTTCATACAGTGGAGATAACAGGGAGCTAGAAATTATGGCTGTAATGAAGTACTTTATTTCTTTCCCAAGTTTTTTAACTCAGGTCTTCTAACTGTAATGGCAGTAAATATTTCAAAAAATCCTAAGCAGAAGAGATAGTATTTGCAAACATGAAGTAACCAATTTGGATTATTTAGTGTTGGGATACATCACTGTAGCTCCAGGAGCTAAGTCTGGTTATGTGTTTTACTCATTCCTAATTAAGCACAGCAAACACACACACTAGAGGCTACTTCAGCACCATGGTCTCCCCCTTGACTTCCAACACCTGCATTCCATATTCAAAAGCACTTCCAGCCTCAAATGGTAACAGCTAAAAATGTGTCTCCTTCTGACCCCAGCATACCTGGCAAATCCTCTCTAAGACTTGCTAAGATGTGTATTTTCAGCAGTTCTGCATCTGAAATTAAGAACTGATATGCCAACTATTCTTTAGAAATCTGATTTGTAGTTTAAGCTTCTTTATTGTGAACATAGATTTAATTAATAGAATCAGACTATAGACTGTGGAACAAAGAGAATGAGATCCATTGCTCCATGTACAAATACAAAATACTTTTTTTACAGGAGGCAGTTTCAAGTCATGGACTTCAAAACAATTCTAAGTTTGACACTTGCTAGGATGGCAACTCTGCTAATCCAACTGCTTCTTTTTTACCGCAGAAAGTAATCACTGCCATTATGCATTTTGTCAAGACACAGAGAAGTACTACTTGGAAAAGTAGTCTGTCAAACCAAATTGAGTTAGATTACTGTTGAATACTCAGTCACTACTCCCATTATATCCTTACATCAAGACTTCAGCCTCTGTATGTCACAGGCATGTTTATACCAAAATATTGGCATAAGGACCTCATTTTGTAAATTGTTTTTATAATGAACACGCAAAACACTAATCAATTTTGTTACTATTACTATTCAGCAATACTCGTAAACCCAAAATAAGACTGGGTAAGGTCCTGCTTCACTGCAATCCTGCCCTGTAACTTCCTATTTTCTTATTTCTCTAAAGACTTTTTCATTGAAATCAGTTCTTACACAGGAATAAAACCTTCACTTTACTTCACCTCTCTCTTTAATGAAGTTACTTCTTTGAAATTCCAAGAATCTAAAATAAAAAATAATGGCTATTTATAAGTAATTTAGGATGCAGTTCAACAAGAAAATAAACACAATGCAGTTTTCTGTCAGTGATGTTGCTTACCATGATTTTCTGTGGAACTAAACTTGTATAATGGCAAAGCCAAATGGGATATCTTTGAGCTTGTACTTTGCACAGGAAACTGCTAAAGAGATGAGCAGGCCTTTGCATTCAAAGTAAATCCACATTGCTACATCATGAAGTCATATCACGTACACAACATATCTTTGGAAGAATTCTAGCTTTGCTTTGTCCAGGAAAATAATTCCAAATTAAAGCCTTATGATAGCAAAAGCAGCTCTTTTATTTTCAACTATTACTCAGGAAAATTCCTTCCACAGGACAGTGACAGCCACAGCCTCAATGACAGAATGAGATCAGATTAGAAGAAAAAGGGTGACATGTAGAAGAAACATCCCTTCAAGATACAGACAGTTCAGACATAAACACTTCATGTATGATCTGAGTTCAAGCAGGAAATGCTAATTGTTTACTGCGTGAGTTTTAATTTTTTTTTAACATTATGAAAGAATTACCATGAGTAATACAGGAAAAAAAAAGTGTTTGCTCTGGAATGCAGTGGTACCAAACAACCCTCTAGCAGAAACATGGAGAAGGATGAAAAATGTCTTACATACTTTTGCCTTTTAAGGGCTATAAAAATTGCACCAGTATGATAAGGTACTGTACTTTCATTTAAATCCTACCTACATAATACTTAATTGATGTAAAAAATTCCAATAAATTTAAGGAAAGCATGGTCAATACTGTACTTGGGAGTTTCTATAAATAGATTCCAATCATGCAGTTTAAGACCAGGTTTTGGAATGTGAAACACATGGTTATGTCACCAAGCACAGGTCATTGTCCTGCTCCTTCCAGCAAGAATGCAGCTATCAAGAACATTTCATGCTCAAATCAACTGTGCATTAAAGTATCACTTGCTTTCAACACCCATTAAATAAAAATAGAAGGGCACAACAGAGAAAGCTAAAAAAGCACACAGTAATTTTGTAATGTATTTTTAAGCTGCTGTCCCTCCCCTTCTACTTCCCACACAATCTATATCAATGCAAATTTCAGCACCAACTTCAGCAGAGCCAGAATTTAATCCATGGAGTTCATTCAAGAATTTTAACAGGAGGGTAAAACACAAGCTCAGTGGCCACAACTAAAGAAATAAAAAAGATGACAAGGAAGAATGCACTGTGTGAATCCTACCATCTGTTTTGTCTCCATTAACTCCCCTGCCTCAAAGGGACACATTTGTGCCAACTTTGGTTTAAATGCGGTTTCACACTCACTCAATCTCTCAGATTTCAGCATCTGTATAGAACAGGGCAACAAAAGCCTACTTAGCAAAATACCTTAAAAGAATGCTACATAGCATCAGTGCTGAATATTACCTTATCCACCTCCTCAAAGTTTTTCTCAGTATTTTCCATTTTTCAACCACCTACATATTAAGGTCTTAAAGAAAAATTTTTTTTTTTCAGTTGGTCAGTACATACTCTAAACTGTATGTAGGAGTAAACTAAAGAAATGTCAGTGATAGAGGAAAAACCTTTCTCTTAAAAGATTGCCATCTCTCCCCTTTGAGACTTTGAAAAAGGTCAGCATAAGCTGTTTAATACTATCTAGTTTAGGACATAACTTGCTTAAACATTTCAACTTCCTTCTTCTCCTTTTCATGTTCTGGATAGCACAGCTTTGGACACTGAAAGGAAACTCCCAGAAGTTTCACTTGTTTAAAAATTATACAATCCATATTTAAATAAACAACTATAAATCTATCTTCTGAAACTGAGTTTAAGATACATAGAACTAAGAAAAATGGGAAGGTATGGTGTTATTTCCCACATGCTACAGCAGTTAACACAAAAAAGCAAGCTTTAAAAATCTGTATTAATGAACCTGCATTTGTTGAAGTGCATGTTAACTCCTACAACTTACACAGAAAGATACAAGCATACACAAAAAAAGGACACTGCTGTGTGGGTGCAAACAAAAGTAATTTTCAAAACTCTCATTAATTACTTCACCCATCCAAATGCCTAAACAGACACTGGCAGAGCAGTTTTAATGTTCTGATAGCAGGGTATAAGCTTGCAGGACAGCACTCTGAGAGGCACAAAGCACTCTATGCTATACTGCAGAGCAGCAGAAGACCCCACTATGCTCAAGCAAGTTGCAACTCAACTTTGCAATTTGCAACTCGACAATGCAACCTTGGCAAACCCTGCTGCATTTCTGACAAACTATTTTGATGTCTGGTAAAACTTAAAGAAGTCACTGCAGCTTATGACAGTAAAAAAGCTTGCTAGACATGCACTGCAGCCCTGGTTCCTCATGCTCTGAGACAGACTCCTGTTAACATTCCATTCAATATAACTCTCCATTTTTACAACTCTCTCCAGTTGTAGTTTTCTAGAGAATTTTAGAATTTACTGATTTACTGCTATTACAGTAATGTATACTTTCCCCCGTTTTATCTATTAGGCTTATTACCCTCTCAAAAAAATAAATTAATTGATTTAATGTCTGCTTAACTGACAGCTTATATTATATTTTGTGGCAATCTAAATAGCAAACTGACTAGTAGGTTCTAATTGAATATGAAAAAAACCACATAGGTCTGAATAAAGTGCATTCAGAAGATCTGATTTCTATGCAAATGCTTATTAAAATTCAGCTGTGTTGAACAGTACAGATGACTAATCCTCTACAGGTGACTAACTCAGTAAATACTATGTTCATGTTGATAACAATTATCATATCAATTAACATTTAACAAGCAGAGCTCTCAAAACTAAAAAAAAAATCATCATATATTTAACTACTAACAGAAGCAGAAGAAAGCATCATGAATAATTAAAAGTAAAATTATAGGATACTTTGAATAGTTCTGTTAACCAGCTCAAGTTTCTGAAGCACTGATCAGTTATTAGTCCCCTCTGTTGATCTGTGAAACAGCTCTGCAATAACATCCCACAGGGATCAGCTTTCTGGTTCGAGATCTCATGAAAATGACACCATCCAGCCACACAAGTCTCCTGGTTCACAAAAGGAAAATCAGATTGTACAAAATTCAGTACAGCTTGTGCCTGCATGAGCAGCAGCCCACATCTAGTGAGATTCTCTTTCAGGTGTTTCTCCTTGCCCTTCCAAGTAGGATTCCATATGCTTAACACAGACTGTAAGGGTTGCTGACCAGACCTTTGGAAAAAGGTGCTTTTTTACTGTACAAGACATGTTAATGGAAGTGTTAAATCTGGAAACACATCCCAGTTGCTCAAGTACCCAAGGCTGCAGGTTGTACTCTGTCTACACTGACAATGTATTTGTACCAGAAGACTCTACCCTATAAGCATTTCTGAATCAGCTTCATGAACCTGTTGGACCAAGGCCAGAGGAGGCCACAAGGATAATTTCAGAGCTGGAGCAGCACCTCTGCTACGGAGACAGTTGAGTTGCTCAGCCTGGAGAAGACTCTGAGGAGACCTTAGAGCACCTTCTAGTACATAAAGGGGCTAAACAAGAACAAGAGAGGGACTTTTGGTAAGGGCATGCAGGGATAGGACAAGGGGAAATGGCTTCAAACTGACAGAGGGCAGATTTACATTAGAAATTAGGAAGAAATTCTTGACTTGGAGGCTGGTGAGGAATTGGCACTGGTTGCCCAAGAAAGCTGTGGATGCCCAATCCCTGGAATTGTTCATGACCATTCTGGATGAGACTTTGAGCACCCTGGTCTAGTGGAAGATGTCCCTGCCCATGGCAGGAAAAATGGTCTTTAAAGTCCCCTCTAAACCAAACCATTCTGTGATTCTAAGTTCCCTCACACTTCAATGTATTTTCCTCCCTCATAACTAACACAAGATTTTAACAAATGCTTCCACGTCAGTAAAACGTTACTAAACTTGGAAAGCACTTATAATTTCAAGATATTAGAGATAATCATGCTCCTTCCCCACCCCATTCTTCTGCAGATAGAAGAAATTCCAATACTGGAAGTCAATTTTTCATGTCTGAAATACCAACCTAAGGGTTTTATGCCACATCAAAGCATTGTTCTGTTATTGTTCATAAACTGGCATCTGCAACTTCTAAATTAGACTGAAATGGAAACATTAGAAAACTGTGTTTCAACTCACAGTCAGGAACACTGAAAACAACATGGCAGCTATGAGATGCCAGGCTCAGGTGTGTGTGTAGTGAATTGTGAAAGAAAGCTACTAAAGTCCTCAGAAGTTGATTCTTGCATCCTATTATACAAAGGATGTTTGCATGGTTTGTGCTAAGGTATTCCTCTCCTGTCTGACTCTACAGTGATCTTTAGCCTAATGATTTTGTGTCACCTAAACAGGAATAAACAAAGGTCCCCAATAAAATTATTTTTATTTCCTAAACTCAAATATTTACAAGTGGTCGGACATGCCTGTATAGTCAAGGAAAGGAACTTTTAGACAATACTCACTTCCTGTAAAATGTACCTGCTTCTTAAGTGATCCTGGCTTAAGGCACTGGCCTAACAAAACCAATCATTATTTCCTTCTGTGTTTGGATCCAGTAACTACATAACTTGACACAAAAGAATTTTTCTTCCATTAACATTTCAGGATCCAAAGCAGCATTGCAGTTACCATTTGCAATAGAAACTATTGTGTTTTAGACTGAGTTTTACAGTAAATCTTTACTTCTTCTGTCTCAGATTAATACCAAAACAGGAAAACCTTTAGCAAACAGTCCCACATGTAAATATGAGATGCTAAAGCTCAACTGATACAGTACTTGAACTTCCAAAGATCACATCCCATGGAGAGCTGATGGGCTGCTCTTCTCCTTTTGCTCCACCTTCCTTATCAACACCTTGTACCCCAATGCCTGCTACAGTGGTCACCACCTGCAACTCCAGGTCAATCTGTGTGAAGCAAAATGACACATTAAATGAATGTATGAAATTAATTTGACCAAAGTTACAGATAATTTGAGATAGATGTCAAAATCAGAGAAATCCTAACAAATATCAGGCATTTGGGTTTTTTTTTAAGGGAAATTAATTTTACCACAATACTTGCTGATGGACAGGGAGTAGGGGGTGGGGAAGCAACAGGCAGTATCAAAAACAGAAACATGGAACTCTATTCCATGTGCAACAAAAATTAACACTGCTCTGTCAGCATTTGCTCAACAGCTGTAGAAGAAATCATCACAAATTTCTGGATAAATACTCAGATAAACAATGGATGTGGTTTTTAAATTTTAAATTCATATAGGAATATGGCATAACTCACATACTTTAACATCTCCATATAAAATAATCTGTACAAAGGCACCTCAGATGCATTAAGGGTGCACCTCCTCTGATCACAAATGGGATATTGGTGAGGACCCAAGCCCAAGATCTTCTGAGATGCACACAACACTTTAAATAATAAGGCAATATTATATGGCATCACCAAACTTACCTTCTGATTATCCTAAATTTGACCTAACCTAATGTAAGATCCAATTCCTACATGCTAAAACTTTGCAAGTGTTTAATCAGAAAGAAAACACTTGCAGCCAATTCTGGGCACTTACCTGCATTTGGGAGACCCAAACAGCCAAGGGAAGTTTGGATATTCACTGCACCATAGCACTACAATAACTGCAGATAAGAATCTGATACTACTGGAAGTGAAACAAACCAGTTTTTGCTTCCAGTTCTAAGAATAGATGTTTCTCAAAACAGGAAAGTAAGAGTGACTAGGAAAAAAAACCAAACTAAAACCAAAACCCTGTTATTCTATAAGGAGTAAACCACCTCATCTGCATTTGAAAAGAAGTACAAAAATATATGTAGCCCTTAAAAAAACCCTGCACAACAGTACTTCTTTATAAGATAGTGGACCAAATTTCCTTTCTGTTGTTATTGGGAGAGTAATTCATGTGGTGTAAATTTCCACCTGTGTAGTAGAATACAGTATAACAGATTAAACTTTGAATTTCCTTATGGAAAATTTACCTTTCTAATTAGGTGATTTTCTGTATCAGCTACACAAATAACATTATTTTTTATAGCGATTCCTTGTGGTGAGTTGAAAGCTGCTTCTGAAAATCCTCCATCTCTCCTTCCACTGTTTGGACCTATAAATAAAACACAGCAAACTCAAAAGTAATTTTTGAAAAAAGTCATTTTAAAAATAAAGTGCACACATTTAAACCTCTAGGAGAATTACATATTTCAGGAGCTGCTTTCACAGCAGCACCTTATACATTTTATATTATTACTATTTGGTGTAGTCTCATTTTAGTCACTGCTATGTAATCAAAATAGCCTGGTGCTATTAAGCTCTGAACTCATTCTGCACAAGTTCTCTGCTTTTTTAAGCTCATATTTTAAAGAGAAGTCTTAATAGGGTTCTAAATTGTTCTAGAGGAGTCCTAACAGGGCTTTAAATTGCACTAAAAACCAACAGCAACAATGGAAGACAGAAATAAAAAACAACAGGGCTTTTTTTATTCTTGACTGCATCAAAGCAAGCCAGCAGGAAAAAAAAATTCCAAAGCTCAACTCCTTATCATTGGTTTAGATTTTGGTGTAATCACAAATGAAACTAATATTTGATTAGCAACATTTTCTCATTAAGAAAACTAATTAGGAAAAAGATGCTATGGAACTAATTACACAAAAGAACACTAAGAATGATGGAGTGGCATTCTGCATACATCAGTCAGGAAATAGAAAGGAACATAGCCTGAAGGTAAGCACTGTACTTCAGAGGAGGTAGCATTGAAAGTGCATTAGCAGGATGTGTCAGCAGAAGACATTTAGGTATGAGTTACGTGTGTACCATGATTTATGATGCAAATAACAATTTCAACCTTTGTGCATGCCCACATTTATTACTACATTATCAACTTCATTACATTATTTTCTGCCCACTGAATCATTTAACTGAGTCACTGAAACACACAAACTTTTACAACCTCCTGTCAGAAATCAATTTAGACCTTATCAGACACACAGGACTGAAGCACTGGTGTGTCAGATTCCTGTCAGATTCCAGCAACTCCCCTTTAAGTGTGAGGGTGCACTTTTTCAGGGAAGAGAATAGCACACAATGCCACAGGAAGGAAGGTACCAGTTTGGAGCTTAGGACACTCCTGAATTCCTGTTTAATGACTTTAGTGTCCCAGAACACTAAAGGGTAGCTTGTAGGCAGAGACTTCTTCTCACATATCAAGCAGAAAAAAAATTCTCTCATATTTGCTGTAAGAAATTCTGTTTGCACATCCTACAAGAAAAAGGTATTTAGGCTAATGCCTTAATGATAAATCAGTTTAACTTGGATAAATAGCCTGTCTAGACAATGCAGTGTTACTTCAAATAGAATTTTTCCTCCTTTAAACAGAAGAGTATTTTTATGGGATTTGTAGGATCCTGCCCTGGGGCAGGCATTAGTCAATTCCAGACTAAGTAATATAGGACATATCAGCACCCAGGTCCTGATTCTGAGACATAAACAAACAAACCATTGTTTTCAATAATCTGAGGATTCAACCACTTCCTAAATCTGTCTATTTTGGTTGTCCTAACAGTTACATCCTTGCTGCACTAAGATGTAACTGACCATTTTAATAGGTTTAAAAAAAGCACAATTTCATTTGGGAAACAGCAAAGCAAACAAAGTGTGAGCAAATTGTCTTCATTTGCATTGTAAAGCACATTGTTATTTCACAAAAGCAACTATGGATGTTAGTTTTCTAAAGTCAAAATGTAATTTATATAAACTTTGTAACAAATGCAACTAAATTTTAAATATTTTCACTATTTTCATAACTTGTTTATACATTATCATCTCAGATTTGACGAAAAGGTCTTTTTATTTGTACTAAGGCAGCTGTATTCTCAGGTGCCTGTGCACTTCCTGGAATGCCACTGTTCTTAGTAATTCTCCTCTGCTTTTGAAACCAGAGGAGATCCTTAACAGGAATGTTCTTCCATTGAAAAAAACTCAATAACCAAACAAAAACACACATGAAAAACCTCTTCTCACAACACCACCACAACCCAAAATGCATTCTATTGGAAAGGGAGGCATTACAATCTCTGGTCTTTTCCCTACCTTGCTGCTTGATGCAGATGTATATCCTTAACACCTAAAACCATTTGCAATTCCTTCACAGGAATACAAAATGCATTTTTGTAATTAATATTGGACATCACATAAAAACATGAACTTTAGTCAATGAAGCAATGAAAAACAATTAGGCATCTCTGACAATTGCATTCACAGTTTCCCACTGATGGTCTTGCACCACATCCCTCCAAACAGAGTAAAAGTGATTTTAGTACAAAACAGAATTCTGGCAATGCTCACAAACTGCCAGGTCCTGTAGGAAAAGAAACAGCTAGGAGGCACAGCAAACACACTCTACTCCTAAACTGAAATTGCTATAATAAACTTACAGATATGTCCTTACCTCCAATGGTGTGTAGAATTTGTCCATTTTTACGAGTAACCAAAATCCTGTGATGCCCAGTGTCTGCTATGACCAACCTTCCTCCTGAATCATCTACAGTCACTTTGCCAGGAAACAGCAGAGGAGAAGGTGGAAGGGAGTCTCTGTACAGCTTTATTCCAATGTTGTTATCTTTGATTTGTTCTCTTTCCTTGTAGAATTTCAGCGTTACAGAGGTAAACAAGAACAACTTTTCTCTGTGTCCCTCTCCAACAAGAGAAAACAGCATATTTCCACGAGGCCCAAGAATGACCAGAGTTGGCCAGCAGGACACTTCCAGCTCGTGCCACAGTGTTGCATCTGCATCATTTACTACAGGGTGGACAATATTGTATCTCAGAACAGCACTTTTAATGTTATCCAGAACTTTTTCATTTGGGAATTTCGCTGAATGGACACCAACAATAACAAGACCATCTGCAAAGAAAAATGAAGTTTTGCCACTGAAATGTATATGAATAAAAATAATAAAAAAAAGAAGAAAAGGAAAAATGAACCACAGTTATCTCATAATTTGACTGACTGCTTCCCAGAGGAGAGAGGATTTGCACAAACAGAAAGCAATTGCATTACAGGAATATAGATAGTTATATATAGAAAATACTGAAATTCAGAAATAACTATTAGGTAAAATTACCAAATTTTAGGACCATTATTTCTTTATACATTATCATCTCAGATTTGACGAAAAGGTCTTTTATTTGTACTAAGGCAGCTGTATTCTCAGGTGCCTGTGCACTTCCTGGAATGCCACTGTTCTTAGTAATTCTCCTCTGCTTTTGAAACCAGAGGAGATCCTAAACAGGAATGTTCTTCCATTGAAAAAAACTCAATAACCAAACAAAAACCACACATGAAAAACCTCTTCTCACAACACCACCACAACCCAAAATGCATTCTATTGGAAAGGGAGGCATTACAATCTCTGGTCTTTTCCCTACCTTGCTGCTTGATGCAGATGTATATCCTTAACACCTAAAACCATTTGCAATTCCTTCACAGGAATACAAAATGCATTTTTGTAATTAATATTGGACATCACATAAAAACATGAACTTTAGTCAATGAAGCAATGAAAAACAATTAGGCATCTCTGACAATTGCATTCACAGTCTCCCACTGATGGTCTTGCACCACATCCCTCCAAACAGAGTAAAAGTGATTTTAGCACAAAACAGAATTCTGGAAATGCTCACAAACTGCCAGGTCCTGTAGGAAAAGAAACAGCTAGGAGGCACAGCAAACACACTCTACTCCTAAACTGAAATTGCTATAATAAACTTACAGGTATGTCCTTACCTCCAATGGTGTGTAGAATTTGTCCATTTTTACGAGTAACCAAAATCCTGTGATGCCCAGTGTCTGCTATGACCAACCTTCCTCCTGAATCATCTACAGTCACTTTGCCAGGAAACAGCAGAGGAGAAGGTGGAAGGGAGTCTCTGTACAGCTTTATTCCAATGTTGTTATCTTTGATTTGTTCTCTTTCCTTGTAGAATTTCAGCGTTACAGAAGTAAACAAGAACAACTTCTCTCTGTGTCCCTCTCCAACAAGAGAAAACAGCATATTTCCACGAGGCCCAAGAATGACCAGAGTTGGCCAGCAGGACACTTCCAGCTCGTGCCACAGTGTTGCATCTGCATCATTTACTACAGGGTGGACAATATTGTATCTCAGAACAGCACTTTTAATGTTATCCAGAACTTTTTCATTTGGGAATTTCGCTGAATGGACACCAACAATAACAAGACCATCTGCAAAGAAAAATGAAGTTTTGCCACTGAAATGTATATGAATAAAAATAATAAAAAAGAAGAAAAAGGAAAAATGAACCACAGTTATCTCATAATTTGACTGACTGCTTCCCAGAGGAGAGAGGATTTGCACAAACAGAAAGCAATTGCATTACAGGAATATAGATAGTTATATATAGAAAATACTGAAATTCAGAAATAACTATTAGGTAAAATTACCAAATTTTAGGACCATTATTTCCCCAGCTGACTGACGTGAATTGTTCTCAGTTCGTGAACCTCTATGTACTAAGCTAGAAAATACTTTCAAAATAATTGTGGGTAAATTGTAGCTGTTCAACTGATACTTTGGGGTTTTTTAAAGATACTTAGGACACCTCTTTGTCTTCTAATTCCTGTACATAACCAGAATCTTTTAGAGAATTCTTCTTCACAGTTAACTAGAAGCCACAAAAGTAACACCAAATCTTGGAATTCCAGAATTACCCGGACATATCTGCTTCTGGATAAATAGTTAAAGATCTAATGAATAGGCCTCCAAAATCAATACAGTATTCTGTATTTCAAATAAAAATGGCAGCACTGACAACTATGACAAAATGACAAACAACATTCATTACAAACAAGGTAGGCTTAATATAACAATTTCACAATGAAAAATTAAAAATTCACTATAACTGATAGAGTCTTATCAACTCTATTGGAACAGAATGTTGCAGTATCAGACAGCTGAAGTTGTGCAATCATTAACTGCTGAAACCTAAAAAGCAGGTCAAATATTTTAACTGTGAAGGGATCAGCACCAGCCCTTGAATCTATCCTTCAAAACATCGTTAAAGCTAGAAAGACAATTCTATAGCCAACACCTGAACAGCACAAGTAAGGTACAACATCCCCTCATGAGGAAAACTGCTGTGGAAATGATGGATGCAATGCTCAGAAATAACAATATACATTCCATTTAAAACACTTTCTTTGAAGGATTATAGCAGAGCACAACACTGGATTTATGCCAAGCTATTTCTGAATATTAAAAAGTACTTCCTCTTATAGAAGTAATTTCTGGACTGCTGATAACATGAACTGAATATGCACTGGGGTTTAAAATAACTTTCTGAATGCCACTTGAACTACAGAAATAGCACCAGTGAAGATAGCAGTGAGGGCATATCAGATAAAGATGCTGGGCGACATTCAATCCTATGGAAAGCAGTCTTCACTTTGAAACAGATCTCCTGAACTTCCAGACAATAGAGCCATGGCACATGTGCTATAACATTTAAAATGATTTAGCATCACCCTAACATTACAGCCTCCTGTGCTTAAACTTCTCCTCTCTGGTGATCACTCAGCTGAAGTTTCAACATGCTCCACATAAGCGCATTTGAACAAATCAGAAACAGCAGTGGAGAATCAAACATTATAATGTTATTTACTACATATATATCATATTTAATACAATATTTCAGAACTGAAAGTAACACTGTTCTTCATCTCCCTGTTCAGCCAATTAAAATATCCCAGATAAGTGAGTAGCTGACACACTCTGCGTAAGACTACAGCTTATCTCTGACAAGCCATCATGACAAGACACTGCATTCTAAACAGAAATTACCCTTCATTTTTATTCAGTCAGAGTGACAGACTGATCTCATTTCAGATGTGACTTTAAAGACCATAATTCCCTCTCTAGAATAAAGGGCTATTAATGGTATACAACATGATGCCAATACCAAAAAAATTCTACATTAGGCTTACATATTATTTCAGTTCCAATGGGGAAAAAAGTGATCTACATCCTATTCTACCACCTGTCTATATCCACTCTACCTTTACTATATATTCTTCTCAGAGCTGGTTCCTCAGTGAAGGAAAGAAAGTTACCTTTCTTTGAGCCTGTATTTCACATTCTTGAGTAGCTTTTTGAAAGTCACCTTTATTTATAGAGGAATCAGATTTGGGATTTAAGCACGTATCCTGTTTGCCTAACTACACAGACACTTTATTTAACCCATTTAAAAATGTGATGGAAGTACACAGAGTCACCTTTTTTAGGCTACTTAAAAGATTAGAAGACATTTTTAGACACCCCTGAAATACTGCCAGCAGTTTAGTAACCAGCAACAAAGTGACTCAGCTCCTCAGCCCGCAACAGTGCCAGGAAATTCTGTTCTGAGCCAGCCAAAGCACTTTTACCTTTATCAGAGTACTGGTGCTCTAAGGCATGGAGGTCAGGCAGTAGGTGCAAGCAATTGATGCAGCAGTAAGTGAAGAAATCCAACACCACAACTTTTCCACAAAGGTCTTTGTGAAGAGAAATAGGACCTTCAGTGTTTAACCATTGCAGATCTGGAATTCAGAGAACAGTGACAGCCTGTTAGGGGAAGGGTAGGGAAAGGCACCAACACCACACAGTGGTCCTGGTACTTTTAACCTAAAAACAAAATTAAAAACAAAAAAGAAAGAAAAAAAAGAGTTTGACATCCCTTTTTATGTAGGTAGAAAAGCAAACAAAAAGTCTTTTATTTATGCAACTCATCCTTATGTTCCACCAATTCTTCATAATTAGTACATGAAAATATTATCAATAAGATTCATTGTAATATGAAAGTGTACTTTGTATCTTTATATAGGCACTTTTTAATTGAAAGAACATGTAAGCCTCAGAACAAATTTCATACATTTTAAAACATGATCTACATTATTCAACCTCCAACAATGACATTTGGGTAACAATCAATTATTTAAAACTCACATAAAGACTACTAAAAGTTTAAAAGTGTTAAACTCTTTATGATTTTTTCCAACAGTTCTGTAAAGAACTGATTTCAGAGATCACTGGAATATTCTTGTGCTTATAAATTTGATCTTGATTTTCAAAGGTATCAATTAATTCTGTCACATGGGAAGAAAGACAACTTTTTCAGATACACACAGCAATACTCCTGGTCATTTATTTTAACCACTTGACATGAGGAGTGTCCTCTGATCCCATTAGAGGTATCAAGTTAAGGAATAAATATCCTAGAATGTGGTCTGCCAGTATTTTCTCTTAGCATTTCTGAAAATTATCGAGGGAAAGATAGTTATGATAAAATGCAAAGCTAACTAGTTTTTGAACTTTGACTTTGACAGTTTCAGAAAATAAACTCTTACAGCTCCAGAAGCTATTCCTACTCAAGTCAGCAGGAGGCCTGTTTTGTGTTTCACTAAGAGGAGGACTGTTCTCTATATCCATATATTTATAAACATAAATGGATGCACACACATTTAGGTTTGGTGAGAATAATGAGAATAATTCAAATATATGCATTATTCCCACAGTGTAGGAGCTTTGCTGTTCACTTTTCAAAAGAAAAGGGTAGTTTATATATTTTACATCATTTCTCCCCTTTTCACTAGAATTAAAATACCTTTCATAGATATGGACTACTTATTTGAGCTCTTTTTAGAGGAGAAAATAAGCCTTGACAGAACACTGAAACAATACTAATGGCAAAAGCTAAAATTCAATTTAGGGCCCCAAATCTAGACAGAGAGCATTCCTTTTGCTCCACAGGTTAAAATCTGTAATTCATTCCCATGATGTGTGATTTTAACCCTGCAGTTTGCCTCCTGAGCTGTCCTGCAGTGTGATGTGAGCTCCCACAGCTGCAGGGAGCCTCCCGCTCAGAGGTTACAAAGACCCTGAGCAGGACCTGCAAGATCTTACATTTCGATTTCCCCCTTGCCACAAGGAGAGACATAGAAATGTGTCAGAGGGGCAAACCAGCGCAGGAGGATGAATGACATCTCCAGCACAGTTTGTATTACCAGGAGCATGAAAATTGGCAAGTGCTAAGGCTAAGTCAGAGACAGAGCTGGGGAACATCCTCAGGGATGCTCCGGGAAGCCAAGAGAGCTCAGAGAACGCAGGGAGAGTTAGCAAGGTTCTCACTATGACCACAGGCGACATATATAACTACGCAGCACAGATGGGAATACACTTAGAAGAGAGTCTTTACAGAACGTGTTTTTCCAGCCAGTACCACGGAGAGGATGTTTAAAGGAATTCTTTTGCCTTGCCCTTCTCTCCGGGCGCTCCCAGGAGTGACAATTCCTGTAGTTCAAGTGCCATTTAAACAGCGGCTCTCGGGGCCGGCCCGGTCCGCTCTCGCAGGCAGCGGCAGCTCCAGGCAAAGCCCACACGGGGAGAGCCCCCCGGCCCCGCCCGGGCCGCGCCACCCACCTCCGCCGAGCTCGGGCACCGTCAGGTCCCGCTCGCGGCTGTCCATTTTCTTCAGGTACTGGTAGACCAGGTTCTCCTTCTCCTGGGCGGTGTCGGCGTCGAGCAGCGCGTACTCGAGCTGTGTCTGGGCGGGCAGGAGCCCCGCCAGCCCGCCCGCCGCCATCGCCTCGCCCGGGCGCTGTTTACCGGCCTGGCGCTTCACCGCCGCACATTCGGCACCGCCCGCGGCGCCGCCGCGGAAAACCGCGACTCAGAAGAAAATAAAGCACAAAGTACAGACACGCAATAACTCGTCTGTCTCAAAGCCGGAACTCCTCACGTATTCCGTGTTTTTACGTATCCTTGGTTTCCACAGCAGCACATTCCCAGAGGGAGCCCGCGGTGGAGATTCCCGCGCAGCAGATTCAACACAGCCCGTGTTTCCCGCCCGGCTGATTTATCGTTTTTAAGGTGTAAAAATTGAGCAGCACCGGAAAAAGTGGAAACCAGGCTTCAATAATTTAAACGGGGGGATCTGGGGCTTTTTGGGGGGCATACTATGAGAGAAGCGGAGAAATTGAGCGGCAGCCGCGGTGACGAACGTGCGGAAGCGAATGCGCGGCCACGGCGGGAAAGGGCCAAGGCGGCGCCAGCCGCGGGACCGGCGGGAGCCGGGACATCCCAGGGAACATCCCGGAATATTCCGGAGCACCAACACATCCCTGCCGGCATCCTGGACACTCTGGGCCACTGGGACATCCCACGGAGCATCCCGAACACTAGGGGATCCCGGGACATTCCCAGCGCATCCCGGGCACTCAGGCGGTACTGGGACACACCGTGGAGCAGCACCCTCAGGAGGAGCATCACAGGGCACTCCGGGGGGACACTGCGGAGGAGCATCGCGGGACACCCCGACGATGATCCCGTAGCTGAATTCTTCCTCGTTTTGTTTTAAATTTTTTTCCTGCTCGGGCAGGAATCTTTAAAATCTCCCTGCCCCCGCCGAGGCCGGGTGGAGATGACGATGCTGGGGAAAAGCTGAAGGAAATGGCTCAGCCTGGAAGGCTTTGCAGAGTCGGGCCCTGTGTAACAGGAGAAATTGCAAATCTACAAAGAGAGGCTCATTGAATTATTTTTGGGATAGGATCCACCATGCTCCTGTCCCATCAGGGACTGCTGCTTGGTTTGTGGGCCAGTGTTGCTTTTTTAACATGGGCTTCTGGAGCTTTTCCCAGATAGTGAAGAGTGGAGGGAAGAGAAAATATACTAGTGGGAGGAAAGGCAGGTTTGTGAACTGTTGCTTAAAAGAAAGGGGAATATTTAATGTGTTGACATGTCTGAAGATGCTTTATTGGAAGAGGACATTTGGGAGTACAAATCCATTAGGAAGAGAAAGCATCAGAGTAACTCACAGAGCATCTCCACTCCTGTGCAGGAAGTAAGTGTTGGCAGGGGCAGGCCAAAAAGAAAGAGAAATGGAAAAAAGAAATCGGCAGAAAAAGCTGGTACACCTCAGAAAGCCAAGCAGAGCTCCCGGGCAGGTCAGGATGTGGGTGAATGTAAAGGAGACAGCAGTGTGCACTCCCAGGACAGTGTGGGCAGCCTGGCAGAACAGAGCTCACAAAATGCAAAGCCCGTTCACGATGGGTTCTGTCCCAGCTGCCAGATGCCCTTCTCTTTGCTGTTGGTCCAGACACCTCAGTGGCACGTCTATGAATGTTTGGAAACTCCAGGATCCGTTGAAAAAGGTATGAATAGAGCAAGAAAAAAGCCTTCAGAGAAAACTTACAGACTTCTCAGGAAATGTTGCTGTAAACTTCATTTTTATTCAGCTCAAAATCTGAAATGGTAGTTGGTATGATTTTTATCATGTTTTATTATGTTGTTACTGATCAGTCCTATTTTGCTTCTTTGTGAAAAACGTGGAAATCTGACGTGAAAATCTCATTTCAGAAACTAATCTCAAAACTCTGAGGAAGTTTTATGGCTGATTATCAAGTTTTAGTATTTCATTCAATAAACTGAAGGTGCATATTTAAAATAATGAAACCTGTTACAATTACTAAACAGTATCAGAAAAGAACCTTCAGACACAAGGGTGCTACTTTTGACATGAACCTTCTATCTCCTTAGGTATCGATCTTATTATCTTGTATTCATGTTGATATGTGATTTGTTCAGTTGTCTATGGACATTTGGAAGCTGAAATATGCCAATTTACTTGAAATGGTAGCTTGTGGTTTAGAAATTTTATATAGCAATAGAGACTAACATTCCTGTATCATAAGACAACTGTTTTCTTTTGAGCTCTGTACAAGAAGAATAAAACGGACACATTCCAAATTCTAGTTTCATGGGGAAATACCATAGCTAAACAGAATCAGGTATCCAATTTATGTCCTTAATACACCTTATAACTTTTGTAAAACAGAAAGCATACAGTCAGGAAACATGAGTAAAGGCTGTTTTAGGTAATACAACCAACTTTTTATAATTTGATAACCTTCCTTGAGTTTCTTCTTTGGAACAATGACATGAAAGTCCTTTCATGCTGATTTTGGCAGTGCTTTTAATTTAAGGCAGGTGTTTTAACACCTCATTTCTGTCTCACTCCCGTAATTAACAGGTGAAAAATCCTTCTGGTGGTTTATGCATTCACTTTAAAAGCCTGAAAAGTTAGGCTGGTAAATTGTTACTGGGAAAGGCCTAGGAAAGTGCTATGGATTTTTTTTTCCTAGCATCTCAACACTGAATGTTTTCTTCATATAGGTAACTGCACAACTTTTTTCTTTTTTTTTTTTCTTCTTAGTGTGTAATATCAGACAATTTAAAATGGAATTTCAGGTTAATTCAGAATTGAGGTTTGGTTTGTTTATTTGTTACTTATTTTTGAAGTGTACTGGCTGTTTCTGGTGCTACTTCTCTGAGCTTGTTGCTTAAATGTGAGACAATTCTAAAGGAGCACAGCACTGATACAGGGATGAGTATTCTTGTTAATAGGCTGTACAATTCAGGCACAGTGCTGTATTTGGTTTTAGGGTGGAAGCTCATTGCTCAGCTCAGAGCAAGAGGCCTTGGTGGCTTGAAAGTTAGTTCTTATTTGTGCCTTCTGTCCTCCTCCAGCAGCTGTATTTATAAGAAAAAGCTCCTAAATGTTGTGTCACGTGAAATTTTTATTTTAACTGTGCCAGCTATACTTGCAAAGGTGTTAACATTGCTCCTTTGTTTGACTCTTTCCATAGAGTGTCCTGATGGTCTGCAGTGCACCTCCACCATCCCATCCCACTACAAGCGTTACAGCCATTTCCTGCTTGCAGCAAACAGGGCAGGGGAGTACCTTGTAAACCCTTTGGGGACCACTGTGGACATGAAGATGACATGTGCTACTGCTGCAAAGCCCAGCTGCTCCTCAAGTTATGCAGAGGAAACCTCAGGGAATGAGAAACCCTTTACTGAAATAAAGCACGCTCCAAATGATGACTGTGCATCAATGGTACAGAATTCGCCACAAATGAAGTCTCTAAATACAATTAGTGAAAGTACTTCCTTTTTTGCAGGTGTTGAAAAACCTCAGCAGACACTTCAGCTTCCAGAGATGGCAGATAATCATTGTAAATTTGAATTTTTTGATTTTGCATCCTCTCAAGAAAGTGAGACAGGAAAGCATCTGTGTGTGGAGAAAGATTCAAGTCAGCCAAGTCTGCTACAGTCAGGAGTGGACTTCAATGACTATGGAATTTCTTACTCACCACTAAGTACATTTGAGGAAAGTGAAGAGGAAGAGGAGGAAAAAGTAAAAATATCACAAAATGAATTATTCAAAGTGCAGAACTCAGAAGAAGACTCCAATTCTGTGGCATTTAAAACATTTGATGGACTTCTCTTACAGAGGAAGCCTCAGTATGAGCATGCAGAAATGGGACATTTCAAAACTAAAAAACCCCTCTGTGGGGAAGAAAATACACTGAACCATCTAGATCCTCAGCAAGGGGTGGTAGCCAGTGGATCCTCTTCTGCTTGTAGTTACAGAGAGGCTGAACAGCCGGAATTGATTTCCTCTGCTGCCAAAGCAGGAGCCACACAGTCAGAAGATGCTGGTGCTTGTGCTCTGGGTTCTGCATACGTGAGTTTTACTGGGACATCATCACTGCTAGACAGAGAAGATGCTGGCTCTCTTCTGACACAGAATGTTTTGAGGGAGCCAAGTTGCATTTTAACTGGTACAGATAAAACGACTGCCATTGCAATTGATAAAACAGCTCACCAGGAGAGTTTGCAGACAGCGGAGGAGAAAAAAGGAAATTGTAGTACAGCTGCTGTGCGCTTTCACAGCCCCATCTCTTCTAAATCAGTGCCATCTCTTTCATTAGCAACTGTGAACACCAAATCCAGTCCTGCCAAAGAACTTAAACAAATGGACATTGGTGTTTTCTTTGGGTTAAAACCCAAAGCAAAGGAGGAACACAAAGGAGAGGCGTGTTTGAAGGAGAAAAAGCAGACACCAGCCTCTGTATCTCCTAATGGAAAGAGGCCCAGACAGCAAAAAAGGAAGGCTGAGGGGTCTGTGGGAGATGTGGAAGCAGTTACAGAAAGTTCCAGTAAAAACGAAGCCATTGCAGATGTACCTTCTGGTGGCCAACGAAGGTGGAGAAAAAAATTTAAAGAATTACCTAGTACAGGTGAAGAACCAAGAAAAAAACACTGCCCCTTCTACAAGAAAATACCAGGTGAGAGGTAACTTGGTTTTTCATAGAGGTTAATTTGTTTTAGCTGGAGTGTTGTGTTTTTCTCCTAATTTTAGACTTCAGTATTTTTACTCTTCATAACTGCTTTCTTAAATTATTTTTAAAATATATCTGGTTAATACACACTCCTAATTCCTGAAATTAGTTTTTTGCATTGCTTCAGTTGTGCCTGAAAATAGTGTTGTCAATAGCAATCATTTCCTTAATACTAAGGTTAAGTAATTGAGTTTAATTTTGCATTTGAGCTTCAATAGTATTAGAAACATGATTTATTTTAACTATGGAAAAAGAAAGAAAACAGAGCAGAAGAGTTTGGTTAAGAAGACAACCAAGAATTTCTCAGGGTCTCCTCAAGCAATTAGATAAATTAAAGGATGATGGTTCAGCATCTTAAAAGGCTTCAGAAGCTCGCACCACTAAAGTTAGTTTTGAGTCTGGTACCTCTCAAACACTTAAGGGATTTTTGGTGAGGGATTTTTACTTAGATCAGACTGCTATGGGTTTTTTTACTTGAAGTTCTAGCCTCAATTAAGTGGAACTATTTCTAGTTCTTCTAGAAGATCTGGGAAATTTGTGCAACATAAAATGAAAAATATGAGTGCCACCAGCTGAATTAGTTCTGTGTACTCTTTGGTGGTTTTAAGAAAGTGTAACCCAATGGAAAAGGACTGTTTATCAGTGTGTTTGCATTTAAAAGAAGTATTTGCGGAGAGAAGGTTGTCTTCTATATGTCTGTCTTTATACAACATCTTTTTGCAAACACTGAAAGCATACAATGGCAAGTCAGGCACATTTCATCTCAGCAGAGAGATTTGAAAACCCCAGGTTGCTTGCTTAATAATTATGTTATTGCATGCTTTAAGAGAAATATTAAATTTAGAATAATTGAAGAATTGCAGTTTGATTGCAAAATGCATTTCTGTTAAGCTGCAGCTACCTGCTTAGTGTTAAAATATTAGTATTAGGTTTCAATCTATGTGAACTTCCAAAAATACCAGTTGAATGCAGATAAGTGTGTCTTATTTGCTTAACGAGTTGCCATCTGTTTAAGAGGGCAGCTGAAAAATATATTTGGGAGGCCTTTGAAAGTATTTGTTTGTGAGCAGTTTGTGAAAATTTTATTTTAATTTGTGAAAATCTCGTTTTGCCACTGTTGACTGATACACAAAACACATTAATCTTTAAATGGCTCCTTCAGTTGTATGCAGAATAACCATTACTTTTTAAACTGGGAAGAAAGGAAAAAACAAAAGCAACATCTGATTAGAAATTGGTTCTGAACTTTGCATGTTTACTGGCTGGATTCTCTTCCCTCTTTGCTGTAGGAACTGGATTTACAGTTGATGCCTTCCAGTATGGAGAAATTGAAGGCTGCACAGCTTATTTCCTTACTCATTTTCACTCTGACCACTACAGTGGGCTGACAAAAAACTTCAGGTTTCCAATCTACTGTAATAAGGTAAGACTTCTCAAGATTACTAGATACCATTATATCCATATCCTTTTGTCCTTTTATATCCATCACTTTGGTACTGATGAAGTAAATAGAAGATCAGTGGTTGGGGTCCTTTATTGGATCAGTGGATATGTACCAGGGGAAAGTGCATTTTGTTTGTGAGAAATCCTTACCTTGATTTAACTGATCAAGAGGATTAGTGAAACTTCCTTTCCTAGATACCATGAAAAAAAGTCAGGTTTAAAAAGATCTGTAGAGGTCACATAGACCAATCTCCTGCACAGTATGGGCTACCTTCAAAGTTAGTTCAGACTGCAGGGAGTCTTTTGTCAGTCAAATTTTGAGCATTGGCCAGATTCTCCTTGCAACCTGTTGCAGTGCTTACCTTTTCTGTTTTTTTCCCCCCCTAATAATACATTTGAAATTTCTGGTTTTTGCAACTTGTCATTGTAGCTTTTTTTTTGGTATGTGTGCATCATGAAGAATCTGGCTCTGTTTTCTCTGAACTATTTCAGTGATGGAAGTCTGAAATAGATTCTGCATGAGCCATCTCTTTTCCACATTAAGCAAGTGGAATTATTTTAGACTGATGCTTTGTGTCCTGTACTTTGGGCTGCTGAATGGCCACGACTGCCATTAGCTCTTGTATGTCCAACCAGCTCTTCTTTACCTGTAACATGGTAGGGCACCAACACATCAAAAAAAAACAACTACTTATGGTTCATTCTGGAAGTTTCCTGGAATGCTTGTGTCCTGCATTGCCCTTGCAGTTGCAGTGACTGCAGCCCTCCATGATAAGATCCAGGGGCCTGAACCTGGAAACTTCTTCACTTGGTTAAAGAAGGTTTTAACCACCTCTTCCTCTTGACTTGATAGTGTGCAACAGATCTTCTTCCCCCTTATTTGCCTCCTCTCTGATTCCAATCCACAGCCTGTTGACAGGCTTTTAAAAGTTTACTACATGAAGATGGCTTTTCTAGTTTGCTTTTTGAGAAGTGAAATGCTGCTGAAAGGCTTGGCTACACCCAGGGCCTTATAGTTTCTCTCTAAGCCAGTCTGGCTTTGAGAGCTGCTGTTTCTAAAACGAACAGTGCTTCTTTCAGACTTTGTTCCTGTTTTAAACCCTGTCTGTGTTGCAGATAACTGGCAATCTGGTGAAGAGCAAGCTCCGAGTGCAGGAACAATATGTCCACGTGCTGCCCATGGACACGCCATGTGTGGTCAATGGGATCAAAGTGCTGTTGCTCGATGCCAATCAGTAGGTATCACTGCATTTCCTGTGGAAAATTTCTTACAGGTAGTTAACTTTTGAAATAGGTGAGTTATCTTCAAAAATGAAACAGGGTTTTTAGAATTTAATTTAACTTTTTTTTGTGTACGTTGTGTTAACCACGTGTTGCTCCATAATTTTTGCTTGAGGGGTTGAATGGTTTCCTGAACACTTGCTGGTTTTTGGTGTCTAGTTGGGAACCTAGTAGATTTGGTTATCAGATACATTAGGTTTCTGTAGCTTGAACTGATGAGGGAATCCTGAGCTAAAGAAAAGTGTGGTACTTTGGATCCTGTGAGAGACATAACCTAGGTAACACTTTGAAAATTGAATTTGAAGAAAAGCCTGTTGAAATCTGGACAAGATTTCTACTGAATTTGGTGATAAAGGGTGTGATTTTGTCTGTTAGACTGGCACTATGTGGTAATGCTGGATTTAAAGTTCAGTAGCACCTGACTTCCAGTCCTGTGCTCTTGTTCTGCCTCTTGGTACATTTTTTTGGCCATGGGTTAGAGGAAGACTCCCTTCCCTGCAGTACATTTATTGAAATGCAGGACTGTGTCACAACTGGTTTGAACATTGCTTAGTGTAGGGTTTGTTTATACTTGGAGAGATAAAACTCCAGTAAGTCCTCCGAGAACCCTCTCTAGGAATGAAGGAAGCCTTGCTGCCTGTGTAATTTGTATACTTCTCATTTTTCCTGTTTGTCCCTCTGATTCTCTGCTCCAGTTTAAAAGCTGTGCATACCTTAGATACAAAGTTCAGCTTCTTGAAGAGTTCACCAATTCTGTCTTTTTCACTTTGTTTCATGCCAGTTTTTCTTTTTTTGAGATTTCATTTACCCTTTGCAGGTAACTGATATCTAAAATAGTCCCACTCAGGTTTTCCAGTCTTGCCCTTCAGAGAGCTTTGGCAAGCAGCTGCAGAAGGCACAGTGGATTTACTGTCACCAGTAAGGGAGTTGTATTTGTAACCAGGGACTTCTGGATCTAGACCAACATTTGAAATCTGCAAGTAGAATTTAAAAGAAAATGCTCCAGTAAATCCTGCAGGAAGAAAGATGAATCTGCAGCAATACAATTCTGTTTGTCTTGAGCAAGATTGCTGCTTCTCTTTGGTGTGCTGTTTCCCCTTGGAATCAAATAATAGAATGATTGCAGCTGAGGCAGAATCTGTGCCATGCCTGGAAGGTGGGGTATCCCAAAAAGGCAGTTAATGTTTGACTGATTTACTGTTGATGTGGATTTTTTGTTTCTTCTTTCCATCTCAGGTGAGAACTCAAGCTTGTGTGTGGCCATAGGATTAGCTGCAAAATTCCTTTAGAAATCAGGAGTTTCTAGCTAAATTAGTCTGCATAGTAGCTATGATCTAAAATGCTGTTCTGCACATGTTTCTGCTGCTGAAGGGTGGTCTGTCTCTTAAAGCAGTTTATCAGTATAGAGAGCTGACATGATTTGTTTGGGGCTTTTTTGTTGGTTTGTTTCAGTTGTCCAGGTGCAGCAATGATCCTCTTCTACCTGCCAAGTGGGACTGTTATTCTGCACACAGGGGACTTCAGAGCAGACCCTTCCATGGAGCGCTACCCTGCTCTGATGGGCCAGAAAGTCCACACCCTTTACCTTGATACCACGTGAGTTGGCTGGAAACTGATTTTTTTCTTAATTTATTTTTTGTCTTTTCAATTTAGTAAGGCTTTGAACCAAATATAAACCAAATAAATGTAATTTTGAATGACATTGCTGTGATAACACTTTTTAGCTCTATTTATTGTTGAATAAAAGCAGAGATTTATTAAAAGTACATGTATGTGTAGCTTGTTCATTCACTGGTTATGCTGTTACATTAGAGAATGAAAGTGGGTGGTGGAAAAGAGACTGCAGTATTTGCTCTGGTCACCATATTATTATAAGTGGTATTAAATTCAGGGTGTCAAAACTCATACATTAAATGTTCAGGTTTATGGAAACTAGTTTTCAATGGATTCAACTCTATTATAAAAGAAGTGTGAAGGAATTGAAAGGTGAAAGAATGCCAAAAGGCTGAATCAGTTTTGGGAGTTTTCATTAGACCTTCCTCTGATTCATTTATATAAAATTGGTTTTGTGTGAATGATGACTAATGCCCAGCTGCAGACTTTCATTTCTGTTCCATATGTTTCTGTGAATGAGTAATGACTTACATTATGGTTTGTGTGTATGACAAAAAATAGATATAAGGATATAATCAGGACGTGACAGAAATATCAAGCTCGCAAGAGCACTTGGTATTTATGAAGAAGAAAATGTAGAATTCAGTACCAGACAGTGAATAGTTGCAGAAAAAACAATGATATATGCTCAATGTGATTTTTGTTGCAACAATTTCTGGGCCCCTCAGTGTTTCTAATAATGTGCTATTATATAGAAGAGTAATGTCTTTTTTACTTCCTCAGTACATGGGGTTTTGAGGGCCTTCATGGCAATTTCAGATGTCTTTTATCTTTTGTAACAAAGTGGTATATTTTGTTTCCCTCCCCCAGATACTGTAGCCCTGAGTACACTTTTCCTGCCCAACAAGAGGTTATCCAGTTTGCTGTCAACATTGCCTTTGAGACAGTGACTTTAAACCCACGAACTCTAGTTGTCTGTGGCACTTACTCCATTGGAAAAGAAAAAGTTTTCTTAGGTATGTAGAAGAAGTGTATTGGATCAAATAACTAATCTAATGTCTAATTTAGTGTTACAAAATGGCTTTCTTGAAGACTTAAAAGATTGTTTAGTCAGAATGTTCAGATATAGTGTAAAGAAATTAAATGTATTTAATAATCCTCCTGGTATTTTTTAAGTTTTCTAATCAATAAGTTTTAACTTTCTGACAGAAATAGTGTTCTACCATGTTTACAACCTTCCCCCCACACTGAATATACATGTGGCCAGTTTGCATATTAACTGTGTGAACCTCTTTAATTGACTGTGGTGAGAAAATTGCTACGAGCAATTAAAAAATAAATAAATGAGGTCTTTATGACATTTTTGTTGTTAATAATTTCAAGAAGCAGCAAAGGGATGTTATTCTTAGAGTAGACTTCTATTTTGAGCTTTTCCTTCCAGTTAATATTATATATCATTTCTGACTAAGTGAAGATCTTGTGTGCTATGCTTCACTCAGTTACAGCACCAGGAACCAACATGATTGCCCAAATGTCTGCTTCAGAGCAGGCAGATGTGCACCATTTATGCATATTTAAAATCATCAATACAAGACTTACTTTCACTGAAATTTAGTCTGTCTTCAGTGTGTGGGGGCTGTTTGTCACATATTCCAAAAACTGCATGTTTCTGACATCTTTGGAATAAATACCAGTTCACCTCAGTAACACTCTACCAAAGAAATGTGACTTAGAATTTATCAAGGTACTTTTCCTTCTTTTTCCAATTTTCATACAAAATTCTGCTGCTAAAATGTAGGGGACAAAATCTTTAACACCCATGTTAGGTTTCTCTTAATGTTAGGATACAAAACACTATTTCCTGTTGAATATGGATTTTTTTTCTAATAGTAAAAATTATCTTGTACAATAATCAGGACTCTATCCAAAACAAGCAAAAAAGAACTCTTACAATTTTCTTTATCTGATTTCTTGCTAATGAATCCTGAAGCAATTGCTGAAGTTCTGGGCTCAAAGGCAAGCATGTCCCGTGACAAATACAAAACCCTGCAGTGCTTGGAGTCAGCAGCTGTCAATTCCCTCATCAGTGTGGACTGGAAGGGTACTTTGCTTCATGTTCTTCCCATGATGCAAATTAATTTTAAGGTAAGTTCAGAAAATGGGCTGTTGATGAGCGTGCTGGTAAAATTCTCTTGGCTCTTCCCAACCAGTGCTGTGTTTGGTGCTTTTTAACCTCTTGTCAGATCATATTTATTTAGTGGGGCTTTGACATGTAGCAATACATTGAAAATGAAATGCAATTAAACATTAATAACTTCTCCAAACATGATGTTGTACTTGTACAAGATAAGGTGAGGCTTGTTCAAAGACCTGCTCTCTGCAGGCCTTTTTGAAGTGGATTTATGTAATGACTGCCTGATCTGTCCTCTTAGCAATCATATATTGTGACATGAAGTTCCTGTTTTCAGCCTGTCTTTTACCTGGTCCAGTGTAGGAAAAGTCTAAAAGGATTTTTGCCTCTGAGCCTCTGTTTTGAGGCAGCCTATGAACATGGCCAACTACCAGTTCTCTAATGTTTGTCACAAAAGGAAGTTAACTGGTTAATTTTAAAACATTATTTCATCTAAGTTGATTTTAAATGCACATTTGGTTGAGATTTAAGACACTGAGCTTTTGTTGTTGAGCATTTTTTCTGGGAATTTTTTTGTTTGGAAAGATGACTAATTCCTAGGTTATTCTAAATAGACAAAATACTGAAGGGCAGTAAGGTAAAGCAGCAGGCTTTAGATTAAAGTAACCTGGAAGAAAGACAAAAAAACAGTGGCTGTTTATGCCTTGCAGGCTTGGATTAATTTTCCTGTTTTGCTTTGGGCCTGCTGTGCCATCTCAAGCAAATCCTTCAGACCAAGATGGTATTTTGCTGCAGGACAAGTCGAGGTCAGAGTTGACCTAAAAAGGAGTAAAAAAGGCTATATGGTTTGGATGGAGCTGCAGGAGATGGAACTTAGTATCTTAATGCTTTAACTTTGTTCCATGATGTTTTCCGTGGTGGATCAGAAAATGAGTAATGGAAATATGTATGGATTTATTTTTAGTGTGTTGTGCTGTCTTAAACAGGAATTGGTTTTAGTTTCTTCTGCAGATTTCTGGGTTGCTAAATCACCTGTCCCAGCATGCATGGATACTGATAGAGCTGGACTTTCAGGGGGTGAAGGAAATCCTCAAGGGCAGCTTTACTTCCCAGAGGGAGGCAGTTGTGTCAGGCAGGGTCTCACCTCTGAGATCAGCAGGCTCTTGACAAATCTCCAGTGTGACAAAAGCCATGCCTGGACCCTGAAAAGGGCCAGGAAAGATGAAAGGCACAATGATCCAGTGGGTCAGAGTCCTGGTCTGACAGCAGGTGCCCTCAGGTGTGGAGTTGAGTGCATCATTAGTGATGTTTTGTCCATGGGAGCTGGATATGCTGGGCACACTTCAGGGTGCCAATGAGGCTGCACTAGAGGAGTGCCTTGGTGGAATGTACTGTCACTGAAATGTGGCGATTTTTAAATGCTTAAAGATGAGTTCATATGATAGTTTATCTTACTTTTGGATTTGACATATATTAAGAAAATATAAAAAAAACCCCAAAAACCCAGAGATGTTGTTGGGATCTTTAGCTTGTCAGAGTGACCCCAAGAAAAGTTAGAAAATCTCTTTTCCCAGCCCAGCGCTTGAAGAATGAGTCAGGGCTCTTCATTTCTCGGTCTCAAGGTTGTTTATTGTTCCTTATCTATAAAATTCTTTCTCCTGCCCTGCTGAGGTCCGTCCAGCAGGACAGTTCCAGGCACTCTGCCTGCCCCCAGGGCAGTGTTAAGTCTTTATACTAAAAACTACTTGTACAATATTTACAGTTACTTTCCAATACCTATCACCTATGTTAGACAGTGAGCTTCTACTCTAAACCAATCTGTAAGTGCCAACATCACAGCAGAAGATGGAGGCCAAGAAGAAGAACGAGGAAGGCTGGACACGCCCAGATCCCTCCATCTTGCCTCCTGAACCCCCATACCAGAAACCCCAAAAATCCACTTTTCCGCCCTGTGGTAACTTCACTATTATTCTGCCTAAACTGTTGTGGCTTGCTGATCTTCATATAAGGTTGGTAATTTGCTCCACAGGTCATAATCAAAACCACAGGTGTTTTGGGCTCCATGCCAGGGCTTCTGAGCCTCCTGGCAGGGGTCCTGGCCATCCTGGACAGCCAGAGGGATGTTCTGGGTTCCCACAAGTTGTGGTACTTCACTGCAGTGTTTGGTTTTAGCCCAGTAAAATGCAGGGATTGCTGTATGGACTGACAAATGGCTGTTCTTGAATAAGCCAGATGAGTTTAAGTGGTGTTAGGGCTGGTGGTAAATTACATATTTAATCATGTTTGAGTCTTTTCCTATCTTATGGAATCTGTTTGTGTACACTGCTGACTTTAGTGACACTGTGAATATCAGGCTGTCATGGTGATTGAAGGAGGTTGGTGTAGCAGTGAAATACATTTTCCATTCAAAAGGGTGAAGGTTTAGAACAGTGTTGGCTAAAGCAATAAACAAAGAAATTGGAATGTGTATTTAAAATGGACTTGTTATGAGCAAACACAGCAGTCATTTGTTTTGGGGAAAGAGGCCATCTTTTCCAAAATGCATGCATATTTCTTTTGCAGCAAACAATTTTTTTGTAACTCAAAAATTGAGGCTTTTGCCTAACTTGACTATGTGGTGGAAAATTTCCAGGGAACTGAGTTCTGTGGGTCTGTGACTCTTTCATGTTGTTTAACTCAGCAAGGCCTTGTACTGGCATTGAGGTGAGACTTTGAGAAGTGAAAGTAATTGAAATGCAAAAATAATTTTTATAAGCTTGAAATTGCATCCTTAATGTGACTGTTGCACACTTGATTTATAACAAAACTCAAAAGCAGATTAGCATTGTTACTATAATAATAATTTCATTTGAAGTGCTATATTTAGATTTCATTAGAGCAAGGGGAGAAAATATGTGAATAATTACCTTAATCTATGTTAATACTCCCAAAATGAAGTGTGAAGGAAAATTAGACTGCTATAGTTACACCTTTAATCAAGTGAGGACTGAACATTCACAGTGAGTTGAAAGTCACAGCAGTGAGCCATAATTCCTGTTGCTGAATGAAATGTTTTCTGTGGTAGGGTTTTTAAAAATTCTTTTATGTACCTGGTTTGGTGGATTCTGTATGTTTCTACTGGACATTGTACTGAAGGTGTAGTTAAATGTGGCATCTTTCTGCTGCCCTGTTTTAGAGTTCTCAAGAGTCTGACAGGTTAGATAATTTTCTATCACAGCCCATCTATACCCCTCTACCCTCCTTTTTAATCAGCCTTTATTTTGTATTCCTCTCTCTCCTGCTAATATAAAGTTTGATTTTGAGTTTGGTAACCTTGTAGGGCTTTCAGATTAGGAATTTGTCTGTAAGATTTTATACAGGACACATGAAATTGATTTTCTCTTTTTAACTTGAAGCAATACTGACTTCACTTTATGCAGGCATAGGATTGTACATACTTGGAAGCCTTTTCAAGGTAATTTTCTCTTTAGATTAAGAAGATGAGAGGTAGTTTCCTTCCTGTCTTGGAGAGGTGGTAAAACATGGTGTAGTGCTCAGAGCAATACTTAGCTCGTGCACTGGCTTGCTGTAAGTTTTTTGGGGTCGGTTAATTAAATCTGGTTACTTGTGGGCATAAGCAGGTGTCAAAACCTCTGTGATGATTTTGCACTGAAGCAGCATTTCACCATCTTCTATCTCCACTCAGCTGTTGGCCTCTAGTTTAGAGGAGGAGATGAATGATTTGTGGAGCAAGGTTTATAAGAAGGTGTGATTATTCCTTATGTGTTCTGATCTGTAATGCATAGCTGTTCATATGTGCCTAATTCGGATGAAGAAATTGAGATCGTAAGGGACAAGTTGTTTTGCAAATGTCAATATTTGTCATTAACAATTGCAAAGTAAATGGCTCATTAAAATTAAAAAACACAAGCACATGAAAAGAAAATGTAGTCTGAATCCTCTCAGTCATGAAATGGCCAACCTTTAGTCTAATTAACTGTTTAATGGGATTAAATATATGCTTTTTTTCTTCCACAGGGCTTGCAAGATCACTTGAATAAGTTTTCTGAGAATTTTGATCAAATTCTGGCTTTCAAACCCACGGGGTGGACCTACTCTGATTCATGCCTTTCTCTGGAGGATATCAAGCCTCAGACAAGAGGGAAAATCACTATATATGGTATAAGAGTGTCAAAGATTCAGTACATTTGGCTTTGTGTGGATGCTTTTCCTATTTTTATTCTGGAAACTCCTACTGATTTTGTAACTGCTGCTTTTTCTGGTAACTCATTGAGAAACTGAACAGATCTCTTCAGGAGAGATCTGTGAAATGAGTAATCGAGAACACCATAAATTCAGATTTTTACATACAGTTTGCCCCTGTCCTTGTCATGCAAGTAAAAACTTTCACCTGATACAGGTACAGACTTCAGGGATGGACTGTTGGCCTGACTGATGCTGGTGGCAGTGTAGTTCCAAAGCCAAGATTTCATTCTGTGTCTTGCTTGTTTCTGAGAGAATATGCCTTCCTCTCAGTTCTTATTGGTGGGGGTAGCTAAAACCCTTAGCATCCCTTTAACCAGGTCACTGATGTTGCTTAGCTTGTACTGATGAATGACTTGGTGACTTAATGCCAGGTAATTTTCCTAGAAGGGTAAATTGGAGGGAGTGAGGTAGTTTTACCTTAGCTATAAACTTTAGATCCCAAACAAGAATTAAAAAACCCTTTTATCTAAAGTATTTCTTAGCTGGAAGGCTTGGAGGAAGCTCAGTGGCCTGACAGATGGCTGTGATTTGTTTTCATTTCAGGGATTCCTTACAGTGAGCACAGCAGTTACCTGGAAATGAAGCGTTTCGTTCAGTGGTTGAAGCCACAGAAAATCATCCCCACTGTCAATGTTGGTGACTGGAGAGACAGAAGCTTGATGGAAATGCATTTTAGAGACTGGATGACCGAGGGCAATAGGCAAAAATAAATATAAAGAAGAATGTATATTTCAAAGGAAGTAGACTGGAATGGGAATTGAGTTCCTATGAGTTTTATTTATCCCCCTTTTCCATGAAGCTTTCTTTAGGGAGGACTAAACTGCCATTCTTCGAAGAAAGATAGATAAATTTGGGAAAAGAAAAAAAAAAAAGCACCTTGCTTTCTTGTGTATCTACTGCTTTTTTGTCCCCATAACATACCATTTTTTTGCAAGTTCATATTTTAGGTTATTTTTATCTTGCTCCTTTCCCCTGTTCTTAATTTTCCTCAGGTTGTGGAGATGCTCAGATGTGTAATGCTGGGGATTCAACAGTCTCCAGGATAATTTCTGAAAATAAGTTATTGTAATAAATGAGACAATATTAAGCTTATGTCACATGCTGTCAACTCAGGCTTCAGAGAAGCTCATTTCATGAGGCAGAACTGACTATTGTGATTTAAATATTGTTAAAAAGACCTTACCTTGTGAGAGAGTATTGACTTGGGCTCCTGCAGCATATGTACTTTAGACAATTGTTTACAAAAGACACTTCTACATTCTGCTCAAGATTTTTTGCTCTTTTTTTTAGTGATCTTTTTTAAAATAAAGACTATATCTATGCCTGTGTGTTCTTTCTGAGCAAAAAGCATTTTGTTTCAGTGCCAGGTTTGCTAACCTGAACAACCTGCCTGCAGTGTCTTTGGTGAATATGCTGTGTATGTTGCTTGTCTGAAGTTGCTCTTGTGTCCTCTGCAGTGCCAGTTCTCAGCAGGCATTCAAAGCACAGAAGGGCTTCCTCACCATGGAATCCCCACTGGGGTTTGCAGGGTTGTTTGTGTACAGGTTTGTCACCTGGACTCTGGAAAAAACAAGAAAGGCAAATATCAGCACTGGCAGCAGAAAGGTAAATTTCACTTTGCATTTTTTGCCCTAATTCCTACCAGATTATCCAGTGCTGCTTTTTTTGCCTCTGCTTGGTGCTTATGTACTGAAGTATGTGGGTGCATGCAGGCACACTAGTAAAACTTTAATCACTAAAATAAAAACAGTTCCAAAGTTCCAGGATGGAATCACATGTAAAGAGTCAGTCCCCAGTCCCTCAGAGTAGCTTGTCTGGAATCCTCAATGCTATTTTATGTTGTAAAAACATTTTCTTAATCATCAATGCAAGTATAAACAGATCCTTGTCTCTGAGTGACGAGCTCTGTAATGTGAAGTCACTTGTTTTATTTGTCTTGTGAGAGAAATAAGTGAGGAACTGATGGCAAAAGGATTCTTTGTACTCAAAGAATTGTGAATGAGTATTTCACTGACATAAGTCATTGTTAAATGCTTCAGTTTAATTTAAGCATTTAAAGGAATCTGAAGTTCTTGTTTTACATCATACGCAGTGCTAGCTGGCTGTCACAAGAGCTGGTAACTGTCTTGGACTGGAGTGCTCATTCCTAGGATTCCTCTCCTTTTTGGCGGTGTATGAAGAAGTATCTTCTATGGCTTTTGCAAGTACCAAACCTGAATGAATGCCTTGTACAAATCAGAACAAATTTGGGGATTCTATTTGGCAGGCAATTGTTTTTAGCAGTTGAATTGTTAAGGAATTATGCATGCTTATTTTTGGCCTTCGGGGTCTTTTTCCTGTCTGATTTTTTCACAGACTATGAGAGGCTGGAATAAGCACCCCAGAGTCAAATCTTAGTCACAATTCTAACATCTTCTTGCTTCCATAGTTGCATTTTCAAGAATGACTGTTCCTACAGAGAATGAGTGTGTGTGTGGTGGGGGGGCTCCCACTGTGCTGATGCTGCTTCTGGTTTTGCAGTTCCTTCCGTTTGTGCCACTGGTAACTGAACCCAAAAACTTCAACTTTCAGTGCAGCCTGATGAGTGTGAGGCACCTGTTACCTCTCTGTGGCTCTTGACCTCCTGCTATCAGTTTCTAGCCTGTTACCCAGAATGAGGGGTTGGGTCTTTTTTCTTTTAAAAGCAAACTGATTTCTGAAACTAACCGCAGGAATGGTGTACCTTGGAAGAAACTGGCACTGGCATCTGCTGGACAGACCCAGTGACTCCTGCCCTGATGGGAGCAGATGGTCATGGGCTCATTTTGGTCAGCAAAGCAGAAGGGCTTTAGGGCTGGAGGCTTTTTCCAGTTCCCTGCTCTGCTGTGGGTATTCCTGCATTGGCCCACTGGGTGCTTTCATTCCTCCCTCTCTGGTTTCTATTTGCACTTCCACCTGGTGTGCAAATACAGCTGGTTTTTGGGTGTAGATGAATTCTGCAGCATTTCATCCACTGTCATGGTAGGAGATATCCATCTCACCTACTTACTTGGCCTCCTTTTTGTGGAAAAAACTGTGTTTTCAGAATCCAAACTCAGGGATAAATTATTTTTGTTGTCTTAATTATAAAAAAGATTAATAACAGGATTAGGTTGAGTGGGAGGACATACAAACAGATGTGGAAAAACTAAATATAACAGGAATTTTGTGGGAAGATGCGTGACAGGACTTTTTCCCTTGTCTTGGTGGTTCCAAGGGACATCTCTCTGGTCTCAGCAGTTTAAGTCCTTTGGGGAGTGCAGACCTGGGATTAACCAAGTTTCAGTGTTGTCATTAATTAGGAATTTGAGTCTAGCTCTGCTTTTTCTAATGAAGAATTGGATTTTTTTCAGTCTTTGGGCAGTGCTGGCATTAGAGATGGATGAATTAAAGCATTTATTATTTTGGTTGGGTATGGGGGTTCTGACTACAGCAAAGGTGCCACCTTTTCCCAGTCAGTGGAGGGGACTTAGACCTCTGTGGTGCCACAGAAACACTAAACCAGGGTCCCCTGGACAGGGGGTGGAGGAGTCAGCCTGTACTGACACAAACACTACCCGATTTCACTAAAGCAAGATGGGCTGTGAACATCCCAGAGGCTCCTGTTTGTCCGGGGCTGCCAGGCTCAGGGCAGGAGGCACAGCCAGTGACAGGGGCAGCTGCAGCACTGCCTTGATTGGCTTCCAAAGGCAGCCCCTCTGAAGGATCACTTTGTATTTCCCATCAGGACTCCTGCTCTGATTACATATCACCCCAACAGGCAGATAAATGAGCTAAAAGCAACTCTGTTGGAAAAGGGTAGCAGGAGGGGAGGGGAGATGAGGAGAGCAGCTCCTGGCTGTGCTGGCTCTGGGTTTCAGGCTGCCTGTGATAAATGAAAGCTCCCACAGCCTGTGGCCACCACTGAGGAGGGAGCTGGGAAGACACATGTGAAACACTGCAGAATAAAAGCACAGGGGCAGCTAAAGGGAACTTCAAGATGCTGCTATCTCTCTAAACCTTGATGTGAAATAACAATTGATAGCAACTTGGAGTGGAGAACAGAACTGGGATGCCATTGGCATGGTTAAAGGAGTTCTTATTTGATCAAACCTGTCTGCTCATATGAGCTTTGGTTGTTAGGATAAATTGCCATTTAAGTTTGTTTTCTTTTTTAAGGAAGCCTGATTTTCAGATACATCCTTCATGCAATTAGGGATTGATTTTGACTGAACATGAATTTTGAAATTTGAATTTGAACACTGCTTTGGGAGACTTATTTCCATGTCAGGGTAAAGATGCAGTTATTGCTTTGGTGTGTTTTCTGTGTTTGAATGACTTTTGCTGAGTTTTCTTTGGTACAGAAAAAAAAAAAAGCATCAGGTGAGTTTTGAGAACAAGAGAATGCAGCCCAAACATTTCCATCTTCCCTTGGCTGCAGAAAACCAGCTGCTTCTCATTTCAGAACCAAAACAAATAAGACCATTTTTAAGTGTGGGTCACAGGTTGTTTATGTGCTAAGGATTTATAGTGAAATGATGCAATTGGAAATTTCATTCAATAGCCACCATTCCAAACCAAGTGTGTTTGCAAAAAGTTCAATATTAATTTTTGTGAGCCACACAGTATTAGTATCTAGAGGGAATTATGACCAGCATGAATGAAATTCACAGGAAATACTGAAAGCTTGTCAGTACCAATATTAAAAATTGAAGATCTTGTACTTAAGTTTCACATTGTGGTACAGATTATAAATGTGCATTTGGAGTGCTGAATTTAATGTTCAGCACTCAATTTCCAGCAGTGCAGAGAAAAGCCAGGAGATTTCAGCTCTAACAGAAATGAAGGATAAGACAGTCTGTCACTGTTTGCAGAGGAGGAAAACCACACAGGAGAGCTGCCTGCTGCCTGCCCACTGAATCCAGCCAGCTCTCCCTGCTGTCTGCAGGCAGCAGGGTTGGTGGAGGAGCTGCAGCCCACAGAGGCAGAGCCCTGCACTGCCTGGAGGCCTCTTCTCCTTCTCCTTTCTACTCTGGACCTTTACCCACTGTTGTACAATGGCACCTTGTTATCAATTCTCCAGCAAATACTCTGGCAGGGAAAAGGCTTTTCCACTCTGTCACATCTGCTCTGGTATCTCAAGAACAGATAGACACTTGTTTGTGCCAGTTTCCAATAAGTTCTTATATAAACCAAGCATTTTTAAAAACCTCTAAGCTTCCCTATTTGGGCATTTCAGATCAACTTTGCTCACCTTTCCTTCTGTACATTGCCTTGCTTGTTAGGGGTGGAAGAGGAAGAAAGTTCACCACCTCAGGGAAGAAGACACAAGCAATGCCCTGGAGGAAAAGGTGACACGAGGACACAGATGCCAGCAGCAGTGACTTTGGAGTTCAGCACGACCAGGGCTGGCTGTGGGGTTCTACATGTGCTGCCTCCTGCTGCCTCCCACCCCTCCTCCTTGTCCGCCACAATCTTGCTCCCTGCAGAAGCCATGATTTCAGTGAACTCTGTTGTGAGAAGCGAAGTTGATTTTTTTCTGATCGCTCCAGTCGTTTGTCAGCTCCTGGCAGAGACCTCCCCAAATACAGCACTGCCAGCAGCAGGATCTGACCCACTTTTCAGCTCCTGTTTCAGAGAAGAGATGGATTGGAGCATTTATCTCAGCAGGGCTTCTTCAATCAGAGGAAGGCAGGCTGGATTTCTCTTGTTACTGAGACCTTGTTATTTACTTGGCTCTCTGCCCTGCTCTTGGTCGCATCTATTGCCTGAAGGAGGGAGGTAAAGCTGAAATTCTGTTCTTTGTGCTGCTACCCAGCGACCATCTGAGGAACTGAGCTCTGCAGCACAGCAGGAGCCTGGTTTTGCACTAACAAACACCTTCATGGTCACAGCCCAGTTTGTTCCTTGGGGCTCACCTGTGGGGCAAACAGCCAGGCAGGGAAATTGGCACCCACAGAAGGGCTGGGGCATGCACTGACAGCCTGGGGGACAGTGGGGCTCTATGGACTTCCAGGGCATGATGAACATTTCCAGCAGTGTGTGAAGGTTCCTGATTTTCTGCCATGTAAACCCAAAGTGTTCTGTATTTGACCAAGGAGTGGCAGGGAGAGGGGTGAGTGCAGCAGGACAGTGGTGCAGTTAGGGACAGCTCATTAGGGAATGATTAACTACCCAAACAGATCAGTGAGGTGGGGGGCACCAAGGATGGCCCCTGAGCTCATTTGGCAAAGGATGCCTCAGAACGTGGGAAAAGTCAGGCTGAGGGTGGGAGGCAAGCAGGGAATGGCTCTGGAGCTGCTGTCAGGGGGAGCTGGGGGTCTGCATCCCCCCTGCCCACACCAGCAGAGCCCCCACCACTCCAGCTGGGGTGACTCAGGGACATGTTGTCATTCTGAACATTTCTAAACCTCCTTGCTGGGCTGTGACTGTGTTCACAGGGGTCTTAGGATGAGGGAAGAGACAAAGATTTGACTCCATGTTTCAGAAGGCTGATTTATTATTTTATGATATATACTATATTAAAACTATACTAAAAGAATAGAAGAAAGGATTTCATCAGAAGGCTGGCTAAGAATAGAAAAAGAATGAATGATGAAAAAAGCTTGTGACTTGGACAGAGAGTCAGAGCCAGCTGACTGTGATTGGCCATTAATTAGAAACAACCACATGAGCCCAATCCCAGATCCCCCTGTTGCATTCCACAGCAGCAGATAACCATTGTTTACATTTTGTTTCTGAGGCCTCTCAGCTTCTCATGAGGAAAATCCCAAGGAAAGGATTTTCCATAAAAGATGTGTGTGACACTGGGCACCATTCCCTGGCAGTGCCGTGGCTGTGGCCCTCCTGGAGGAGCAGGGCAGGAACCTGCCATGAACTTCTGCTCCAGAAAGCTTCAGTTCAAGCTGTGGCAGCAGCTCTGTGAGGGCTCTGCAAGGGGCTCCAGTGGGCTCATTGATCCATTTTCCACACCAAACACACCAAAGGGACAGCTCACATCACCACGAGGCGCCACAGCCCACTGACACCTGTGGGTCCCTGGTGTGGGTCCCCTCCAGGGATGGCAGCGGTGGCCTCCCCCTCCTGCAGGCACAGACCCCCTCCTGTCTCCTGGCAGCAGCGCCAGAGCACCCCTGCACTGTGATCACCCCGGCCTTGGGATCATCAGCGCGTGTGCCACTGGCAGAGCTGGAGAAGACAAATGGAGGAGAGGCCCCAGGGTGAGCAGAGCGCTGTGCAGGGGATGTTTCATCCAGGTGCCGCAGAGACTGGACCCATTTTTACTCTGGGTTATTTCAATGTTTTAGCTGGCCTTGAGGGAAGGTGCTACTTACAGCCACTTGTCTGATGCTGGCAAATAACCTGAAGCAGACTTCTTTTTAAAAACCACCAAATATAACAAAAGTGTACTTGCAGCAGAGAACACCTGTTTTACCACCTTCGACATATTTTTTTTTTCCCTATCCACAGTCCCTCTTGTTGTTTATAGTTGTTCCTCATGACTGAGTTTTCCTTTCTATTTGTTCTCCCCCCGCAGTTACTTTTCCACTACTGGGGATTTCTCAGAAATGTTCGGCTGCCAGGATTCACTTTTATTCTTAGAAACTGGAGCACCAGGGCAATTGCTTGGAAGCAAAATGACATCTGTGAAGAATGACTTTGGACATTGAATAAAATAGAAGAGGGGCAAATTGGAGGACAGAAGGCCAGCATTCCTGCAGGGCGCTTACTTTCAGGACATTTAGCATATAAATGAGGTTATTTTGGCAAAAAGTTTCCTGGTGTAGAATATGTGACTCATCAGTAGATGCTGCTGAGGAGCAGCTACTCGAAAACATTGGCTTCTCCTGGTTAAAAAAATTGGGCAGCCTTCATCACTGAAGGAGGTAGTATCCTTCCAACAGCCTTGAGGCATAAATCACGGCTTTATGCTGTGTTTTACAGGCACAGACAGAAACAGAAGCAGATTTCTTGGGAAAACTTACAGAGGCAGGAAATAAAAAAATGGATGTAGCTCAGTGATGTCCCTACTGATAAACAACACAAACATCTAACATTTAAAAGGAGATTAGCACCACTGATAGCTGCGATCTTAATGCTCCCACCAATGCTTCATTTCATCCTCCACTGCTGGGTTATAAACAAAACAAATTCTCAGGCCCAGTTCAATCAGGATGAAAAACTGAACATGGCCAGACACTTGCTGTGGCAAGACCAGTCCTGCTGCCTCCAGAGCAGCTTGATGCCCCCCAAGTGCTGGTCCTGCTCTAGGATGGAGCCACCAAGGAGCTGTCAGCAGCAAGCACAGGGCTCCTGCTCACTGAGGGTCCTCACAGTGAAGGGATGGCTTCATTTAAAGTGTGTCTCCTGAATGAAAGATTCAACCTTGTCTGGCTTCTCTACTTCTTTAAGGGATGCAATCAATTAGAAGGGGGTAAGGGGCCAAAAGGAACATTCAAAATTCCAGTGGCATTTCTAGGAACTGCCTGGCATGCTCCAAGTTCCTCGCAGTGGCTTGCTGGCCAGCCTGCAGGAGGGAAGTGACTGGCTATGGCAAAGCATGTACATGGAAGAAGTGTTCATCCCTGGGAAACAAACAAAAAAAGCCCCTGGAGCACCTGAGATTACCCTGTCATCTCCAGAGAGCCACGGCAGACAGCACATGCACTTTCCAGCCCCTGCTCTTGTGGTGGCATTGGCAGGGGTCCCAGGACGAGAGAAGAGATGAGGATCTGACTCCATGTTTCAGAAGGCTGATTTATTATTTTATGATATATATTATATTAAAACTATACTAAAAGAATAGAAGAAAGGATTTCATCAGAAGGCTAGCTAAGAATAGAAAAAGAATGATAACAAAGGTTTGTGACTGAGACAGTCCGAGCCAGCAGACTGTGATTGGCCATTAATTAGAAACAACCACATAAGCCCAATCACAGATCCACCTGTTGCATTCCACAGCAGCAGATAACCATTGTTTACATTTTGTTCCTGAGGCCTCTCAGCTTCTCAGGAGAAAAAATCCTAAGGAAAGGATTTATCATAAAACATGTCTGTGACATGCTCTGACCAAGGGAGCACCAGCAGGGAAACATCTTTGCAAATATCAGTGTGTCCCCTAAAGGGCCTGAAATGCTGGAGGAATCCATGTGGCTGGGAAGATTTCCACAGCCCTGCAGCTTCCCATGAGCAGCACAGGTGATGTGAGCCAGTTCCTTGCAGGGCAGTGGGAACACCAGCCCACGTTCCCTCAGGACAGAGGGCCTGGAGGGACTCAGGTGAGCCAGTCTCTGCAGGACATCAAGGGCAGCTTCTCCCCTGGCCTGGAACCAGCACATCAGCATCTCCCCATAGCACAGGGCACCGATGAACCCACCCCATGCCTGCAACATGCAGGTCTGATGGAGGCTTTCCCAGGAATTTTCTGGGAGCTAGAGCAACTCCTAGTGTAGAATGTGGTGCTGGAGATCTCATTCATGGTAAGGGACAGCACGATGCAAATGTGTCTGAAACCACTCCTTGGATTTTACTGAGTGTGCGTGAGGAAATGGCTCTTCTGAGGTCACCAGAAAATCTGGGACAAAACACAGATTAAGCACCTGGTGTCCCCAGCTCACCACGGATCCACTCTCTCTGCAGTGGGCAGGGTATCATCACTCCCCTTTACTGCAGCTGCTCCTCTTTGCTTCCCTCTGCAGAAATTCCAGCCACACTGAAGTATGTCTGGTCATTATTTACATACCCCTGTTAAACATGTAGGTATTTATTTAGATCTCCCTATTACATATACAGATATCCCTCCAATCCCCAGGCTGGAGGGACTCTAAAAAGAGAAATAAGCATTACACAGAGCTTGTCTCTGGCTCATTTCAGGGTGGACACTGCACAGATAATCTTCCCTGGCTGGACTCATTCTCCTGCAGGACCTGTGCTCTCTCCATCACTTTATGACTCCAAGCCCAGCTCTCAGGAGTGTTGCCCTTGGGAGGAAGAGTGGAGGTTGTGTGCTCTGGTTTGTGCTTTCTGTCCAATGGGCTTTTCATTTTTCTTGACTTCAATGACCTCACATCAATACAGAGACTTCCCTTACCATTACTTTATCTCTCTTCCAGGACTTGCTTTTCTCCTGGGCAATTGCCATCTTCCTAGCTGGATGCTGGAGTAGAAGGAGCATGATTCAAGTTTGGGAATCCAAGGGGAAATATTAGCAGCCACTAATGAGTGAGAGCAGCATAGGAACCTGCCACAAATTAACAGCCAGGGAAATAACCTAAATCTTTATTTAGGTGTAGTTTTTTAAAACTGGGCTGTTAAGTGACTCAGCTGCAGAATACTGGGAAGTTCCAGGTAATCGTTGCAGGGCAAGGAGGGGCTGTGTTAGGAGAAAATGAGGAGTTTTGCAGCATACAATGTGTTGTAAAGTGTCAGGACATTTATTTATTTATCATATGTGGGCAGACAACTTCACACATCCTACCAGAATTTACTGTACCAATGTCATTTCCATATTGTATCTCTGTGAGTGTTATGAATCAGCCAATATGTGACATTAATTATCTGCATTTAGCACTGTGCAAACCGACATAATGATCAATTATGGAGTAACACATTATGGAGTAACTGTTTACTAAAGCACAGAAGTAATCCCCCAGTTCTCTAAAATATCCTGGAATTATTCTGTACATGCTATATCTAACCAAATCCTGGTTTTGTCCCAAAGTAACATTCTTCCATGGCTGAGAGGTGCAGCATGCAGTGCTCAACATCTGCTTCAGCAGCAGGTTCTGTGGAGGTGGCTGATCTCCCACCATGGGGAATCTTCACTGATTCACCTCTTTGGAGAAATGTTTCTCTAAAATTCTAGGAAATTGCTTCATGGCTTTGGATTTCTTTTTGATGAATTTCAAAAAGAGTTTGAATTCTTTGAATTCAATTTGAATTGAATTCTTTAAATTTCAATTTCTCACCTCCTCTGTTCATCCATAACTGGAAACAAAAGGTATTTGTCTTGCATTACCATTTTCAGGAACTGTTTGAAATAATGATGGGAGAATGCAGGATGTTTGGTATAAGAAAGAGAGAGGGGAGAATAGGTAGAAAAAATATCTTCCATAATGAAAATTTCTGTGCAGACAGTGGCAATCCAAATATTGCCTCTGCCCACTGGAAATAGGGCAAGAAAAAAATCATGTTAATTTTCTGAAAAAAAAATGTCTAGAATAAATATTAGAAAATAATTTCCTGATTTTACAGAGAGATGAGCCTTGGAAAAACATGGAAAACTTTGGGCTTTCCAATTCCAAAGTTCAGAAGAGCTGAGGCAAACTTTGGCCAGGGAAGGCTGAGGGCAGCATCCTCAGCAGAGGCTCTTGAGGAAGGAGATCTGTGATTTCAGGATTCAGGCCGTGAGGACTGTTCTGGCAGACTGACAGAGTGTCAGGGCTGGAAGAAGCCCTGGGTAGTGACAGCCAGCCATCCCATCCCTCAGGGGCTCCTTAGGCAGACATGGATCTGCAGCGCCCAAAGCAGCAGAGCAAAGGACTCCCATAGCAGCTTTGGAGCAGAGCTCCCAAGAAATGTGTTTTCTTCCATTTTCAGCCTCTGTAGTTCCAGAACTGGGAGTTCCCTCTGTATTTATGCAGAATTCAGCACAAACAGGCCTTTGAACACCGCTGAAACAGAAAAATCAAAATGTGATCCTTTCCACCTTGAGAGACAAGCACGTCCCAAACACTCTTATCTCAAAGGCAGAAGTGACAGGCTGTGGAAACATTCCGTCTGGAAATTAATCTTTTGAACAGGAGCTGAGTCTGAATAGATTATATACATATTTGTGTTTGCCTGCTTTGAGTTACATGATGCTGTTTTCATCTTCAGCTGAATAAAATTTTATAAAAATTTTTTTTTAAAGCCCAGAAAATTTGTCAAATTAACTACTGAAGTAAGTTGCACCAATGCTGATTTTTAGTGAGTGTAGTTCCTTGCCTTAGTAGCCAACCTGGCTTTATTCTGTTGGAGGCTGGATAAATACCTCTTTTGAGCCAAATTCACCCTAATCAAAGCTTATATAAATCTCTTAATATCAGTATTCCTGTGCCTGCTAAACCCAGTGGTTATTTTGGTTGTGTCTGGCAAGATGAAATGATCAGTACCCAAACCCAGTGATTCTGTCTGTCGCCACACCACTGTGCATTGCCAGTGTCCATTTTACAGCAGTATGGGAGTGTGAAAATTCCCACACAAAGGGTCCATGTTCACGCAGGGCACAGGAGTGTGTTCTGCCATGTCACACCAGGGCGCTGTAAGCAACAGAGGCCACGCTAGGACAGGACAAAATTTCCTTTTGGCACCCACTGGAGCTCTCCTGAAGGCAGCTCCTTATCAATTTCCTTTTGGTGTGCTATCAGCTGAAAATTGGTCATGTTTCTATGGTAGCAATGCGAGGAAGGCATTTCCACAAATAAATATTTACAGGAAACATCCTTGTTTGGGAAACAAATGAGCATTTGCTCTGGAAATCCTGCTGCACCAGTGCCATCCCTGTGGTACTGCTTGGTAGCATCAAAACATTCTCTGTGAGAAACATTGAACAGTTTGCACTGGGGTGAGAGCACAGGCCTTCAGATACACCATTCCTCTCTGTGGTTTTCCCAGATGTCTTTACATTTCACAGAGCAGGCCAGCCCTTCCCTCTCCCAAACCCATTCATTCCTTTTTCACTTAGGGCTTATCTTGGCTGCCAATGAAACCAAAGGTGCTCCAGACACGTTCTTTCTCCAACCAGCTCTTCTTCCTGTCATCCCTTGAATGTATTTTTGTGGCTGTATCATCAGAGGGGCATAACACAAAGGGAGGCCCCACTGAATCACTGCACAACATTTTATACACCAGCCTTTCCTCCAGCACTGCAGCTCTTGGCTCACTTCATCCTTCTGTAGCTAAGGGGAATCCAGGGAAAACACAGCTTTAGTCCAAATGCTGGTTGTTTGCCCACCTCTGAGTGATTAGGAGCTCACTAACAAACCAAAGTAACTCAGTGTAAAGAGGTGAGCAGAGGCACAAACCAGTATTTCCTGCTGAAATGAAAAGTATACACAGGGCAAAGGTCACGTAAATGATCTCATTTTCGTCCAGGTAACAAATACATGGCAACATAAAATATAAACCAAATACATGCCATTCATGCCACAAAATAAGTTACTAGGACATACATAAAAATCTACATTCTCTGTTCTTTGTACTTTAGCTACAAAAGATGTGTGGCAGCTCAGGAAGATGGTTATCTGTACATATATCACCTTCTCCTCCCTGATCTTTTCCCTTGAGTTTTGGCACTTACTTACTCATTGAGGCCTTCTTTTCTTTTTCAGGAACATGAGCAGCCTTTAGCATGGAAGGTGTCTGAATGCGGAATCCTACATACAGTAAGTTTCACCTTAAAAAAGAACAAGAAAAGGACATTTTTATAGCTTGTTATAGCTGGTCAATATTTGTGCAACTATCTTATTTGTGTTTGAACTAGCTAAATAAAAATTCTCCATAAAGAGAGATGAGTATTTTTTTTCCTTGCTGAGACTGGCTTTCCTTTCTTTAGCTGGCAATAGCATCTCATGACCTCAACCTTCTCAGCAGAACTCAAATGTGAGTGTGTTTGGATATGGGTCATGAACCTGATACTGAATATGAGTTCAGAAACACATTGTGGATCACAGCTGGGTAAAAGAACATTATGTTCCTCAAAAACCCAGTCTTGGGGATTTTTCCAGTCTCAGGAAAAGGAGATGTGTAGTGCTTGATGAGCAAAAGGACATAGGAGTCAGGGCTCTGCCCTCAATACTCAAACCACTATAAGCAACCACACATCCACTGCAGGCAATGGTTTATTTCCCAAAACTTGCAATTCATATATGCATTAGGCAAAAAAATCCCAAGTAACTCTAGTTTATGGTTGCCCAGTAACATCTCTTGGTGTTGCTCAAACTATTCCTCAAACTCTGCAGCGCTGGCCTTGTGTTCCCCACACAGCTCAGGAATACAAGACACCCCATCAGAATGATGCTGAGGAGGTGCTGGGTGCTGGAGTTATTCATGCCAAACTTAGACCAGAGGAAACTGGTTGGAATTGAAATGCAAAAAAGGGAACTGCTTTCCCATTTGGCTTGATACATTTGAGTCAAGGATAGGCAAGCTTACCTCCTTTCTCGTGGACCTGCTGATGAAGAGGAAAGCCTCCTCCACACCCTGGGGCTGCAGATCATTCACAGCCACCACGTGGTCCCCGTGGTTGAACAGGCACCCCAGCCTGAGAGGACCAGCCCACTGTGAGACACTGTGGAGGGCAGAGAACAAAGGAACCACACAGGATATCCTGCATCACTGCCCTTTTGGACAGGATGGCATTTATGGGGCTGCCCCCTGGAAATGACACACACGTTCAACGACTTTGTACATTTTTGATCTGGTTCTGGTTGAAACCATCACTAGTTATTCCACAGCATGCTGCATTCTTCTTTACAACAGCATTTGAAATGCAAACTGCAGTACAAAGAGAATCAGAGAGAGCAGAAGGAATCACTGAAGTGCCAGCAAGCCCTGCCCCTGCCCTGTTCTGCCCTGCCAAAACTGCACTGACACTTATTCTGTGCCTGGCACTTATTCCCATCTCAGAGGCACTGCCACAAGCCATCCAGACTTACCATATTCGTCCTGCTGCTTCAGTAAGTTTTAGGTAATTGTTAATATCAGCCAAGGGTACAAAAATATCCAGTTTCTGCAGCTGCATCTCATCTGTAACTTGACTGTGAGAGAAAAAACATCAGAGACCACAGAATCACAGAACAGCTCAAATTGGAAGGGACCCATAAGGATTACGGAGTCCAGCTCCCTGCTCCTTGCAGACTCCCTAAACCCAATGCTATGGCTTGAAAGCATGACTGAAGTGCCTCTGGAATGCTGACAGGATGACACCCATGAACACGTCTGTCTCCTCTGCTACCAGCTGGAGAAGACTCTTACCTGAGCAGTATAGACAAGTGAACCACTGAGAGGGGCAATGAGCTTTGCCTTCTCTGGAGGGTTGGCTGCAGGCTGGTGCTGCTTTCTGGGAATTTTGTGCCTTTGTCTGCTTCCAAGTCTCTTGGACATGCACTGTTGCTCTGGCATTTGGGAGGGGATGGGAGCCCATCACGTCTGCACGTGAGCTGGCATGTCTCGTCCAGCAGCTTACTAAAGAGGAATGAGGATAAAAAATTAAGGGGTTTGACAATTCCAGGCACTCTTGCTGTGTTTGAAGCTGGATCAAGCAGCCCTCAATAAAGCAAAGAATAACAAGTTCTTGTAGAATATCCAGTGGACAAAATAAAATCGAAGTAAAATAAACAGCCCTTCTAAAAATGGACCATAAATCTCAAAATAAACGTTTTCAGTATGCAAAAACTATTTATTAAGCCTGGAAACATTTCAGCTAACAGCATGCCTTGACAAAGAAACTGAGTACAGATTGTTGGCCTTGGCTGTACTGGGTTCTGCAGGGATGTAAAGCTGTCCCTTGGGAGATGTGATAACTCAGAACTACTTGAAATCATTTTAGTTTTATTTGATAAGCCTTATATTGCCTGGAGCTGACTCCCCATTGTGACCCAAACAAGACTAGGGTTAGTAGCAAAAACTGCTCTTGGTGTATTTTAACTCAGATGGCAAAACCTTGTGAGGTTTTTCATAGTTATTCCCTCTGGGGGGGTCCCAAAGACACAAAGAAGCCTGAATTAATCTATTGGGATTGTCCGGTCAGTGGGTCTGCATTTCCAGTTGCCTCCCTCCATGTGGCCTAAGATCAGACTGTCTGCAGGTGTCAGGCCACAGCTGACACAGTTACTGAGCCCCTCCTCTGCCTCAGGAGGAGCTTTACCCTGCAGGCACAATTCCTTTCAGTATTCAGTGCTGTGTTGTGGAGGCTGTAAGGTTTCCTTGTGGCCCTAGAGCTGTGACACAAAGTTCAGGTCATTCTTTGTGACACTGCACCTTCAAAACACACAGCAACAGAGCTGCTCTTTGGACGGCAAAATGAAAGGGAAGATGTGTCCTAACCCACACAACTTCTACATGGAAAAGTTGGGAGCTAATGCCCAAACCTTTCCCTTTTAACCTCTAGATAATGCTGCCTGCTTTGGAGAGCACCTGTCTGAAAGGTTGTTGGAGTTTGGCTGCAGTGACTCAGTGAAGTGGTGAGCTGTTGTCACGAAAACCCAGAAAAAGTGTGAGCCAACAAATGGTGCTGCATTGTACAGTCAGAGCCTGTGTAAGGACAGGAGTCTGCAGTGTGAGCTTAAATTTCATGCTGATCCAATTTGAATTTGACTCCAGTGTTTCCCTGAATGCTGAACTTTGTGAACTAAGACCCAACAGGGATTCATTCAAACAAGATGCAGCCTCTAGATCTTGTTACACAAACACCAGAGATGTCAGCTCTATCTCTATTGCTGCACCACATTCAATTTCCAAAACCCTAATGAAGTTGTTACTTACAGTGATTTCATTGACATATAAATGTTCTCCTTTACTGGGCTGTTCTGCACTGGCTTCTCTTGCACAGGGACATCAGGCTCAGCTGCAGGCTCAGGCTTTGATACTTCAGTAGAGCACTGTCCGAAACACACAGCAATGTTAGACATTAATGTCATTGTCCTGCCTACAGAAAAAAAAACCTATCAATTTCCTTATTTTGTTCTGTGCTCATGCTGTTTAAACATATTGGCTAATATAGCCTGGGTTTCCTCAAATCAGTCAATTCCCAGAAACTGGGAGCTAGAAAAGTGCTTGGAACTTAAAAGTTAATGCTGGAATTATTGGAACTGCCAGACTGGGACATGACCAGCTATATTCTGAAGTACTACCACAAAAAAAAAAAAAAAAAAAAAAAAAAAAAAAAAGCTTTTAATTTAAGCAGGCTGAAAAAGGAGACTTGTACTTAGGTATGCTTGACTTAAAGCACTTACATTATGTGACCACATCACCATTTTTAATGTCCTTCAGTCTGATGTACAGTCTATGACTTCTGCAGAAAACTGACCACCTCTCCTGACCACTTATCTTCTCCTGAAATTAGCCTCCCAAACTGGGTGTCCAAAATTTGTATAAAATTAACAACATGATTTCTCCTGCTGCCTTGCTTCACAGTGAAATGCAGATACCAAAATGTACTGCAGTGTTTTAAAAGTACTGCTTTTATGCAGCTTACTGGTTTTTCAACAGAATTACATTTCAAAATACATAAAACTAATGTACTGTTACATTCTCTAAATGAAGCTTCCAATTTCAGAAAAAAAAAACCCAACCCTACCCCATTATACAACAGGCAAAAGCCATTAACAAAGAAACAGTCAGTTTGGGGAATTTCAACAAAATCAGCAATGTTTTTGTCAAAATGCCACTTTGCACCAGGAAGATCCTTTGAATGAGTCTAGTGTATTTTTTTTTTCTTGTATAAATGAATGCTCTATTACCTAGAGCTTCATCTATGCATTCCTTTTGCAAGGTACAAGTGGTTCCTCCTACCAGTTCCTCTTTGGCTCATTAAATGTCTCCTGTGTCCTTGGAGCTGTTAACAGGGCAGCAGAACCCACAGCTGATAAACTACCTTAGCTAAAACACTGCTGGGAGTTTGGTAATAATCTTCTTCATCCTTTTTCATGTTTTCCTCTGGATCTGACAACAGCAGGTTTTCCTCACTTCTTCCCAGAATTTTATCCTGCTGAAAGAATGGGTTTGTTTTAACAGGCTCAGTTTTACAGATTAAAATGCATTTTCCCTTTTTGTGGAGAAGTAACAGAATCAGCAAATATTCACAGAAAACATGGTAAGGTACATCCTGTTGGCATGAGTGACAATTACTTAACAAAGAGCTTTCAAGAGCTGGGTCTGGATGAGGGAACCACCAATAAAAACACATCACATGCTTGAAATGGGGACTCACGCTGCTAAAAGGAGGTAAATACAAGGGATTAGTTAGGAAGTCAGTTGTCTGCATGTCACTGAGCAGAGAATATGTTCAGAGATGATAACAGATGTTAGACTTATGAGGCAAGAGAAATATTTTTATCCAATGAACAAATATTGTTGTTTCTTGTTCTCTATACAGCAAGGTTATTTATTTTTCACACATGCCAAAACAGAAACATGAGCTTTGTGCTATTCCCTCTGCTTCAGGCTAAAAAGCTAAAATCCAAATTCCTTATGCTCTAACCCTCATGGTCAGCCTGTCCCACCCTGAACAGCTGCATATAATACCTGCTCTCTGAGGCATTGTAGGTATGAGAAGAATTAATGAATAAGACAGAAAAGGCACAAGGAAGAGACACAAAGAAATTCTTGACATGCACCCAGAGCAGGACTGGTTAAAATCAGACCCAGGGTTAACTCGGTGCATTTCAGAGCTCAGACTCACAACTGAATTGCTGCAGCTTTATAAAGTACTGTGCATCAGCTGGGCTATGCTGACTGCCCATGGCATTGCAATGTAGTTTCAACTATTCACTTCTTTCCACTAAATTTAGCTGCATTATCTCACACTTGCTGTCAGCCCATATACAAGGATGGTGATTGCAGCGTGTGATTTACCACCCTGTTAGCTGTGACAGCAGAACAGGCTCTTGCCCTGGTATCTCAGCCACTCCAGGCCAGAGTTCAATGCATAAGCTGCCAATAAAGATGGGTTTAAGCTGCAGAGGGCTGTGGAAGAGCCTTGGTTGTGCCTTCTGTCCTCTCGGCTCTGCTGCAAAGGCAGCAATCCCCAGCAGAGGAAAACTGCTGCAGGCACTGGTTCAGGGAACACAGGTCAGAACACTTAGCCACTAATACAAGATAACATTCATCTTTTTATCTTCCCAAATCGCTCCTGCTAGATATGGAAGTGAAATTACTTGAAGACATATTAATGCTGACAGAAGGTCAGGTCTAAGACGTGCCTCAATTTAACAAGCTCTTGTTCTGTAATTTAGTTACACTGACTCGATTGCTACTGGCAAAGGCTGAAGAAATAAACCATTTAGGAACAACTGTGGCACAGCTGAGAAATGTGCAGGGAGGGACAAATCCTCAACCAGTGTAAATGCAGAATTTTCTTCATCAAGTTTGCAAGAGCTGCCACAATTTGCAGTTGCTGCACAGAAACTCCGGGGCTCTGACTCCAAAACCCCTGAACACAGGCATTTCAAGCAAGTTTCAGAAGATCATTTTCAGTGGTAAACAAGAAAACACTAAATATTTAGGAAACTTTCATAGTGGAAATCATCTCGATGTGCTAGGAAAGTAGGTGGATAATCTATAGTCACAGATAGCCAGGTGAGATAAAAGCCAATATTCACTTCTGCAGATGGAACAAGGCAAGAGCTGTTTGACTCGTTCTGCTCACCAGGCTTGGGAAAACTCCTCTTGGTGAGTCACACTGAGCCTGATGGGGGCCAGGATCTGAATAAGGCCTGTTCTTGTCTTCTGAGGAGCCATTCTCCTGTATGAAAAGGAAAAAAGTTGACTCCTCATAAAGATACACTGGAGGTGCCTGCCCCACATTCAGCTTCCTCTCCCCAGGCCATTTGCTCAGAGCTTTGTGACCACAGAAACTCAGCAATTCCTTGGCTGCTATTTCACCCTGACACTGGACTGCAACTGCTGTGGGACAGCAGCAATGCTTTCCCTCCCTTCTATTTTAATATTGAGGAGAAAGTCAGTAAGGCAGAGAGGAATTAGATCTGAACTCTCCTCTAAGCTTTACAGCCTAAAAAAGAGAGAGAGAAATAAAAGCACAATCACAAATCAGGAGGAATGTGGTTAGCAGCTGCCAAAACAATCATCACATGCCTCTGCCAAGGCATGTCAAAGCAAATCTTCAGGAGTTTACTTAATGTTCACTAAAATTTGCCAGTTAGTTTAGACACCCAGTGAGGATTGTCTCTCATTGCCCTCATCTACATGCAGACCTGCCTCTTAAAGTATTTCCTTTGTGGTGTTACACCCAGGTCCTGCTCAGGAACCCCAGTAGAAGAAGACCACCCAGGTACCACTGCAGAAACTCTGAATAAATTTTGATGGAGAAAAAACATCTATCCAAAAGAAATGTCACAGTCATGCCTAGGCACAGACTCATGATGGAGGACAGGTAATTTGTTTACCTTCTGGTAGCTTTGCCTGTCTGGAAAGCTGGCCATGTCTACAGAGCTCAAGAATAGTGGCAAAGAGGAAGTTCGGCTTCTGACTTCTGGATTTGGAAGGTCTTGGTTCTAGAAATAAGGGAAAAGCAGTAGAAGAAAACAGGCACCTGTTGGCTGTGGGCTAAAATGCGCTGACACATCTCACTAGAGCATATTTTATTTTTAATGGCTCATATTTTATTTCCAATTGTCTGCATGGCATTTTTCAGGCAGACATGCATTTGCCTGCTTTCATTCTGAGCTGTGTGGAAGCTGCAGGGATGTCAGTACTTAGTGCTGAGTCTAAACTGGTGGGCCTGGCTGGCTGACAAGGTGCAGAATCTTGGGCCTGAGCTTGAACTACCTGGGCTTCCAGCTGGTTCCCAACACTGACAAACTGATGTAAAACAACATGTAAATATATCTGAAATCCACACCCTAAGTATAACACACAAGTTTTCACTCTGATGACCTCACAGGTGAGGTTCATTGCAGCACAATATCAATCTTCCCCTCATTTCCATATGGCTTACTCTTCAAAGAGATTTCTTCAATGTAAAATCAATGCCAGTGCAGACAGACTATGCAATACCTGCTTGATGTGTATAGCCAGGGTACAGGATTTATATGAAAATGAATTTCTGAATAACCAAGGTCAGAGGCAACTTGCAAGGCAACGATCAGGAAAATTCCTTTGCACAGTTTTGTTATGAAAAAGAGAAATACCTGGGGTTTTTTCCTACAATAAAGTACAGTAATATGTCACCTGAGGGCAGCATCCTCTTCTTTTGTCCTCCCTGCAGACTGACGATATCAGGGTGACCCAGTCATCTATTTCCTGCCTGAAGTTGGAACAAGAGGAGTGAAAACTTACCGACAGGTAACACACAAGGGCAATTCTTTTGCCTACCTACTTCTTCCTATGGGGCCCAAACCAAAAATTCCTGAGATCAAGGGGAAAAACCCTGTACCTGCCTCTCAGGAAAAAGCGCTTGTGTGGTCATAGCCAGATAGCAAAGTGTGACTCAGAGAGCTAACAAGGCTTGGGAGTGAATGCATTTGAGCCACCAGGATGAGAAACATGCCATGAAAGGGCTGTTGAAGCTGTTTTTCATGCTTGCAGTGGATTTAGCTGGATTAATTTTGGAATGCTTCCCATGGAGTGTGGGCTGTGAGAGCCGCGCCCCAGGGGAAGGCATTGGGTGGCACGCTCAAGCAGCACCCAGGTATGTGTTTTTCTTCTTATCAGAATTTCACACATCAGCTGCTCTTCTGCAAAAAAAGCAAAAATTCCCCCTGACGAGCTCGTGACTGGGAAACTGAAGAGGAGATGCTGGGAACCAGCAGTACAGGAGCACTGTGACAAACATCCTCCTCCCTCACCTAACTGAGCTTTGGCTGATCACCTCCACAGAAACAGCTCCTGCCCCTCTTCAGGACTCAATTCCAGCCTGAAAAAGCACAAACTGTAACCCCCTGCTGCAGCAAAAGCCCCAGCCAGCACTTTGGGGATCTGTTTTCCTTCAGGAGAAGTTTTGCCTTCAGTCTGCTTCCCTTGATTAATAACCTTGTTTTCAGGCGATATTGTGGTTTATCCATGAGCAGCAGAACCTTCTCTACCTCCCAGGAGCTGCTGGGTGAGGAGGCGAAGGTCCCTGCTCTTCCTTGTCCCCTGAGCAGCACAGTTTGAGATGGCACCGCCACTGCCATCCCCCTGCCGTCCCCTGTGCTCCCTCTGCTTTCACTTGCTGGCTGCAGGGAAGGGAAGCTCACCTGCCTGGGCCAGCAAAAAATGAACCCAGCCACGAGTAAGGGGAGGCAATGGCACAAAAAAAAGCTGTTTTCCATTGGGCCAGGCAGCTGAATCACCTCATCCCAGAGCTGGGCCACCAGTAGCTGAGACACAGAAGGGAAGGGAGGGGCTGTGAAGGAGCAGGGCCCTTCCCTGGGGCACAGCTTAGTGCTACATTGGTTTAACAGCACTGTCCCACTGATTTGCACGTCCTGCTATGCCCACCTGCTGTCCCCAACGAGGTAGTAACATCTGCTTCCAGTGCTCATGGACATCACCTGCTCAGAAAGGCACTTAAACATCTTCCTCACCGTTTCCATAATTTCAGCATTACTTATGCCAACTTGAATACTCATGATTCTGTGAAGATAACCATAGGAAACATCCTATATAACTCTGCACAGTTACATACAAATGGACACACACATATATGTGTGCATGTCCAGCTTTTACTCTGAGCACAGCAAAATATGATGAGATCTGCAAGGGGAAAGTTGAACATTTTTCTACAGAAAAAATTGCTCAAGAAAATAAATGTACACATTCAAAAGAGATGGTCTTTCAACAAAGAAAATCTCCAGGCAAAATATATAAAATTAACTTTTCCAAAGTGCCCAGACTATGGATCCTCATTTCTGGAAAAAGGGGCTTTTGGTTTAATTCAGAATCTTGAAAAGATACAATAGTGAGAAAAATGTCTTGTGGTAGTTTTTTAACCACTCGAAAACAATAGATTTGATTTGAAACTAATTGTATATTAATAGTGTTTTAATGGAGGGGAAGAGGAACAGAAGTACTCTTAATGGATACTTGAAGCACTTGAAGCACTACTTCCATTAACTTCCAAGAAGCCAAATTAATAAAAATAATAACAACAATAATTATGGTAATAATGTAACCACAGACCACTGAGCAAGCTGCAATATTTTTGAAAGCTTCATAATGTAAATCCTTTAAATGGAAGAAGCACCACAACAATGTGGTGAGTGACCTCCTTGCCTAACAATTCCAGGAGCCTGGAGTATTAACCTCTAGATCTGGCATGAAATATTTACATTTCCCATTACATTTTCTGTTTCCTTGCACATATTTCGTACCACCCATGGCATGGTAAAGGGTGCCAGTCCAAAGCCAGTGACACTCAGTCCTGCTGCAGTAGGCATGTGCTGACAGGATGGGAAAAAACCAACCCAAACGAGCCAAGCAGGGCAATTTCCTGGCAGAATTAGAGGCAGTGAGCAACCATAATCAGCCCAAAGGGTTATGGGAAAGTCAGGAGACCTTTGCACAAACCTGCAAAGCACTCTGTGAAGCTGCAAGCTGGGAAAGGGCGTGTGCCACAGCTGAGAGCGGCACAGCCTGTGCTGACTGAGCTGTGAGTGAAAGCATGGCGCCGTCCTGACAGGAGGGGAAATGTGTTTTACTGCAGGGACACAGCCTGGGATGCAGGAACACAGCCTGTGGGATTGTGGAGCCAGGCCAGGTATCTCACTGGCACATCCATCACAATCACTCACACAATAATGCAATTCAGGATTTTCACTTCTATATATATATATATCATAGCTGCATCCAAAGCCTACAAATCCCATGGGACTCTTTTGGTTTTTTGGTTCGTTGGGTTTGAATCAAGCACCCAATCCTGACCTGTTCAGTCAGGAGCAAGTGCTTGTACAATCAGTGGCCATTGAAGAGTGCTGATACATGACTCAAAATAAAAAAGATGATGCATTTGAGCTACATACTGGTCAACAGCTATGGAGCCTTTCACATGTTGGCCTTTTAGATACTTCAGGATGTAATTCCCTGTGCTGGACTTGGACAGGACAAACAGACGCCTTTTCCAGGAATTCTGCCAAAGAGAAAGCAATTTATGTCTCATTGAAATTCAGGACAGCAGATTGCTGAAATATGACTAATCTGTGCTGGTATACCTGTGAGCTGAAAAGCTGAAGAGGTGGTGATTTGATGAGGAATCCGTGCTTGCAGACTCCACCTTCAGGGCAAAATGTGTTTTGAATTCTCACTAATCAAAGAGAAATGAACAGGATCATTGCTTAACTTGCTGCCAAATAATCTCTTTAAAAAGACCTGTTTGAACTGGAAATTGTTGCTTAGCACTGGGTTTCTGTGCTTAAATGGCCATAAAACAAACATAAATCAAGGCTATAAAATACAGAGCCAGGTCCTGCTTCCCTGGTGTTAATGCTGACAACTGGCCCAAACTGCAAAGTAATGGTAGTGAAAATGTAGGGGCTCAGAGGATATCATGAGCTGCTGCTTTCTTTAACTGATCTTATTTAACTTTTGGGGTCTGGTCTTATTTAGCTCCGTAATTAGTGATCTGAAATGCATCCCAAAAGAAATTCACAGACGGCATTCAGGTGAGGACAGATCATCTCATAGCTTTACCACTGAGAAATTTTAGTATAAGAAATTTTGTACCTGCAGAATTTCTTTTACTTGTAGAAGCCATCCTGATTGTTTCTTCCACTCAGGTAACAAAAAGACAAAAATGGTGAAGCTAATTCCTTTCAGTTTGCTTGCTGCAGAGCAGCATTTCACCGCACACACAATTGCTGTTGAGAAAAAAAAAAATCTTACAACAGTTAATTTTCTGATAATCAAAATACATAAAATAGCCATAATAACTATTTATTTAAATATATTAATAAATAATTTTATATAATATTAAATTATACACTATATGCTACATTTGCTATTTTATAATACAAGCACAAAATTACAAATAACAAATATTATCCACTTTTATAGGCCAAAAAGATGATTTGCTTAGAAGTGATGAGGGCTGCCAAGAGAACTTCATTTGGCCCTTTCTTTTGCACTAGTGACAACACCTGTAACCTAGGGATACTGCACCCATGTGTGTTTCTGACACTGCTTTGCCAGTATGATCAGTCCTGTTCAAAACTGGCATAACTTGGCCTAAAGAATTTAAAATATATGTAGAAAATACAGTTTTAATTCTATGGCAATTTTAATGATTTGCAAATTTATCATATTAATACAATGCCTTTTCAAAAGTTTCCCTTTGCCTTACCTCAAGACTCTCATTCCCTGCAAAATCAGGTCTTGGCTGGAAGTTGCTGTACCTACAAGGAGGTTACACAGACCCTCTTGTGCCACCTGAAGGCACAGAGCCTCTCCTGGGAAATTCTGAAGGATTACAAGTGCTGTTCTCTGGCTCTTTACTGAGAACCCTGGCTGCAGTGAGAGATTTAAGGGCTTCCCTCTGTTTCTCTTTCTTCAGTGATTTACTCCATGGTGCCAAAAGTAAACACCGTCCAGTCAGGAGCAGGGTGGGTTACACATGGAATTTTACCCCTGAGACACACCTAAAGCTACAGACTTTCATTCCTCCTGTTCCAGGCTGTAAATGGGAATGACACACTGCAAGCTTAGGTTCATCAGAGGTTTCTGCACATTTCTGTCGGTATTTTTTTGAATTTTTTTTCAGGGAAACCTTTGCATTTTTGTCTTTTGGGAAGAAAGATTTGTTGTACAAGTGCTGTGATAAACTGTTATAAAATTTGCTTCTAGAGTTTTCATCCGTTGCCTACCAGAAAAATAAAAGGACAAAAAAACTGATTTCCAAAACTAAAAATGACTGTACACAAAGTCAATAGTAGGGGCACACACCTGGGGTTACAATGAAAGGCAATGTATTGTTCTGCTCAGTGTGACTGACAGTCACCTCAATGGCAAAGGATGCAATTACTACAAAAACAATGTTCCACGAGCACTGGATAGGATAAAAGTCTCTTCTGGATGTCAGTAAAAGTCAAGATTTGCATGTAGGAAGACAAATACCCGTGAGATCAGTTGTGCTATCTCACTCTGCCTTTTGGGAAAAAGTTTTTAATTGTTACATCTAATTGTCTTTTCAATTGAAAGCAACATTGTAAACAGGTTATGCCTAATTCAAAACAGAAAATGCCACTGCCATGATTATACCCTCAGATTTTTGTATGCCAGGCATTAAGGGATTTGATTGCTTCAAACCTTTTGAAATGCAATGAGACATTTCAGTCAAAACGCAAATAAAATGCCTCAAATCATTATGGTGAAAGCTGTTATAAAACTTCAAAAATTTCCAAGATAAGGAAAACAAACTGTGCTAATACTTACAAGCAAAATGTCTTCATGGTGAAGAAGGTTATTAGAGAAATACACCCTGAGGTAAATCCAGATTCCCTGCACTGCCTCCTGCAGCAAAACAGGACGAGTCCTTGCCCTGCACTGTGACTGCCTCTTACAGTCCTTGTATAAATACAAACACCTGAAATATGACCCACAAGGAAATTCCTGTTCCTGCATGGGAAGTAACTAAAGACTGCTCTGGAAAGGGGAAATCCAGAAGATTAATATTCACTTAGAAGCAATGAAAAATATGCACATTTGAGGCAGTGATAAATGTCTCCCACAGAAAAAAAAACCTGGAGACAGCCTGGTTTTGTTGGTTCAGCTTTCTGAACAGTCCCTTCATTTCCTGAGCTGTTTCTAAAGCATAATATCCACCCATGGTTGGAATATAAAGCTGCAGTAAGAACCCTAAAAGATCATAAAAGTACTATAAATTGAAACCAATTTCAGATTTAAACTTCATTTAGTTAAACATAAAATGGTGGAGCAGGATTTCTTGTGCTGCCTATGTCATGACAATGTAATTTCAGTGTTAGTCTTGGCTGAAAGTGAATTTTTGGGATTCTCTCCAGAAACATTGAGTGTATCAATAATGAAAGTGGATTTACACACGAAACCATCTGGCTAATCCTGCAGATGGCAACGGAATTGCTTTCCAAGAGAAAATAGTCATAAATTTGACCAGGGAAAAAAGCTGAAACACCCTGCAGCTTTTAAATCACTATTCAGCAAGCTGGCTCTGCTGGAGTGAAAGGGTCACGGGTTCCTCAGCTGAGTGGGCTCCTCCAGGCTCATGGGCTGCACAGCTCCCAGCTCTGCCAGTATCACCACTCAGGGATGGTGGCTGCTGGTACACCAATTTTCTTTTGAAATAACAATTTATTTTTGGACATGATCTAAAGCAATGCTCATCTAGCAGAGATCCTGACCCTGACACAAGGGGATGTTTTTCTGTCTTTCACTTCTTCTCTAAGTTAATCTTTCCATGTCCCTTTCCTCTCAGGCAGTGTATTCAGGTATTTTATGCTGATCTTTGTGTATCTTGTATATTGGAACTGGCCTGAAGTTCTGGAGACAGGGGAATATTGTTCACAGAAATTTAAAAACAGGCTAGACCTCAAGCAAATAAACACTAATGAACTATAAAGACATGAAAGAGCCTCTAGAGAAGTAACAAATACTGAAATGTTGGCTGACCATGGTAAATCAGGAACATCCTAAATTCCAGAAAATAGCTTAAGATGGAGCTATTTGGCAGAAGCAACAGGGAGAACACCTTCACATGCACTGCTAGAGCACTGTACAATATACTGTATAAAGGGAAAGATGAAGCACTGGTGGAACACAGTATTTCCAATAAAATACTTCCACTCACTTTGGTTTACTTCAGGAGAGTACATGGCCTGTCCAACCCAAGTCACCCAATGCCAAATTACTTTTCTAATGTGCCTTTCCCCTGACACTGCAAACCTCCTCCTGAAAAGATGCCAGAGACCACCTGCATTCCTTAAAGAGAAAGGGGCTGGGATATTTTTTGGTTGGTTTTGTTTTACTAGATCAGATTGAGTAACAAACATGCAGATATACAAAAGAAATTTAAAAAAAAGGCCTTTATTGATGTAATGCTCAATATTTACATAAATCATCATTTATTTAATTCAAACAACTGTAAATTTGACTTATGAAAAAAATATATGTCTCACTATTTCACAGTATTTGTAAGAAAATAAACTTAACAATTTGCTAACTTGGTTTTCATTTCCTCATAAGATTGCAAGGAGCATAGCGTACATTAACTGGGAAAAGGGTGAACAACTAATTCTTTATCAGTTTAACCAAATCATTAAACTTACTTTTTTTTAACCTGGCTATCAACTAAAGGAAATATAAAAAGTAGAAATATAAAGATCACCAACAAAACTCTAAAACACAAAATCAAGACTGTACAGTAACTAAGAAGGCACTTCTGGTTTCTGATTCAAGTAACCATTTCCAGTTTTGGCAACTAGAAGTTAAATGTAAACATACATTTGTCATTGGAACATATAATTCTACCTTTTCAACATTAAATTTTAATGTTTTAAAGCCTTGTCATTAACTTTTGAATCAAGAAGCAGACATTTTTATTTCTGCAAGCAGAAGAAATGCAATGACACCATTTCAGATTGTTCTCTCAATTGTCATTTGCAAGGCAAAATATATTTACAAAGGCACTTTAATATCATTCCATCCAAGTAAAATTTGCCAATCTTTTACAGAGATTTTAGTTCAGATTGTTCTATTTGTTATATTTCTCTATATATGTTCAGGCAAATAAAAAGATTGATTTTTTTATACATTCATCTTATGCTAGAATGATGACTAAGTAAACTGACTTCCAGATTGAGCACAGAGCAACCATTAGCCTTCATGAATAATGTTCATTAATTAAAAGAAAAATAATATATTAGACTAAGAAACACCCTTTTAAATACCTACAAACTGTTTTATTACTGGACATACCCATAATGTCATGATCTTTGGAAATTTCCAAGGAGATTATGGTTCCATGAGATAGCAGTAAATGAGAAGTAGTCTCAAGATTTTTTTGTTTTTAGTCTTAATTTACAATCTGCTTTCTGGGAAAAAAACATCTTCAGTAGCCATAAATCATGACAGCCCCACTAAGAGAAATCAAGACACAATAATTAGTAATAGCTGTCAGGCTGGCCTACAGCTTCTTTAAAATATTGCATATTGTCCATCCATCAGATACCCCATCTTACAAACAAATCTCGTGTTACCACATGTCTGTTATTAAAAATGTGTTACTCCTGTCCACAACCACATCTCCACCTAAAATCACAGCCTGACATTTCATCAGGGGCTGCATTAAAGTGCCCTGTCAGAAGTAGAGCTCCTTGGTGAGCATGGAGACCACGCAGGGGATCTGCTTCTTCTCGCTGAAGCGCGGATCGTCCGACTGCGACTCGAAGTTGGTGGCCACCACGTAGTTGACCCGAGTGAGGATCTGCATGATCTCAAGCTGCTTCCCATGCTCGTTCAGCACAGAGCACAACGACTGCACAAACCAGGAGCCTCTTCCAGGATTCCTCCAGGAGTAATAACCTGATAGGAAAAGACGAGGAAGAAAATACAGGGAGTGGTTTTTGCTCTTTTGTGTGAAAGATTCTGGGTGAAAATTGACAACGCACACACTGAAAGCTGAACTCTTAACTGCTGTGTTACACATCCTACTTCATTAAAGCTGAGAATAATGTATATTAACTCTCCAAACCTCACACTGCTTAAGCGCCATTCTACATTTTGGCATTAGGGAATCTGCAAGAAGTAAAATTAAACAGGTTTCCTTTCTGAGAATAAGTATTGTACTGTAACTATTCCTCTTCCTGCCTTCATCACACATTCAACACTCCATGACATGGAAGTGCAAGATTCCCAGAACACAGGGAATCCTTTGGCCTTTGCCATCTGTAATCTCCCATTTTCCTCTGCAGCCTGTGTAGAAGGGATGGATACCCCATGTACACCAAGCCTTTGTGTTTTATCCATCAGTGCACAATGTACCATGAGGGGGTCCATCTCCAATCCAGTCAGTATGGATGGTGAGTTTTCAGGCTTCCACCCTCATCTTGACCTTCTTTTCTTACCTGGCACCGTGGAATAAGCAAACAGAAAATCTGCTTCTACTGGGATTTTGTATCTTGGGTTGGCATCTGTCTCCAGGGTGTCATTGGCAGGTCCAGAGTCAGTTTGTATTCCTTCATCAAATTCAGAGCCTCTGCAGGCCTGAAAGCAGAGAATATAAATAGCATGTTTCCAGTAAGCAGAGACAAGGTGTTATAACAATTAGTATTCATCATCAAAGTTTTTTATTGGATTCACTTCTAAGCAAGGATGCAATTCTGGGGGATATCTAATTGTTCAGTGACAAAGTTACTAGCTTACCCTTTGAAAAACATACATCCTGTAAGTAGAGGGAGGCAAAGGTGTTGAGGCTGTGCATCTCAGCTGCTTGCCAACAAGTGCCATGTCAGCACTGGTTTATTCTAACTATGATTAATTTTACCAGTCTAGAGTCATTCTCAGCCCCCAATTATTACATAATGCTGTGTACAGTGTGACCTCTGGACAATTTCTTGACAGTGGACTCTGCAGGTGGAGACTCTACAGTGTGGACAATGTGGTCTAGTGTTTGACCACCCATTATGAGTATATTGTGTTTTTAATACTTTTCCATTTACCTCTTTGAGTCTTAATTTTCTCTTAATCATGGGTTTAGCTAAAGGGCACACTGGGACAATGGTCCTGGTGGGTAATTTTCAGCTCTTGATCAGTAGCTTTGACTGACAGCTCTTGAAAAAGAACAAGTCTGACTGGCTTATATAAGAGGGCTGATTGCCTTTATTAAGATAATTTTAAAGTCCATAAAGTAACTATTTCAAAAGTGTAATTAGAAGAAACATCACTTCAGTAGTATGAAGAGTCTAAAACAGTTTTCACTTTGAGGATGAGGATTAATTGATGGAATAGCCTAGGGAAAACCACATCTGCTGCAACTCTTATATGTAAATAATACTATGTATTATGGAAAAAAAAGAGAATTCAGACCCATGATATGTCAGTTAATGCTGTTTGAAACAGCTGTCTTTAAAAGTTTAACTAATACAATTAATACATTAAGTAATAATTGTATTAGCTAGTACAATTGATTACATGCCAATTTAAAAATGCAATATAAATTTTTAGGCTACTGAGGGAAAGAAAAGTGTTTCTTTAAGCAGATTTCTACTGATTTGTAGAGGAAGCCTTAATTCAAAGAGACCTGGACAGTATTATTCCTATTGAAAATCATGTACTGTCCTTAGCTCTGTCCGCAGAAAAGTGAGTTTGTCTTTCCACTTTGAAGTTCGTGTTACCAAGAAAAAACATGTAGAAAATGACAATGATAATATTCTTTACACCTGTGAATCTCATATATAAATTATCTTTTAAAAACAAACATTAATTTGAACCATAGACAACTTCTGTCAATATATTTTTTCACAAACGTCCAGCAACATTCAGTAAGTCAAGCTACAGGGTTTTTCTAGGGCAGACAACCAACAGAGCATGCCTTTCCTGCTGCAGCAGTAGGACACTGTATTTACCTCAGGGCTATTACCTGAATGAAAAACAGTTTGGGTTTGCCTATAAGGCTTTTGCACTTGTCTCCTCTGAACAGGGCAGTGAGACTCTTGATAGCCATGGGGCCGTCTGTGCCATAGATGAGCCCTTCTTCCCCATGGCTCAGGAGGATACAGGCAAAGCAGGCAGCATCACTGTGGTTCTCCTCAGCAGCTGCAAGGCAAACACTTCTGAGTCAAAAGGAAGCCACGTTTTAAATGGAAATTATATTTCAGGCACATTTTTCTGAGGCTAAATATACACGGGGCTCCTATGGTCAGGCGTGAGGAGTGGATCATCTTTGACAATGTGGTGAGTACCTTGAGTACATGGATGCATCCTTCACTTGACTCTGAGTTTAACCCACTGGAATCAACAGGCTGAACTCCTTATCTAATATGAAGGCCCTTCAGCTAATGCACAGGACAAGTGCTTCACAAGAACACTGTGCATTTCTGAATTGATGCTAGGGAATGAGGTGGGGAATTAAGCCCAGTCCATTCAGAAAACCAATCCTTCAACACATAAAAAATTTACGTGTGGGGCCTAAGCAATCTGCTCTACTTTAAGCCCCTGTGAGCAGGGATTAGATTCAGTGATTTCCAAAGGTCTGCTCCCCTCTAAATTGTTCTATGATTTTGAATTTCTACCTTTCTTCAGTAATTTTTCCATATCACCACGGCTTCGGTCATGGTGTATATCAACCTCAAAGCCCAAGTTTTTAAAGCTCTTAGCAAGGTCTCCAGCATCTTTGTCAGTGCCATTGCGTGTGCCCATTCCTGCCAGGAAACAAAGAACATGGTTGACTGCACATTACACAACTCAAAGTGATTCACGTGTTCAAAGGCAAATGTTTAAATTTATCACTGATAAAACTAAACAATGTCTCAGTGACATGTTTTTTAAAAGAATCCTCTAGCAGCATTGAGAACAAATTGTGAGATTTTAAAAATAAGGCAATGCTCAGTGTTAACACATATCTTAACCTGAAAAATGCTGGCATGCCACCAGCACCTTGCAACACAGGAACTCTAAGGATGATCCAGCTCCTTTTGGTTACGCAGTACAAAACAAAGCACCTAATGGAAAACCTACTGAAAGTGTCCCTATTATACCCAGTAAAAGGAACTGATACAGAATCTAGGGGAAAACAACTTACTGTGTTTGCCAAGTGTACAGGAAAAATCCTACAAACCTGATTATAACACAAGTATTTGTCTACCTTGAAACCACAGGTGGTCTGGAAAGTTAAATGCAGGAGTGTGAACAGAGCACACCTACAACTATTAGCTTTTGCAGCTCATAGCTGCAGCTCAGGGACAGGGAATTTATAACACGGGTTGCAGATGCCAAAGTTCAAATTTTAACAACATAGTTTTAAACTCTGGAACAAAGGTTTAGTTTGAAGTTGGTACAGCAAGGAAACATGGTTTTTGAGACATACTGAAAAGATGTTGAAAAGAGCCACTCTAACATTGATGTTAGAGAACAGGAAAAGTTTTAGGAAAAACTATTTATCAAAAAAGATAAAAACATTCATTACAATTCCATGTCCTAAAAATAGAATACTTATTGATTAGAGAAAGTATAAAAAAATTCTATTGTCTGCAATGAGTACCATCTAAAAAAAAACATTACCTGTTTTGTCTTCAAAATTTTTGTTGTTTATAATAATACATTTGCCAACTTTCTTGTAATCCATATTATACTGGAATGTGGGTGTAACAATTCGGTATTGATTACTGAGAGAGGGCTTTGGCTGCTCTTCTTCTCCATTCTTCTTTTTTCTAGGTGAACCAAATGAAATTATTGTTAGTGACCAGTCACATGCATGGCCCATTTACTGTAATTCAAACCACTCGTGCAGCCCTGCCCAAAGTTTCTCCTTCTCCAATATTTGTTTTCTTCATTTACATTTTGGATTGAGGGATAAAGATCTCGTGATTTCCATGAAGTGATTATTGTGTGCAGATGGATTCTGACGAGGTGAAATAACTCTGGAGCGAACTGCAGCCAACAGCAGGACACAGATCCTGACCCAGAGATAAAACAAATGGGCTGCATGAAGTGAGGCTGGCAGCAACCTTTTGCAAACTGTTTCTGGACATATTTTACTTTTACTGTAAGTAATTAATGTAAGGACAGGCACATTTCCCTCAGTAGCCATTCCAGGAACATGAAGATATGCAGTTTACCCAACTGTGTGATTTGTTTACTGAATCACCATCATCCCTAAATTTTGTGCAGATTAAGACTAAGAAGTAGGTAGTTTCTACTGAAAAGGTCACAGATATGAACAAGTCATGTGTTAATTTGGTTTGCCAAATAGCAGTCTGAATCTATGCAAAGACCCAAGCACATTTCAATGTAATCATTGATACCTGAACTTTTTCAAATAAAACCTAAGAAAAAACAAATCAAACCCTTATAATAATTATGTTAATGGGTTATATTAATAAATCTTCTCTGGTTTTATGACAGTGTACTAATATTTTTGCCATGTACAGGAGTCTTACACTGGATTAGAAAGAGATGCTAAGGGATAGCACAGACATTACTCACAGATTTAATCTAAATAAAGTATGAATACCAAATCAATTACAGCCAGCATGCACACCTGACGGACAGACATGAGGAACTCAGCAGTACTTGCTTTTATAGGCGGACTTTTTGGTCCAAGCAGGGGGCTTCAGGTGTGGTCAAGATCTCCTCAGGCAAAACTGAAACCAGTAAGAGCCTATAAGGAGTCTGATTCAATCCCAGAATTATAAGCAGGCTTTGGAGCCCACTTAAAAACAATGCTCAGGAAAGGGCAGAAGAAGTTATTGGTACCTCTCTTATTTGTTCCACCATCCAGCTTTCAATAGTATCTAGTGCTGATGTCTGAGAGGAAAACATAAACTACTTTCACAGCACAAAGAATTGTATAATACAGTTTGGTTATAACATTAAATTTTTCCTATAACCTCGATTAATTTAAGTACTTTCACTATTCTCATCCTGACATCTTCCTAAAGAATTATTAATTTATTTGCTTCAATAATAACCTGTAGACATGCGATTGCTATGAATTGATTAAATGTTGTTTAGGTAATCTATTTTCTTACCTGCCTGATTTAACAATGGCTGTCTTTTAGCTTTAAGTGTCCTCTTTTTTATTACTAAAAGACAAGACCAATTGGAATCTATAATAAACCTCCTTTAAATGATTCATCCTGTATAAATGCTACTGCAATTCAATTTCAAAACAGCTTCTTCTTATCTTTGAGTGCCGCCACATTCTATTATAAAGGGCCAAATTAAATAGCTGCACCTGGCAGGCTTCCATTATACTCTTTTCACATGTGACCATCTTAATATCATGTCCTCTTTTAGACTTCCCTTAGAGACTGAAAAACAAGATATTGAACCGTATCTACTTGAGGATTATGTCTGGAAATACAGGGTTTTTTTCCTGACAAATTGCAACTATGGATATTCTCCTTGCAAATGCTTCTTGAGGGCTCTGGAAGCAATAATTAAATATGCTTTGCCTCAAGAAAAAGTCTTAACCAATTCTTAAATAATTATTTTAAAGAATCAGTCAGAACTCTATGATGCTGATATTACATTTGACTTTCAAAGAGATTTTGGAATCTTATTTTAACCTAAAATTTCCCCTGGCTCTCCATCATCAGACAGTTCTTTGTGAAAGAGAGAAAAAGAAATTTTAGAACAACAAATAACCACTCATGTCCATGAAGAGGCATTTCCTCAGCCCACAGGTTCCAGTTTCTACAGATTTATCTGGCTTCAGTGATTTCCTGAAAAAACCATTCAACAGCAGTCAACACTCAGGGATGGACCCATTTGAGCAGTATCATGTTTGCACTGTCTGCTCTTCTAAAATGCTGCAAGTGCCCTAATCCAGCCCAGAAATCAGGCAGCCACGTTCCCCACAAAAAGCCCCACTGAACACAGCAGCTAGGGTTAAGTGGCACAGCAAGGCAGCCACACAACTTCTCTGAAACCACCTCACTCTCAAGGTCAATAGTTTGCACTCATTCATGCAGAAACACTCGTGAGTTTAAGGGATGTAATTCCTGCTGCTGGAATTCTCAGGAGCAGCCAGCAGCTCTGTGCCAGTCAATGGCAAACACCAGAGACAAGCCTTGGCAGCTCATTTCCCCATTCCCTTCTGCAGGACACTGTGGTTTTACTCCAATGATTCCTCCCAGGTTAATGAGATACCCCAAACCCCACAGCATGGGCACGCCTATCACTTCCTTACTGGCAGACAATAAAATGTTCCAGAAATCATCTGGCATCAGTCCAAAGTGAATAAAGAAGGGAGCAAAGGCTGTGGATTACACTGAGCCTGGACCTGCAGTCCAGACAAGATTCTGGCTCCTGGGCCAACCTAGCACAATATGGGAACTGCCTGACAGGACTACACTGACAGTATAATGTCCAATTTCTCAGATTCAACAAGCTAGATCAGACCTTGTAATGATAACTAATAAAGTTATAAATAAGTAATAATCAGGCCCTAAGGGAAATCTCCTGTCAGTGACAGGCAGACTTGTGATTGAAGGCTTAAATCTTTTCTTCTGAACTTTGAACTGGACACCAGCTAGTGTAAATGGTTACTGCTGTTCTTACTATGCTTTCTAATTACTGTATTCTCCAAAAGGGTTTCTATAAATTAATTATATGCTGTTATAAAATGTTTTAAACTATGTGCCCTCTGCTTGATTTCTTTCTGCTTCTCTGACATCTAGTGTCTTTAATTTCCCTCTTTCGAGACTCTAACTTGCATGCGCTAAAGAGAAAGTTGAATTTCATGACTGTTTACTCCTTCTTCAGGTCTTAATTACATCTGTGCCATTATTCCTCACACCATTAGTAATCACTGATCCTTCCCTTATATAGAAATATCCTCCCCGTTATTGCTGTCATGTATTTAATGTTTTTTCCCTTTGGTTAAAAGTTTAGAAAAACTGGAAGTCCACTCTGGAACTCTCATATAGCTTGCACATTTTCACCCTCACTGTGTCTCTAAATCCAAGTCTCAGCCTTGCCAACTGCATATTTGGGAATGTGATTTCAGCAAGTCTAGACTCAGTCAGTACCAACCCTGAGAGAATCATTATTATCAACTTCACACTTTTCAAACATAAAACTAAAGTTATCTATTCTATTTATCATTTTGTTACTGAACTTTTAAACAGTAGTAAAATGTTTTATCAGCATGAGTGGCTAAAATTCTGCCAGTCAATGAAGGTACCTCCCTTGCACGAGCAGTGGACATGATCCATATAAAGGACTGCTACTTATCACAACAAACCTTCTTTTCTGTTACACTTGGAACAAATTATTGTTTCAATCTGGTTCAAGATTTAAGGATAAAAATATCACCAACAACATTTAACTATACCTGAAGATTATTTAGAAAAAATAAAGCAGTATCTCTTAGCAGCTGTGATTTTCTACCTTTTGACTTCCTTTCTACTGGCACCTTCTTCAATTCCTGCTGCTACCATATATTAGTGTGACATACCAACATATCAAGAATCCATGTGCAGGACAAAAGCTTCCTTGAGCATTATCTTTATTCATCTAATATTCATCTACTCCTCTGCCTGGATATTTAAGCGACTGTTCTTTTCCAGGGAGAGTTGTTCAAAATAAACTCTAAAAATGGTATTACAGAGGATATCTGGCTTTTAAAAAAAGCTATAGTCCCCTTCTCTCCCAGGAAAATTAGGGCCTTTTTTTGGTGTACTGAAAAATGTAGGCAGAAAAATAAATTCTACAATTCTACACTATTTAATTTAAGGGAGCTGACACTCAGAGTTGGGTGCAAAAGGCCACACTGATTCCATTCACTTCTATTTGAAGTAAACCCACAAAAGGAGCAGGATCTTACTCTTCTCTATGCAGGTCAGTAAACTTTGCCTTTCCTTGATAAGGAATATCTCAAAGCAATGATAGTTTTACTCTGGCTCCCTTCTTGTATACAATGTACAATAAAATTTTTGAATAATTGATAACATGTTTTGGATAAAAAGAAAATTTCCCCTTGAAAATATGGTGTTTTTGCAAAACACATCACTTCAGGACTCCTTCTGGAGTCCAAATGCTTTTTTGGCATTGGTGAATAGTTTTATTCTAGTTTCTGTCCCCTTCTCAGCCTTTTTGTTGAGTCTGGGCAGGATCAGAGCAGTGGACAGTACAAACATTCTCTCCACTGACACCCACCAGAACTTTCATACCCTTAAGTGTTGTGGGATGCATGGTGTCTAAAATTGTAATGCTCTTTAATCTATTACAAACAACTGAGATGTTTCCCTTAGGACTTTTGACATTTTGGGACTCTCTACAGGCTTCATTTGAAGAAGTTTCCCATTAAGTTACAATATTGTGGAATGCATGGGACAATGCATTAGTTCTAAGGCTTCTAAAGAAACTTACATAGCCTATATTGCTGATTTATTTTTATGCAGTTTGTGTAGCTGTGCTGCCCTTTCTGCCTAAAAACTCCCCCTCTACTTCCATTGTTGCATGCACAATATGAATTATGTTTGTGACTACTGCTCATCACAAATGCTGTTTGCTCTCCTGGGGAAAAATCCTGGAGTGGACTTATTTATTTAAAAAGATAGTGAAAGGATAGACAGAAAACAATGAAAATGCAAATACAATTGTGTTTGAATTCACAAGGCATCACTAAGCTATGTGCAGTAAAACTGAGTGTGCTAGAGATCAATTTAGATTTATTCACAAAAAAAAAAAAAAAAAAAAAAAAAAAAACCAGAACGGGAAACAGAATTTATAAATAAGCCAAAACATAGTTCAATGTTTTGTTCTATGCTTCTACCTTAGTCTCAATTATTTGATATGGGCTCCATAATTCATACTTTTGATGCTTTCTGATGATCATGCATTAGGATCTCCTATTTCTACATAAACTTGTCTTCAAACCACCAGCTTTAATACTTTTATTCAGCTTTAATACCTCTATCCAGTCTAATTTCACTGTATTAATACACCTCTAATTACTGTACACTCTCCCCACTTTGATTTTTTTTAATTGAACCCTGTGGGCAATGTCAAGCAAAAGACACTTGTTAAACCTGACTAGAGCTTTTGAGATCTTCAGTTCTCTAAGCCACACTCTTTGTTCTTTGTCAGATCTGTTTTGGTAGTGTCACACAGACTTAGAACTGCATATAAATAACAGATTTTCCTGTTGCCTTTTTCTATCAATTTTGCATTAGGCTGGCAGAACAGCAACATTTCTGGACAAGAACAATGTGTCACTACCTGAATTATCTTTCATAAAAATGAATATTCCTTTACTGTTAAAAATCAGAAAGCATAAATTACATGGGATAAAGACTAAACCACAAGGTCTAGACCAAATACTAAAACTGCATTACAGTGCATTTGAAAGTGCATACTCAGGTTTGCAAACTATGTGCCATGAGAGAAACGGAAAGAAAAAGCTGAATAACTGAAACAGAAGTCTCCTGAGGAAAAAGGGGCAATACTAAATGTATAGGAGGAAGTTCAAGTAAGCATTGCATACTTTCAATTTCCCTATTTGCAAACGTTAGCAAAGGACTGCTGACTTTGATAGATGAGCACCAACAAAATCACCAGTCTTTAGAAGGTTATTTTAAAATCTATTCCAGATGGATGTCAAAAGAAAAGTGGAAAAAAAAATTTAATATTAAAGTCAGGATATTTTCCACACAATAGAAAGTCTTCATTTAGCAGAGAGAAGAAAGTGATCCTACAAAAATGCACATAAAAGTTCCCCAAAAAGGCATTTAAATTTTATTTCACCTGCATCGCTTACCACAGCATGCAGACATCTTACACAAAAGGCATGAAAACTGACAGCTGCAATTTAGAATAGCAAACATAAACAATACAATCCCAAACACAAAAAACCCCCCCAGTTTTCCTAGATTTCTGCTCCCTGTCATCTGTTTCACCTGTTAAAGAAAATAAAAATTTCAGTGAAACATGCTAAGCTGATAATACTGGAGTCTGAAGTTCACATCTAGTGATGATATATGAAGTCTGTGCTGCCCTTGCCTATATACTGCTTTGCTGAAATGTCTAAACTTTGAAAGTCATTTTTGGGAATAGGTGGAATAAAGGGGAATGGCCAGTGTGGCTCCTGGAACAGTAGAGCCCCCAACAAACCCACTCCACTTTCCTCCTGGGAGCAACAGGACTGCTCAGGCAATAAAATAATGACTGCAAATGCTCTCAAGAAGAGAGCCACAGGAATTAATCAGCCTCAGTATCTTTTTGAACTGCCCATTAGTTCATGACTTCTTAAGGGCATCTTTGGAATCAGATTGTCAGCTGACCAAACAAAGCCAGCAGAGGCAAAGCCTTTTCTTTGAATTAACCTGAAGTCAGGAACCAACTAGGACAGTACCCCTTGTTCATCTGGAAACTGGTGTCACAGGCCCTCCAAATAATGGTAAACACAGTAATTTTGAACAGAAAATATTGTGTAGCAGTATCAAAAGAAAGGAGTTAGGTAAACAATGTGATTATTTTCCTTGAACTTACCTAGATAATACTAGAGCTGGGAAGGACCTAAGCTATCATTAAAAAAATTCTTTCAAGACTGTACGGAGTCCATTCATCCAAAAAAATAATGTCATACTAAAAAAGTACTTTTGTTCTTTATATGACACATGAAACATACTGTAACAGATTTCACAGAAAATTTGCAAAATAAACTGCTTCAATTTACTTAAAGAAATCCTGGCATTTCCCTGATTTCTTAATACCACATCTGAGAGTACAACACAGAATAAAATACATTTATTAAGACCATATGCTAGCTATGCTTTGCCCATTTAACTTGATGAAAGGTATTAAACAAACCAAAATGAGTTGTGCTTCTGCTGTTGAATAACTTTGGGAAAGTAACTCTGTATTTCTTTCTCAGTTCTTCCATCACAAAATGAAGTCTAAACAAAGGCATTTCACAAAGCAATTGCAGATCATGTGGCTGTAGGGAAGGGGTGGGTAGTACAAAACCTGATGCCCCATGTTCCAACCAGCTGAGCCAATCTCAGGGGCAATCCTGGGCTCTGGGATGCCCCTGCTCCAGCAGGGAGCTTGGACCAGATGAGCCACTGTGGTCCCTTCCAACCTGACCCACTCTGGGATTCTGCCCAGTAAAGTGGAGAATAATTTAAAAATTCATATCTTGTCCATCTGTGCAATGTTTATGTCTAGAGTGTGTGGATTAGCTTACTGACAGGTGCCTCCTGGAAAGAAAAGGCACCGAACAAACCATCCTTACTGTAAAGTCATTGTTTGCATTCTTATTGTAAACATCCACTATGAAGGATTACAGTGGATCTCAGTCCAGAAGCAAATTCCTAACTCTGATTATTACACATTAGTTTTCCTGAAGAGAGAACAATGCTAGTGCCTGTATGACTATTTAACATCAATTAAACACTGGATACATTTTAAATACCTCATTATAAGACATTTTTCAGACCCTAAGCTACTTTTGTAGCTTTTTGGTCCCATTTTAGTTTCACATCCATCTCCAACTAGGAGACAGAATCTTCTCTAAAAACCTGGAAAACTGAGAAACTCAGTCCAAAACACAGTATAATGCAAGAGTTGAGCTGTTTGAAAGAACAAGCCTCAGACTACAACTTCTGGCACACTTTGTAAATGTCTTTTGAAGTTAATCTAAATATGCCTTCCTGTCTTTTTAAGTATGTGTTAGTGATGGCCTTAACTAACTCAAATCAAAACCACAACTGCAATTTAATTTATTATATACAAATGAAGCAGACCAAGTGCATTGGGACTAAGCCAGCTGCAATTTGGACAAGAAGTTTCATCAGACAAATATCTAATATTGTCCACATTTCACAACAGTTAAAAGAAGACAAAAGTGAAAAGAAAAGAAACAGGTAGCAGTGCCCTAGTTTTGTGCATTTAATATTTTAGGGTTCACTTACAACCCACATGACAATTTTGTGGTGTGATGCCTGCAAAACAGGAGTTCTAAACTCTCAATCATCACTTTGTAATTGAGATTCAGCTTCCCAATTAGCTGCATGATATCTGCCATGCAGGCCTCACAATAATATTGTATGCAACATAACAGTCAAAAAACATTCAAAAGGTAAATTTTTACAAATAAAGAATTTTGCTTGCTGAAAGGCTTTCTGCTCATTTCTAGAAAACCTGCACATCCATACCTTCCATGGGTGTTCTGGAAACTGAAATCCTGCTTGATCATACCCTAGGCAGTACAATGTAAAGAGGCAACTGACAATTATATGCAAAAAAAAAAAGAAAAGATGAAGGTTCTTTTCCCTTTCATAGGTACTAAGAGAAATTAACAGGTACATATGGATTGCTTGGAAAATGACTCAAAACAAAACAAACCTTCCAAACACTAATGCTCAGAGAACACTCTGGAAAGGATTAGCAATTGCAAAATGCCAGTGGAGCTAGGATTAGCTAAACTGGACTGTTTTAGGCTATAAACTCATGATTTTTCCAAACAGGTGCCAGAGAAGGAAGGAGGCGAGTAACATTCTACAGTACCTTGGCTCATCATCAAACGGTACTCCACACTGCATCTGAAAACAGCTTCAGCCTGTGCTCAGGAGCAAGTCTGGCGTGCTCTGGCACTGCTAGGAGCCCACCATGCTGGGCTTGCATTGCAGAGAGAGCAGGATGCCCTGTGAGCTCGGGCCCCAGCGTTCGCCTGTGTCAGCGCTGGGCCACGCTGGACTGTTCTGCTCTGTGGGGCCATTCAAAGCCCCCGAGCCAGCACCCTGCCAGCTGAGGTCATGCAGCCCCAGCCACCTTTGCTGACAAGCAGAAAACGCCCTCCCATCACTCATTCTATCTCTGCTCCTGTGCAAGAGTACAGGAAAACAGATTTTGAGATGGAGGTGGGACAGCAGATTTCTCCTCTTCCTTCTGTCAAAATCCGATCCACAATTGCTACAATATTCACACAATGAATATTTCCAGCAAAATAATGCAAATTAACATACATAGTTTACAAAGCCTCTCTATACTTTAACTAATACAACTACTTCCTACATATTTGTGGGAACCCAGAACATCCCTCTGGCTGTCCAGGATGGCCAAGACCCCTGCCAGGGGGCTCAGAAGCCCTGGCATGGAGCCCAAAACACCTGTAGGTTTGATTATAACCTGTGGAGCAAATTACCAACCTTATATGAAGATCAGCAAGCCACAACAGTCTAGGCAGAATAATAGTGAAGTTATCACAGGGGTGAAAAAATGGATTTTGGAGTTTCTGGTATGGGGGTTCAGGAGGCAAGATGGAGGGATCTGGGCATGTCCAGCCTTCCTCGTTCTTCTTCTTGGCCTCCATCTTCTGCTGTGATGTTGGCACTTACAGATTGGTTTAGAGTAGAAGCTCACTGTCTAAGAAAGGTGATAGGTATTGGAAAGTAACTGTAAACATTGTATATGTAGTTTTTAGTATAAAGACGTAACACTGCCCCAGGGGCAGGCAGAGTGCCTGGAACTGTCCTGCTGGATGGACCTCAGCTGGGCAGGAGAAAGAATTTTATAGATAAGGAACAATAAACAACCTTGAGACCAAGAAATGAAGAGCTCCAACTCATTCTTCAAGCGCTCGGGCTGAGAATAGAGACTTTTAACATTCTTGGGGCAACCCAAAAGACCCCGAGATATATTTACCCTCAAACAGTTTTGGTTTATTATAAATTTGGCTTAAATTTGTTTGGATTGCTCTGAAAGCTTAAATGTCACACTACAAAATAGCTGTCCTCCAAATTCTGTATGATACAGCCTAGAGTTCATTGTAATGAAGGAAATTAATTAGTACACTAATTACAAAAAGTAATTAGGATACTTGACTGTGATTACTTCAGATACAGTTCCTGGAAAACACAGTGTTTGCTATGCTTCACATTAAAAAGGCTCCAAGGAGACTGGAAACAAATATTGACTGTGAATCAATGAGTTCTTGTAATATAGACAAAATACTATTTCAAGATACTTGGGCTTTTCCTATGAGGTAAATGCAGTAAGCATCCAAGGGAAAGTACAAGCACTGGCCACAGCTTCCACCCATTGTTAAATACTCCTGCAGTGTTCTCCAGAAGCTGAGCTCCAGAAATAACAAAAATTGCCTTAACAAAACAACAACAGCTCCAAAACACAGACACACACACATATACAAAAAAAACCCCCACCAAACTCCCCAAACAAACAAACAAAACAAAACCAAAACAAACCAAAACCACCTCTGATTTAAAAAAGGGTAATAAAATGAAACATTTCTGTTTTCTTTGTTACAATTTCTTAATTGTCTTTGTAGGAAGTTTTCCAGACTATAAATTACTTCTGAAATTTTATGTTTGGTGCTTTTGGGTGAACATAAACAATTGGTATTTACCTTGTGCTAAGCAGAACAAGCAAACTCCAAACAAAATTAAAATTATATTGTGATAGATTTTGGAGCTGTGACAGTGACTTCCTTAGAGACAATAAGGAAACATGAGGCTGAAACAGGAGGTCAGCTCAGACATCTGAGCTGCAGCCCAGAACATAACTTCAGATAATGATTCATCAGCTGTTAGTTGCTTTAAAGTAGCTTGCTATTTTTAGTCTATCTAAGGATAAAAGAGATACTTTTCTTAGCAATATTTATTTTGAAAGGCCTATTATATTCTGACACTGAAAAATGTGCAACAGAACGGACAGCTCTGGAGAACATAAACATCTGCATCAGTGTGAAGCTGTGCTCCATAAAAGTTCTACCTGAAAAGCAGCTTCTTTTACAAATCAATATAAAAATAAGCTGCTGGTAATGCCCATACAGGCACTTATGGGCTGGACTTGATCCTCGTGGGTCCCTTCCAATTCAGAATGAATGTGATACTGTGAAAAGTGGATAGAAAATAGATCCCCAAAAGACAGAGAAACAACAGAAAAGCTTAGCTGAAACAAAGGCAACTTTCTACACCTGTTACAACTCCAGACCTGAGGTTCAGCTGAGGATGAATTACAAAAATGAATATTTATCCTTTGAAGGACAAGGTTATTTATGCTGAGAAATATGGCTGTACTGAGACAAGGGTCACAAAGTCAAAACAGGCAGCCTTTGGTAACATCTTTGCTTCCCCACTTTGATGTCCTACAACCCAAATAACCACTGTACACATGAAAAAAAGGTATAGACCCACGAATATTTTTCATCTAAATAGTAATTTACAAAACTGGTAGATATCTTGACTATTTAACTATCATAACCATTGAACTACAGAAGGTGAGAGGCACACTTGCATTTCCTGGAAAGTCCCAAATTACTCAAAAGTCTCAAACTTTAAAGTGGTATGACTTGACAGAAATAAATAGACATATTTTGGATTTGCAGTGTTAAACAGCTAAGATATTCTTGGTGACTGCCTGTCCCACAAAACCGCTGAAATTTCTTAGTGGGGTTTTCTTATAATCCATTTAATGTGTCTGCATTGAGGGCACTATAGAATCATACACTTCCTTTTGTAACTAAGTATTTGTAAAGATTTCTAAACAGATATTTGTGGTTTCTGTTCCCAGATGAGAAGGGGAATATCAAGACAGTAGGGCTGGAGAAGATAAAAGTAACCAGATGACAAATGGCTCTATACAATTAAATTAGATAAAACTGGTGCCTAGATACTACTCATAACAAAACTCTTCTGCACTGTTCCTTCACTGAAGCCCATGAACAGTCAGGATTTTTGACAGTGCAAATGTAAGTCTTGGGAATTTCTGGATGCAGCTTTTCAAAAAAAAAAACAACTTTAAAGAGATTAAGAGAAATCTCAGTTCTACTTAACAAAGTGCAACTGCAATTTTATTCCATTTCATGTTACATTAGCTTTCCTGGATGCTAAAATGCATTTGCTGCCATCAATCTCCCTAATGGAGATCCCCAATAAAACAAAAAAGACACCAAATGAAGTTATTAATTCTTCCTGTGGAGAAGCAAGACTTTATTTAAATCCTTGCAAGCGTCAAAGAAGCACACATAGCATAGTAAAAAATCCCAAACATGGATGGGAAAAATTCTATTGGTTAGCTAAAAAATAAAATACACATTTTAAATCCTTAGCTGAATCTTTATTTAAACGTGTTTTAAACTATTTTTGGTGCACAGCCTTGCCAGAACGTGCAAGGCTGTGCACCAAAAATGCGCCTGTGCACCATTTGCTTTCTGGAAAATAACTTTTCGCTCAGCTGCAGCACAGCCCATTTTTTTTTTGCACTTTTTTGCAGCACACAAAATTAATCCCCTCCTGCCATCTAGTGGCTAAATAAAAACCCGGCTGGCACATTTAATCCAAAATTTCTTCCAACTCTTTTCCCCCCCAGTTTTTCTCACCAACATTAGCTAAGTATATTAGCACTTTTCCAAAGAGCAGGAGGTATGTAGAAGATAATTCCACTAAATTGTTGAGATGCCAGAAGAATCTGCCCATCCTGGCTTGTTCTGAGCCTCGTGGCCTCCTTGGTACAGCAGCCTCACAGACTTATCAGAGAGAAATATGCTGCAGTAAGATTTTAATTTACTTCTAGTTACTGCTGTGACAGGGCAGATCTCCAGTCACAGCCAGAGAGTGGCAAATTGGAGCTGTGAAGCTCCTGGAAACAGCTGGTCTTTCTGCACAGCTTTCAATTTGGCTTCTCACTGCTCTGTTCTCTCAAATTAAAATTAATGTGCTTATGTAACATCACAAGTTCCTTGTTTTCCTATTGAACTTACTTATGTTAAGCTACTGTCTTCCTATTTAACTTACTTCTGTTAAGTACATGAAACGCAGTGAAGAATTTCATCGAGAGAACTGCACAACTGGTAAAAAGACTGGGTGAGTTTTATCCCTGATAAAATTTTAGTCACTCCAAAGCTTTCTGGACACCTTACTTAAGATGTATTTCTCCATGCTGCCAAAATGAAGCTTTGGCAATCAGGACAGAGCGCCCCACTGGTTCAAGTACAAATACATCTACCCTGGTACCTGGTACTGACCAGGAATGAGTCTGAAGAAAGCAAAAAAAAGAAATTGGATACAGAATATTCTCACAGAGACTTAGGAACATCTTCACCAAAGATGTTAATGTCTGGAATTTTCTTCCACATGTACATCTAATCTCTTCTGAATTTACCTAAAATCTTGACAGGTGCATATGCCCTGGCTACAGGACATTCTGCACTATGTTAAAATTACATCTTAACACTTGTTTTAAACCTACTGCAGGAACTTTTCATTGCAAGTCCCCTGCAAGGCACAAAGAGTGATCATTCTCTCTTTACTCTCTCCTTTATCACAATCATAGTTTAGATCAGATCCCATTTTCCTTTATCCCCTCACATTCCTCCCCTATCTTTGTTCAGATCACAGACTTTTAGTTTCTGCAGGACAAATAACTTCATTGTCAAGCATCTCATTCCTCTTTAAGAAATCACTAACTAATTCTGTTAGATTTCTCAAAAGTATTTTTTTCTACAAAATCTAAGTTGAATTCTCTCAATTACCTCACACTTAATCTGAGTAATGTTTTACTTCTAAAGAAAAATGTTGTAAATTGCATCTTCAAGGAGTTCCCAAAAGATGAATGCCTCAAACTGATGAATAGCCAAATTATTTGAAAAACTTCTTCTTGAAAAAGTCATAGAAATGCTGATTATTGCCTTTTCTTTGGCAATTATTAACTTTGAGTTGCATAATTTAGTAATAGTATTAGCATATCACCTCTTATAAAGAAGACCAAATCAAATATCAAAACACACATTTTATAAAGTTGAAAAGAAATCTTTGAAAAAATATTTGACAAGAGTTAGAAACAAATGTTACATTTTTCTATTTGTTAAAATTAATAATACACATACATATCATGAAACATATTTGAGGAATGATAAAATAAGACAGAGAAAGTACAGTGATTTGCTTAACAGCACATCAAAAATCTTCTAAGACTAAAGCATCTTCACTTCTCTCACAAATTTGTTACCCTATTAAACTCATAGAATAAACAGCAAAAATAAAAGTATATTAGCCATGTACTCTCTGAATTACACTGCTCACTCTAATGTAAATTTCCAATAGTAAAAAAAATCAAAACCTCTCTGTAAATGCATTAGACTTTGCATCAAATATCTCTTGCAAAATCTCACTAAATCCAATGTGAAGTAGCCATTTGCTGACATTCAACAGTATTTATGAACTTTGCATGTTCATTTTTCATCTTTTGCATTTCCAATCACATTTATCCAGTGTTTTCAGGAGCACAGACGAGCAGTAAATAGTTCTTGCTTCCCACTGGTTTAATGAAAGCAAACTTATGCTTCAGTGAGACTGCTATGCTTTAAAATGAAAGGCTTTTAATGTATTCTGTAAGGGGTTACATCTCTAGACTTGGTGAGGCTTCTTTGTGCTACAACCTAGATGGCACATCCAGGCTTTAAAGTAACTTAGACAGCCAGCAGGGGATTCCAGTGATGCTGGAGATTAGCTGAGCCGAGTGCAGTAAAATAGATAATTAATGGCATATTCAATTCCCAGCTCCACCAAAGGTCAATGTTTAAGATATGGGACTGTAATTGATGCTAAATGAACTTGGTGGTCTCTTAGCTGCCAAATAAAACTTATGGGAGATATTATAGGTTTCCCTATAGAGGATATTACAAAGAAATGCTTTAAGGTACAGACAAGATACATTAAATTCACACAACATAAACCATCTTTACATCCAGACCATCAGTAACATTGTGGACATGGCAAACTGAACACCAAATCAACCTTTTTATGTTTCTTTGATTAAAAGGATACCATGGCAGCTGATGCAACAACAAAAACAGGAGTATAAGTAGGAACTTACTTTCCAAAAAGTGAGAACCTGCTGCTTCTGTCTGGCCTTGCATCAACAACATCACAGCCATTTTCACCCTCTCCCTCTCCAGCAGGGAGATCACCACACTGATCCTCTGACATCTACAAATGAAAGTACAAGAATGTAAGTGTCCCTCAGTGAGCACTGACATTTTAGAAATCCTTCTGTGAACCAGATTGTTTATGGTCTGGTTTACAGAAGATACATGTGAGGGTTTTAGTCAGTTTTATTGTACAACACTTCCTCAAGAAAGAGTGGCTACAGATTTCTGGTCCTGAGTTGCTGTGGCATTGCACATGTTCAGCCATCTCTATTTTCTTGTGCCAGTTACTGAAAGGAACTCATCTAACATTACTCTCAAAAACACAGATTACAGCAAAATAAAAAATAATTGTATGGTGAAAGATCACAGAATATAGAATACAATCATAAAATAGAATCAGAATATTCTGAGTTGTAAAGGACACCCTGGGATCATCAAATCCAACACCTACTAAACAAGGAAGCCCCAAGCCCCTTGCCATGTGCCCAAGTGAGCTGTCCTCATCATACAAGCAATTCCCAGATAGTTTCCCATGGTCTGGGAAGAAGCATGTTGGGATGAAAGCAAGAGCTCCCGAGTTTTCATTTTCACACACATAGTAAGATGCGTGTAAGTGAAAGAGTCCTGTGTGTTTCCTGTGGGTGGTTTTAATTTCATCATTAAGCGCCGGGGAAACCAGAGCAGAAGGATCGGCCCCAGCTCAGCGGACACACGCAGGACCTGCGCTCGGGGTGGGATGCACTGAAACATCGGGTCTCTGCTTCCAGACTTTCATCCGGACATCAGCACTGACTCCTGACCCTTTCCCATCGTTAGGCAGATTAAATTTGCTTTTATCACCCATTTACTGGGAAGAGCACACGTTGACATCGAAAACCACCCCGGTACCAGCAGCAGTGGCAGCTCAGAGCCCACCAGTGGCTCCATGGCACCACCCGGCCAGGGAGCGGGGCCTTGGCAGGGCTTTGGGAGCACCCCTAGAGTAAGAGCAGCTCCCCAGGCCGGGTCCAGCCTCGGTTTTGGCACACACACACACACACACACACACGCGCACACACACACACACACACACACACACACACACACACACACACACACACACACACAAGTGGCAAACACTCCCACCCACACACACAGAGCAAGCGGAGCGCGCAGGCCGCGGCGCCGGGAGCGGCGCGGGGCCCGCCCGGGCAGCGGAGCGCAGCGAGGAACGGGCACCGAGGGAGGAGAGCAGGGCAGGGGGCCGGGCAGGGACCCGGGGGGCGGCAGGGGCAGGGGAAGGGCCGGGAAGGGCCCGGGGCTTGCCTTGGCGCTGGGTCCGGCCGAGCGGGAGCGAAAGCGAAACTTAAAGCAACACTTAAAGCGAAAGAGGTCGGCGGTGCTCCCGGGGCGGGCCGGGGCGGGGCGGGCTCTCCTGGCGTCTCCCCATCCCCATCCCTGACCTTTGCTTCCGTTCCCATCCCTGACCCTGGCTCCCTGTCTTGTCCCGTCCCCATCCCTGACCCTTGTCCCCATTCCCATCCCTGACCCTTGCTCCCGTCCCCTGTCCCCATCCCTGTCCCCATCTGTCCTCCCTCGCAGAGGATCTCTGGCACAGTCCCCAGGCCCTCCTCACTCCCCAGGTAATGGCAGCCCCATCACAGCGAAACCAAAATTATCACTTTTTAATAGCTGTGCTCCGGCACACCCCCGCCAAAGAAGAGTCGAAAGTTTCATGGTGACACGAGGTTGTCTAGATCTAAGGAAATTTTCCCCTTATATAAACTTCAGTGGCATTTCCTTATCCTCCCAATTATTGTGCATGTTGCATCTCTGCTAATTACGGCATCCCACTGTGCAGCCCCAGCATCAGGCCCAGCGGTCCAGTACATGGACTGAAGATTGGCACAGTCTTGCTAATTACTCCTGGATGCAGGCTCCAATCCTGCAAAATCATACACCTACCCAGCGGTGCGTGGTGTTTAACATTCACTACCTGAAGAGATTTACATCAAAGAGACATTTTTCAGAGTAACTGCCTCCTAATTGGCACAAAACACAGGCATGGTAACAAACAGGCTTTGGCTCCCCGACAGGTCAGTGCCTCCATGTGATGGAGGAGCTCTTGCCGTGTGCCTGCACGCTGCTGCTGGGACTGCTCCCTGCTCCCTGCTCCCTGGGATTGTGCCTGGGGCTCCTGGCTGGATGTGTAGCCAAAGTTTTCTCCTGAAAATCAAACTAGCAGGATCCCATGGTTCCTCTCATGCCATCTGTTAGCTGCTTCCTTTCGAGAGAACAGCATCACTTCCAAATCCAGAATGGATCACCATGGACAGCAGGGGCACTGGAGATGTACAGATCATTATGTATAGATGAAATGTATAGATGAGAGGAGAGGAGAGGAGAGGAGAGGAGAGGAGAGGAGAGGAGAGGAGAGGAGAGAGGGAGAGGGAGAGGAGGGAGAGGAGAGGAGAGGAGAGGAGAGGAGAGGAGAGGAGAGGAGAGGAGAGGAGAGGAGAGGAGAGGAGAGGAGAGGAGAGGAGAGGAGAGGAGAGGAGAGGAGAGGAGAGGAGAGGAGAGGAGAGGAGAGGAGAGGAGAGGGACTCTGTAATCACCAGCGGTGACTGCCAGTGGCACCTGAAATTCACAACATCCAAATATGCTTTTCTGATGATATGTATGGGTGTTACCCAGGAAATACAGAAACTGATTGCTTCTATATCTTTATGAAAATGTTTATCCATTGCCATCTGGTCACCACAGCCAAAGTAGCAGACCTAGAAATGTCTTTTTTCTAAACATCATTGTATCACTATTAAAAAAATGGTTTGATAATGCTTGCCAATTTTCAAGAGTTTACTATTAGAATTGGTTGTGGGGAATTTCTCAAGCTCAGACTGTTTTCTTTCTATTTTCTCTTTATTTTCTATAGTTCTATTTTCTTTTCACATTGGTTGCTGGCCTTCACAAAGAGAAAGTTTGATTCCTCAGTGTGCTGCAATACCTTTCTTAAATACATCTTAATTTTAATGCAGTACAAGGTGCTAGACTTCCTTTTCAGAAAATCTTTCTTGTTTTCAGTATGTAATTAGGGGAAAATTAGAACTATAATAGAAAAAGAAGGAAGTATCTTGCTTCAGGCATTGAGTGATTGCCACCTAGGAAAGGGTCAGGAAGGAAAAAATTCTCATGTAGAATATGGCACAGGTGGCTGTATGCATTACTGGGCAGGGGAAAGAGCCAGCAGTGTGATACCTACAGCATCAACCTTTTCTCTCCTTTACCCTGGGGACTCAGCCTCCTCCTCAAAAACCTTAATAATGGAGCTTTTGGAGTGGATATTTACATTGGGAAAACAAGTGTTTAACCACTGCATGGAGCTGCAGGATGAAAATGGGGTGTGCCTTTGGGAAACTGGAAGGTGGATGGCAGGTACAAACTAGAAGGCTCGAGGCAACTGCACAGTACCTGTGTGGAATAATAACCGCCCTGTGTTCTCACAACAGCTGTGAAAACTAGGATGGGCTTTTGTGAGACCTGGGAGGTGTGGGGGTACTTTTAGGATGGAGGGTTTGAGTGTCCCCCAATGTGTTCCCTTCTAAACAAGAGTTGTTAGATTTTCATGTGTTTTGCAAGGAAGGATGAATGGGTTTGATGTGCTGTGAGGAATATGGGGGTAGGGCAGGGTGACTGGGCACACTGCAACTTTATGGAATTCTGCAGAGTAATACACCTCAGTCAGCTTCATGGGTGTGTTTTGTTGGGATTTCTCTGTAATCAGGCAGAGATGAGAATAATGCACATGCCACATTTTGTGAGTTTTTAACTTGAGTCTTATTTGTGTTGTGATGCACAACAAATGGGCACATTTGGACACTGGTGGTGATGTGGGCTATGCTCTACATGCTTTTCACACTTTTCTTCCAGCTTTTAGCTTAGATTGTAGCACATTCTGACCCATTCTTTCTCTGCTCTGTAACAGTGATATCTTCTTAGCCACTTGGCTCTTTTTTTTTTTTTTTTCAATTTCTCTCTTACTTTATCTCACTCTGTTAGAAGCATTTGCAAAATCCCTACACTCTCCAGTTTTCCTGACACTGGCAACAAGGGGAAAGTGTAAGCATAAACTTTTAAATCGTGAAATATAAACAGTTGTTGGCTGGTTTTCAAACCAGCAAAAATGGAAAAAGGAACTGTATAAGTTTGGAATCTTCCTTAGAAGTTTTTATTCAAGTCTTGGGAGATTTTGGTTTTGATAAATCTTTTCCAGTTTTCTTTCAATAGTTTTCCAGGCTGGATTTTCTACCATGTTAAATTTGATTAGCATGGAGAGACTGTATGAGGCAAAAGGGCCTGAGCCCAGGTAACAAATTAACCACAGCATTCAGAGAAGGTGAACACAGCCAAGGCTGATTGAGTGCTTGAAATTTTACAGGCAGCTTTTACCAGTGGATAAAACTCCCACTTTGTGTAGTGGGACCTTTGGGATATTTTGCAAAGAGAGGGAAGATGGGGTTGCCATAATTTGTGATGTTTGGCTTCCTGTTCTTCATGTGGTTGGAAGGGCACAGCTTCAATTCAGGAGTGACAGAGGAGGTGACCCTGACTTGAATGTCTCTTGAGAGGTTATTTTGTGTAACTAATATGTGCTTTTTTACAATCAGATTGAGGATGCAGACCTGCTTCAAGTTTTCTGTGCAGCTAATTCAATGAATTTAAAGAGGCTGGAGAGGTAACAATGTTTCTTCCCACTAATTTGCACTTTCAAGGTACTGTCTCCTTGTACTTTATGTGTAACCACAGTACTTTTAAACCACATTGATTAAGGTTCTACTGTTAAGTAAAGCCTTTTAAGATTTTCATTGATATCAAAAAGCCTTTATGAGGCCTTACTAAAGGAGGAAAAAAGCCACAATGAGCTTTTAACTGAAGAGAAAATGTCTTGCTAAGATTTGTCAAGATAACAAACTTGCACTGGTTTTGTGATTTAATTCCTTGCATGATCAAAATGCAGCGTGTACTTTGTAATGAGACCATTCAATGTTTACTTTTTAATAAACTCCCTTTTTTGTTAGCAACTCGGCTTTAATCCAGGGTGGCGAAGAACAGGACAGCTTTGGGGTCCTGAGAAATGGGAAAATCTTTAAGAGACTCCAGCAGAACTGGTGCACAATGGATGTGAGGGAAGTAGTGTGGCTGGGAAAGACAGTAGCTGTAGAGGATGTTGTGTCTTACCACACTTCTCCTGTTGAACATGCTGTGACTTGGGAGAAACAGGAGAAGTTGGAAAATGCATTTGCTGACTTCCAGACAATCTGGTAGTATCTGTCACTGTGAAAAGAGAAAAACAGGCTTTGTATATCTAGAAATGAAGTAGGATTTATCTGTGAAATAAAGGGCTTTATCTGTTCCTTCCTTTTGGAAGGAGCACATGGTCTCATTGCCTTCAGGGATGTCTGTGTGCTCTGTGGGTGCACAGTGCATAGGGACAGCATGGTCATCCATGCTGGAGTCCTCTCCAGGTGATCAGTGTCCAGGTGACTCCTGGATTAATTATTTCTTCTGTAATTGCCAAGTCTTGGTGGTTTGGTGTGGTTCAGGGATGTCCTGCTTTCATCACTTCTCTGAACTCATTTCAGGAGGGTCTTAAGCAATGCAGGGACAGGAGCAGGTCATGCACCCTTATTCTTGCTAAAGTGGGAGACAAGGGCTCCAACATGGCTTCAGACAGCATGGAGCTCACTAGGACTGTCTAGAAAATACACAGTGTGGTGACTCTTGGAGTGGGTGAACACAAAGAGGGGACAACTGGTAGTGTGCCAAGTGCTAAGTAAGGAGGAGACAGCCTGGCCACTGTGACCCTAATACAGGTCACTTGCATAAACAGAATGGCAATCTGGGACAAGATGCAAAGCTGTGTGAGAAGGGAACTGGAAGCCTTCCAAATTACTTTGGTTCATGGGTGTGAGATAAATATTATTGTGATGTAATATTATTGTCTACATAAATCTCTCTCGATCCCAAAAAGAATAACATAAGGTAACTCAGCAGTTATTTTAGTATAAGAAATTATGTTCTGGGGACATTTTTTAAAATGAAAATGCATCTGTTTATATACTGACATTAGTTACTTTGAAAGGCCTTAAGTGTTTTCAGGACTTAGTGCCACTGCTCTTTAGATTAGAGACTCTATTTTCAGCACACCAGTTGCTGACAGGACATTGTGCCAGTACATTGTCAGCATTCAATAAAAGTAGCAATAGTAAGTTAAGCAGAACTGCATATCTCAATAGAGAGATGAATAGGAGGCCCTCTAAGCATACCCAGAAGGTTTAGACAGAAACTATTTTGATGGAATTGTTTGCAATTTATAGAAAAGGGAAGTGCTTAGCAATATCCCAGGACTGCTGTAGGCAGTGGGGCAGATGCAGAGAAGACTAAGTAGACTTTTACTCAGATTGAGATAACTCTTAGCTGTGTCCCAGGGTTATGGAGCCCTGCAGCTGGAGGTATTATGATTAGGTAAGATGTAAATCTTAAATCCTGACCATTTGTAGCTGGTAGAATTTAATAGCTTCTTTTGTTCAGAGCAGACTTCACAACCCTAATAGCTTGCTTGAATCCTAATATCAGACATTCCTTATCATTTTTTGGTAAAGGAATTTTTATATTCTGATCTATTGCAGTCTACTCTTGGTGAACACTGTTAAATAGCTGCTTTGTTCATTCTATTAAAAAGTAAATGGTTCCTTTCTGAAGTTTTTCCTGTAGGAGATAGAAGTTTGGATTTGTACCCATCACGTTTAGAACTCTTTGAGATAAGAGGCTCTGCCTGTTTCACAGTGCATCCTCCTGCACCTGGAGATGGAGTGACAGGTGAATGAAACAGGAAGATATGAGAAAAGAGTGTGCTGACATAATATATGAGGTGAAACTGAGCTGGCACCAAGGGAAAACATTAATGACTTCTCTGGGACAATGGCAGTGAACTTTTTCTACACCCACCCAAGGGCCAGGGAGCTTCAAACCCATCTCTGGCCTGCATCTCTGGTGGTACCTCCTGCTGCTCTGGGGCTGCTCCTAAATACAAAATGCTCCCCCATGGGGTCACTTGTTTATCAGGGCGAGGAGGAACTAATGGTAAATGCTGCTGCTGTCTGTGCTTTTCTCTTCATCCTGAGTTTATGACTGCAAAACTGAAATACAAAATGATCAGGCTCTAACATTCACATGGATGTGATTCGTTTCTGTGAGTTCATTCTTCTATTTAGAGAAAGATATTGCTGCCCTCCCTTCTGCACTGACACAGTTGCCAAAATAACCACTCTTACTAACTGGCAGCTTTAAAAGCCAGCCTGCAGCTGACTTTGAAACAGAAGGTCAGCAAAGGGAGCAACAGACTTCAATTCAGAGCTTTAATGGGAGCCATTGACCACAGCAAAAGGCCTTGACTGGAGTGTCTAGAGTGTGCTTTGCACAGGCCAAAAAGTCACTTTCATACTCTTTGAACCTTTTGTATAAACCTATATATTTTTCACTCTGTGGATTTCAAGATGAATGTGCAGCCGTGTGCTAGATGTGGCTATGGGGTTTACCCTGCTGAGAAGATTAACTGTATAGATCAGGTCAGTTCTCTTTCTTTATCATTTTGGACTATAATAAATGTACAGATTGGCACTTCTAACACTGTGCAAATCTCTCGGTTCCAAAAGTTCTTTGCTCATAACTGGGTTCAGAACTGAAATGAATTAATAACATGTATATATTTGAAGAAAAAAATAGTCAGATTCATTAAATGAAGGGTAAGGATCAATAGTGAGATTTTAAACTTAGCAGAATAATAATAATGAAATACAAATCATGTCTGTTTGGTTTCTCTTTTGTGGCATGTCCAGACGTGGCATAAAGCCTGTTTTCACTGTGAAGTATGCAAGATGATGTTAACTGTAAACAACTTTGTTAGCCATGAGAAAAAGCCTTACTGTCAAGCGTAAGTGTATTTCCTTTTTTTTTTTCCTTCCATTTTATTTTTTTAAGCAAAGGTTTAATTTGGCTAGTCATTTTAATATAATGGAAGATCACCATTTGGACTCAGTCTGTCCCGTGTGTGACGTGAAATTAGGTATTGTCTGTGCCTTCATGCATATCTTTGGATTTACGTGAATCACAAATGGTGGGAAACTCTTTTCACCATGCATAAAGCTTCCTCATTTGGCCAGTGTGTTAAAAGATACCAAATCAAGTTCCATTTCAGTATTGTGGGAAGAAAATAAAACCAACCACAAAATTCAGTGCTTTCGAAATCAGTGGTTAAGAGTTAACAAGGTTGAGCTAATCATAAGGAAAATGTATAAAATGCAGATTTTGGAGTTGGTTTGTTCTAGGAAGTTTTTATTTTATAATGATCAATTTCTGTCAAATTTGTCAGCAGAAAAAGGAGAGATGACAGTTGTTTTTTATTCTATTATTCTCTTTTGTTATTAGAAACACAGCATTGATATGATGATCATTAAAATTAATTTTGCTCTAGGCACCTACTCCTTACAGTAATAACTTGAATGTAATCTAAGATCTCTGTGTGAGTGGGGGAAGAGATGTGTATAGAGGGGTGGAGGCTGGTATTGTGTTTTTGAGTGCTGAAAGAGAACCTTTCTGGTGGGCTGTCTGGTACATCCTAATATCCTTTTACACTTGCCCTTTTCTAGGCACAATCCAAAAAACAATGCATTCACGAGTGTATTTGAAACACCAATAAATATGAATGCAAAAAAACTGTCAGAAGTGGTAAGTGAGGTAAGAAGCTGGAGGGTCAAATGTGTTTGTTCTACATTTTGATAACATCTCTTGTTTTGTAAGTGTAATTACATGCTTTTTACTCACCTTCCTGTGTATGATTCAAACCTCAGCTGGGTTTCAGTCATAATTTTTTTCAATGCAATTAGTCATGTGAAAGCAATCTTAGATCTGGATTTCCTTCTCTCAGAAGAAAAACTGATTGGAGCTGCTCACCTGTGTATCTGATAATCTATACGGAAGCACAGTTCACCTAAACTGCCAGAGCTGTGCAAACTTGGTGACTAAGCAAGAACATCCGACTTGCTTTGTGATCCCATCAGAAACTGCTATGAAACATCAGATAAATTATATAGGTGGGACGCGTGCAGAAGTTCCCATAAATACTTTGTTGACTATTTCCGCTGGAGCTGAGGTGGGACAGCAGTGGGTCCAGGGAGCTTGGCAGGGTTTTGCTGGAGGTGTTTTTTGGGGATGGAGGCGCATCCTCCCCTGCGGGCTCTCCCCTGCCCTGTCCGTCTGCCAGGGCCGTCCCAGCCCGCCAGCATTCCCAGTGCCACCCCTGCCCTGATTCCCTGCAGACACATCATCCGCAAACCTGCACTGCGAGGGGTCTGCTGAAATAAAAATACAGGAATGCCCAATAATCCATGGCTACCTCACTCCTCTGCCTAATGCTGTTTTCTTGAATGTCACGTCTTTCTATAATCTAAACCCACATTACTTGTGAATACATTTCACAGGCAAAGAGATGTGTTTTGATGTGATTAGCCATCACTAAAATTAACAAAGAAAGTTGTATTTCTTGGATTATGGCATGCTGAATTCATTCAGATGTCCTGTATTAGCTGTAAAACCTGGATGCACATGAATAGCCTTTATCAGACACTATAATTTATCATTTTGTACAGCAATCTTATGCCTCAGTTTTTGCAGTATCATGGGCTGTAACTATTTCAGCAATGACTATCGCACTTACTTTAAACTGTGTGTGACAGATCTGCTCAGGAATGAGTTTGGGATTACTGCAGGTTCTATTTCTGGTTTAGGCAGTGATATGAGACTGATACTTCCAGTGCATGTGAGTACACAAGCCAGAGAAATTATAGCTCAAAGATCACTTTCCCTTGTTTTACACACCTTAAACACCTTCTGTCCTTTTCAATCACATGAGGTTCTGTTCCAGAGAGAAAATTGCTAAGGGTAGTAAAGGAGCTGATTCTGCAGTACCTGCTCAAAGGGAGTACTTCTGTAAAAAAATTGAGAGCAGGAAAATGTTCTGCTAGTAAATGTATAAAATAATGATAACTTGGGAAAAGGTTTCTCTTGCTACTATGGAAGTTTGTTCTTTTTATATTGAAGTTTATTTCTGATGATGCAGAAAATAGAATGTTTGTTCAATCCAAACATGATGTTCTCACATAAGTCTTGAGACATCAACTGGAATGCAGAGATAACAATTAGGTCTCTCTATACAGAATTTCTGTGTTAGCAGGCAAATCATTCAGCTCTCTGCACCTCTGTGCTTAATTTATAAATGGGAATAATGGTACATGTGCTCAGTAGCATTTCTGTCCAGTCAGTTTAAATTCTCTGGGTAGAGAGTGAGTTGTGTAATAGATCTGTGATTTCAGTTGGATTTCTTCTACATCCTAACATGATAAAAGTAGCAGTAAGAACATAATGACCCAGGACTGAATATAGTAGTCATTTACATATACAATTAGGATATGACACTGTGAACACTGTGCAGGGAAATAGGAGAGTATTTTAATATTGCTTACTTGGTAATAGTTTTTTCATCTAATGCATCGACACATCCTGCTTTAAATTTCTTAGGGATTTCAATTCTCATAGATTATTTCTCCCAAAAGGATTATCTAAAGATCAAACTATTCTTTCAGAATGTCATGCCAGGTCTCAGGTGTAATATGCTGCTCCTTTACAGATGTGCAGCTCCTATACTGGCAGAAATCTTAGGGAGAAGCTGGGGTGGACTGGAAAGGAGAGTTTTGGCCTTAGGGTTAAATGCAGTCATCACCTTGTCTCTCTTCTTATTCTTCTCCAAAGGGGGTGTGTGTTAGTATGCACTAAGAAACTACTAAAATGAGTCATAATCTTTTTTTTTTTAGATAAAATATCGAGAAGAGAGTGAACAAATCAAATCTGTCTTTCAGTGGGATGTAAGGTCCAGAGAAATTGAAAGTGTCTATAAAGCCCAACAATTGGCTACCCAGGTAAGAAATATCCCTCGAGTCTCCCAGCCAGCAGCCTGCAGGACACCAGGGATTGGCCCTGGCTGTCCTGATTGCCAGGGGTTTAACCACGACATTTCAATGCTAAAAAAAAATAGCCTTTGCTTTTCATTTGGCTTTTCCAGACAAAATAGCTCAACTATAGTTTAGGATAGAATAATCAGAAGGTGAGGAAGGAAGAGTGTGTCTATAGTCAGCTGTTGGGGCTGCTGCATGTACAGCCACAGTCTGTGTGTCTTCTCTCTACTGGCACTGGAGCTTCACAGCAGGAGATTTGATTCCCAGGGGGTGTTATTTGAGTTTCACTCCAGGATCCTGGATCCTGTCATCTTGATGTCAGTTCTTGCTGTACAAGTTCTGCCTTGGCACTCTGAAGGGATGTGGAATGTAGGCCTTGTGCTGCACAATTTCACTTCCACTGCACTGTGTGCTTCCTTTTTTTTTTCCTGTCAGATCAGCTGTTTGAGTACTAAAACCAGGGTGAAGATAGGTAGTTATTTAGTTCCTGTTTTGTAGAATGCCTACTATGCTGGCTATGAAGAAGGAAAATCGTGGTACCCAGGAACAATCCCAGATCCTGAGATGGTCAAGATAACACAGGCACAGAAGGCTCTGACTGATGTAAGTGGACTGATGTTTGGCTTTATTTTCATCGTCTATCCTATTCTGAAGACTTAAAAATACATGAAAGTCAGCCTTTGGTAAGAAGTCACCTCCATGCTTTGCAGAAAGAGTATCTGGAGGGTCTGTCTGTCGAGATGTTGCCAAAAGAGAGACTGACATGTTTATTTTTGGCAATAACAATACTTAGCCATGTAAGGGATTAAAGTACCATAAGAGTTCTATTGCTATCACACATTTATATATTTGTGTAACTCAGAAATACTTCAGCTGCTGACCAAACTGAGGTGACTGATCTAGGAGGCAGTGCTCTTTCTCTTACTAGAGCAGGACTCATGATGAGAAATGTGCTGTATTTTCCACAGACCAGACTTTTCAGTGACTGAATTTCCATGACTGATGAAAATCACTTCTAAATTATGACTGTGTCCATACAATGGGTTAGTGACCTAATCAGCATAGGCAATTAACATATACAAATGAGAAATGTTTTCTGTTGTATGTAGGAAATAGCTGTAACTAACAACTTACAAAGTGGAAGTTCTTGAATTTATTTTCTTTTTAATAAAGTGATACATATCTTTAGGAAACAGGCATGAAAAGAAGAATCACATTAAACTACAGTGGATTCTTCTCTAATAAACAAATTCATCTTCTAGTTTCAATATACAGAAGAATTTGAGCCACGAAGAGGCAAAGGCAGCTTCCCTGCTATGATCACTCCAGGTTACCAGGTTGCTAAGAGAGCCAGCCAGCTAAGCAGTGATGTAAGTCACAAGGGTTTTTAATTATATTGTACACTTCTGAATTTGGAGAATCCTGGGTTCAGGCCATTCACTTGAGATGTTAGATTCTGTGGTGAATGGTTGTTATACTGTCACAAAGTGAGAAAATGTTAACATGATGCAGAAAACAAGGTTAATAAAATTCTTGGCCAGGTTATGATTGGGAACACAATCATATAGAATAAGTGACAATGTAGATATTTCCTGGAAAATGCAGCAACTTCTGCATAATTTATCACAATCTGAAATGTTCATAAAATTCATTACCTTTGCTTTCTCATTAGGGCTGTATTCATCAGATTATTTATATTTGACATTTTTCACTTTATTATTTGAAATTAAGTTGGACTCAATGATATTTAAAGTCTCTTCCAATCTAGTCATTCTGTGAATTCTGTGAAATCAAACAGCTGCAAGATTGAAATGAATTCATATACAAGCTACTTTAAATTTATGCACAGAAAATTGCTTATTTATATAAGAACAATTCTCATGAAAAAGATAAGTAAAAATAAATCCCATCAAATTTTTTTTAAAGTATTGCATTGTTTTCTGCAGATACTGTCTACAATGTCATTGCAGTATGATCTTGGGACATAAATGACTATTCTCATGGTATTTTACTTAAATGTATAGCTCACATAAATCAAGTGAAAATTTGAAAATCTGGGTCCATTTCTGTCTGGTTTTGGCATTCACTTTAAGGAATTTGGACCTTTAATATATGAATAGCTTGACTGTGGGGAGTGGAGAGTGTCATGACTGTTGTTGTTCTTCTCTTGAAGCCTTCTGATAGGAAATATACTTTTCCTGATCATTGGGTGTAATACGGATATATATGTTTTCCTCTTCAGGTGGAATATAAGCGTGGGCATGAAGAGAGAGTTTCCAAGTTCACCTCTGTTGTAGACACTCCAGATATACTTCATGCAAAGGCTGGAGCACATCTTGCAAGTGATGTAAGTAAAACAAAATTGATTGATCTGGTTTTGGCTCTGCAAGTGGTTCCTAGGGTATTTATAAATTACTTGAAAATATGAACACAAAGAAAAATTTAAAAATAATATTTTAAAGGCAGACTCGTTTTACCATTAAGCATTTAAAACTTTCAGTTGCAAAGACCACATTCAATTTGAGGCCATTTTAAGCTGTCAGAACAGAATCTGGGACACCAGTCTGGTCCATACCCAGCAACTGGCTGCCATGCAAAGTAAAGAAAGAAGCTGCCTGACTGCAATGTAAATAGAGCAGGCATCTTGCAGACACCTTAAGTATTTTCTTTAAACAACTCTCTTCATCCTACACCCTGAACAAGACAAAGGGGCCATGCAGAAGATGTGTGATTGTGTAGTTAAAGACCAAATTGCAAAGATTCAGACTTCATGGTTCATCTTCTTTTGGCAGATGACAGTCATGGAGCACTTGACTCTGCAACTTTAAGGATTGATTAGGTGTGCAATCAAGATACATTTGCTCTAATTGCTTCTGAACTGTCTTGATTTTTTACAGTTGAAATACACAGAAGACTTTGAAGAACGGAAGGGAAAAGGCAGCTTTCCTGCTATGATCACTCCAGCTTATCAAATAGCCAAGAGAGCAAATGAATTAGCCAGTGATGTAAGTGTCCAAAAAAAGTCTCTTTTGGGAAAGAAAATATTAAACTGTCACATAAATTTTGAATTAAAACATTTACTGGTAGAAATACTATGAGCATGGCATACTGATCTTCACTGGCTTTCTTTCCCTTTCCAAACATAACCACAGCAACCCTGAACTCTTTAATAAGCACCATAAATGGACATCAGCGTTCCTTCAAAATGTACTGTTAATTGTGCTTTGTTATTGGAAACTGAAAGAAAAGCTCTTTTTGTTGGAGAAGGTATCATATGGAAGAACATATAACTCAAGGGAAGTGAATTTAAAACTATTGTTAAGAGTCATTGAGGAAAATAAGAGATCCATAATTTTGAAGTTAGAAGCAACTGACTCTAAAACAATTAGATGTTTTCATTTGCCTTTGATCTGTGGAAAACCCTTCACTTTCGTCAGCAAACACACCTGGTGATTAAAGGGCAGCATCAGGTTACAGGCATTGTTTTGACTTCAGTAAATGTAGTGCAAATCTCGGTCTAAACTTGAAGGTTGATTGCCTAAAATTCCCTTTATCACTGGGGATAAAGCATCTTTCAGAAAAAAACCCATTTACTGATCGGGTTCAGGTGACCCTGTGGTAAAAAACTGCTCTGTGGTAACTATGAATTTGCATTACAATCAGTCCTATTTTTTTAAACTGCTGGAGCATCAGGGATTAGCCACTATAAGGCAGGTGGTGCTGAACACATTGACCCAATGGTCTGGGTTGAAATGGCAAATCCTGTGTTCCTAGTGCATTATTAAGTACACCACTAGATCTGTTTTTATATCTTCAAATGGCACATTTGACTTGTGCAGGTTGGTGGCAATGGGAATTTTGACAATCCTTTATTGACAACGTGTGCATGCCATTGGTTGTTATTTATTGTGCAGCATCTGTGAACCAGACTAAACTCACCTGGATCATTCATTTCCTTTTTCTCCTGTTAGGTGAAGTATCATCAAAGATATGAAAAAGAGATCAAGGGGAAAGCCAGCCATACAGCTGGAACAGATGTTGCTATTGCAAGAGAAAATGCAGATCAGTATGGACAGGTATGCAACATCCAAGGGATAGCCATGCTGGTGTTGATCATTACTGCAGCTGATTGCTCAAGGCTTCAGAAACTGGTGGCACCTCTTTTCACTTTGTTTTCCTGTGTGAGAAAACAAAGTTTTAAGGAAAAGGATGGTATGCAAACAGCACTGTGCTCCTAAAATGTAATGTATCTGTCACTGGCACCTGAAGATGTGACTGCAAGGTGGCTGCACTGTCACTGCATGACCCTTGTGGTAGGGCCATTCCTGAAAACTGACCTTGGCAAATTTATCTGTGTGCATGTACACAATCTCCATTTCTATTGTGGTGTTGTTATGTATCACACTGAAATATGCTTACTTGAGGAAATATTCCCATTCCATGAATAAGGAAATTCAGCCAGGAGAAAAGCTAAAGGGTTGTGATATGTTAGAAAGCTGGCAGATAGTTAGGTGCACTTTCCATGTGGGTATTTTCCCAAATCTTAGGAGCTTTGCAGCTCTAAATATGTGTGAACAGCACTGAATCTCTTAGATATACAATCTCTTAGATTTCACCTCCTCTACAAAAGGGGAATTATAAACCTGACAAGCTGTAGCTCTGTATTTGTGGAACCAGATGGGCTTTAGTTGTGCTTTGGTCAGTGGCATTCCTTTTGCTTATGTTTCATTTTTAAGGGAATACAATTGGTTTTGCGATTGCCCAAAATGCACCTAAATTCCAATTAGATTGGGAGAATAGCGCAGCTATATAGAACTGAATGCAGCTAAAGGGAATTTGAAAGGAATTGAATAGTGGTGTTGTATAAAGAAAAGTGTATGGTTAATCCCAGGGGTTTTTGTCCTGCTCCTCAGTTGGTCCATATACTTTGGAGAAATGAAGGAATAGGGGCTGTATTTTCCTAAAACCTTTGGTATTTTACATTTCTTCACTTCTTCTGTTGAAATCTACGTTTAGTATTCTGTGGAAAGCAAACCATCCTTGAAGAATATGAGTTTAGAATTGTAGCAGTGGAGCCTTCAATTACTTCTGTCTTTTGAACTGCTACAAGTTTTAATAGGAATAAACAAATAAAATGAATTTGAAAAAGCACTAATTACATTTCCAAGCATTAGAATGCTTCTGTTTTAGAATTAATTTAAGTTTTCTTTCTTTGAAAATGTCTTTGAAACTTCAGTCATGGACTTCAAATTCTATTTGAGTTTTAATCTCTATAGATTGGATACTGATATTATTAGTCAAATAACACAGAGTCACTGAAATTAATGGATCTTTCTGAGTAAATTGTGACTTAACATGGGTAAAGAGATTAGATTTCTAACTGTTGAGATCATTAGCAATGAATGGAGTGTGCATCAGACAGATACCTATAGAGATATATATATATATATTTGTACATGCATATTTATATATTTAACATGAGACAATTTAAGGAATCTTACAGTAAAATTCCTGTGCTGAACATCTGCTTTGTTCATGTTTAAAAACCTTAGAGTGGCTAAAATAGTTTATTGAAACTTTGAATATATGCACAATATTAGAAATTATATTAGAATGTATTTAAGAAACTTAAAAGCAAAAGACAGGTTAGTTTGGAGAATTCAAAGTCGTTAATGGTATTTAAAGAAGCTAACTCAGCTGATTATTCAACTGTATTTTTTCTTTTCTGTGCCTGTTTATAGAATAATTTAATGCCCTTGTAACTATTGCTCACCAATGTGCATCATAATGTCCACAAACTTGTGGCATGGTCTATTTTAAAATATGACTGTTGGTGCTCAAAATGACCAACAATGGATGGTTTTGCACTGAGAACATACAAAAGAGATATCCCAGATATTTGTGGCCGTTCCTATTGGTGCTTTCAATGGCATTCTTGACATGCAATCTATTCATGGCACATTCTATTTTCACTCAAACTGCCTCTTTACTACAAAAGATTTACAAAATATTGCAGAAAAGACACATTGCACTTTATCTCACTTGTTTGTAACCTTGTTTATACTCCATATTCTCCCCAGATCTGGCCATAGAAGGCTTTGAGATTATTATTGACCATTACATTAAAAAAAATCCCCAGTATTTTGCTGTTAAACTGTCTAAATGGCTTTCAAATTGTCAGATATTTACACCTAAACTTATGTATAGATGGGTTTAAGGGTGTTGCTTCCACAACAATTGGGGTTTTTTTAATCAGACTAATGGATTTTTTGATTTTGTTCTCTAAGGAGTTTGGCATTTTGATATCTAGGTATCTCTGCTTCATTTATTAATCTCTCTTCAAAATACATCACTGCACTAGTGAACTATTATTTTTGGTCAATTATGATGTGAAAAATGACCATGGAAAGATCAAACAGCTCCTGTAACACCACAAAGGCAGGCTGATCCTATGTTAAACTTGTTAACTTTAAGCCATTAAATTTAAAGTGTAAAGTTTAAAGTTTAAGTTAGCCTGGCTAATCAAGCCATTAGCTATTTTTATAAAATTCCAGGAAAACATGTATTGACAAAGAGAAAGGCAAGCAGATATCATCTCTGTGGGAAATGAGGTGAGAGCAGAATGGTGTATGTCATTGCACACTTGAATGCTATCTTTACCACAGCTATGAGTTACCTAAATTTCTCTTGGAATGCAGCACAGGTAGCTTTAGAGGCATAGGTAATCTAACAGGTCAATTTATTCTTATATTTTGGTCATTTTTCATTTAAAAAAAAGTCATTGAAGCCATGAACCTTCCTACTGACAAGGACTGTGGGGCTTTGTAAAATAACCCATGGCCCCACCTGCTCATGTGTGATGAGTAAACAGTCTGAATTTTCTTCAGGGATATATGGATGAGTTTGAGGAACGCAGAGGGAAAGGAAGTTTTCCTGCTATGATCACTCCAGCTTATCAAAATGCCAAGAAAGCAAATGAATTGGCAAGTGATGTAAGTATGAAACCTGAATCAATACAATTCATAAACAATTAAAAACAGCAGTTTGTCAGAGCAGTGCCTGGGAGGAGGATGCTAAAACTGCACTTGAGAAGTAAACAAAAGTGACATTTTGCTGCATTGCTGGGAACTGGATGGCCCAGGGGATTAATAATATCCATTAATAGAAGGGGGCACAGCTCCAACTTGCATGAGGGAGGAGATGGATGTAGCTACTAATGGGGATCCCTACTGTTAGGTTAACCCTCCTGGCAAATCTGCACCTGTATTATTAATGAAACCTTCAACTGCCTTAATCATCCTGTGGACTACTGTGGTATTCCCAGTAGTGAATAAATGGAGGATGAATGAACTGTACTGGTTTTGATATTTTGATGTATCATGCCTCCAGCACAAAGCAAGTCACACGGAGGAAAAGAAACAGAGAGTATGACACTGTCACTTCACAAGAGGGAGCTTATTTCTGGGATGTGATTTTTGGTTTTGGGGGGCAAACTGAAGAATTGGCAAAGAGGTGGTGGTGTGTGATTCCTGCATCCAACCCATCCATTAGAGGGCCTCAGCCCTATTTGGGGAGACCATTTTTTGCAGTGACAAAAAATGGGTCAGTCTGTAGGTCAGTACCCTGTGGCTGCTCTGAAGGGCTCCTGTGAGTGACAACTTTTGTAGTGTGGGCACCTGTCCCCTCTGGGGCTGCCTGGGCTGATGAGCTCAGTCTGTCTTCTGGGCAGATGACAGATGGTGGAGCCTTTCAGCCTGTGTTAGTGTGGGCTAGACACGAGCAATAAACTGGAGTGAAAGGGTCAGTCATGTTCTGTTACCTGAGCTTATCACTGAGAGAGTATAAAACACCTGAAATCCTCCGTGACCAATCCCAGTTTGATGACAAACTCAGTGATCCCCTGTTTAAACATGGAATATTTGACCTTTCCAGATAAAGATCACAGTTTCATAGGTATTGAAATTGCTAATGGTCAGTAGTTTCCTCATTAATTTACAGTACATAGAGGGAAGAGGAGGATTGCTTCATGGAAGTAACATTTGCACATTACAGTACTTACCAACTTTCCTTATAGTTTTAAAGCCTGAGGAAATGTGTGCAGACTTGGAAAATAAAACAAACCCAAACCACTTTGCATTTCAGTTCATGTAAAATAATTTATAAAAGGCCAAGTACTACCTCTCTTCATCCATCCAAGTCTAATTTATGTCAAAAACTTGATGTCTAAATTTAATTTAGAAATCCCTTATTTCAATCTTGCCTGAGCTTATCACTGAGAGAGTATAAAACACCTGAAATCCTCTGTGACCAATCCCAGTTTGATGACAAACTCAGTGATCCCCTGTTTAAACATGGAATATTTGACCTTTCCAGATAAAGATCACAGTTTCATAGGTTTTGAAAATGCTAACGGCCAGTAGTTTCCTCACTAATTTATAGTACATAGAGGGAAGAGGAGGATTGCTTCATGGAAGTAACATTTGCACACTACGGTACTTACCAACTTTCCTTATAGTTTTAAAGCCTGAGGAAATGTGTGCAGACTTGGAAAATAAAAAAAACCAAACCACTTTGCATTTCAGTTCATGTAAAATAATTTATAAAAGGCCAAGTACTACCTCTCTTCATCCATCCAAGTCTAATTTATGTCAAAAACTTGATGTCTAAATTTAATTTAGAAATCCCTTATTTCAATCTTGATTTTGTAGAGAAATATAATTCCCTTAAACACACTGAAAGTACAAAAAGATACAGCTTTTTTTAAAAGCTGGTTTCTACAAAAGGAAAAGTTTGCAGACTGCTTGATGACTATCTGTAATCCTCTGACTAAAATTAAGTACTGAGGATTAACTTCATTAATAGATGAGCACACAAGCTCCAGCCAAGAATCTGCTAGTAATCTCTTCAAGCTATGAACAACAACCCTTGGTGTTCAGTCTATGTCAAAAATTTATAAAAAATGCTATCTAGTAAAATGTCTTGAGAGGGACTGTGAAGGGCTATGGGGTTATATTTGGGTTATTCAAGGTAGTAAATACAGTGTTTCAGCTTGGCAAGTTCCATTTACTTATCAAAGCATGCACAGGGAAGATATTATCCTGACTCATGAAGCCAGTCTAAATAGTAAGGATGAAAAGGTGCACATCTATTTTATAATTCTGCCTACTTTTTTTCAGATAAAATACAAGAAAGATCTTTCCAAGATGAAAGGTGCAGCTCACTTTCACTCCCTAACAGCTGAAGACAACTTGGTCCTTAAACAAGCCCAAAGTGTTAACAAGCTTGTCAGTGAGGTAAGGGCTTGAATCGATCTCTTAACAAGTTTGGGAGCAGCTCATACAAGCATCTGTGTTTGATGAGTAAGGAGTGCAAGTTTAAAAAAAAAAGCTGTTGTTTTTACTGCATTGTACATAACAAAAATCATCTGTTTGTAGCACAGCAACTGGAGAGAAAAGCTCAAGAGCAGATCTTTAGGTGCAGCCTTCTGGCCCTTCCAATCATCTCTATGAAAGTGTGAGAAATTAACCCCAGGAGAGTGATTCTAGTTCTTACCCTGTGAAGAATTGAAATCTGAAAAAAACCCACCCCAAACCTGAATTGTGCTTTTAATGTGATATTAAGATATAAAGCTTTAGGATGAATTTGGGGTGTACCTTAGAGTGTCTCAGAGGGTATTCTAATAATCAAAAAATAAAAACAGAGACAAAATTTAAACTTTTCTGGTTACGCAGATTTCTGTTTTCTTCCATCCTGTGAAAGACTGTGAGTCACTGATAATTGATTCTTTTTCTGCTTGATAAGGGAAGATTGCAAGAGAATTCTCAGTAGATTCTGAATTATTAATTTATTTATAGTGTCATATCAGCTATAAAACTATTAATAAATGTGAGTTTCTAGAACTTCCCCATGGCACTTTAAAAAGTTATACTCTTGAGATGTCAAAGTATAAAACCTTCAATAATGAAAAACCCCTGGAAGTAGGGCTGGAAGGGGCCTCCTGGGCCAATGATTCCTGGCTCCTGCTGCTTCAACACAGCACTGTATAATCCTCCTATTCCAATTTCCAGCCTACATTTATTCCTGTCCACTTTATTACCACTGTGTTTTGTGCTAGCGTTGCCCTTTAGTTTAAAAAGTTCTTCTCCCTGCATGGTTACTTTTCTGAGAGGTTTACAAATACATCATTTTCTTCTCTCTGCCTTTGATTTCCTCAGCTAAGCAAGCTGAGTTCCTCTCATCTCTCAGTCTTTCACTGCAGCTGTTACAGGCTGAGTTCCTTAAACAGGAATGACTGTAAGAGTACAAAAGCTCTTGCTGAGGTCTTGCTGGAATTTGGTACATGGCACATTTGTACGTGTTCATTTGCTGCATGCTCACCTTAGAATTTCTTTGTATATCATTGTTTTTGTTAATAGTTTCCCTCCTGTCACTGTCTTGTGTAGTTTGCAGAGGATGAAATTGCGTTTCTTTTGCCTGTAAAATGAGAACTGAGTATATGAATATTCTCTTCACATTAATTTTCATCATATGCCATCTGATGAACACCATGTGTCAAAATCTCTGAACAGTGGGTCTGCCTAATAAAAAGTATGTGAAGGAACTTGATAGAGCAGATTAAGGTTTTACCATAGCTTCCCATTGTGCATTTTTGTCACTAAGGTGGAGTACAAGAAGGATCTTGGAAACAACAAAGGCTACAGCATGAACTACTGTGACACTCCACAATTCAAGAATATGAGCAAGATCTCAAAATTCACCAGTGATGTGAGTTTTCAGTACCTGGTGTGTGGCTTGCTTGCCCTGGTAGCTGCTGGACTCACAGGTCATCTGTGAGTGTGTGTTTCTATTCATAGAAACATGTGCTGGAAATGTGATTATAACTCATTTTAGACTGTTTTTGTACAACACTTATCCTAATGTGTCCTGATGTATAGCTGGGGCTCGTTCCATTTAGGATGATGAAAAGAACTATTATGGTATTTGGAAGAGAGGTCGCTTACCAGGTACTGCTGATCCAGAGAAGTAGCAGAGTTGTTACTCTGGTCTGTCATAATTATTACTGATTCCATAGTGCATGTCTATCTCCTGACTGGACAGGTAGGCAGAAGATGCTTCACCAGAGTTCATGCCAGAGAGAAACATAATTACTGTGTGAAAATAATCAGTGTAAATAGTTACACCTCTGGTTTCTCATGAAATACAATTTTGTTTCATACTGCCTCTTACCATTCTCTAAAATCCCAGAGGAGTAAATATTTTGCCATACAGTTGAGGTAGATGAATGATCAATTTTTCTTGTCAAATCCCCCACTCTGGGATTGGTGAAAGGTGCACCAAAACAACCCAATTCTGTTCATTTCTTAATGTACAAATATTGTCTCCCTGGGACTTTTGTTCTAGCATTTGTTTCTAATGAAACACAGATGTATCTTCTTTATGTGGCATTTAGGTGATATGAAGAGCAAGTAAATGATAACTGGGAGTAAAAGAAACTCATTGAGGCTTTTAGCTTTTTTTTTTTTTTAATACCAAGTCTGCTGTGGACTAATGTGTTCCTGTATTGGAGCAGCACCAGTAGACCAGAGCTGTTACAATTTTTCTTCCTGCTGTAAAATATGGAAACTCTTAAAAGCTGAAACTCTTCAGTAGAAAAGCCGAATATATTTTCTCAGAGTATTTTTATCTCCTTTTTTTTTGGTACAGCTGAAATACAAAGAAACCTACCAGAATGAGATGAAAGGTCACTATGTGGGTATTGGCATGGACAAGAGGATGCTCCATGCCATGAAGGTTGGCAGCTTGGCAAGCAATGTGAGTCCCTTTTAATCACACTTGTGTGCTTGTGGCCTCCTTGTCTTTCAGTTTTTCTAGAATTAAGTTGATAGAAAACTTTAGATCATACTGTACTGGGGATCTGATGGACAGATATGTTGAGAACAGGGGAAATTCTGGAAAACCTTTTGTACTATTTTATGGCTCACTGTGTGGAAGAAGTTAAAATAAGAAATTTCAGTGATCTGGCAACATACTGAGATCCTTCAGTTTTCTTTGACATCAGTAGGATGCTGAAGGTTGTTTGCCACCACCCCCAGGGTCAGACCTTTGCTGGAAAAAACAGTCTTTAATGAAGATTTCTGGATTCCAATTTAATTTACTGGGTTAGTCAAGAAGCTATTTCATTACATACCATTCCTTCAAGTACATTATTTACAAATCTGTAAGAAGCTTGAGAACTAAGCAGAAAGATAAAAGAGATGTGTCATAGGTGGAAGTTAAGTTAATGCTCCCACTGTTGGCATTGGATTAATTGAGAAGCTGAAAAAGAATCAATTAGTGGCTAAACTATGCAAATAATTTCATTTTCTTTGTCACTCATGACATTGAACTTACTTTGTTTCTTGCATTTAATATTAATATTATTGTTTCTCCTTTCCTCTTGACTGATAATTATTCAAACAAATGACAGCTGAAAAAAAAAGAATGATTTTTTTTTGTTCTCCTTGTGTTTCAGATAGCCTATAAGTCTGATTACAAACATGATGGTGTCGACTACAATTACCCAGCTACTCTCACTCCTTCGTACCAGACAACAAGAAAGTTGGTCCCTTTGAAAGATGTAAATAATTTTATGTTTTTATTTTTGGTTTTTTTCCCCCTCTGACTTGCATAGCTCATCATCTCTCTGTAGGAGAGATTGTGACAGATTGTATGTGTCAAATGATGATTTAATGACAGGAGCAAACAGCCACAGCTAACAAAGAGCAAAAAAGTGCAGTGTCAAGAGGTCTCAGAGCAGTAGAAAGTGCTGCCCTGTCCTGTTGCTGGTGTCAGCTCAGCACAGATTGTGGAGTGATGTGAAATCTGTGACTTCTGCCCTATCCCAGCTCTGTGCTGCAGAAGTCTCACCACCCTGGGGCAGCTTCAGCAGCCGCAGCAAGCACTGAAAGCACAGGGAGACTAAAACAGCCTTTGTGAGTCCTTTGTGAATTCCCTGGGATAGGGGTTCCCCTTTGGAGGGGAATGGGCCGGTCACAGAACCTTCCTCCTCCTGAGAGAGGAGCCCCCGTGCCCCTGGCTGTGGGAAGGGACAGTGTGATAATGCTCACAAGCATTAAAAGCTTGGCTGATCTCCTCTACCAACTCACCCTGTGCCCCAGTCAGGAGCACGGACACCAGGCATCGCTTAGAAAATCAACAGAGGGGAGCAGCAGCTCTGCAGGGCATTTCTGACTCCCTAAGGGATGTACACCCTGTCTTTGCACTGGAATTGCAAAATCCAGGAGCATTGTGACTCAGAGAGGTCATTAACATTGTGTAAGTTTTATCTGGGCATAAACACCTCTTCCAAGACAAGAATAGTAGCATGAAGAGCTAGAATTGGGAGCCCTGATGTTTTTGGGGAACTATTGGGTACACTTCAGCTCTAAGATGAATCCTTGCCTCTACAGCAGTAATTTCAGCTTTGCCTTTGTAAAAGCTGAAAACAGTAAAATTCAGTGTTTGATGGCTTACTGTGTGAGAGAGCTCTGTTCTTAAAGAGTTCAAGGTAAGCATCAATTCATGTCCAAAATGTAAAAAAACATCTCAGCAATTCCAGTGGCTCCACAATTGATAGTTAGCATCAGGGCTTGAAACACATCATTCCACTGACCACAGAGACTCAGTTGCACCAGTCCTGATCTAGGATTTTGAATTAGTCCCAGAACTTGTGCACTCCCAAATAACCAACATGCTTACTTTGAACTCTTTAGGAATTCACCTCTCTCATACACTAAGCAATCACAAGTAGCAGTAAATACTCAGTTTCAGTTAAAAAGAAATGATCCCTTTCCATGGAATTAAATTTCTCTCTGTCTCTGAGGAAGCAAATGCACTCTTTTAAGTACCTTAATCACTTTGGACCTGTGAGATAATTCAGGCCTTTTTTCCTAGCTTTTATCATTCTGGCAGAATGAGGAAGTTTATGTGAGGATACGGGAGATAAGAAGGTTTGCATTGAAATAGTTTCAGTAACTCAAAGTCTCCAGAAATATGCTCCACTTTACTGGAAAGAAGTGTTCTTAAGAAACTAGTTTTAAACAATGTGATTTGCAATGTTTGCAAAGTGGTGATTAACTACAGTGAATATTAATGAGGGCCTAAAGAGAATAATAATTGTGTTTTGTAGTATAGCAATGAGTTCTTTTGCAGCAACAGGTTTGAAAGGAAGCATCATATGATTTTTTTAATCATGCATAATTTGGGGCTTTAACATATTTATTTTATAACTTACTGTTGTTGCTACCATATTAATGTGTTAATAATTTAATGGGCTTCAGTCCTCTTGTTGGCTGACAATAAAATGACTTTATAAAATAAAATGCACACTATACGTATGCATTTTTCTTTTCTCAACATCTACACAAAACTCTGACCACACAGGAAAATTCTGTGGTTAATTTATTGCATTAAAACTCAGTAAAGACCAAGTATAAGAGAATTCATTTGCTCTACCCAGTGGTACACTCTGGAGCCCTTCATAGACAGTTACAATAATTCTTGTCTGCTAAAGACAAAAATGGACTAAATGATGGTTAAGAAAATGAGTTTCATTATGGTTTAAGTAATATTTTATGCAGAAGTTAGCAAAACTTCATCTAGTCAATCTCTCATTTTCCAGTCTGAACATTTCTGCCTTTACTAAATCTTTTTTAATTTTTATTTTAAATTAGGTAAACTACAGGCAAAGCATAGACAAGCTGAAGTACAGCTCTGTGGCCAGCACACCACAAATTGCTCAAGCCAAAATAAATGCACAGCAGCTCAGTGATGTAAGTTCTCCCATCATTAGCCACTTTTGTTTATTAGAATGATGAGATAATTTAATTTCATAGCATTTATAGCCTTATGTGTTTTATTCTTGACAGTTCTTCAGCAGATTCATAGCCAAACCAAAAATACATATTCAATGCAATCACTTTCAAAGATGTGGGAAGCATACCAGTAGATCTAATATTTATCCCCACTTGTAAGATTTGTATCAGCGTGCTTTTTTTAAGAAATTATTTTCTGTGTATTTATGAAGGCAAGGTTTTAAATAATATCTTTTGTACTTAAAGATAATCAGTGGCTCTTTTATTTATAAATTTCTACTTCCTACTGCTTAAGTAAAAGTTAGCCTTACAGCCTTCATACTTGCATCACTAATTCCCTATGAATGTATTTATAATTTATGGCACCAATAACCTGAAATTTAATGGCAATTATTCAGTCTAATTTTTATATTTTTGTTAAGTTAAAAATAACTGAGTTTCTTGTTGACCTTTTCAACATACACAGGTGAACTATCGAGCCCAGTATGAGAAGACAAAATCAAATTACACTCTGCCTCAGGATGTACCACTCTTAGTGAAAGCTAAAGCCAATGCTGAGTTATACAGTGAGGTAAGACAAGCCTTGGGGAAATTCTGGCATTCATGATGGTGTTAATAGAATGAAATTAATATAAAGATGATGGCAAAATTTCTGGAAGCTTTTGGCTTTGTAGTAAACAACATTAAATATTGTTCCCAGAATAGACAGAGATCCAATTTCAAGGGCAGTGAAACCTCTAGACTTTTTTTCCAAGATATTTTCTGATGATCTGAATTTCTTTAAATCAGTAAATCAGTATTCACTCCACAAAATTAACTGCTTCTGAGGTGAAATTTGTATGAAGAACCAACATTTGCACAGTTCATTTGCACTGAAGACAATGGAAAGAAACAGTGCCTTCAGCTAACTTGGATCAAGCCCACTGTTGGGCTTGATAAAGAGCAGGATAAATATAAACATGCAAAAAGCCAAATCCAGAAACTGGGGCTTGCTGAAAACCTTTCTACCTTCATTAGGTGCATGCAGAGTATGGATGAAGGCATACTTGATCTTGCTTTAATGGAATTTCAAGTGGAATCTTGAAAAAGAGCTCAAAAAGCTATTACTTAAAAACATATTATTCCACCAACATTCCGAAGTTAAGGATATGGTTGTCATGCATTTCACTGGTGTTTGTGAGATAGTGTGGCTCATGAGTGTGCTTTTGAAGACAATCTGACCATGAGGGATGCTGCTCTGACCTCTGCTTCACCTGTGGGGTGGTCTCAGGGCACACCAGCTGGATTCCTTTTGAATGCTCTCTCATGTAAAGAACTGCGCCTTCAAATTCATTGCATGGGACCTGACTGGTTATAGTTTGGGGGTGGGAAAGAAAAATTCTGAAATGAGTGGAGTGTTGTCAGGTTCTTAGCACTGGCTCTTCTGCCTATGGATCAGCTCCTATAGATCTCTACTATTTTCATAGGTAGAAATAACCAGAGGCAATTTTGAAAAACCCTCCCTCCTCCAGATCTGTCTGAAATTGAGAATTATTGCTGGATGCTCTGGGACATGCCTGTGAACTCTAAAAATAAAATTTTGACTTAAGAAGGTCCCAGTTTGTGGACTGAGCATATTTATGCTTCTGTTTTTCTCTGAGCCATTTCCATGTTTGTTTGAAATTGCTGTGTGTTTGTGTTAGTGACATGTTGCTGTCTTTCCTTTCTCAGGTTAAGTACAAAGAAGGCTGGGAGAAGAGTAAGGGCCAGGGCTTTGAAATAAAACTGGATTCTCTGCCTTTGCTTGCTGCCAAAGCTTCAAGGGATCTTGCCAGTGATGTATGTTACATTTAGTTACCTGGGAATTATTCTTTATATAAGTGCTATATTTATATCTATATATCTATATATTTTTTTCTTTATATAAGTGCTATAGCACAGGGAAATAAAGCATAGCTCACTCTATTTGGATTTTTAAATCCTGCATTTGTCTGTCCATCTTTCTCAATGGCTAATGAGCATTTGGAAACTTTCTCAGATTCTGATGGATTTTTGAAGGACGTTATCTTATAAATGGATGAGGCTTTAAATATATATATATATATATTTAAAGCCTCATCCATTTATAACCCATATATTCATTGTCCTCCTCTAAAATTGCACTTAAAAAGTTTTTTTTTAAATCGTGTGTACAGAGGGAAACAAAATTTACATAATAAACTCATAGTGAAATTCAGTGTTTTGAATTGTTTATAGCCTCAAAAATAGTATTATCATCTACTACAAAGGGAATGCATATTTCCTTAGTCTGCTTCCTTAACATAAACACATGTATATAAAAAAAATGCCAAACAAAAGCTTTCTAAACAACTTATATCAAGATTTTTAAGTTGTGGAGAGGGAGAAAAGGGAGATACTTTTTCTGCAGCTGAGAAATGTTCATCAGTGGTGGGGATTCTAAACTCCCACAGCATAAAAAAAAATTAAGTCTTGAATTCCTTGCTTGGGTTGATTTCGTATTTTTGCTTCTAAGAGCCAGATAATTTAGCTAATCAGAAGAATTAAAGTTTATAAGCATGTTCACCTCAGAGGGCTGAGCCTTAAGGAATGAGGTTAAAGATCTCATAAATGAGACTAATCTTGCATTTTTGGAATTTATGAGAAAATCTGGGAAATTTGAAGTGACAATGAGAGAATCAGACTAAGCTCTTCTCAATTTTGACTATCCAAATCCCCAGTGAAAAATGTATTGCTTATTTCATGGGTAATTGGAAATATTCTTAGATTTATGCTGGGGTTTTTTTTTGACAGATTAAATATAAAGAAGAATATGAAAAAACAAAAGGAAAAGCGACTGAAACCAAGGATTCAAGACTTTTGCACTCTCTGAAGGTGGCCAAGATGAGTAGTGAGGTAAATTATTTCTCTTATGAAAGAGGTTTTTCATAATTATAAAACTTTCAGCAACACTGTGCAATCTACCATTGTTACTGCTCTCACTGTAAGAAATTCTTGGAAACATTTAACAAAATTGGTTTCCTTCACCATCTGTTCATCTGCAATGATTGCACAGCAGAGGATTTTGGGCAATGGTGCCCTTATTTTGGGGCAAGAAAATAACAGCCAGTGAAAACCTCAATATGAATGAAATATCGTCATATTAAAATCTCAATATAAACACTTCAACACAGAACTTTCCAGTCTGTTAGGGTATGTTTAAAAGTAAGATTTACAATAATAGATAAAATGTCTCTAGAATTTAGAAAATTTATCCTGGCATCTGGTTTGTCTCTCCTAGGACCTGATTTCTACCTGTGTTTGGGTTTTTTTTGCCTAATCTGCATAAGGACCAAACAAGAGGGGTGACTTGAGATAGCTTTGTAATATCTGATACAGACAATCTGTTTTCACTCCTATGTCTAGATTGCCTACAAAAAAGGTTTTGAGGAGAGCAAGGCCCATTTCCATCTGCCTATGGACATGATAAACCTGAGGCATGCCAAGAGGGCTCAGGCACTGGCCAGTGACTTGGATTACAGAACAAGACTCCATGAGTACACTGTGCTTCCAGAAGATATGAAGACCAAGTGGGCAAAGAAGGCCTATGATCTCCAGAGTGATGTAAGATGATGTACACCCAGCTTAACTGTTAAAAACAGTACAAGAGATTATAAATTTTCCCATTTGATGTCAATTCTTGTTTCTTTTGAACACTGTCTGATTGTACTATGGCTTTTAAAAATGTCTTTGCAACAGCTTTGAAATTGGAATGGGTGCACATGTTCATTTGCAAACATTATTCTTGTGTTCTCTGTGCCAATAAATGTAATTTTCCTCTGCAGCTTCAATATAGGGCAGATCTGACATGGATGAAAGGAGCTGGATGTATCACAGAAGGAAGTCTTAATATCCAACAAGCCAAAAAGGCAGGAGATTTAGTCAGTGAGGTAAGCAAAGTTCTTAGGCTTCTGTCTGTTCTTTGTTCAAAGGTACATGCACACTTTTTCTGTTACATTATGTGGAATAAGTACGGGATTCCTAACAAGGAATATCCGAGAAATGGAAAAACTGATGGGCATAATTTAGTTTAAAAGATCCTGGGTTAGAGATTAAAATGACATTTTCCCTTTATATAATTATCAAACTAATCTGAGAGGTAGACATCTCTGTATTTGCGGTTCTACCTCTTTTCATTCTTCTGCCCATTTTGCAAATCAGCATTGAATTTCCATTGAGTTTCACGTGCTCCATAAAGTACAAAGAGGCTTTAAGGAGCAGTATTGAAAAATTAGATATTTGTTAGCCATAGTTGAAAATTTCCTTGCTCCTTGGCAAGTAGGGGCTGTGACTTCACTGATAGCTTCAGCTTTTCCTGCTTTTCATTGCTTTTGCTTTATTAACTCATGGCTTTGCACTGCCATTAACCTTATGGAAGTAAACTTCCCCAGCTTCTTAGCTATGGTTGAGCAGTCTCACTAGTGCTAGGAAAACTAGAGAACAGAACGAAGAATAAATTAGGGAAAGTTTGACAAGAAGGATAAAATTCTACTTAGTTCTGGAAGGAGGAGCAGAAGCCAGTTAGTTACTGGCGATCACACTCTCTGACACCTTGGGACTCTGACATCCTCTCACTACTCCTACAAGGGGAAAAAATACGTCTTAGAAACAAAAGAAGAGCAGCAACTTCAGATCTGGTGTCTTGCTACTGACATCTGCTTCTGGGGTGTGCTGTGGTAGTAATTACTTCCACAAATATTTAATCCATAATGATCTGCCTTTTCCTTCCAGCGCTGTGCGAGGCCACGAGAGGCTGCCAGTCACCTGAACTGGAGACTGGTGGATATTATTTTAGAGATCTCTACTGCCATACAAAGCCTGGTGTTTTGTCATTTCTTTGCAGGATGTCACTACCTTGTGTTCCATGCAAGGTGACAAAACATGCTGTTTCTAATCTGCCGCCCTCCCTTCCAGGTTTCTAAAATAAAGCGATGAGCACCTCTTTGAAGTGCTGCATGCTTTTTTAACTTCTATTTTGTGTTCCCCTGGCAGAGACACAGTGCAAACTGATCTGTTCACCCATCAGTTCAAACAGAAATTTTCTCTCCTGAAATGCCAGATAATGAAAAAAACTGCATTTACACCCTTTCTAGGTGGAATGCCCCACTTCATGACTGAACTGGTAGAATAAGAATTCAATTAGAGTATACAAGAAGAGTTTGCTTGGTCTCCCCTGACACACTGTGGTCTTGAAACAGAGTCCTACATTTCCTTGTACTATCTCAAGGAAAGAAAGGATGCTTAGCTCACTTTCAAATGAGTGGTGCAAAAGGTTGAGGCAAAGACATCAGTTTAAAAGAGGCCTGTTCTAAAGCCTTATGAAGTAAATTAAAGTTTTCCAATCTCCAATGGACAGCCTTATGGACCAAACTAAAAATGTTAGTCTCTATGCGCATGTGTCCATTCAAATGGATTTTATATAAGCACCAGAGGATGAAAAAAGAACAATATTTTTTCCTGTCTCTGAGGCTCGAGCCTTGTGGAGGTGTCTCATAGCTGTTCATCCCAGAAAGGCTTGACTGCAATGTCTATGCCTAGCTCTGCTTTGAAAAGAGGAAGATTTTGAAAGGATGGGGAAGATTTTGAATTCAAGTTACTTTTAGGACTCTGAAACTTCTCGGTCTAATTTAATTATCATCTTAATAATTTAAAAATATCTCAGTAACATATGTTCAGTGGTTTCAGCCACCCATGCATGTGCTTGAGAAGTCTCTTGTAAGGAAATGAGATAGTAACACTGACTGTGTGCCTTATCAGCCTCTTGGGTCCTCACTTAAGTCATCACATAGATCCTGGAACAAACCACTCACTGCTTGGTGTGCAGCCTAGGTCCTGTAAGATATGTAGACAGCCCATCTGGCACCAAAGGTATCCATGCCTGCATTGTCAGCTGCAGTGCATTTTGGCACACACTTCACCGCCCTCCCTCACCTCAAAAATAATAGTAGTGGGCACTTGAAGTTTACCTTGTTGATTGCTCTGCTAAAACTGTCTGGAATTTACAGGGCACTTGGCTCTATCACTCATGCATTTTTAAAAAGTGATACTTTTGGGGAAGGCACTGTAGAAAATTTTGTGTAACTTGTTTAATTTGCTGCAGAAAAAGTACAGGCAGAAGGCTGATGCTCAGTTCACCAGTGTGGCTGATAGTCTCTCAGATCAAGCACGCCAAGAAAAAGCCAGGAACTTCAAAGTGATGTGAGTCCTGACTGAATTTGTCTCTTTGCAAGCAGCTTAGGCATAATGTGTGGTCATTCCTGACACACGTACACCAGCCTGATTGTAACAGAGCCCCCAGTCATGAAGCCTTTCAATATACAAAGTTTCTTCAGATTAATTCTAAGGGGTTTTATTTGTTTATTTGATTAATTCTCCTTGAATTTTTTTGAACTAGAACAACAGCAAGAAAAATCACACCATTGGGAATCTCTTGTGTGCTGAAAACAAAATAGTAAACATAGATTCTGAACTTTATAGTAGGATTTTTCTGTGGGATGTAAGAAATGTAATATTTTGTGAATGGGGCGTATTTTTCATAGTTTCACCAGTTCCTCCAAGAACTTCATGGGCTAAAACAGAGCAGTTCATTTCTGCTGTCGTAGCCCTGGGATATAAATGGGGATGATTTCTACCAGATCATAAAAGGTCCTTGATGTTTTCATTCAAAGTTGTAATGTTAGTCCTCACTGAGTACTGTGTCAGCAATTACATTTAGGTCACAAATGTTCTCTGCAGATTCAATTGCTAGTTTTCTTAATTTCATGCCTAGAATTCCCTATTTCTGTGTCCTAATAAAGACTTATTCTACCCAAGGAGTAGCCGCAGTTTAACGTTGGGTGACATATGTTCTTGCATGCATTTTGTATAGAGTATGAATTGCTGTCAGCTTTATAGCTAACTTTTGGGAAATAAAGTATCCTGATATATATGCTGTTTCACAGCTTCATTGAAATTTAACCATGAGTAGTTTAGTCAACTCTGACTTGTTTTTAACTCTATATTTAACACAAAAGGTCAAGATGCTAAAGAATAACTTTCCTAAATAAGTTAACCTTACAAATCCTTGAATATTTGGGATGTTTTAACCACTATTCCTTCAACATTAAATGTGGAGTACTGCTTGTTGACTCTGCTTTGCTTCCTGTGACAGGTTGCCTACAGGTCAGGAAAGAGCAGTTTCTTCATCAATACACCATCACCAAAGATGACCCTGTCTTCATGCTGGCCAAAACAAATGTTGCCAATATCAGTGAGGTACTGTGTGTGATTCCTCATTCCCTGTGAATAGTTACAGCTGCTGTGAAATAATTGTTCTGTATGTAAAAAGTTATGTTCTTTCTCAGAGGAGTTCCTTGTGTTTTAGATATAAAATATTGAAATTTAATTCAAGATTAATAACAGTGTGGGTCACATCTGCTGTTCTGAAGACTTTTCCACTTCTAGAGTTTGAAGTTGTGCATTTTTCACCAGCTTCAGGCAAATGGCATTAATTGATCATTTCACTGGAACCAGTGAGATGTTGGGGTTGCATATCTGGTGCAGAACTTTAAGGAAGACACCAGGATCCGATCTGTAGCCATACTGTTTCCACAGGCATGGGTGCAGGAGAGACTCATTGCTGAAAGCTTTTCACTGTGACTATAGAAGAAATGGAAGGATTGATAATAATAGAAACTGTGCTGTTGTCATCTCTTTAGAAACTCTGGAGTAGCTGGGAGAAGCAGAAGGAAAAAGGATTTGGCCTTCGTTTGGATGCTTTGTCATTCTTGACAGCTAAGGCAAAAGAAGGGATCTGGCAAGTGATGTGAGTATGGTCTCATCAGTCTCTTTTCTTAGGACAGCTGACGGTCAGGTTGCTGCTGTGTTGGGGATGTGTCACACATATGTCTCAGTGCCCTGAGCCACCCTCCTTTCGATTCATGCTGGGGAACGATGGAGGGAGTTGTTCAATGATTGGCATTCTGTAATTAGTCTGAAGGGGTTGCTCTGGAGCAGTTCAGGCTTTTTCCCACATGTTGACTGTGTTTTTCCCTGTTCTCATTTTGACCTGAGGGTGAATTTTTCTAGAACTCAAAATGAAGTGGAAATCTCCTGTGAAACATCATAACTTAATATATCTCTGCCTGGCCAGAAAATTCCTGGAAAGAACCTTCTGACCTCTGTGCCCCTGAAGAATGTTGTTTTTCCTAGAGAGAACTAAAAGAAAAATATTTTTACAAGTTTTTAAGATGTATTATTATCAAAAAGGGCTTATTCTTTATAGACACTAATTTTCTAAGGCATTCCAGTTCTCTTTTTACCCAAATGATCTTTGTACGGAGGGACTCAGTGCATGCCACACCACTGACAGACCGTTGCTTTTACTCCCCCAGTAGACCTGTCAGTTTGGCAGCTTAAATCATTAACTCTTAGTCTGTTTTCATCTTCACAGGTTAAATATAAGGAGGGTTATGAGAAGATGAAGGGTAAGCTCATTGGAGTAAAAGCTGTGGAGGAAGATTCGCAGATGGCTCATTCCCTGCAGATGTCAAAGCTGCAGAGTGATCTGGAGTACAAGAAGGCCTTTGAGGGCACCAAGAGCCAGTTCCAGATCCCCATGGATATGGTTCACCTTGTTCATGCCAAAAAGGCTCAGAATCTGGCCACAGATATAGGATACAAGACCTCTCTCCATCAGTACACAGCCCTGCCGACTGACAGGAAAGTGGCATGGGCCAAGTGGGCCTACGGATTGCAAAGTGATGTAAGTCCAGAGCTTCACCTCTTTCAACCCTATCTCATCCTGCCCACTCTCAGCCCCACTTAGGGCTGGCTTTCTTCAGATGTTTATGCTTTTAATGCCATGACACTTTTATGCACCTAATTTTTCAGCTATTAAACAGTGAATATTAACAGTAAATATTAACCACTTCTTTCCTCAAGAGGTGTATTTAAGTTATGCAATGTTTCTGAGGAGGGTTATAACTCCATTTATGAGCATGGCTTCTTCAAAGCCTACTTCAAATGCCAATAAAACACTAGGGATTCCTATATGATGTACATTTATTTTTGTTTCCTAATGTGGAGGAGGTTAAATAATGTGTGGTGATAAAATTGGTGATTAAATTCCATGTGGAGACCACATGTAGACATCAGATGAACTGTCTGATACTGTAAACAGTTAAGTTAAACTTTCCATTCTGAGGTTGTAAGTCAGAACTTTTCAAGGAGACGGAGACAGAAATGTGTACAGGCCTTGTTGAGGTATGGCTGCTGAAACCTTTGAGAAACCTGATTTAGATTTGAAAATGCAGTACTGTTGGTAGGAGAGATTTTGTGAGGAGAGTGAGAACTTCTCCAGTGCTCTTCTTCCCTTAAAAAGACACATATCAAAAACAAAAACCAACTAAAAATGCTTTTCTCTCCAGTAAAAAAAAGTATGTTTTGTGGTAAATGCTATGTCATTTCTTTTTTTATTTTGCAAGTCACAGATGATCTTTTAAAGAGTGCTCCATATGGAATAAAAAATGAAATTAGGGTAAAAATTACAAGCAACAGTAAATTGGTACTTAAAATTACCTTGCAAAGCTATTACTGAAATTCTTTAGGTGAGTCATATATTTCCATTTCATTCTGTACTTTTTGCTTTCCTTGCAACTGCGCAATAGTGAATAAAACAAAAGCAGGCACTAATTTGACTTCATTGTTGTTCTGGAGATGTCTGAATCCTTTAATGGCATTTTAACTGTATGAACACCAACAATAGACATGTTCTTTTCTTTGTCAGAACCGATACAGAGCAGATCTGAACTGGATGAAAGGAGCTGGATGTATCACAGAAGGAAGTCTTAATATCCAGGCAGGAGATTTAGTCAGTGAGGTAAGCAAAGTTCTTAGGCTTCTGTCTGTTCTTTGTTCAAAGGTACATGCACACTTTTTCTGTTACATTATGTGGAATAAGTACGGGATTCCTAACAAGGAATATCCGAGAAATGGAAAAACTGATGGGCATAATTTAGTTTAAAAGATCCTGGGTTAGAGATTAAAATGACATTTTCCCTTTATATAATTATCAAACTAATCTGAGAGGTAGACATCTCTGTATTGGTGGTTCCACCTCTTTTCATTCTTCTGTCCATTTTGCAAATCAGCATTGAATTTCCATTGAGTTTCACGTGCTCCATAAAGTACAAAGAGGCTTTAAGGAGCAGTATTGAAAAATTAGATATTTGTTAGCCATAGTTGAAAATTTCCTTGCTCCTTGGCAAGTAGGGGCTGTGACTTCACTGATAGCTTCAGCTTTTCCTGCTTTTCATTGCTTTTGCTTTATTAACTCATGGCTTTGCACTGCCATTAACCTTATGGAAGTAAACTTCCCCAGCTTCTTAGCTATGGTTGAGCAGTCTCACTAGTGCTAGGAAAACTAGAGAACAGAACGAAGAATAAATTAGGGAAAGTTTGACAAGAAGGATAAAATTCTACTTAGTTCTGGAAGGAGGAGCAGAAGCCAGTTAGTTACTGGCGATCACACTCTCTGACACCTTGGGACTCTGACATCCTCTCACTACTCCTACAAGGGGAAAAAATACGTCTTAGAAACAAAAGAAGAGCAGCAACTTCAGATCTGGTGTCTTGCTACTGACATCTGCTTCTGGGGTGTGCTGTGGTAGTAATTACTTCCACAAATATTTAATCCATAATGATCTGCCTTTTCCTTCCAGCGCAATAAGAGGCCACGAGAGGCTGCCAGTCACCTGAACTGAGACTGGTGGATATTATTTTAGAGATCTCTACTGCCATACAAAGCCTGGTGTTTTGTCATTTCTTTGCAGGATGTCACTACCTTGTGTTCCATGCAAGGTGACAAAACATGCTGTTTCTAATCTGCCGCCCTCCCTTCCAGGTTTCTAAAATAAAGCGATGAGCACCTCTTTGAAGTGCTGCATGCTTTTTTAACTTCTATTTTGTGTTCCCCTGGCAGAGACACAGTGCAAACTGATCTGTTCACCCATCAGTTCAAACAGAAATTTTCTCTCCTGAAATGCCAGATAATGAAAAAAACTGCATTTACACCCTTTCTAGGTGGAATGCCCCACTTCATGACTGAACTGGTAGAATAAGAATTCAATTAGAGTATACAAGAAGAGTTTGCTTGGTCTCCCCTGACACACTGTGGTCTTGAAACAGAGTCCTACATTTCCTTGTACTATCTCAAGGAAAGAAAGGATGCTTAGCTCACTTTCAAATGAGTGGTGCAAAAGGTTGAGGCAAAGACATCAGTTTAAAAGAGGCCTGTTCTAAAGCCTTATGAAGTAAATTAAAGTTTTCCAATCTCCAATGGACAGCCTTATGGACCAAACTAAAAATGTTAGTCTCTATGCGCATGTGTCCATTCAAATGGATTTTATATAAGCACCAGAGGATGAAAAAAGAACAATATTTTTTCCTGTCTCTGAGGCTCGAGCCTTGTGGAGGTGTCTCATAGCTGTTCATCCCAGAAAGGCTTGACTGCAATGTCTATGCCTAGCTCTGCTTTGAAAAGAGGAAGATTTTGAAAGGATGGGGAAGATTTTGAATTCAAGTTACTTTTAGGACTCTGAAACTTCTCGGTCTAATTTAATTATCATCTTAATAATTTAAAAATATCTCAGTAACATATGTTCAGTGGTTTCAGCCACCCATGCATGTGCTTGAGAAGTCTCTTGTAAGGAAATGAGATAGTAACACTGACTGTGTGCCTTATCAGCTCTCTTGGGTCCTCACTTAAGTCATCACATAGATCCTGAAATCAACCACTCACTGCTTGGTGTGCAGCCTAGGTCCTGTAAGATATGTAGACAGCCCATCTGGCACCAAAGGTATCCATGCCTGCATTGTCAGCTGCAGTGCATTTGGCACACACTTGTGCACTGCCCTCCTCACCTCAAAATAACAGTAGTGGGAAGTACTTGGAAGTTTACCTTGTTGATTGCTCTGCTAAAACTGTCTTGGGAATTTACAGGGCACTTCTGGCTCTATCACTCATGCATTTTTAAAAAGTGATACTTTTTTGGGGGGAAGGCAAGTACTGTAGAAAATTTTGTGTAACTTGCTTTAATTTGCTGCAGAAAAAGTACAGGCAGAAGGCTGATGCTCTGAAGTTCACCAGTGTGGCTGACAGTTCTCAGATCAAGCACGCCAAGAAAAGCCAGGAACTTCAAAGTGATGTGAGTCCTTGACTGAATTTGTCTCTTTGCAAGCAGCTTAGGCATAATGTGGTCATTCCTGACACATGTACACCAGCCTGATTGTAACAGAGCCCCCAGTCATGAAGCCTTTCAATATACAAAGTTTCTTCAGATTAATTCTAAGGGGTTTTATTTGTTTATTTGATTAATTCTCTCCTTGAATTTTTTGAACTAGAACAACAGCAAGAAAAATCAAGCACCATTGGGAATCTCTTGTGTGCTGAAAACAAAATAGTAACCATAGATTCTGAACTTTATAGTAGGGACTTCTTTTTCTGTGGGATGTAAGAAATGTAATATTTTGTGAATGGGGCGTATTTTCATAGTTTTCACCAGTTCCTCCAAGAACTTCATGGGCTAAAACAGAGCAGTTCATTTCTCTGCTGTCGTAGCCCTGGGATATAAAATGGGGATGATTTCTACTCAGATCATAAAAGGTCCTTGATGTTTTCATTCAAAGTTGTAATGTTAGTCCTCACTGGAGTACTGTGTCAGCAATTACATTTAGGTCACAAATGTTCTCTGCAGATTCAATTGCTAGTTTTCTTAATTTCATGCCTAGAATTCTCTATTTCTGTGTCCTAATAAAGACTTCCATTCTACCCAAGGAGTAGCTGCAGTTTAACGTTGGGTGACATATGTTCTTGCATGCATTTTGTATAGAGTATGAATTGCTGTCAGCTTTATAGCTAACTTTGGGAAATAAAGTATCCTGATATATATGCTGTTTCACAGCTTCATTGAAATTTAACCATGAGTAGTTTAGTCAACCTGACTCTGTTTTTAACTCTATATTTAACACAAAAGGTCAAGATGCTAAAGAATAACTTTCCTAAATAAGTTAACCCTTACAAATCCTTGAATATTTGGGATGTTTTAACCACTATTCCTTCAACATTAAATGTGGAGTACTGCTTGTTGACTCTGCTTTGCTTCCTGTGGACAGGTTGCCTACAGGTCAGGGAAAGAGCAGTTTCTTCATCAATACACCATCACCAAAGATGACCCTGTCTTCATGCTGGCCAAAGCAAATGCTGCCAATATCAGTGAGGTACTGTGTGATTCCCTCATTCCTGTGAATAGTTACAGCTGCTGTGAAATAATTGTTCTGTATGTAAAAGTTATGTTCTTTCTCAGAGGAGTTCCTTGTGTTTTAGATATAAAATATTGAAATTTAATTCAAGATTAATAAATAGTGGTCACATCTGCTGTTCTGAAGACTTTCCACTTCTAGAGTTTGAAGCTGTGCATTTTTCACCAGCTTCCAGGCAAATGGCACACTGACGATTTCACTGGAACCAGTGAGATATTGGGGTTGCAGTATCCACAGTTGCAGAATTTTTAAGGGAAGACACCAGGATCCGATCTGTAGCCATACTGTTTCTGGGCATGGAGTGCAGGAGAGACTCATTACTTGAAAGCTTTCACTGTGACTATAGAAGAAATGGAAAGGATTGATAATAATAAAGAAACTGTGCTGTTGTCATCTCTTTAGAAACTCTACAGGAGTAGCTGGGAGAAGCAGAAGGAAAAAGGATTTGTGCTTCGTTTGGATGCTTTGTCATTCTTGACAGCTAAGGCAAAGAGGGATCTGGCAAGTGATGTGAGTATGGTCTCCATCAGCCCCCTTTTTCTTAGGACAGCTGACAGTCCAGGTTGCTGCTAGTGTTGGGGATGTGTCACATATGTCTCAGTGCCCTGAGCCACCCTCACTCGATTCATGCTAAGGAACGATGGAGGAGTTGTCTGGGTGATTGGCATTCTGTAATTAGTCTGAAGGGTTGCTCTGAGCAATTCAGAGCTTTTCCCCACATGCTGACTGTGTTTTCCTATTCTCATTTTGACCTGAGGGTGAATTTTAGAACTCAAAATGAAGTGGAAATCTCCTGTGAAACATCATAACTTAATACATCTCTGCCTGGCCAGAAAATTCCTGAAAGAACCTTCTGACCTCTGTGCCTGAAGAATGTTGTTTTTCCTAGAGAGAACCAAAAAGAAAATATTTTTTACAAGTTTTTGTGAATGTATTATTATCAAAAAAGGGCTTATTCTTTATAGACACTAATTTCTAAGGCATTCCAGTTCTCTTTTGCAAATGATCTTTGTACCGAGGACTCAGCATGCCACACCACTGACAGACCGTTGCTTTACTCCCAGTAGACCTGTCAGTTTGGCAGCTTAAATCATTAACTCTTAGTCTGTTTTCATCTTCACAGGTTAAATATAAGGAGGGTTATGAGAAGATGAAGGGTAAGCTCATTGGAGTAAAAGCTGTGGAGGAAGATTCGCAGATGGCTCATTCCCTGCAGATGTCAAAGCTGCAGAGTGATCTGGAGTACAAGAAGGCCTTTGAGGGCACCAAGAGCCAGTTCCAGATCCCCATGGATATGGTTCACCTTGTTCATGCCAAAAAGGCTCAGAATCTGGCCACAGATATAGGATACAAGACCTCTCTCCATCAGTACACAGCCCTGCCGACTGACAGGAAAGTGGCATGGGCCAAGTGGGCCTACGGATTGCAAAGTGATGTAAGTCCAGAGCTTCACCTCTTTCAACCCTATCTCATCCTGCCCACTCTCAGCCCCACTTAGGGCTGGCTTTCTTCAGATGTTTATGCTTTTAATGCCATGACACTTTTATGCACCTAATTTTTCAGCTATTAAACAGTGAATATTAACAGTAAATATTAACCACTTCTTTCCTCAAGAGGTGTATTTAAGTTATGCAATGTTTCTGAGGAGGGTTATAACTCCATTTATGAGCATGGCTTCTTCAAAGCCTACTTCAAATGCCAATAAAACACTAGGATTCCTATATGATGTACATTTATTTTTGTTTCCTAATGTGCAGGGAGGTTAAATAATGTGTGGTGATAAAATTGGTGATTAAATTCCATGTGGAGACCACATGTAGACATCAGATGAACTGTCTGATACTGTAAACAGTTAAGTTAAACTTTCCATTCTGAGGTTGTAAGTCAGAACTTTTCAAGGAGACGGAGACAGAAATGTGTACAGGCCTTGTTGAGGTATGGCTGCTGAAACCTTTGAGAAACCTGATTTAGATTTGAAATGCAGTACTGTTGGTAGGAGAGATTTTGTGAGGAGAGTGAGAACTGCTCCAGTGCTCTTCTTCCTTAAAGACACATGTCAAAACAAACCAACTAAAATGCTTTCTCTCCAGTAAAAAAAAAGGGTATGCTTTGGTAAATGCTAAGTGTCATTTTCTTTTTATTGCAAGTCACAGATGATCTTTTAAAGAGTGCTCCATATGGAATAAAAATGAAATTAGGGTAAAAATTACAAACAACAGTAAGGTGTAGACCACTTAAAAAAATTACCTTGCAAGGCGTATTGCACAAGTGCTGGTGAGTCCTTATATTTCCATTTCATTCTGTACTTTTTTTGCTTTCCTTGCAACTGCGCAATAGTGAATAAAACAAAAGCAGGCACTAATTTGACTTCATTGTTGTTCTGGAGATGTCTGAATCCTTTAATGGCATTTTAACTGTATGAACACCAACAATAGGACATGTTCTTTTCTTTGTCAGAACCGATACAGAGCAGATCTGAACTGGATGAAAGGAGCTGGATGGATAGCCACTGGGTCATTAAATGTGGAACAGGCTAAGAAGGCAGGAGAACTCATTAGTGAGGTGAGATTTCATGACAGCATGTAACAGAATTTGCTGCATAATGCGTGCAAAATGTCTGTATAAAATTAAAATAATTTCCACTCAAAGGGGAAAGAAAAAGGCATACCACATGAAAGCCCTCAAAACCAGGGATAGGACTGGTAATTAGAGGGAAACCAGATACCAAACACATGCCAGTAGGAGTCCATATAGCCTTTGCAAAAACAAAGTAGGTGACAAATGATATTATGAATAATAATGGCAATCAAACAGTGCTCAATTGCTACCCACTAGCCTACCTTTTTAATGAACCAAAACGGGAGAGATGATGAAAAGATGGAGCCATTGGACCCAGAACCTCCTTTTGTAACAGATACACGTTTCCTTCTTGCTCGTTTTTCATATATTTTCCTTGAAATTCATATAGATATCTCTGTCTGTAGTTATCTATCAGCCCAAGTAGTTTTCAATCTTATTTCTCCCTATAACCAATATCACTTAGAGGAGAAGTCAGACTCTAGAATACTTTGTGCCTCTTCCATGAGGCCTTCAAATGAAGTTCTGATGGAAATGGTTAAAAGGTTCATAGTATTCTGTTTCTGTTATTTCAGAGGTAGTCCTGCTGGCCAAATCTGTTGCTGTAAGAGATTGAATCCTGTGATTTTTCATTAATTATGATGCAGGAATCATGTGTCCATTCAGTCTGTGGTGTCTCAGAAAAATAGTCATCCTTTCATAACTGGCTGATTGCTAACACTATTTTTTCCCTCCATGTAATCATCCATTGTGAAAAAGGATGATTTTTTAGACACAATAAATGAGATCCTCAGCTAGTGTCAAGCAAGGTAGCTTTATAAAAGTTGCTACAGTAATGCCAGCTGGAATAGTAACTGTGAATCTGTATAGGTATTCTATTTGGCTGTTTCAGTAGTGAAAACTGCTTAGTAGAAATTTTACCGCCTAGGCTGCTCATCTCAACCTTTTTGTGAGTAGTAAGTAATGTTAGGTTGCTATGAGCCTTGTTCTTTTTTACATATAGTGACCAGTCCTTCTAATCCTGATAAAAAACAAATGCCAGGATATAATCTCTAGCAATTTTTTGCAGAGATGTTCTGGTCAACTCTGCTTTGTTTCCAAATTTGATTAAGACAAGGCAGAAACCATTTTTGTTCCCTATTAAATTCAATAAGATTGTTCAGTTTTAAGATATTACTTTTGGAAACCAAAACATTACTTGTAAGTTTATAATACTTTGTGTGTTTGTGTGTTTTACATTGGTGTTTTTAGTCTTTGAAGGGTCAAGATGTTGCTTCAAATAAAGTTCTGTGGGTCACAGCTCAGTTTAAAAAAAATGTTAAGCCATGAGTTTATCTCATGCATTTGGAAAATTTAGTATGTGCTATTTGGAGAAGTGATAAAGGTATGGATTGATGGATTTAAGACAACTCCTGCAGGAAGAGAAGGTTTTGGTGACCTGGCCAAATGGAAAAACTGTCATTTTTCCACTGAACTGTCTACACCTTAATTATGTATATATAACAAGACCAATAAGCTCTCAGAAACTACTATGAGTCCTTAACAGCAAGCAAAATTAATATCATTATCTAGAAGATATGCCATAACAATTAGGTACTGTGTCAACCACTGCACAGATTTGCTGAAGATTTAAGGAGTTAGTCTAAACCCCTAGCCAATAAGTTAAATACAACCATTATTAACATACTACAATTGTCTATCATTTCTTGCTTAAAGGAGCTGGAAATTAAAAATACAATCGGTCATACTCTATCTGAAGTAATGTAGAAAAGATTTTAAAATCCTAAGTTCTGGAGTATTTAGGCAAGCAGAACCTGATTTTGAAATATTTTTCTTATATTTAAGGATTAATATTAATTGGCAAAAGGTTATTGTTGAATTGAAACAAATATTAATCTGAAAATACCTAGGACATAAAGATGAGGAAAGAGGAATAATAATTATGTTCACAAATTCACTCTAATCTCCAGCAACCTATGATTTTTCTCTTTCAAATAGCATGAAAGAGCAGCACAAAATTCACAGCTTTGATCTTTTTCTGCTCAACAGAAGAAGTACCGTCAGCATCCATATGCTTTGAAGTTTACCAGTATTAAAGACACTCCTGAGATGATCCAGGCTAGAATTAGTTATAACCAGGCTGTGGATGTAAGTTATAATGTATATACATTATGATTATAAGAGTGGTATCCTCTTTGAACGACCTGATTGAAGCTCTGGCTTTCTCTCTCTTTCTTTCTCTGAGATTATCCTTTGGAACCATGAAACTTCTGTATTCTGGTGTGGTGCATCCCACAAAGAGCACATTTCTAACTTGGATTGGGAAGAGATCCCCCAGAAGTGAATGGGATTTTCATACAGAAAGCACTTTCTGTCCCATTTATTTTCAGAAGTAAAATTTAGGAGTTAAGACTGACCTTTGATCTTTAAAGAATTTTGGCCTTCTGATATTCATTAAGGAAGAACATGTTTGGGGTTCTTTCCCCTTTTTAAACAGATCTTTCAAACTTCAGTTTCTGCATGTTCTTTGGAAACAAAACGTAAAGCAGCATGACAAGGAAAGAAAAATAAATTATTTCAAGCTGTCATCCTGCTGAGAGAGAAATCCAGGAGGGGAAACCTTAAAGGGAAGAATTGAGGCTGTTTGGTGTTTAAACATGTTTATTTTCAATAGAAGAGCGATTTAAAAATATTGTAGACTTAACTGGGATAATACAGAAGTGAATAATAAGCAAAAGTCACTCAAAAAAGACAAGTTTCAAACATGAGAGGATGTTTTATTTTGAAAATAGATATTTTTAAAGTGAAGGAGAAGATGAAAGACTTTGTGTAAAACACATGCTATTGTAATACTTTTGGTGTCTGTGCCTTTGGTTTAATTAATAAGATCCAAAAGGCTTACATCTCAGGCAGGATAAATATAAGTAATTTTGTTTCACTGAGCCACAGTAAAATCAGTCTGGTGCTCTACTTCTTTGCACATGGAGTTCTCATTAATTTTCCTCTTATGGAGCTGCAATATAAGTGGGCCCAGCTGCTAAAAAAGTGTCAGACAGGTGAAATGGAGGAGTCCATTCTAACGCAGAGAGTCTCAAACTCTCCTGCAGAAATAATAGCCTGGGAAAGGCAAGTCAGGTGCTGCAGACATGGGTCATATCTAAGGCCAAGGAAAGAAAAGTGTCTGTCTGTACCCATCTGAAAGTTATGGTGTCAATGAAAGAAAAAAAATAGGTTAGCAAAGAAAAATAATATGAGAAGGCGAAAGCTGCATAGCCATTGTAGGGGAAGTTCCAGTTCCAGTTAATTGCATAGAACTCCTCTTACCTGTCTTTAGACATCTGAAAGTTATCTGGTCCTGGGCCAGCTCTGTGCTCTTTCTCCAAGGGTTGATGTGAGTGGCACACACAGACACCTCTTCTGTGATGGGATAAATCACCCTCTGAAGTGTTTCAATCTCTTCCCATTGACTATTGAGCACCCTTTGCAACTAACTCTGAAGATAAATTTGGAGCAATTGCACTCCCATTTAATAATAATAATTACCATCCCAGTTATCTGCCAAAATTGAACACCTATGGGGAGGTGTTTTGGGGGTCTTCAACTCTCTGTATTTCTGTGGAATTTCAAAGTGTTAGGGGGCTGCACACCCTTAATCACTGCTGTTTATTTTTCTTCTCCCCACCCACATATGTTAGAAGTTTTATCAAATTAATATTCAAATATCTTAATTTTCATACACATTGATTTACACACTCAAAACTTCAAGGAGCTCCTCTCTAGCATACTCTAGCTGATAAGTGTATCAGATCCCAAAGGCTTTTGAATCCATTTTGACTGATACAATTACCTGTATTTATTAATGTCTCTGCTGCTTTTCTGTAGTGTTTGCTTTCCATAAACTTAATTGTTAATGTTTTTGTTTGAACTAGTGATTGAACATGTAGAGAGTACTTGCTATTGAAATTCATCTCTGTTTGCAGAGGCTGTACAAGGAGCATGGAGAGAGTATAAAGCATCAGTATACACCAACAACAGATCTTCCTGAAATCCTGCAGGCCAAATTAAATGCTATGAACATCAGTGAGGTATAAAACCTTACCTTTAATATTTTAAAGGAAAGTGGAAATGTTGATAGTGCTTCACTGTTTGTTCTAAATAGGAAATTATACTAGATTTCTTTCATTTCCCCCATATATGATCATTTTATGGTCTAAATATTTCTGAAGTAATGTGGAAAATCAAACTTCTTATCCAACTTCACCTACATTTGAAAGATTAAGAATGATCAAGTAAATAGTCTTTTCTAATGGACATTTGTCTTGCAATAATTCCTGTTGTGCATTGATAGTTTCATTTGTGTTTGCCCTCCTCATTAGAATACAACATTTCTAGTGTCTCAATAATGCTGCGATGTCAACCCTCTGAACAGCAACTCTTCTTTTTTTCTGTTCCATGTTTCCTAGACTTGTTACAAGGAGTCCTGGAGAAGGATGAGAGATGGTGGCTATCAGCTGAAACTGGATGCCATCCCCTTCCAGGCAGCAAAGGCTTCGGGTGAAATCATAAGTGATGTATGTGAACTGGCTGCTGATGCTGTCCATAGGACATGTCAGTCACTCCAGACTCTATCTGGCCTGCTGAGTGACTTTTCATGGAAACAGCATGTCCAGCCAGCTCTGCATCTGGGAGACATCTGGCCTTGGACTAGTTAGTGTTGCTTTTGGAGGTGCAGCCACAGTGAGGTGTTGTTGGTAAATAAGCAAAGGAAGGTTTGTGAAAGCAAAGCTGAACAGTTTACCTGCTGCAGTGATGCACAGTCACAGGGATTGCGGTTGGATGAGGTCTTCCTAGAACCCACTAAAGCTTCATTCAGATTTATTATCATACTGAATATTGTCAGAATTGACTATCTTATGAAAGCCCTTTTGTTCAGGTATTAACACCTGGACTAATACTTCTCTTTACTCCTATCTACATTTTTCTTCCTACTTCCTTTTTAGCACAAATATAAGGAGGCCTTTCAGAAAATGAAAGGGCAGATGGCTGGCTCATGTGGCCTGGATGGTGACATTCATATTGCTCATTCAGTCCGTGCAACATCTCTGCAGAGTGATGTAAGTACAAGGAAGGAGATGGGGGCATTCTTGAATTGGTTTCCTAGCTGGGAATAGTTCCTCAAGGAAGATTCACTTAGCTGTGGACTAGCTGTAGAATAGCCTATTTATTTAAAACTTAGGGCTTTCTGTACCACTTTTCAGATATCTTAATATAATTGTGATATTCTTGCAATTCTTTCATGTAATTTACAGTAATATTAACAGTAAAAGAAGCCTGCATTCTAGCACACTCCTCTGCTTCATACCACTGCTGCTTGTCACAGAGTATTTTACTCTGTGCAAACATCACTCAGAAGCAAGTCTAATTGAGAATTATCACTGGTCTTTGTACAGAAGTAAATGAAATTAGTTATTCAGTGTTGATTTTCAATTTATTGTTTTTCTGAAAGACCAAAGGCTGAATGAGTTCATGGAATTTCAAGTTGGACTTTTTTGGTTGGGGAATGGTTCCCACCTGGTCTTGACATGTGCTAAGAATGACATAATTTGTTGTTTGCTATAAGAATTGTAACTCTTCAGTGCATTTTGAAGACTGTGGCATGATCCAGAAAGCAGTGAAATATGGGAGTATGTTCATGGTTCTCAGAAGTGCTGGTCTTGTAGGGATGGCAGGCTTAGACAAACAGCTAGTAGAAAGTGTTTGAAGAATTCATCCATCTGTCAGGTTACTCTAAGTAATTTGATGACCTCAAAAACTCTGGATATTCATTATCCTGATGAACAGCCTGAACATCTCAAATTTGCATAATCTGATTGGGAAATGTCATGTGAAAAAAGTTCTTTGAAGATTTCTGCACCTTTCTTCTCTTGGACAGAGAGAAGAAGTAAAAAAAAAAAACAACCCAGCACTAAATATTAGTCTAGAATTATGACACTAAACTGGCCAAATCAACAAATATTTTAACCTGAGGGTTTTTTCCTAATTCTAATATAAATAAGGCTGCTTGCATGTTTTACTCAGGCGGTAGCTGCCTCTTTTTGTGGCACTTTTTAAAAATGCAGTAAATTAAGACTTCTCTTGCTAGTTTGCTTAATTTTATAGATTCAATGTATCAAGTTTTAACAAAAAACTAATGAAATTAATAATCTCAGTTTAATTTAATATCATATAAATGGCTACTTTTTGATGAAGTGTAGGCTGCCACATAGTCTAATTATAATTATTGATCTTTCACAGTATGGTTAAACAAGTTAGGGAACTTGTTTTAAAGGGAATAATTTATACTGCAAAATGGAAGAAATACGAGGAACGTCTCTTCTGATCAAAACCTGAATTTTAATTGCTTTGCTGTGATATCTATGTCATCTGTTTGTCACTTGATAGGTGAAATATAAGCAAGGTTTTGAGGACACGAAGTCTCACTTCCACCTGCCCCTGGATATGATGCCCTTGGTGCATGCCAGGAGGGCCCAGTCGCTGGTCAGTGAGCAGGAGTACAGGCAGCTGCTCCACCAGTACACGGCTCTGGCCGACGACGTGAGGCTGCGCTGCGCCCAGAACGCCTACAGACTGCAGAGTGAGGTGACTGCAGGGTGTCACAGCAATGTTTCCTGTGGGTTCTGGTGCAAAACTGCTCTGCTGCAGCTCGTGACAGCTGGCAGCAAGTGTTTGAGCAGAGCTGAGGGATAAACAGTGACTGTTCCCCCTAGATTACGTGGAGGAATGAGACATTTGTCTTACTGCGCAATGGAACCGTGTGTAGTGGAGATACTACTAGAGTATCTAGTAGGAGGTAGAGAATAAAGTCTAGTAGAAACTAGAGAAACTAGAGATAAAGTAGTAGAAAGAACAAAGAAAGAATAGTAGAATAGAATAGTAGAAAGAATAAAGTCTAGTAGAAACTAGAGATAAAGTAGTCTTTGATGATTGGGTAGAGAAGGGTTTGCAAGTGAGGATGATTGGACAGTTGGTAAAAATACCCTTTTTAAGGTCTTTCTAACAATGCAGACCCTTTACCAACTGGTATTTACTACTTGGTTTGGATCTGGGTGAAATTTCATGTGTACTTTAACAAGAAAGATTAGATTTGTAGGATACTTATAAGCTCTGGCCCAAGACACATCCATTGAAATTCTAAGGATGAGCTTTACTCCCTACATAGTCTTGAGTAAAATCAACTATATAATGCCTTACAAACCTATAGGCAGAGCCTTGAGCAAAGGGCTTTTCATAGATCACATTGCCCCTGCAGACCTCAGAAGGGGCTGTATCTTAAAAACCTACCTGGCTACAAAATGCTACTATATGTCCCCTTAACATATCAGCCAAGAGACTTAGAGATGGCAGACTCTGTCCAAACAAGTGTAACATCAGATGCCAGTTGTGTTGCCCTAATTTGGGTGAAACACACATAATCAGAGATTCTGAGGCAGGTTTCCATCCATCCTACTCCTCATCCTTCTCATTATGAAATGAAATAATATTGTTGTGATGTATTTGTCAGGAACCTATTGGTAACTTTTGAAAAATTAATATTTACAGGGAGTCACTGCTAGGTTTGGTGGTCTGAAACTACTTTAATAATGTGTATGCAGTGGTTCAGTGTTATTTTTCCTTAGTGTTCCTTGCTTATATTATGACAATTCAGAAGTGTTAAAAATCAAGGGTAGATTGTCTGCAGTTTCTCTTACTTAAAAGAAAAAGAAAAAACATATTTTCTTATGTTTTTTGAACTGGTTTTATTTTATGTATATTTATAAACCAATAATGTCTACCTGTGATTTATGTATTATATAGGAAGAAAATTCATGTACCTAAAGAAGTTTTTTCAAGGTTACAAATGGAAGACAGAAGTTGAAGTAGCATTTGGTGCTCATGAAGCTCAGTAGTCCTCAGAATCCTGCATCTGTGCTGTAGATCTGCCAGGGCTGTATTCACAAGACACATTCATAAACACAAGATCTTAGGGCAATGTGTACAAACTCTCTGTGGTAGATACTAATTTTAATGGAGTTATTGCATATTTTTGGGTGAATAAATATAGGGCATATCAAATGCAAACTCGTAATTACTTCTGCTTGGTTTTCCTTAGAATTTATATCGCTCTGACATGAACTTTATGCGAGGCGTTGGATGTATTACCCCAGGGGCCCTGGAGATTGAAGGGAAGAAGAAAGCTTCTGAACTCATCAGCGAGGTAACAAAAGAGGGGTTTGATTTCTCCACTACGAACAAGAGTTTGCCAGATGTCTTTCTATTAGACTGGGCTGGCAAAGTGACTCACTAGATAATGCCAGACTCCCTCCCCTTGCGTTTGATCATTCCGCTCGTGCCCTAACTGCAGATGGGTGAACCTGATGGAGTTTTAGGCTTTGCAAACTTTGGTAACTTATTTTGCAAGTCTTTTCTCCTGTGTTTCAGACCCAGGAGATATTTATTTTATGTTATTTATTTAGGAATTTAAATGGGTTTTTTCAACTAAAAGTAAAGCTGTGCCTATCTGTAATAAATACCTTGTATTATTTCTCCAAAATGAGAATGAGCTGTGCAGTGCCCAGAATATTACAGGGTCCTCATCTCTACACCTGTTTTACAGTTAGTCTTCTTTTTCACCTGCTGCTTTTGTGTCCTGTTGTTTTTCTTCCTCTGTAACTGGACTTTTATTTCATCAGTCATGTTCTCTTCATAGTCTCTCATAGGTTTCAAATCCTGCATCTTTTGCCAGTATTCACATAGATGTGAAATGAGGAAAAGTAGGAGTTGTGTTCTAAGGAACAACTACTGCAGTAATCTTGCAGTTGTTTTGTTCACAATTCTGCATTGGACCACAGGCCAGGTGGAACCTTTCTTTCTTACAAAAAAATCCAGTGGGTTTGTGCATCTTCTTCTCTCTCAGGACTGGATTGCCTTTGCTTTAATTCCACTACCCTGGGTTAATGACACCAAGGGATGAAATAATCTCGTTACTGTTTGCAGCATATTCAGCACGGCAGCACTTTTCTTTCATGTCTTATTCCTTATTTATTTTTCATTTTTCCTGTGAAACTTGAATGCACCTTACTCAGAATAGCAAAAGGTAAATTAGTCTAAGGATCAATAAACAAACTAGAGTTTTAAGCACAAGAAGCAGTGGAATTCCACTAGAATTGGAAAAAATCCCTTATCTGACAAGGCAATTTACTTATTCTGCTCATTTTTCTTTGTGTGTGAACTCAGAGTAAATATCGTCAGCATCCACATTCCTTCAAGTACACATCGGTGACAGACTCTCCTGGTCTCCTTCATGCAAAATTCAGCAATATGATTGCTAATGAGGTAGGCTCTCCTAACGTGAATCAGAAAATATGCTTTTCAAAATGCAGCAAGCTGGGGATGGAGAACTGGGAAAGAGACAACCCTGTTCTGAAAGCAAAATGCATCAAAAAAAGGGAAAGCATCGCTGGTTTGTGCTATTTCACAGTTAGATCACTTTTTTTTTCCCCAAGCATTTAATACCATTCTCAATTCAATCTCTTCCAAAAGGTCACATAGTATCCAAACAACAGAGTTCCATTATCAAGTTTTTTGCATGAAACAGAGACTCAAAAATCAGGACTATGGGGTGTTCTAGAGGGAGCTCATTTGCATAGTATGATCCACTTTTGAGGGCTTCTCAAAGAGCCTTTTCTTTTTTAGAAAAAATCACTGTTCTAAACTCTGACAAAACAAAACAAAACCTATAGAAAAATCATCAAAATCATATATAATAACTTAAAGAAAAATTCAAGCTAGAAAATATGCCTAGTCTACCAGAAATATTTGCCTTTTTATTTCACACACATTCATGATACCCTTAGCATTCTTAGGTCTACTTTTAGCCTTGCTGGGAATATAACAATGCAAGGCTGAGAATGTAGTGGTTTGGCATCATCATATATTTATAAAAATTAGTGTAAATGTCCTTTATGCCCAGCAAAAGCCCCACATCTTTATGTACAACCCCCCCAAAACTTTGCAATTTCAATGAAATCCTCAGCTATTTTCAATGATGGCTGACTACAGTTGTCACAATCATTAACAACTTAAGTACTACTGTTGTATTATTGAAACAAGAGAGAAAATTAATTTCAGTTGTCTCTTTGATCTCTTTGCTAGCGCCTGTATAAAGCAGCAGGAGAGGACAGTCGGCATCACTACACACCAACACTGGGTCTGCCAGAGTTTACACGGGCAAGAATAAATGCAGCCAACCTCAGTGATGTAAGAATTTGTTCTGTATTTCTTACAACTTATTTCAGATGCCGGATGAATTGTGCAGTGGCAAGGAAGCTGAACAAGTAGAGGAAATTTGAGGTCTATTCTATTTATGCTTTCCTTGATTTGATTATAATCAAATTAAATCTTCATTAGCATATATACGGTTGTGAGTAAATTAAATCTACATAAAGAACGAGACATGTTTTGTCTGAGTTAGTAGGATTTCCCAAAGATAATTTAAAAAAAATTCCTTTGATTATAAAGAATGAGACTGTAACACAGAATAACAAATGAAAGATGGTTCCTTTGTTTGTTCCTTTGTGCATTTAAAAGTAAAGCAGCAGTCTACATGTGCCTTTCCTACTTTAGGCAAAATACAGAGAATCTTGGCATAATCTACGTGCTCAAGGCTACAAGCTGACAATGGAAGCACTCCCGTTCCAGACTGCCAGGGCCTCCAGAGAAATTGCCAGTGATGTGAGTTGAATGATTCAACCTCCCTTCTTGCCTAATTTCTGTTAACTTCATGTAAAACAATGTCTAAAGCAGATTTTACTGAATTAAAGCAACTCCATAACCATGTGAGACAAGTGTGAGACAGAATATATTACTTATGAATGAGATTCTTCGTGTGAATTAGGAAAAAAAAGAAGAGGAAGAATTGCTGCTAATCGGGAACCAAGCCAGGTTAAACGCCTTCCAGTGGAAAATAGCAAATGAATGAAAGTATTTGCAAACAGAAAGAAAAGGGATTCTGCTCTTTTTCAGGCTGTTGGCTCCTCATACCATAAAGTGCCCACTAACTCTGTGCACTCTGTTTAGAGCTGACTTTTGGAACTATTTAGTGTTTCCAAATTGAAATGAAGTCAGAAAAAGCTGAGGGTTCTTTGAATCTCCAAAAATCAGGAGTTCCCTGTCTGGTTAGGAAGTAAAAATCAGTGCAATTTCCTGTAAATATGTATCCCCTTAACTTCTAAAATAGAAGAAACAAGTCTTCTTATCCTTATAAATATCCTATAATTTGGATTGTTTTATGCAAAACACTCAGACATGGTGGTATCCATTTCTCAGAAAGCGTAAGTTCATCCCTCCTTCACAAGACATTTAATAAATTCTAGGAAGATGAAAAAAGTCTTCATTTTTTGTAGTACTTAGTTGCATACTTTATCTTTTACGTGATAAAATATGAATATATTTCACACCTGTTTCTTTAATGAAGCAACCATTTCTAGTTGTAATTTATAATATGTACTTAACCATATTTTGCAGAGTGCTTTTGTTACAGCTTCAGATCTGCTCTAGAGGGTACAAGTCCATAATAGAATTACATCCACTTACAACAGATCTGAATTTGGCCCTTCATCTTGGAAGCACTTTATAAACATTAGATGCTGTAATTTAATCCCCACAACTCTCTTGTGTGGTAGATAAGTGTTATTATCCCATTTCAACTACATTATGAACTCTTCAGGGCCCGGGCCTTCCCTTTAAAGTTCTAAGCACCCTGTTGATGCTGTATAAATAAGCATTATCATCATCATCACTATTTCACAGAGAGGATAAATGCAAGATCACAGGGAGAGTCATAGTCCCAGCTAAGATGAGAATGCGGGGTTGCTGGTTCTTATTCTTTCCAGGAAAACTGAATTTACTCTTTAAAATAGCTGGGTGGCATTTGCAAATCTGAAGGCTACAGAGTGCACGGTGTTTTGCTTTTGTATAGATTTCTTTTCCTTCTGTCTTTTGTTTGTTTCTCTCGCATTCTCATTCCCTGTTCTGATGAGAATAGAATTCTTAGAGAGATAATAAAAGTACATGATTTGAGGTTAAACATGATCAATGTTTTGAGAATATTCAGAAAATGCAATGAGATGCACTTTAATATAGCAGCTCCTGTGGTATTTAAATTTGAGAGCAATGAGATATTCAAACAATTTCTTTCGACTGCTACATACCTTGACCGGTTTGACAGAAAACATAGATGTTTTAGTAATCTATCTTAAGTTATTTATCTGGAATAGCTGGTCTAAGTTTGGCACATTTTCACTTTTACCCTTTTTCTAAATTTTTTAGTACCAATATAAACACAATTTTGTGATGGAGAGAGGAAAATGCATTGGTGCCAGAAGTGTTCTGGATGACGCCAGGTTGCTGCACTGCTTGCACGCTGCCAAATTACAGAGTGAACAAGAGTATAAGAAGGGATCCCAAGACGTGTGGTCCCAGTTTCATCTGCCCATGGACATGGTCAATCTTGTCCATGCCAGGAAAGCCCAGGCCTTAGCAAGTGATCAAGACTACAGAAAGAGACTCCATGAATTTACAGCACTTCCCGAAGACATGAAGATGAAGTGGGCCAAAAGAGCCCACATGCTGCAGAGTGAGGTAAAATCTTTCTTTTGTACCCTACCAGCCTCAGCTGGTAGGATGTACCAGTAGCTCAGGCTGCTCCTGAGCCTGCTAGAGAGGGACAGGATAGGATGAGGGACAGGATAGGATGTGAGGGAGAACCTCAGCACTTGGCTCTCACTTTTAGAACCCCAAATCAGGAGTCCAGACAAATAGTGATGATGGTTTTGCCTGATACCCTCGCTGCCTAGTAGAGTAATGTACAGCACACATGAGTTAGTTGATTGTCATGTCCTTTGTACATATAGGGGAGAACAAAATGAAAGTTGGATGATTGAATTAAAGTCACACAGTGAGACACAATGACTCTGAAGTGAAGTCAGGATTGTTGGGATTGCGGGTACTTCGCTGACTTTCACTTTTTATTGGGTCTGCCTGATTTTCTTTAATAGATTAGAAGCCAAAAGCAAGACTTTAATGTGAGTAAAGAAAGAGTAATGTGTCCTCCTAGAAATGGGGTTAACGAGGAGCCATGAACCAGATAAAATAATTAGTATTCCTGACTTGTACTCACCTCATAAAATTATTTCAAAAGAGGTTCTTTTACGCCCAGTACAAACAGGTTATTACTTACTGCTTTGAGTCATACTAATTCACTCATGGGGCCTTCTCTTGTAACTTGCATATGATACATTATTTAATTCCTGGTGGAATGAACAAATGCAAACAGTTTGGCTTTACGATATGATATGTGCATGGCAAATGAAAAACCTCAAAATGTGAATATGAACCAGGGAGGTTTTAAAAAAACCTTAATAACTGTGGATACAAAGCTGATAGTTACCGATTTTCATTTTTAACAGCATCGCTATAAATCAGACCTGAACTTCATGAAAGGAGTTGGTTGGATGGCTCTGAGATCTCCGCAGATAGAAAGTGTAAAGAAGGCTGGAGAGCTCATCAGTGAGGTAACTGATAAATCTTTCATGGGATAGCAAGTCTGTAGGAATTGTTTACCATCAAGGCTCCTCGTTACATGACACTTACGAATGTAGCTTATCATTTCCTTTTGATGTGGGAGCCTGTTTATACAAGGTATAAGTTACCAAGAAGAAGTACGGGAGACGCAAGTCCACTGTGTGACACCTGCTGAATATTTTCCATTCCAAATGAAACACAAGAGTATAGGCAAAACATGTAGGAATAAATAAATGCAGGAAACTCCATTATGAAATTCTAAGCAGGTGGTTATGGAAGTTGTGTAGAAAAATACAGCACTGACAACCACAATGAAGGGGCATTTGCCTGCTCAGTATCATGCATTAATGGAGAAAAATTATGAGCTGTCAAAAACGTAGTGTTCAAAAGCTTTTTGCATGTCAATTTTAGTGGGAAGTCTTTTGTGCACACACACACATAGACACACTCACAAAAAAGTTCTGTGCCTGATACAAAGGCATCCCCAGTCCCTAGCTGAAACAGCAACTGAGACTAAAGCAGAACAGCAGCCTCAGGAAAGTGTCTTTTATGTTTTACCCCAGTTAACACACTCCTGGAATTGTCATATATCATTAACAGAAACATCTCCTGTTTTTTTTCCTTTGTTTGTTTTTGTTGCCTCCTGCCCCTCTCAGATAAAGTACCGTCAGAAGCCAGAAAGTCTGAAGTTCACTGCTGTGGCTGACTCTCCGAGTTTGATTCATGCCAAAAACAGCTACCTCCAGTGCAACGATGTAGGTTTCATTCTAATGTACAAGTGACCTTAACTTTTGCTGTACCAAAATGCATAAAAGAATTGATCTTGACATTGCTTCCAGTATCACCTGCATTCAATGACTTTTGTCCCCACAGAGGCTGTACAAGGCTGGAGGTTCTGAAGACAGGCACAGGTACACCCTGCCTCCCGATCATCCGGATTTCATCCGAGCCCGCCAGAACGCACTCTACATCAGTGATGTAAGCAAACCTTCTCCTCTGGGGAGCTGGCTTGGTAAACTTGTTTGGGAATAAAAACTTTAATGTATGTAGAAGCCAAGTTCTTTGAGCCTGACCAGAAATAAAAGAAGCCAGAGGCAGTGAACAACCAACATGTTACTAGGTTTGGGCTCGAGGAGTTAGAGTGAAGTCTGATAATTTTTCTTTTGAGCATTCATTTAATTTTCTAGGGCAGTAAGCTATTATTAAGGATTTCAAATCTTCATTATAGATATCATTTGTTACAAATTAAAATCTTTTTGGTTTTGTTTGGGTGAGGGAGGAGGGAGAATCCTCTTTCCTAGACTATGTATTCTACCTTTCTGAAGCTGCAACACTGTGTTGAAATGATCCCTTAGGTGTAGTTGTCATCAATCTAGATGTAACTGAATCAGTGAGTGGAATTAGTTTAAAGAGAATTTGTTTCCACATTTTCTCAAACAGAGGAACTCAGTCTATTCCTAATGTCCTGTTCCCTGACTAAGTAACTGTTGTCTTTACCTGTAGGGTCAGAATGACCTTAGTTTGCTAGGAGCTTTGAGATCGGTGAAAGAAACAAATAGAAATTACATTTTGAAGCAATAAAGGAAAATGTAAAAAGTCAAATATTATGTGCAAGGGTTGCACACAAATGAAAGGTCATCCCTGCTAGCAGGGTGTACAGTGATGCTTACATTGCTTCTGCCCTGGCTGTCTTGCAGGATTTCTGGCATCTAAATGTACTTTCACATTTATTATCACCTAGCACTACAATCACCAGTGAAACAGAAGATTGTCTTAAAATATGGAAGTGGATTTTGTGCTCCTTTTCCTATGGTCACAAACCCCAGGAGGGGTGAATCAAAGACTTATAGAAAGCAAATGAATAAAATCACAAGGGGACAGCTGAAAGTGTCAGCTAAGATACCATGGCTGTGTAGTAGGACCTGCAGACCGAAGCTATTTTAAGAAAGCTACTAATGGAAGAAGAACCAAATCTAGAGCAACTTCTCTTCAGGATGTAAATGTGATTCACATCCTCAAAGTCACATTAGAACCGGCTGTTATTCCACATGAGTTAATGAAGCCACATGTGGCTGGGGATAGAGATGAGGATCATTTGAAAAGCTTGAAATAACTGGTATTGAAATTAGGATGCCAGGAAACCCAAGACACTGTGAGTGGATGCATCAAAAGAGAGAATAAGGGCAATATCAATGCAATATTGATGTGACTGATGCATCAGAGTTTCTAATAGAAATTAAATCACATCAAAAACAACCACATTCAAGTACAAAAGGAAACCCTGGTGGCACTTTTCAGATGAGGCATTTTATCATTATGGTGAATAGAAAAGAAATTGAAGTGCTATAGAACTGGATCAAAACCTTGGAGATAGTACTGATGACTCTTGATACAAATAAGCCCAGTAGGATAAAACATTTATTATTGCAGTTATGGGACTGCATTTAAGAAACTGCAGGGGGAAATGACTTTTTTGTTCTTTTCTTTTCAACACAGAAATTGTATAAAACATCTTGGGAACAGACAAGGGCATCTGGCTATGATTTTAGGATTGACGCCATCCCATTCCAGACAGCAAAGGCTTCAAGAGAGATTGCTAGTGATGTAAGAATTGTTCTGTTTCAAACACTTCCCAACCCTCTTCCCAAGCCACCCCATCCTGCAAAAATGGGTGAAGTCTGACTTGAGTGAACATTATTGTGATATGGAAAATTGGTGATCCAATGAAACAAAATGCTGGTTAAGTGCAAAGATTTACAACTAAAGTCCACCATTAATAATGTCCAATACCAGTCTGTTCTTCTGTGCCAAGAGCTTTTCCTGGGAAGAAGACATATTATGACTTAATCAAATAAAATAGGTGATTTAATCAAATAATATAGGTACTAGGCTATGAATAGTTAAAGCATGGTCTAAGATAAAGTGGGTTATCTTTGAACACAGAAGACCACAGCTGGCAAGAAAGCTAAAGATGGAGGAGCTTCATTGGTTGAGCACTGTATTGTGTGTACCCAAGAGTGCAACAGTAGGAGGATCTCTGATTACTTTTGAGAGATGAGCATTTTAGGCCCCCTAAGTCTTTCCACTCCTTTAAAAATGAGCACAAAAGTAATTCTTCTAAAGTGTCTTGTTAGATTAGGAGATGTGGTTTGATATCAAACAAACCCTTGGTCTTTGTGCACTACAGGAAACATGATTGATAGCCAGAGGAGGATAAGTTATTTCATAACAGAATTTGAAGGTAATTTGAATGTGAAAATGAGATTTTCCTCTGTACTTCCTGCAGTACAAATACAGAGAAGCCTTCCTGAGAGACAGAGGCCAGCAGATTGGATTCCTCAGTGCAAATGATGATCCCAAAATCAGACATGTCCTCAGAGTGGGGAAACTCCAGAGCGACCTCCAGTACAGGAGTGATTGTGCCCTAAACATGGCACAGTTCCAGAGTCACCTCAACCAGCCAGGATTCCTCCATGCCAAGAGAAGCCAGCAGCTTGCAAGCAATGTTAACTACAGGCAGCCCTTGCACCAATACACTTGTGACCCTGAGCAGCTAAATGTGAAACACGCAAAGCAGGCCTACAAGCTGCAGAGTGATGTAAGTGTGGCTGAGTGACATGGTCCTTCCCTGGGCTGGGGGCTGTCTGTGCAATCTCCTCTGCAAACCTTACCTGCCAACAAGATCACCTTGAAAGAACCACAGTCTGCTTGCTAAAAATGAATAATTTGTTTATTATTGACTCTGCTGCTCCTTTATATGCTCTCTGTTGAATACCCAGGGCATGTGATTTGGTTAGAACTCAACAAAATAATACATCTGGGTGCATGTTTCATTCTCTCAGATAAAATACAAGTCTGACTTGAACTGGCTCAGAGGCATTGGCTGGACTCCCCCAGGCTCTCACAAAGTTGAAATGGCAAGAAGAGCTGCTGAGCTGGCATACCTTCGGGAGATGGGATTGCTGCAGCCTTCTACTCAGTACAGACCTGGAGCTGTAAGTAGAGCAAACCATCTTGTCACAAATCCCAACAGCTCTGCTCCTTACCTGCACACATCCTGTCTAACACTTCTGAATGCTCCCTGGAGTCTACAGCTCTCCCTCTTACTTGAACAGGATGTGTGCACTTCCCTCATGAAGCTTTGTGCCTTAGAGTACATCTTAATTTGAAGGAACCATTAAAGGGAATTCAGCAGTGTCATGTCAGGATGTGTTTTCCCCAACTTGTGGATGGTGTCAGATCTCCAAGTGTCCTAGTACTTCTGAGGAAAGCAGAAGCAGAGGTAGAAGGGACTCCCCATGCAACTCCCATTCTCTTTTCCTAATTTCATCAGGAGCCACGTGTTGCCATGTAATCTCCACTGGCAGCCGTATTGACAGGCTGAGTGCAGGCTCCTGACAGGTAATATGTGCTGTGGGAGGCTTTGTGCAAAGGGCCAATGTTCCAGCCTCCTCTGCCTCTGTCCAGCTCAAGGTGAAAGATATTACAAGTAGGGATCTTCCAGGCTTTCCCTCTGTCATAGGGATGACTTGTGCAGTGTCCCAGCACAAGAGAGCAGAAATCCATACAGGAATCTCGTGGCCCTTACAGTTAGGAACCATTCCCCTACAATAAAAGATAAGCACTGCACTTCAAATACTTTGCTCATTTAATTGTTAACTTTGGTAAGAAGTCAAACAATAATCCAGAGCAAGAGAAACAGTACATAGCCATGATTTACATTCCCATCTGAAAAGTTACTCAGGAAATAAGTGAAAACTATGATTGACTAATGGAGGCAGTGGGAGCTACTGTTACTGACAGTAGTAGCAGTATCTTCATAAGTCAAAGATATGATAATGACCTGATGGTCCCAGGGAAACCTACAGGTGTGCAATCCATGTGGAACTCAGGTGTTTGCTGCTTTGCTTCTTATTTCAAAATAGAAACTAGGACTTGAGCACATTTTGTCCTTTGGTATGTGAGGTATCTAACTTATATGAACAGGTCCATTTTTTGCACTTCTCCACAGCAGAAATTTGCTCTGTACAGAACGGTGATTTAGATTTTCCTCATTTTTGGCCAGTTGTGTAATTTTGAATATGAAAATACTGTTATAGAATAATAGTTAAAACCCTCCCCTATCCATTGGCTGATTTCACAGTTTTCTGGGTTGTGATTTTACAGGACCAGCTGGAGACAGAAGGATCTCAGCAAGCTGGAGTCAATCCTGATGCTTCAGAAATTCTGCAAGTCAAGAGAAGGCAAATGCAGCTTTATCAGAAGTAGACAGAAACATGACATAACATAAATAGATTTTCATTTTGTCCTGCAAATCCTGTAGCTTTTCAGGTTTATGTGAAACACAATAGAAGGCATTTAAGAATTTTTGTTTTAAGAGGTAACCAAAAATTGCAATTTATAACTGATCTTTTTATTTTTGTGTGGATATTTTATGATTTATCACTGAATGTATTACAGATTCCGCTATTTATTGAAAGCTGTAAATGAAATTAGTACTAGATGACTGGCAGGCTCAGCTTTGTACCATGGATGGTAGAATATGAAATAATTTATAATGAATAAATCAGGTGACTCTTATTCCATGTTTGTAATTTTTGGAGATTTTTATGTTCCTAGAATATTGGCACCATTGACCAATAGAGAGTACAAAAAGCACAATTCAGGTGGTTTGAGATGAATGAGTCAAAGGCCGGGGGGAGAAAAGTTATCACTGACTTGCCAAAGGCAGGTCTTCTAGCAGACTCAGGGAATCTGTTCTAGACTATCAGGATGTATTCAGGTCACAATCAGTTCTTCAGTTTTTTTCAAATCTTCCAAAGTAAAAAATCAGATTTACTCTTTGCAGCAATTGACAGATTAGGTAGCTGCTTAGAGAAGGTTGTAAACCCTGGAATTCAAGTGAAAGTGACTATTTAAAATAATGAGATCACTATTTTAAGAAATTGACTATTCACAAACAAGTCTATTCTTTATAACCTCATTTAATACCAATGCCTTGTTTTTCAAATTTCTGTGCAGAATCATTGGGCAAAAGTTACACAATTTGACAGGTACATCTTATGAGAACTCTCAAATTATCCAATGGCTTTAGACAGGTTTTTAAATAGCATTTAGTACTACTAGCTCTCACTGGTTAAGTACATTTAAACCATTGTAGATCTGGAACATAACATGTAATTATTCTCTAGTCAGGAATAAAGAGTACTGAAAGTTTGTTTGGTTTTTCAATCTGAAATGCATCACTAATAAAATTTGTAGCTATTTACCCACAAAATGCTTTTAAAAATAATTGTCCTCAGGAAATTCCAATAGCTGCAATCTTGCAAACTCAGTCACATGGTGATCCTTATGTGTGTAAAAAATGGTCTGGCTTTAAGAGCACACACCAATAGCTTTGAGGTGTCAGAGTCCAATGGGTGCAGAAAAAAACACACCTGAGACAGGAGCATGAGGGGTAGAGGAAATGTCTGGCAGCAGCTGAGCTGGGAGAATTTTCACAGCTTGAAAAGAAGATCTAGAAACATTATATCAGGGCCTTTCATTGTTTGGGGAAGAAATGGACTAACTTTACTTTCTGATCTCTTCAGCTAAAAAATGTGGGCTTATTTCAAAGCCCACAACAGAAAATCTGTCACTGACATTCTAGCTAACACTCTTAAGGCTGTTTTCAAGATGGTGATGAAGGATGTCCCATGTAGGCCATGACAAAATATCAGCAATATTTTTCATCAAAGATGAGGCATTTAGGGAACGAATAAAACCAGTAAAACTCTCAATCTTACCATTTGTCATTCCAAAGCTCTCTCCTACTGACGTGACCTTGATGAATACTGAATTACAGTGTTAATCCAACTGGCGAATTTTGTCACCTGGGTATAAACTCCTGGCTTGTTTTTTAACCCACATCCCTCTCCCCAGCTCACAAGGCCATATACGTAGTAGGAGCCATTTGATACACAAGTCAGTGGGCCTCCAGAGTCTCCCTGAGGAAGGAAAGCACACATGTTCAAAGCATGAAGAAAAATAGTATCAAAATCAGAATGCTTCTCTCTCATCACAAGACTTTGAAGCTGTAATGATGTTTTTTTTTTTCCTGACAGATGTACCGTCAGATGCTGCTTAGCCCGTTAAGTGGACTTGCAGTTCTGTGACCAGGTCAAATGATACCAGACTTTTTGGCTGTTTTTATTTTTTTTTCCAGTCTGTGACATAAATCTGACAAGGTCACATGAAATTTCCCAGGTGTGAAAGTACCAGGAATTCAGAGCCTGAACTCAGAAAGATAAAGATGGGATCCCTGGCATTAATGAAAACTCAAGCTGTCTCACACTCCTCAAAATAGCCTTATTCTGAGTTGCTTGATTTTTTTTTTGTTTTATTTCTGATTTCTATTGCAAAATATGCTTTACAGTGGTAATTTTCACCTTAGGAAGTGTTGTCCAAACTGTTTCCTACCTTTCAATGGTATAAGTATGAACATTTGTGTTAGCTGTAATGAAAAGAAACATCAATACTGACACCCTGCAAGTCTTAGCTCTGATAGTGAAAATCAGATTAGAATTGGCAGTCAAGGTAGAGGCCATAACAAAACTGAGGAAAAAAAAAAGAGCAAGTTTTCAGGTTATTATGACAAACTGCCTCAGAAGTCTCTGGATTCCACAGATCTGCCTGTAGATGACACTGGCAATATCAGCTCTAAGGATGTACAGCTCAAAGTGTATTGCAGAAAGGCTGTTGAAATACACTGATGTGAGAACAGGTACATATGCAGCACATTGCCAAAGTTCTGCACAGCCTGACTGTACACAAAAATTAGTGTTCGAATACAGAAAAAGCCACACACCTGACAAGAATCGATTCCGGGTTTCCGAAGACGTCCTGCACAAAACATGCTATCATCCAGTTTGTCATGATGTATGTTGGGTTCATTGCATTTCCTCTGTGAAATCAGCCTGACATTGGCATCTAACAGCTGATAGGATGGGTCACCTATGGGATGTGCACCAAAAAATGGAAACACTTTCTTCTCATTCCTGTCATAATTTGTCTTTTATTCAAAATACAAGCTTGTTTGGCAAAAAAAATGGGATGGGAGAAGAGAAGGGGGGATGATGCATGTTCTAGCCTGGGAAGGAAAGAACTACCTGGCTGAAATGATAAGTTTCCAATGAGCTGGAGCCTGAAGTTTCACTCAGAACAGAGTTGTTGTCTAAATTAAAGTTAAGTCAGGTATTCAGAATTTGGTTCCAATCAGCTCTTTCTGTGTAATCCTGCTTTTCTGAGGTGCTGGTTGTCAGCAGCTCCCAGAGGTGCCCATGGGACTTTGAGCTGCTCAGCACTTCTCAGACTGGTTCTCTTAGATGCTTTAACATGCAAGCTAATGAAACAGATGAAAACTGAAAATCATACAATATTTAAGGGCAATGATTAATTACAGTGAATCTAAAGACATAACTTGACATCTAAAGGCAATAGCCTTAGTTTCAAAGTACTACATCTGTAGATAATTAAAGGTGGTTTATAAGTTTGGTTCTGCTTGAGTTTCAGGAAATATTCCATTTCTGCAGTGATTTCCTGAAATGCTAATAATAGCTTTGCTCAAAGAAGGAGCCATTTAGTTTGAACACGTACAGGGTACTTGATATTCTTTGTTGGGGTGGAAAAGCCATAAAATCCCCCCTTACCCTTTTTAAGAGAGACTTAATTTGGAACTTTAAAAAAAGTCCATTCAATTCTGTTGGTGCATTCTGATCAAATGAACACACTTGTCCCTGTGGACTTCAATGGGAGTTATGTGATGGGAGAATTCAGTCCCACGGATTGTATCAGGCTGTTTCAGTCACTAAGCACTAGGACACATACTGCAGCCTCAGTGACAGGTTTTCCTTCTGTTGCTTCACAGCAACACATCAATCAGAACATGAGAAAATGCATTTTTCAGAAAATTGCCATTACAGTTTTTTAGGCATAATAATTTCTCCCCTTAGGATTTACCATGGGCAAGAAAGGTTTTTGGATAGAGCTGGTTGAACTTGAAAAGCTTGAAAGCTTGGGAATTTTTTTTATTTTTCAGTACATCTGAAGGTCCAGATGCTGCATCCAAAAAGCTTTATCTGACCCAATGGGCTGGAAAACCATGTGAAAATTCCTGTCTTTCTTGGTGTTGTCTGGAAACACACAAGCTATATGATAGCCTCTCTTGATACTTCCTTGCTTCTGTAGCTGGCTTCAGATGAAACCATGACATGGAGAGTTGGATGGCAGGCTAAAAAATGCATCAGGCATCTTATCAGAACTCTGACAGGTTTGGTTGATTTAGCAGTTGGAGATTTCTGCCAATGAGTAATTTTCATGGCATGGTTTAGCTGAATTTATTTTTTAATTCCATGTCTTGGTTTCACCAGTGTCTAGTTCCTCATTTGGGTCTGGAAATTGTTACTGAAAGTAGCAGCCCACCATGCCACTGGACTACCCATCAAAATCCAGTTAGCCCACAAGTACCTGTCTCTGTGTCACCCCATCCAGCAATGAAGCAGGAAGTTCCAGCAGGAAGGAAGAAGTCTGGGAGACATGCTATTTTCACATACTTTGTTTCCACTGCACAGTAACCATCAACAGGCTGCAGTTTAAGCAGTGCTGGAGAGGAGATAAACAATAACAAAAATATTTGGAACTGATTTTGATCCCTAACTATTGTTAGCAGTTGTTACCATGCCAAGCTGCATAAACCCAACATCCCGTTTGCCCCTCTCTGCTGGACCTGTTCCCGTTGTTTGTTCCTCCTGAGCAGTGACTTCTGTCTGCCCATCACAATTTACATCCCAAGATTCAACCTGGTCTAGGTCAAAATTTGGCCTGATTATTTCCAGAGCATAGCATCAATGAGAATTTTACATTCACTTTGGTGGGAGAGAGGCACTTCAAACAACAAAGGTTGGAGGTGAGCCATGTGAGTATCAAAAAAAGGATTTACCGATATCATTGTATAGGGCATGACCCGCCTCCTCTCTGTATTTGCCATGTAAAATTACTTCCACTGCATCAAATATTTGCTCATGATCCTCTTTCTTCTTGAGGTTTTGCTTGCCGAGGGCTACTTGGATCTTTGTTGGTCGGTTTCTTAGATCTTCGTTTCTGGGGGGAAAAAAAGTCATTTATATAAAGACATTTTTTATCACTGGGGGTGCACTTTTAGTAACAGGAACTCAAGATATTTTTTCCTGTTGTAAAGCTTGGCCAGAAGATTTCCTAAAATCATTATAGGAAGGCTTAGATAGGAAAGTAGTGGTATTTGAAAATGCATGTTCTCTTAACTTGTTGCAATCATGAAATAAAGTGATTTTAAGCTGCAATCAGCTCCAATTAAGCTGATTTACTTTGCCTTTTAGGGCAGAGTAGCAGTGTGCACACAGTCTATTACTGTGGCAGGGATGATGAGGGGCAGCTCATGTAGCCATGGCAGTAGAGTTGCTTGCCATTGTCTGAGCATATTTAAAATTATATGTGTTGAAATTATTTCCAGTGTGTAATTTACCTGTTTCCTAGGGTGGTGGTTTCCAACTGATTCAATACAAATGTTGGAGGAAATGTAGTATTCTAAGCTAGCTGACACAGAAAAAAATTAAATCTACACACACATTTTGACTGTTTTGAAGAACTTAATTCTGATGTAATAGGTGATGTTTCTTATGGCATCCCAATATCTCCTGGGGTTTGCATAGAGTTCTTCTTTTACACATTGCAAAATCTTCCTAATTTCCTCCTTTTTTCCTCTCACACAACTTTGTTTAGCTCATTTTATTTAAGTGGTGCCTAACTTTATTATTTCAGCAAGCACCATTTTCAAGTATATAAACATTTTTACACATGTATTAATTTTTTTCCATCCACATATATGTTTTCCTTTCAATTTGACTCCCAGCAATCATTTTGATTGCAAATAATTTGGATACCAAGCTGCCTTTACTATCCCTCCTGATTTTTATACATTTGTCTACCCTAATGATAGGACATGCACTTACTCAAGGCAGTGTGCAGCAGTAAGAACCCAACATGATTTAATTAGCACTCCACCACAGAAATGTTTATTCCCATCTGGAGTCTGTATCTGCAGAGATGCCATCCAGGGATGTTTTCCAGGTGTAGCCTTGGATCCACCATAGATCTTTTTGAGTGTCCTACGAATTTCTGGTTGTCCACATGTTTGGAATACTTCAGGGGGGTCTGTAGGAGGTTCTGTTGGGGTCTCTTCAGCTGCATTGGAAGAGAAAGCAGATGTATAATGCAGAGTTAATATCAGACTGGAAGAGTTAAGCAGCAGGGAGTCACCTGCTGCTCTAGACCACCTTTGTGCTGCCAAATCACTTGCTTCTAATTCTTTACCTGCGCAGAGTGAAACATCACAGTATTCCCAATCCACTTCATTATTTTTCCTGATGTAGCACCAGGGTTTTTCATCCTCATCAGGATTCCTGAAGGAACAGTTGAGAGAATCAGCCAGCAGGAATGGGGAAATCTCCATGAAACTAGTGAAGGAGCTGGGGATTCTTAGGGAGAAGCTTCATGTTCCCAACTGGGAGATGAACAAAAGATAATATTTCCTAAGATTGACAAAGAAGATGCCTGAGCGAGGCATACACTACTGCCATATTACTATTGCCATACCTATTCCCTATCTTAGCCATATGAAAAAATGTGGGACTGGTTCAAAACGAAGAGGGCAGCTTCTGGAAGCCTCATATCAGCATGGTTAGAGAAGATATCTCTATCATTCTGGTGTTTTATGGGCAGGCAGTCTCTAAAAAGATGTGAGATCTTAACACCATTAGTTTATCAAATTCATGAGCAGTTAGTCCTCAAGGATCTCTTTGATACAGACCTCTACAGCTCCTTCTTCAAAATATTACCTGCAGAAGTTGTGTTCACCAATGCCATGTGTGTCAGCATCCTCCATAAAGGCATTAAAAGGATGGTCCAAGAGATGGTGGGAATTCCAGTGCAAGCAGGTCCTGCCATTTTCTGCTTGGTTCACTCTACCTCTATAAGTAGAGGAGTCCTCTTCATAACAATCATTTGGCCCTGTAGACAGACAATGACTGAAATGAACTTATGAAAATGACTTTGGTGCTGTTCCTTGCTCAAAGTGGTTCCTCTTCCTTCCCTTCCTTGTCCTACATTCATTTTATGGAGGATCAGAAGTACCTACTGGGCCAAGTAATTATGTTCCTTATTGTGCACAGGCCAGAAATTAGAATAATGTCCCAACATTTGTCCATCTTCTATCTTGATTGACTTCAAATGTCACTCATCAGAAACAGTCCCCTCAGCCTGGGGAGTCACAGGCAACTGGGGAGGCATCTTCACTACATCAGATTTTGAATGTTTAAGGAAATCCCGACATTTCTTCTCTTTGAAATGTGTAACCTCTGAGGACCTCTGGACCTCACTATGTACCAGTGGGACTTTGCCAAAGCACACTTAGAAAACACCAAGATAGGAACTCTTTCAAGCCCCTTTGCCAGCAGTAGCAGGAGAAGTCAGCCTCTTCCTCTGACCCTCTCTCCAAGGTCCCCAGTGCCCCAGTGTAGTCAGGCTCTTGGAGCAGTGACAGGAAGTCAGCAGAGGATGCTACAGGAATAGCATCAGAGGGTCTGGCTGCAGGGGGAAGCCAGCCCTGCTCTCTGGAGGGTCACCCCTCCCCCTGAGGGGATGTGACTTACCAATCTCACAGAATCTCCCTCTGAAAGGTTCAGGGCACTTGCAGGTGAATTTTGATCTGTATCTGTTCCGTATGCAGGTGCCTCCATTTTTGCAAGGGTTTGGGCTGCACTGTTTGGATGCTGTCAATGTGGAAAACACAGAACAGCTTTGTCAATGTGCTGAACACCACCATAGCCACTCACATGCCCAATGGAAGCTGGGGAGAGCTCCCACTCAGCCTCTTGGCCTTTAGTTCTCATGAAATCTTGTAAAACACATATCTCTGGGGGTTTTACCAGTGACTGAACCACCACCCTGCAAGTCAAGCATAACTCACCACTGGCCAGTGATAGATGGGAGCTGCAGCATTACTAGGGCAGGATCACCCTCTGCAGTGGGTGATTTCCCACTGCAGACTAGCCATGGTGCTGTCCCCACCACAATCTGTGCCCAGCTGAGTGCTCACCGCGCTGGCAGGAGGGTCTCTTGTAGGGAGGCTTGCAGCTGCACTTAAAATAGGGTGGGGTTAATGTAATCAGGCAGTCACCAAAGTGGCAGTTCTTCTCCAGACACATGTCCTCCACTGTGAAAAACACACATAAAGTACATCATCAGCATTTGTGTGTGCACAGGAGTTGTGCCCTTGCAGGGATCATGGGAAGATGCCTTCTCTTGATGCTCTAAGGAAGCTTCCATTTGGACTTGGGGTCTCACTTCTTGTTCACAGCATCTATGGCAAAAAATCAGTGGTACCAATGAGCAGCTCCCCACTGCCCACCTTGCAGGGCATAGAGGAGCACTCTCTGCACTCCTGAAGTTTATTTCACTGGATGCTCTTTAGACAGACTTTGGCCTGGATGAGGTCCTAAGAACTATGGACATGACTGCTCTGGGCTGTCAGAACACCCAGCTCAGCAAACAGCGGGTTTATAAAGTTGCAACAGTAGCATTACCTACCAAAATGAGGAGTGTAGGTTAGCAAGAGAGCCATTACCTTTTTCACATGTAGTCCCACCGTATGGCTTGGGGCAGTGACAGCTGAATACACTTCCTTTGGCTTCACATGTACCACCATTCTTGCAGGGGTTGGAGTAGCATGAGTCTGCAGAGGTAAGGATAGAGATTTTTCAGCATCTCAACCTTCATCACCTGCTTTTTCTTCCTGCATTTTGTGGTTGCCAGAGTCTGTCTGTCTGGGCACAGCATCCTCTGTAACAAGTGCTGTGCTTGTGCATCAACTCAGCACCCACAGGAGTGGTATTAGTTGCTGCAGAGTTTATTCCAAGCTGCAGTGGCTCATAGCTTTGGGTCTGGAGATCCTCTGCTCCCCTATTACAGAGTTGTAATGGGGCAAGTCCCTTCCTTTGATGAGAGATAGATTTGTGTCTGTGGCATTGCTTCTGGCTGTCTGCCTTCATGGACTGAGTCTGGAGTGATGTGGATTTGGCAATGTCCTGTTTGGAACATAGCATTAAATCTCCCCTGGACAAGCCATCCACTACCATTAAACTCTACCATACCTCTGGGTGGCTCTTGCCTAAAGGGAGCTGGCACCTGCTGAAAGTCACTTGTGTGCTGCTCCTTACACTGTGCTCAACATCTCCACTTCAGTCCAGGCTGCCAGGAGCAATTAGTATTGGAGACAGCCCAAAGTCAGCTCTGCTGCTTTGTACCAGGGGATAACTTGGAGAGTGTTACAGGTGACTTCCCTGCCTCTCCTTTTGAGTCCCCTGAGCAATCTCTAGGATCCTTTCCTGTTCTCCTGAACTTTGGCAAAACAAAAAATGAAAAGGAAATAAAACCCCTGCAACTGATAAAAGAAGAAAAAAAAAAGAAAAACTGCTCTACATTTGGTTCCTAGCATAAATACAGAACATATATCCCATGAAAACAGCAATTACATCTTACAGTGTCTATAGACAAATAAGCCTGTGCTTTTTTGTAGTAGCAATCAGAAATGTTCTGCATGATCAGAATCCATCCTGTGAAACCTGGAGATAAAACACAGGATCCTTACAAGAGAAATACAAAGAAGAACACTGCAAACGATTCTCCTAACTCATCCCTTTGATGCAGGCATTTTGAGAGCAGGCTGGCAGCCAGGCCTGCCACACTCATGCTTCAAGCACAGGGTTGGGATTTTACCCCTTCCTTGCCTTCTTTCCCATCCCTGACAGGTACCTCTCCAGTAATCGAAGTCACCTAAAGATGTCTCCATCCAGCTAAATTCCTCTGAGAGCTCCTGCTGGAGGTTGGTGTCCTTCTTTGCTTCTGTATAGTAGTAGTTCTCATAGTCATCAGTCTCATCTGCAGGGAGGGGTGAAAAGAGAGTGAAAGAACAGAGGATCAAAACTGGAACAGAAATTAAAACTGCAAGGAGACAAGCTGTGAAAGAAATTATTCCTGAGATGGACAGTACTTTTCCCTGTCAGCTGATTTGGCATGTCAGTGGGTTTAGTGACCATCTTGAGGACCAAAGATGCTGTTCAGCTCTTCCTCGGCATAGGCAGAGCTCACCTAGTGCTCAGCATGGCCACCCTGAGCACAGCTGGCCCAAGTGCTGCCCTTGAGGATGTCCTCAGGGGCACTGGGGCTCTGGCTGCCCAGCTGGCTCCTGTGGTGACAGCCAGGATGGCCCGAGGGGATGCAGGCCAGGGGTCTCCAGGCAAAGGCATACGGAGTGTGGTACCACAGCCAGGGCTGACGATGAGGCTGGTACCAGCACAAAAAGAGATTTAGGCTCCTATAAGAAGAAGGGATTTTCTTTGTTCAGCAGCTTTGCTGACCATCACCACCACTGCTGCAGAGAATGAGGCAGGGCCTTCCCCAGCATGAGGGCCCTGCTGTGTGCGGGGACACAGAGTCCCATCCTAAGAGGAATCAGGGGGAAAAGTCATTCACCTGCATGACTTTGTGACTTCTCACCCATGAAACAGCCTTGAAGCAGCGAGGGCCTGGCACTGCAACCATGTGATGTCTGAGGAGCCCATCCCTGCCTCGGCAGCCGCGGCCTACAGGGGCCGGAGCCCTCATGGAGCCCGCGAGGAGCACGGCTCTGCCAACCACACAGGGGGTGTTTGATTAAAGTGGACTGGCGGCTCCTGCCACAGGTACAGCTCTTGCCAGTGGAAGCCACTCCAGTGTTTCAAAGACAAGCTATGGTAATGAGCAAAGCTAAGCTACGTACAGAGACATTTTAAAAAGCTCTCCCCTAGGGCTGGACCGATGGCCCCACGGATAATGCTCTGCCTTGAACTGATTATCGACTGCATTATCTTAGTTTTCTCTCCTCATTCATTCACTTGCAGCCTTTATCTTTATTCTTTCTTTGCTTCTGAAAAAAAGAAAAAAATTCTACGTTTGTACAATGGGTGTTTTATATTTCATATTAAAATAGAACCATCTTTTTTCTTCTTTTTTTTTTTTCCTACATGCCAACTCTCGTTTCTCACAAAAAAAAAAAATAGAGGAAAGTTTCACCTCATTTATTGCTATGTCAAGTCAAGACTCCTTTTCCTCAGCTCATTATTTCCACAGGAGCCGAGTCTCGACTATGTGCAAGTGTTGCAGAAGTGTACGCCTTGCTGAGGAACAGAAGGATCTTGCTGAAAGATAAGGACATTGTCTACACTGAAAAAAATTAAAATTAATGTGATGTAGTTAAGGAAGAAAAACAAAAAGGAAGTTTTGCCTGAAATGCAGCCTCCAAGTTCACTTTGTTGGAGAGGAGATTTTGCAAAGGACTTGAGGTTGAGGGAACTGTCTGAAGTAGTCTGATTTTGTATCCCCTGTTTATTTTCAGAATCTTAGAGGGGCATGCTGGCTTTTATTCCACAGATGCTGTCTGAAGGATGGGGTATCCTTTTTTATGGAAAAATATACCTGCTTAAAGATATGAAGGATGAACAGGGGAGCAATGGCTGTGAAAGGTGGACTGCAAACATGCCAGCATACTTTACAAAGGACTCTCCTGAGTCAACAGAGGAAAAATTAGTGCCCTGAATGAGGACAAATAGCTAAGCCATTGTAGAATCATCTCCCATGGTTTTTAAGCCAACTGCTCTGTGTGTGTTGTTAAGAAATGACACTACTGTCACTTGATTTTTGTTTGGCATGATTTCTCAGCAACAGATTAATCATTTATTAAGAACACTTATGTAATTACTTGACAGGTTATGAACGATTTTTAAGTTCAGCTGTTCTGTAAACAAGATGGCAAATATGTAATTCATGAGGTTTGGGGCACAATCCCCCATGTGCATTGATGGGACAGTTTTGGGAGAGGCTACAGCAAACACACCTGCTGAGTTTGGCACCCAGCAGCCCTTGAAGAGGGCAGCTTCGGGTAGCCAGGGCTGAGGTAAAGCAGGCAACCCTGAGCTACTCCCTCAAGGGTTGGCAATTACCATTTCACGAAATTTAATGGCCAAGGCATGGAGTTCAGGGCACATGTGGAAAGGGCTCAGAAGACATCAGCAAAGCCTTTTGGGTACCCTGTCCCCCATGTGGATATGGGAGTCAGGAAGCTGAGGTTACTACCTAGGAGGCCAGCCAAGGTGATGTAAGAGTGCAACAGATCTGAGAAAATGACCAGTTCCCCATTGCTAACCCTCTTCATGAAACTGAGAAACAGACACAGCTCCTACAGGTCACATGAGTGATGGTTCCCACCTCCCAGCTGCTCCATGTCATCTCCAGCTGCATGCAGCAGTGAAAAACAAAGACCAGAAAACTCTCACTGGGGCATATGATATCAAACTAAGAGATGTCTTCTTATTTATCACTGTTTTGACACTAAATAACTATTTGGCTTCCACATCTCTTATTTAGGAAGTGCTCCCATTCCAAATTTTTAAATTATTCATAACAAGCCATAGGTTTAGTAAAGCAAAAACAACACTTTTTTTATCTGAGCACATAATTAAAGCACAAAGTCTGATACACTGGTTGATTTAAACATATTACTAAATCAGAGTGTTCGTTCTTTGTAAGTGCTGGAAAACCTTAACATGCTTAAAAAAGCAGTGATCTGACATTTGTCACTGAAATGTGACTATTACATGAAATTAAATTAGACATCCTGCATGCAAATTTTCAAAGAATAACTTTCCTCTGTGTAGTACAAAAAATCCCCCCATAATTGATAGACAGAGATTGACTTTTAAAGCTTCAAATCAGCTTTGAGGTCTGGGTGATCTTTTAAACTGCGCAAGCTTTCATCTGCAGTTTTTCACATTGCCAAGAGCTGTCAATCAAGGGATGGATTTCTGATCAATATCCCCTTGTTCATTAGCTGACACGGGCTCTCTGTTACGGAGAGAACAGATATCCCAACGCCGACAGTCACACTGGTTTCAAAACCTTCCCTGGATCAAGTGATGACTAATGTTCCAAGTGGGAAAGTGATGCATTAGGATGCCATCGGGTGACCTGAATTGCAAGGTAACTTTGTTGGACTGCAGTTGTCAAGATGAGTGATGTGCAGAGTTAAAGCCTATTGCCAACACACATCAAGAGTGCCAGAAAGTACCCAGCATTTATTCAAGCTCTCTGAACCTCTGGAGACTGACTGAAATCTGGCCTAATTTAAGCAGGATGAGTTTTCCTACCACCCCCCTAAATACTTTTTGTCCCCAGCTCTGAGATTATTGCAGTGTTATTTTTATGAGGCTGAAATCCTGACTGTATTTTAAATAATGAGTTATTCCCCATTTACTTCTGCAGAGATGAGACCTCACAGTATTTCCTCCCTTCCAAGCGGGCTGTGGCTGGGAGTAGCAGAAGCTTCAGAAAGAAGGGAGACCAGCTAACAACAAAGCCAGAAAGCCTTTCAAATAGTTTTGTGGCTCTTACTTAAAAGCAGTTTTGCAGCACTTTTTCCTTAGAGGGATTGATGCGGGGTGAAGGGGAATCATGATGGCTGAAGGAGTGGAAACTTTAAGGGGGATGGGGAGTAGGAGATTGTAGGAACAGTGAGGGGACAGGTGTAAGGACCATACACCACAAGGCAGGGAATGAGTTAAGAAATTGTTAAAGAGATAAGCTACCATCAAAAGGCAGACCAACCAGTTTGCACAAGGCTGTGTAAGCCCTGAATCAACTGCATGACTGTGGCCAAATATTTGCAGAACCCAAATACTGAGCTCAGACATAAAAATGATTTGGAAATTTGTTTTCTACACACAGGTTATTAGAACAACAACATTGATTTGGGCACTGCTGTAGGAGACATAAGGTTTCTGGTTTGACCTGGAAGCCCAAATACCACTGGAATGAACAGGATGAATAATGACTGCATACTAAAATCCACCCCATTTTTTTGCATGAAAATCAGCAAAATTATTGTAATATTTAATTAGATATGCATTACAAACTCAGCCATTGAAATCAAGAGAAGAAAGAGCAAGGCTTACCTGCAAAAATACTAAACTTATCAATAAACCCATAATTTTCTACATGGACCACATAGACTGTGAAAGGATATACAAATCCTCACACATCCGACACATCCTCACACAATATTCATCACAGCTTTTCCCTTATCAACATCTTAATGCGACACAGCCTTTAACGATTTTTACTTGCATGGGCTTGTTTCTGAATCTTCTAGCACTTGGGACAAAGCCTTGCAGAGATAAGTTCCACAGTTAGTTGCATGCTGCAAGGGAAAGTCAGCCTTCATTTATTTCACCTCCAGTTTTGATCCCCAGCTGTGCTCTTTGCTTATCCTTCTGTGAGGTTTGCAGCCCAGCACCACGACCTCTCCTCCAGACCATGGGCCACTGTGTCACCCGCAGGTCCCCAAAGCATATGAAGGCAGAGAGTGGCAGAAAGTCTTGGTTTGGGACAGAACTGAGAGGTGCAGGTGTGGTCCAGGAGGGCCCTGGGTTCAGCTGCATGTTGGTACTGCTGCTGTACCTCTGTTTTTGTTTGCAGTGTGTCAGACACACTCCTGGCTGGGACGTGACGCAGCATTGTCTCCTGCAGCACAGGTGGAGGTCTGAAAGCATTCACCATATTACTTGTCCAAAGTCAAACAGACTTTCTACTTGATCACAGATCATGTTTTAAGCACAGCAAGGCTCTCCATGAAGCTAATATAATTCAGCACTGGGCACTAGGGAGGGGTCTTGATGAACCAGGTTGCCAGCCTCTCAGTTTTGTGGCAGGCAGAAGTTGAAATGATGAAACTGAAACCACTTACCTTCCATCGTGTTGGCCCAGAGGGAAGAATAGGAAGCCTGCATGAGATAATAAAGGTCAGATAGTCATTTTCTGGATAAAACAGAAGCCAGCACAGAGCTTTGCTTACAGTCCAAAGTTCTGTTTGCCCCTAGTGCTGGAAACCCAGATAAGGCTGTCCCCACCCCCCCACTTTGGAGCTAACTGACCTAGATTTTTAGAGCTCTTTGAAAAGGGTAACAAAATGTCAACAACCCACGAGAGGGGTCTGGCTTTTCCAAGAATACCACCTAAGCTGCTGCTGGGCTGGTCTGATTTGGGGCAAACATGACCTGAACGGGTTAAGTTTTCTCTTTGCTTATGAGGTGGTGGCACACTGATTATTTGTCCAACTTCTCTGAGATGCTGACAGAGGCCGTGCTTCAGCTGGCTGCCAAAGCTGGAGGCTGGGAGGTGCCTGGGCATGGCAGAGTGGATGTTGGGCAGTGCAGCAAGGCCCAGGACCTTACACCTGGTGCACCCACTGGGACCTGGACCCCTGAGCTGGAAGGCTGTTAACAATCCTTGGATGTAGGAGAAAATTTCTGGCACTCTCCAGGAGGAAATGCCATGTGTCCCACCTCCAACGTGGGGCTCCAGCCTTTCCTGTTTGGCTCATGATCAAGGGCAAGCAACAAAAGGGAACAGAAGAAGAAGGAAAACAGCACTTAGCCTTTGAAGAGTGTGAGTGAGGTTTGTCTGAAAGGAAAGGCACTGACTCTACACCAGGACACATCCCCAGCGTGACAATTTCCGTTTGCTTTTGCTCTTGCTCTAAATCCCAGCTGAGGACAGGATTACCTGCCTGCAGTGAGGATACACATCCTAACAGTGGGTGTGAAGGAGATTTGAAGCTGCTATTCTTCATCCCTCACATAATTTTAGGGAGTAAAATGTATTTCCAAACAATTTAACACACATAGTAAAGACAGCATACACATGCAATTATTATGTGCACCTATGCATTCCTACAGATACAATTAACTGTAAATATATGCCCTGTTTAGTCACGCATTATACATTGAAGAAGGACATTTTCAGATAATGCTGGTTGAGACTAAGAACAAATGAATCAGAAGCAATGAATAAGAAACAGGACAAAATAAAAAGCTCAGAATTCACATTTGTGAATATTTTCCGGAATATCTAAATGAGCTTTTGCTTCAGGCACCTTTGCATCCCTCTTGTGTTTGAGCCAAGGAGAACAGAAACTCCAGTTCTCCCCTTCCCCACTGACTTTAATGAGAGCAATGTCCCCTGAACCACTCAGCAGAGCCCCTTCCCAGGTGCATTTGAGTGAGCCACACACATACAGAACTAAATCCTTTGCAGCTGGAAGGACACACATCCTCACACAATTGCCCTTCCTGAATGAGTGTGGAGATGATGGTAAATGAGAAGGCTGTAAAAGCCTTGCTTGGTGTATATGTTTCTTGAGTGCAGGTACAGCATTCGTCAGATCCTTTGCCAGACCCCAATGGAGACCACATAAAGCAAAGGTCTAATTGCTCCATTTACAATTAGTGATAGCATTCATCCATAAACACAGACCAAAACAAACCCTGCAAGCGTACTCTTCTCTTTTGGAGGAACAGATGAAACAAAGAACAAGGAAGCAGCACTGGGAGCAGGATAATGCAAGAAACATTTAATCTCACTCTCCAGCTCTCGGTGCTGCCCTGCTGTCATGTTTGCCTTATGGGGTTGGAAAGGGTTTGGCTCTGAAAGGTTTGACTGAGTGAGTTTGCCCCTGCACTGGGGGCACCCCTTGGCACTCCAGGGAATGCTGGAGGGTTTCAGCCCAGGCTGAGTGAGGTACACCAAGCTGTTCTGTGCCTCAGTTTCCCCAGCTGTAGGGTGGAGATGACAGTCTCAGAATGCCCATACCCCAAGGAAATAGGAAAGAGGAGAGATGCAGCATTGTGCTACACTACTTTCTTTCCCAGGCTATTCACCTGCTGCTCTGTCCAAACATGGGTAAAGCTGACCACAGAAAGGCAGCTACCCTGAACTCCTTCTTGCAATGAGGTGGTGCCCTCAAAAATGTACAGGTTTACAGTATCCCTCTTCAGAGCAGGCAGTGGCTTGGTGGCTGGGGACTGAGTCTCAGATTTTGATTCCTGCTTTTGGATGAAAGCAGTTTGCTGCCACAATAGAAATATTATTGGGAACAAAGGCTTCTAGAGCACTCAGCATAGAATCCAGGAGTTAAACACAATCTTTACTGAAAGGCTCCTGCATCTCCTTTTGTGCTGCAGCTCTCCCTCCTTGTGTGCCTGTCACAAGCTGCAGAAGCAGAGCCGGAGGGGACAAAACCTCTGGCAGAGCTGATTTCTCAGCATGGAGAGTTTTCTCCTCTGTCCTGGGGTCCCCTGGACCACTCACCAGAGCTCACTGGTTTTGAAGCAATTTCACCCCTGCTAGCCAGGAGAGGGCTAAATTTTAGCTTTTTGACTCATGGCCTTGAAGCTTGCCATGGTGATGTGCAGCACAGAAGGAGGAAGGGCTTACTCCTTCCCTCCTGTGTACTGGAGCTCTCCCCTTCATCCCCTCCAGGAGAGGATGGGGGATGCAGGATGGGGAATACAGCATGTGGGATGCAGGATGTTAGAGATGGGTACAGAAGAAGGCTGTCAGGAGGGGTGCACAGGGTGGGGGTCCGGGAGGGGGCTGCAGGAGGGAGGCAGGCAGGGGCAGAGAAGGCTGGGCCTCCTGCCTGCAGTGCCGTATTGCTCGTGGCCAGCAGAGGAGGATCTTGTCCTTCCGACGAGGTGCAACACTGAGCCCAAGGAGGAGCAGGATTTGAACAAAAGGAAGGGGGGGCGCGGGGAGAAGAAATTAGACCGTGGGCTGGTTTCACCAAACGGCCTCCTTGCTGCAGCTCGACACCGATACTTTGTGTGCTCTCTCAAGAGGGAATGAAATCACTGTTCATAGCAGTTCTGCCGTGATGAGGGACAGAGCTGTAAGAATTTGCAGAGAGCAATTTTAAATTTCCCTACTTCAGGCTCCTAAAAAAGAAACCCTACAATAAAAAAAGAAAAAAAAAAAAAAAAGAAAAAAATAAACTAACAAAACTCCCCAAACAGTAAAAAGAAAAAAAAGAAGGGACATTTTACATGGGTACAGTGCACTGCTGACTATGGAGCCAACTACATTTATAGGTCTCCTAGAAAAAAATTGTGAAATTCAAAATATTCTCATTTCACCTGACCTTTGTTGTATTTTGTCACTGTAAAGATTAGCACTTCACTAAAAGTTTGTTTCTTCAAAAAGAAACTTCAAAATTTTGTATTTGCTCAATAGATTTTGTACTAATTACATTGCACATATATGATACATGCAATGTTTCCATCTCAACTCCTAAAGAAAGAGAGACCAAGGAAATGTAATAGATTCAAACAGGAATGACAGAACCATGAGCTTTCTTTATCTCAGGATGGAATCCTATGGCTCTTTCTCAGACAAAACTGTTCAGTTAATCTCTAACAATTCTTTCTGAATGAACCCAGGAAGATTTGGCCCCAAATTCAAGGGAAGTTATTTATGGCTGCCAGGGCCATTCTCCAATTGAACTGTTTATTGTGTCCTGGGTACATTGCTACCTCTTATTACAGTAAAAATGAATCACTAAAACACAAAAGCAGGTGGAGAAGGAGAGCAAAAAGGTGACAACCCAGGGTTATGCTGTGAATTTACGTCTGTGCAAAATAGACTTCCAGAGAAAACAGTGAAATCACTCAAGCTTGCATGACAGAGTAGCAAGAGAGACAAAAAATAGCCCTATACATACACAGACACTGCAACAAAGCACTAGAGGAATTCCAGTATGAAACTGCATTGGTAGGAATTGGCTTATTCACTCAATTGCATTAAGTCCTGCAAATTCTCTTGCAATTTGTCATGAACTGGCCTCTGTGGCAGAAAAACAAAGATTATGCTTTCGTTTGTTCATCTGTGCAGTCACAGCTTTGCAGCCAAGAAGGAGGTGGGATGGGGTTGAACTGGAGAATGAAGACGGATATTTGATCAACTTCCATCCACAAGTGACACAAGCCATGAAGGAGCCACGAGGGCAGACACAGCTACTGCCTTCTCGTAGTGAACCCCTTGATCCTGCTGACAGCTCTCAGTAGGAACCTTTGTCTGGGCTGCTTGCCAAAGGAGGAGGGAATCGACAGTTCTGATGCTCTTACAATCGGCCAGATTTTTGCCTGCAACCATCTTGGGTAGTGACAGTCTTTGAACTTCAAGGGAAAGTGGCTTTTCCAGCAATGACATTGTATTTCTCAGCCAAGGCCATGGTTGCAGGATAATGAAAGCAGGGCATATTATCATCTGGAGCACACATGCAACACATGTTGTGTTTTTAGCCTGGGAAAACATCCTCTGAAAGGATTCCACCAAAACCTCTGAGTTCTTCACTTCCAACAAGACATCTCCTGCCTCCACAGTGAACTGCAATTTGTGCATCAGAGTAAATGGTGTGTTCCTTATGAACCAGTCCCAGAGTACCCAGAGAAGTTCACACTTAAAATCTTTATTTTGCTGATTATTTAGTGGTGAACCTTTCCCATGGTAGCTACGCATACAAAACCCACAGGGATCCAAAAAAAAGCAAGACCTTTCAGAGGCACTGCTGAAACCAGCTTGGTCCTCTGCTCAGGAGTTACCTGCTCCTGTTTTCCAAGAGATCAAAGTTTCCAAATTAATCTTTGCTCTGTAAGTGGTGGCCTGGTAGCAGCTGGATGTTTTCAAAGCTCACTGCTGATTGAAGTGCACTCGCGCTCCCAGGTGAAAAATGGGGTCAGCCTTGGATGCCACAGCACAGGGAAGCTACAAAATGTGTTTCAGGGGGCTGCAGGAGCCAGCTAGTCACACTAACAGAGTGCCTGTGCTATCAAACACTCCTGCAGCCAGTCCTGGGAATGCAGGTTATACTGCTAGACTTAAAGCTTATGCAAAGTCATTAAGTCCCTTTAGTTACACGGGATATCAACCTGCACGCTGCAGGGCATAAGCTGATTGCCTTGGGGGGTCAGCCAGGAACGCTTCCCTCTCTGAGAGCACCGTGCAAAATTAGCTGGGGGCGCTCCCAGGGCTTTGTTGCTTTCCTGCTGCATCAGGAAAATTTAGGAGAGCACTGCAGAAGGGCATTGCACCTGATGGGCCAGAAATCCAGGAGGGCTTGGCAGCATTCCCTTCTCTTCACAGTGATCAGCACAGCGGAGTGTGAAGCCCTGTGTGCGTGGTGCAGCCCTGCAGTGAGGGTGAGGGAAGCAGCAGTGGGGGTTTACAACAGGAATGGATCCCTTGGGGGTCAGAAAAAGATGTCAGACAGAGCTGACTTTAGAACACCCTAAAATGTTGGTCTCCAAGCACCTGAGGCAAGGAAAGACCTGCACTACTGGCAACAGCATTGTCTTTCTGTGGGCCAAGAGCTCTCCATAGGCTCTTATGATAAGGGTTTCTTTTTTTACAATTGTTTGATCTTAATGTGATACTTTTATCCTTTCCTTTCCACTACTAAGTGCACTTGGTTATTGGATTGGGCAAGGCTTGTGATTTCAAAACACTTTCCATCACAACTAAGTGGACATCAATTTTTTGAAGTCCCAAAATATTCAGTGAAGAGCCACCTCTGCTAGTCTGACCCTTGCAAGGCTTCCTCCCCACTGCCAGGGATGGTGAGTTTCCAGGGATATCTGATACAAGGAAAAAGCTTGATCTGAACACCTGTGGATTTAAAAATAGCTTTTTTTTTCCTGCAAACATGTGCTGAATCACTTTAGAGCACTGTTAAATGGGAGCTGTAGGCTGGTGTATGGAAAGAGCTGTCACTGGAGTGTTCTGGGATCCAACTTCCTATTGTCCTGTTCCAGTTTTTTCTAGCCTAACTCAGCACAATATTTAAGCATGGCATTTAAATCAGAGTGCATGCCAGAAAAGTTGCTTCAATACAAGTCTGGATAACTGAGGATAGACTCAGTTGCAGAAGAGTTATTTGGCTTTCTCTTTGAATTAATAAATTAATTAAGAAATACTTAACAATACCTTGATGGCAGGCAGATTTCTACTACAGCATCTTCCTGAGCAGAAGTGGAATGAAAAGCGGGGGTAAAAAACCCAGCCCAAGAAGACCTGCCATGTCTGAAGACAATCTTTGGTGCAGTTGCATTACAGATGCTAAAGTAAAGGATCAAATTCAGTGCTCACCATGCAGCTTTATGCCTTCTATGGAAATAGTTTGCATTCATGCAGATGGGATCAGTTTCTTTTCGGGTAGTATGAAAGAACTGAATGAAAATTTTGTCTTAGGATTCTGCTCCAAACCTGTCAGATCCATGAATGTCCAAGTATTTTCTTGTTCTATTGTAACTGACTCAGCATGAGCTACTGCTTAAACTCATGTTTGACTTCTGCTATATTTCACCAATAATATTTGTTAATCATCTTATTACTTCTAAAAACAGATTCAAATAAAAATGATAGTTAGTTCTAGAAAAGGATTAAACTAGTAATTTATGGGTGTTTTCTGTGGTTTCAGAAAAGTGCATCTATTATCTTTTCATTCAAACTATTTCAGTGCAACTTCTTCTTCTGGATAAATCATTAAGACAAAAATATCCTCTCGTAACTTGTTTGTCATGCAATGGTCACATCATGGCAACTCATTCCCTCTTTCTTTTTTTTTTCTGGGATTCATGCCAAGTGCTAAGCCAGAAAACCTTGTTATATTAATTATGAAGAAAAAGCATGTTTTATTAAAAACTAGCCTGCTGAATATTCTGTCGTGCTGCTTTTCAGTGACAGCAGAATTGCTTTTGCATTTTAGCAATGTTAATGAATTTTCAGGGGCAGGGGGAGATATACTCTACATTTTCCATAGCAATTTTTAAAGCAAAGTTTGATTAGGACTGTCAAAGCATTGAATCAATCTAACACTTAGGACTCATTAGAAAAAATCTGGGCAAAACTTCATGTTGTCTAAGACTGACCCCACATCTTCCTAAATGATCATGGATTAACACTGCCCAATTCATGATGAGCTTTTGGTACTAGATGGGGTTCCCACAAAGTCTGTAAAACTGGCATTTAAGTACCCTAGAGCTGATCCCCTCAGTAAGATGCTACATCCATGCTGGACCAAGTGTGGCATGGGTCCTGGTAAAACACTAATTATTAATTACTCTACTGAGTTATGAAAATCACTGATCTCAAATTCCAGACTTCTTAAAAATATCTATGCCCCATTAAACAGCCTCACTATATATTGTTCCCAAAGAATTCAATTTAAACACGCCAACATCTGAATTTTTGCAATGTATTTCAATAAATATGAACCTGCACACATAGGAAAAGTCACTGAGAAAGCAGATGTTTTAAAGAACCTCAGATTCCTTCATGAGAAAATCTACTTGATTGCTTGGAAGAACAAAAGAAATTTTTTTAAAACTGACTTTTAACTTTCCTTTGATTACAAGTCATTCTTCCAGTCTTCTTTAAAGACGAGATGAATAGATGTAGGAAAGTATATCAAGCTCTGCCAGAGCAGAGCTCTGGTCACCCCTAGCTGTGTTGAATATTTTGCCATTAACCTTCCTCCCACGTTAGCAACAACCATAATTCAGTCATTCAAAACATATGGCTGGGGGAATTTCTACCTTTTACAGAAGAGTTTGCAAATCTGCCAAGGCAGGGCCTACCTGGCCTGCTTAATCAGACATTTAGTCCCTTCAGAATGAAGACTGGAAATAAGGAAGAAAGTTTTTACAGTGAGGGAGGTGAGTCAGTGGCACAGGTTGCCCAGGGAGATGATGGATGCCCCATCCATGGAAATGCCCAAGGCCAGGCTGGACGGAGCTCTGAGCAACCTGCTCTAGTGGAAGATGTCCCTGTCCATGGCAAGGGGGTCGGAACAAGATGATCTTTAAGGTGCCTTCTAACCCAAAACATTCTATGATTTTAAGATGAGTTGCCCATGCTGCAGCCCAGGGTTTTGAGGCATTTCTTAGTGCCCAGGACCAGGGAGAGAGACCATGATCCCCACCACAGACCACTGGGAGTGGTGTGGCCACTCAGAGTACCCAGGAGAACCATTCCTTGATGCTGTAGATGTTTGCTTCAAACACCCATGGGGCTTCTCTCTTATGTTCCATTAACTTGGTCACCTCAGTGGCCTGAAATGAAGAAACAGCAGAGCTGGCACACAGAAAAAAAGGAGAATAAAAACATACTCACGCCTAGACATGTGGTCCCTAGGAGAATAACCAGTGGAAGAACCTGAAGTGTCAAAGCACTGTTAACCATCCTTGTATTTTCTTGAAATTAGCTTTTCTTCTTGCCTATGGTTTTTCAGATGAGTTACAGTCTTTTGAAGCCAAGCTAATTCAGTGCAAATAATTAACCGTGCTTCAAATATTGTTTAATGTTCAACAGAATGCCCTGATCAAATAATTGCATCCTGTCCAGATAATCTCGGCATTGACCACTGGCAAATGTTTCAAATCAGGTAGTAATAAGGATGGGAACAGTATAAATTAACAATAAAAATAAGCATTTACCTTGTATCAGAATTATCTTTCAACTATTATTTTAAATTGGAAAAAAGTATGAATGATACTTACTTCTCTCTCACCTGAAAAACAGTGAGATCTTGTTACATAATATATGATTTTTAAAAGCATCAAAGTGTGTTTTTTGATTATTTTCTAAATTTCAGACATGAATCAGAGTTCATGTTCTTAAGCTTTATTCCACTAATGTGAGAACCAGGATTTATTATTTTTTTAATAAAAAATCTAAATTCTTGAGTAACCTTTATTCTCCTGAGGCTGAAGCATTTGTAACAATGGTAGCAACTCAGGAAATCAGAGAATTTCTGCAAGAATAAACAACTCCCTGTTGCAGAAATGCTGACAAACTTTTGCTGATCAGATATTGTTTATGGTGCATGTTACAAAAACAAATGAAGTGACCATTCTTTCTCCAAGACAGTTTAGAACCTGAGAAGGAAGAAAATTATAGAAATAGTGTCCATGTAGTGAAATACAAGGAAGAAAACATTGAAATCACAAGGGCTTCAAAATTTCCCATCTTGAATGTGATTTTGTGATGAAAAAGACAGTTGTGATTACAGTGACAGGTGCTGAAATTCGGATGCCAGAGAACTTTGTGTCTGATGATTCCTTACTCTGGAGCATGAGCATTCCTAAAGGAGATTTTATGCATCAAAAAATACACAAAGAATTTTGGTATCCTGACTATGCCACATGTGCATACCTTAAGCAGGTGCCTAAAAACAATACGTGTCTGAGCCAGTATGTTGGTGGCCAGCCACAAATAGAAGTTTATGAAATTCCAGATTCTTTAACTAGTTAGAAAGACAGCAAGATAAAAGGAGTTAGATAACACATGACTTTATGTAATGTGTCCTTGAGTAAGCTGATTTGCACTGAATTTTAATAGAGCCCTGATTCATCAAATCTCAAACAGAATTAAGGTATGGACTGGATCCTAATAACATCATGCTTTATATGCATGAAAGATAAATTAAAGGATGCAAAACTGCTATTGACAAACATTGATTATATGTACTTTGATGGACTTTGAAGTTGTGCCAGATGCGTCTTATCAGCCTCCGAAGTTTTCTTTTAAATCTCATTGCATAAGGCTTTTACTTTTTAATTATTTTTTTCCTCAGCCTCTTTGATCAAGAAAAAATGTAGATCATATTTGTGTGATGCTATTTCCTATGCATTTTATTTAGATATGCCCTTGTGCACAGCTCATGATATGTTAAAAAATGTTACATGGCACCTAGTGATCTTACCCTGTTATCCTGGGTGCTCTTTAATACTTAATTGACCTTCTCAAGCTGCTGAGTGAAATCCTGCCATGTGCAGAGAGCTAGCACAATGCTCATGGTCCTTTTATACCACATAAATCTACACAATAAGGTGCAAGACACAGGGTGGCTGCTCTCTGTGTTGCCAGGAGGATTTTGACCAGTGAGAATGTCCACTGGATCCATTTTTATTCTGCCCCCCAACAGTGGCAAAGTGGTCCTCATGTCAGACCCAATGGGAAAGCAAACCTGCTTGCAACTCCTTCTGGTTTTAGGAGATGGACTGAAGTTTATACAATAAGTTTAAACAAGTGGAAATCCTTTCACTTTCCTACATACAGAAATATTTTGTCAGTAGGGAGCTTCAAGAAACTGAAAAGAGGGTTCAGAACCATTCTGACACTTCAAAGTTGTAAGCCCACATGCACATCTTGCTTTCCTTGTCCATCAGAATATGGCCACCCCCTCTGGGCATGGGAATGCATAAAGTGTATTGCTGTGCATGGCAAAAGGCTTCAAGTGTGGTCCAGGACTCAGGTACACATGGGGGTTTTTTTGGGAATTGGCTGTTCCCTAGTCTCCAAGCCCATCCTAGTGATCACGGCTTGCACATCAGACATGAAGCATTTCTCTGTGACAATTTAAGTGTCTTACAACAATGGAGGGGAAACATGGAGAGGAAAAAAGATAAAAACCATCAAATCCTTTAAAATTGAGAATAAATAGATGAAAACAAAAGTTTGAAGTACTGGATCAGGACTATGGTGGTCTGGGGGTTTTCTGCATCACTGTTGATACCGCCTTGAACAAATAATTTCTCTAAACACTCCTTCATTCCCATCACAAGAGTGTGGCTAGTAACTTCTCTACTTTCACTAGGTCCTGTCTGTTTAGATAATAAACTCTTCTGGATCACTATTTTTTCCTGTGTTAATGAGCAGCTCCAGGCAAAAGACATACCCTGTCCTAGCTGTGATGTCTACTATAAAGGAAGGAAAAAATAACCAGCCTAAAAGACTGTAGTCTCAAATGATTTATTTGGAATTACTACTGAGTATTATATTCTATAATGCTTGAGCTGCTTTGGTTGCCAGAATAAACAGCAGAAACATTACTTCGTCCTTTTTTTTTTCCCCTTAAAATGGGAATTTCCACTGAAAAAATATTACTCTTGGATATTTTTCTGCCACTGTACAGATCACTTGAATTCTTATCCTGGAAAGCATTTCAAACCCTTCCTGGCTGATAACTCTTCTCCATTCTCCAACACAAATGAATATTCTGTTCTGAATCTAGCTCTGTGTGTCTGGCGCATGTGGACTATTATGCTGTTAGACACACTAACTGCAGATCTAGTTATTAACACCAGAATAAACAAATCACCACAGCAGTGAGGGGAGAGAGAAAATTCCAAAGATAAAAGCAAGATGAAAACATCTACTATGTGAATCTAACAAAAGCAGAAGTTCTAGAAATTCTTGCTGGCATCAGCCCACAGGAGCACAAACCACACTCTTCAAGGGTAAGAACGTCTTTCTTCAGAGTCAACAGCAATGCCACGGAATATGCATGGGTGCTCTGACTTTGGTCTTTTACACTGCTACCATTTTGTGCCTTTATTTAATTAACCTAATTACTCAAAAGCCCTACACATGTTCATGCTTCCTCTTTAGTGTTCCCTCCACTTCCATTAAATACAAGCCCTTTCCAAACTGCAAATGAAAATAAGAAAACAGAAGCCCTATTACTCCTCTTCATACACAAGGACTGAGTTGAGAGAGAGTATAGGGAATTGACTTTTAATATAAAATCTGGAAAGTGGAGGAGGGGTATTCTCTATGAGAAATTCATCTTGGTGCAGAAAGCCAGCATGAGGTCTAGACATCCCTTAAATCAACATTTAAAGTGTTGTGGTTGCATTTTGCTTCATAATTCTCTCTAGCAACACATTCCCAGTGATGGTTTCAATTCTTGGGTTCAGATCAAAAGGACAGTTAAAATATCAAGACAATCAAACAAGCAAAAAACAGAATGAGTGCAAGCAGCAGAAAGTTCTATTGGACATGTAAGAGGGCTCTTCCCTCATCCATCCTGCTGTAAGCCAGAAGTAACTCATCAAAGGCTTTATGCTAGCTCAAAGCTGCTGCAAAAAGCTGAGCTGGTTGGAGAGAGAGGCAATCCCACCCCAGGGATGCACACCAGGACCAGCAGCATCTCTCTGGCACTGATTTGGTACCAAACTCTTCCACTGAAGGTGCATAAACACCACCTTGAAGAACAACCTGCCATGGTGGAGCTTTGTCCATGTGCTCAGTCAAAGATTGACAGATGCACAGCTAAAAGATTTTCTGTCCTCTTCTGGCCTCTTGGGTTCTCTTTTAAATCTTCCCTAGAAGAGCCCCAGATATTCTTGTTAGCTGTGCTGCTTTCTGAGCCCATTTCTGTGTCTTGGAGCTGCCTGCTAAAAGCATTAAAATTGTAAAGTGGTGGATGAAGGAAGACAGTTTTGCTTTCAAGCTGAAAAACATGCATCAAAGCCCCTGTAGTAAATTTAGAGAGTATTAAAAACAAACAAAAATCTGACCGTAGGGTAACATCATTTTAGGAAAGATGCGATGGCCTACCTCAAAGTCTGCATTTAATGTGCACAGCACTCACTTAACCTGCCTAGGCTATAAATCCCAAGGGCCAAATTCTGTCCAACCATCCTAAAACAGAGATATTTTTAGACTGCAAAGGTAGAGCTAATATAGTCTCTCTGCTCCAGTTACCAAACACCTCCTCCACAGGCCCCATTGGTCATTTTCCAGACAAAGTGGAGAGCAGGAACATTAATCTGAGGGAACTCGTACAAGTAAAGATGTAATAAATTATGACCCCCAAGCTATTTTGCATGCATTAGAGGCAATCACAAATTAGAAAATGCCTGCGTTTAAAAAAAAACCAAGACATGCCTCCAAAATTCATAATTAAACAATAATTACTGCAATTTAAAAAAATGATTTTTCTTCTCACTTGCTGCATTGTTGCTTCTTTAAAGAGGACTCACAAATTTTTCATCGAGTCATCATTTTTTTCAGGAAAGGAATCCAACAGGTTCATACAGTAATACACATACTAAATATCTCTGAATTCTTCAGCAGAATAATTTAATATGCTGTTCAATGAATTGTCTGAATGACTGAAATGACAGAGACAAGTAACTTCAGGCGCAAAGATGCACAAGTGTCATGAGCACAGCTATGCAGTTCTGACAGAGCCAAAGAATTTCAGTAAGAATTATACAAATATTTCATTCTCGTAAAATGTTTAGATTTCCTTCTGCAGCACACTAAGTAAGTATAGAAAGCAGATTTTAAATTTTTCATACATTGTCTAATGGTCATTAGTGTATATAGACAGAATTATTCCTCTGAATGGCCAGCTGGAAGGCTGCACATGGTGGCAGACTCTGCTTTAGCTTCTTGTTCTCCTTGTGGAGGTGGTGACACAAGCAGCCTTATGTCATATTTATCTTGGTTTCATGTTCAACTTGGCCAGCCTGGTGTGATAAGCAGGGCCAATTTGGTTGAGCATAAAGACGTTGACTTATTTCAAGCTCAGCTCCCCAGGTTACAATTCCTCTTTTTGTTCCCTCATCTCAGATCTATACTTTGACCTGTATTTTCTTTCTGAAAAGCTGTTTTTTTCTGTAGACACTGATTCAGTATTCAAGCTCGTTTTTAATATAGTTGGAGTCAAATAAGTTTTGTGTAATTTAAGATTCTGAAACTTGTAACAGAAATAGCACAGTATGGTTTGCACTTTTCTTCATATAGCAGTGGCAATTACAAATAAAACTGATCATGGTTTTTATCAGACTTTCTCAGATGAGAAAGTTGTCTCTTCAGCAGCAATGCTAAATGTGAGCACCAGATCAATAACTGCAGAGGTACTAGTTTGTAAGTTAGTCACTGGAATTGTGAGCAGATCCTAAGGGATTTTGTATCCCGTTCCACTTAATTTATCTTTACCTTACTCTGAAAGCTTCATCCACTGTTCTTCCCCCTAGTTCACTGCATTCAGCATAGTTTGCCTTCTTCCCTCTGGTCCTCTTTAACCAGCCTTTTTTTGGCCAAGCAGCTACCAAATCTCTTTTTTTAACTTTTCCAATCTCCAATTTCTGTTCTTATTGCAATCAAACCTTGCAGGCTTTAAAGATACACTGATGGAAGGTACAAAGAGCAAGACCTGGTGGAAGCGATGGAAGCAAGGTGCTTGCAGCCCAGTGCGTCTCTGTGCACCAGCATAACCTTCAAAGGGCTAGGCTGGGAATGGACAGACCCAGAACCATGAAAAATCAGAGTTTGGAGTTCATAAAGGGAAATTCAGACAGTGTCCAGTGAGCCCTCTCTTAAGAGCCAACAACTGTATCAGCTCACTGGAAAGTCACTGTGGTTTTCTCACTCCAGACTCCTCAAAGGCTCAAAAGTTGAGCATTTTTAAGATTGAGAAATTTTTATATGAGCCTACCATGACAATGCTTCATGATAGCAGCTGTCAAGTTCCTCCTTTCCTAACCCTTGGTAATAACATGAACATCCTGGTTGACAATCTCCCAGTAAAGCATCACAGTCTTCCAGCAAGAAGAAAAGAGGGAAGAGTCACTATGTTCCTATGAAATACTTCACAAGAAAGATATCAGTGAATTCTTTTGGCTGTTGTTAAAAAGAACCTTCTGAGAAAAAGTTTATGTTTTTTTTTGTGTAAAGCAGCCCTGCTCATACAGTAGGTTTAGATGGCCCTAAGCTTTCACTGCAAATTTGGAATGTGGAGGTTGCTGGTATGGGTGGCAGCATGTATCAGTGTTTATATTAAAAATAATTACAGTGATGTTACAATCCCTAAGCCAGGCATTGAAAAACTGAATTATTTATTGTTAAAACTAATGCAAATATGCTCCAAAGTGGAACTAATTCCTGAGCAACCTGATCTCAGCTCTTTAGTGACATGTTGAAGACAACAAAGCAATATGGTTACACTTTTTAAAGTCTGTGGTCGTTATAACAGTATATAATTTTTAAAACCTGTATTTATTTCCCATTTTCTCTTTACCATGGTGCCTCCCTAGCACAAATGTTTCTCCTCTCTGACATTCTCACTTGTGCACCTGAGTGGGACCCCAAAAACCAAAGCAAACACCTTCCTTGAGGGAAGGATCTTTCACACCATGTGCAGGATGCTTTGGAAAAGAAAGTTTCAGGCAAGAGAAGAAGCTGGAAACCCCATTTTCCCTGTCCCTTGAAGCTGGTCCTCAACAGATGTTCCCATGGGGGAGCTGCCCAGCTCCTGGCATAGCATCCAGCAAGGGGATCTGAGAGACAGATGCTGCACAAAATCCCTTTGCCCTGGACATTTGTGAGTCCATCCTTCCAGGAACCTGCCCCATATACTGGTTGCTCAACTAAATTCCAGAGGAAGGGAAAAGCATGTCTGAAGTTACCCCTTCCCCTTCCTTCTCTGCCCTTCCCTCCCAAAAAAGATTTACCCCCCTCCATGGCACATATTTCCAAACTTTTTGCTTCTTTGAGTGATTTTCATACTCTGAAACAGCATGATTGAATTTTGCTTAGTTAAGGCAAGACGGCTCATGTCAGAAAATGTTTGCTAGATTGGGTCTCATTTTGTAACATTTCCCCTCAAAGGATGATTCAATGATGCATCTTAGAATCAGATTCCAGAGAGGGAACTAAAAGAAACATCAATAAAAAAAGAAACTGTGAGGAAACTAAATATAGAACAGGCCAATATGAATTAAACAGCATCCTAGAAATCTTCACACAATAATTGATTTGCTCATTTGTACTTCTTTCTATTCTTTAATCTTTCAGCAGGGCTTCAATCCTCCCCCCATTGCTTTTTTAATATTCTCTGTTCATCTGTTGTCTACAATATTGTTTCTGATCTCTCTCATCCCATCAATCATCTATAAAAAGAGACTAGTCCACACACTCTGGTCTCCAATCCTAATGACTGTAAAGAACTAATCACCTAAACTGAGTGATGTTCATTGTTGTAAGTGTCTCTTTGATTTATTAAACATCTCTGTATAAATTCCTGCATGTTTTGCAAGTTGTTTCCTAGAACCTGTATGAAGGCACTTTGAAATCCTAAAACTGTCTTCTTATGGGGTTTTTGGTTCACCTAATAAATGGATTCTAGTCATGAAAAATGAGCTTTTACTTAACTGAAAGGAGCACTCAATTCCAAATTCAGGTCAGAGCCTCAGTTTGAGCTTCCCCTGAATATACAGCAAACTGACAAAGGCCGCTCATACACACTTTATATTAATTTGAAAAAACTGTGTGCATTGCTTTGGGATGTCTGCCTGCTGATGGAGAGCCACAGACACTATGGAAATGCTCCTAATGATGGCATTTTCCATAGCTGTCACTTTCACATGCTGTTGCAAGCTCCTCAGTTGATCAAGCAAACTTCCAATCTGATTAATGAAAGCTTAAGAACTGAAAAGTGTTCACAACCTGTTCCAGTCAAAGCAACGTTTTCAGCACTGTGCCATTGGTGTGGGGCTGCCCCACACAGTGACAGGGTGGGATTCCGGTGCTGAATCAGAGCCTTTGTGATGACACATTGATGGTGAGGCCACTCACTCCATGCCCACCAAGGGATCTGGGTGCCACCAGGGTTGGGGGATTCTCCAAAGGGTGTGAGATCCAGGTTTTGGGAGCTGCCTCCCCATCTAACCTGGTCTCACTTGAAAGGAAAGGAGATAGTAAGGACAGAGCAGAATTCAACATGAGCAAGGAAAGTCTGAAGATTGTGTGAGGCTTTTGAAAGGACCCAACACGATGCTCTGGTGAGCTAATTGCCAAAAATAGGAACCAGACAAAGCATTCAATGGGCACAGCTGTTGGTAGAACCACACTCCATGGACATCACTCAAAACAGAGGACCAGTTTCACCAAAAACCCTCTCTGTGCTTTCATGCTTTTTCACCAGCACCTTAGGCTGCAGGACTAGAAAGAATAGACATAAAATGTTGGAATGAGGCCATTCCGGAAAGGATTCTTTGCCAAGGAGAAATCCACTCCCCTTTCTCATGCTGGATTTGCACAGAATATCGCATCCCTGCCTAAAAATAAATGCAGATTCCACAATGTTCACCCCAGTCTTTGCAGCAATCCCTGGCTAATGAACCAGCCACTGTTACAGGCGGGTGAGCTTCATGCATTGATTGCCTTAGTGCCTCATACTAAGTAAAAAGGACGTTAATAATCTTATTATTACAGAAACATCATGGAAACTCATAAATATAGATTCAACAGTTAACATCACAAATCTGTGAAAACTCTTTTTTCAGCACAGTATGGGCAGAGTTATGCTGTCAGAAAAAAGAAGTGGGGAAAAGCATGTATAAATTATTCTATAGATTTGCCCACTTTTTATGTTTACAAAATGTGCTCTAATACCTTGCAGATTTTGTATTTTGTAACCATGAACAAAACACTTTCCTTCAACCCTCTGGTAAGAGAGCCAGGCTGGTAAATCTTGGTTTGGTATATATAGCTCACATGGGTTTCCTTTTCACTGTCAGGTTAGCAGATCGAGTGTTGCTCTTAGAATGAGATTTTGTTTCCTTGCATTCCATTTAGCATTCCAAATTTGCTTTCTGCCTATATCTCAGGATCTCAAGCAAACATCAGTGTTTTGTGATTGCAGTTGTCACCTGGAGTAGCCACAGAAAGTGATTATCTTCCCCACAAGGGCCCAGGCTCAGAAAGGGCTGCAACATAAAAACACAGCAGAAGAGGGGTCTTTTCTCTCTATTTTTTTTAAGTAAATGTGGTAATTATATTTGGGGGAAAAATTATTTTCTTTCCCCAAATTACTGAAAAACAAATAGAGATAAAGGAGATTTTGATTTCTGTTCAAGAAAATATTAGAGGACCTAATTAGTGAAGTTTATAGTGTTCCCATTACTCTTATATATATATAGTTGCTGTAAAAAGATATTTCTATTATATTAGGTGAGGGCACTCCATTACCCTGTTACAAGAACATAAATAAATAATAGCCATCTGCAACACTGGTGTCAGCATCTTTATCACAGGTGCTGATTTGGGCTAGATGATTTCCAAACTCTCAGGAAGGAGAGACTCATTTCTATTCTGAGAAGCTCCCACACAGGGGACTGTCACACAAATGGACAGAGATTAGGGACAACCGAAAATTTCCACCTGTGTGAAATCCATCCCTGCACCGCAGAAAGGCTTGCAGGGAGAAATGGTTTTAAAGAGCTTCAGAAGTAAAGCACAGGCAGGGAAGGGGCTTTGCTTTGTGAGGAAAAGATCACCAACAGGAGAGCTGAAAGCTCACAAAGAATTTAGCCCCCAAGCAAGTTTAACAAAAATGTTTGCTTAGAGTCACATCACACCACTCCGCAGTTGGATCACTTAAACTAACATCATGTCCTTAAAATATTTACTGATGATGGACACTGTCTACAAATTTAGTAGCATTGGTTTCACTGAGAAATTATCTGTGATTTTTCTCTGTACAACAATACTGGCAATTTTAAATCTATTATCTCACAACCTACCTAAATCTTAATATTTTTTTCTCTCTTGTCAAACAAATGCTTTCCAAATCTATGTGGGATAAATACAGTGATGATTTAATGTGTTTTACAATCCACTGAGATTTAAATATATCAGCTCAGCTAGGAATGGATATTATATATTTTACAGCCCTGGTTTGGGAGAAAATCCTACATCTTGAAGAAAAGAAACAAAGACCTTTTTTTTTTTTTTCCTGATTTGAGAGTGTTGTTTGAGTTTTATTTTCTTTTCTTTTGTTTTTCCCTGAAAGATGGTTGCTGTTTGAGAGGCACCGAGCAGTAAAGAAGACAGAAAGCAGTTAGTCTTGCTGGAGGTGAACTGCAGGGTTAGAGGGCAGGAGAGGAGGTCAGAGGTATATATGATCAATACAATATTGCACAGGAATTGCCACAGAGGACACCTCATGCCTACTTTGTGCGAGCACTTATAAATACCTGTCTGTATTGCCAATGCCTGGCTCAGCTGAAAAAGGTTCTGTATCTTTGACGTGAGGCAAGATCTCCATCCCCGCAGTTCTACTGAGATTACTCAGCTGTGAACAGATAACTCGATACAAAGAAGAGGAAGAAAAAGCAAGGAAAAAAGTAGAAGCAGACAATTTCATAGAGCCCAAACCAGACAAGACTCTCTCTGATGACCAAGGGAAAAGCTTTGATAAACGGTAGGGCAGCTCCTCAAATCCAGGTCTCTGAAAGTGGGGGTGGAACACTGCAGGAAATAATATGAGAGTCCCTGCTGTGGGAGTCAAGGGAGACAGGGAAAATAGTTCAGGTAATAAAAAAAATGTTAATATTACAAGAGTGGAATGCATCTGAGTATAATTCCAGACTTTTAAGTTCAGTTTTCAAATCTTGGAGAAAGAAAGAGGCAGCCTGCTGCCATCTCACTAGTTTGTCACATTGGGTTTAAGGTGTAGAATAAATCAAAACTTTTTTTTTTTTTTGGGAACATGGTACAAAGAAATGCATTAATAATACATGAAAAAATCTTCATCACGTTGGTGTGCATCAGTGGAAACACTATTTTAAAGAAACTATGAGCAACACATGAAAAGATTTGACCTAGGTTTCACTTCTGATGTGCCAGGGTGGGGGCAAGGTGAGCATTCCTCTTACCTACTGATGTGTTACATCTGTGACTTCCTACTTGGGTAGAGAAGTTGGGTTCCCAAAGCAGGGATGATTTTTTTTCCCTACAAGGAAGCAAGGAAGTTTGAATCCTCTGAGCCATCCCCTCTAAGTGCATTCAAGAGGAACAGAGAGAGAAATAAAACAAAACCTCCCAGTTAGCTGTAGCTGCCATGCCTTTTCTTCCTCTGCATGCTGAATGTTTAAATGTCTAAAGGCTCTGATGTTTGCTGAGAACAGCAGTGGTATTTGTGCTCAGCTTGGCACAAATGCAGACATGGGACACATGCCTACATCCTGTGCCCTTCTAAATGCTTGTGATTTCCTTCCCTTCTGCTTCCAGATACACACTTAGAAAAAATAAAAATAAAAGTATACAATTTCTATTTATGGAAGAGCATAGCTGCAACAAATATTTGTTTCTAAGCTAGCTGAATCTATCAGCAATCACAGTGTGGGAAAGATCAAAGGGAAGACAAGATAAACACAAAAATGTTATTTGTGATTTGGATTGTGGTAGCGCCCAAATGCTCCACACAAAAATGGGACCTCCTGCAGTCAATGCTGTACAGGCAAAAAGTGGGATTTTCTTGTCTTCTGAATCACCAGGAGTCTCAATAAGCAAATTTAACACAGGGAGGATGAAAACAGATTATTTCTGTTAGTGACCAGCATGAGGAAATGCTCATTTTGCCAGGGCATCTCTGGTTAACCTGGTTTGCAAGAGCTGTGGGCCCCCTCTGCCCAGCTGGTGATGCGATGACAAGAGATGTGAGGGTTCCACCACCTCTGTGGGGCTCTCTGTCCAAGAGGGAACCCTTTGGAGCCCTTGTGCTTCAGGAGTGCAAGAGCTTTGGTCCCACCAGCTCTTCCATGAGCTCCCTGTCCTCTCAGGGCTGGTCAAACCCTGTCAGACCAGACAATTTCCTGCACTTAGTGGCCACTTGGTGGACAGAGAGCCTGAACAATGGATGTGACTGTGCTGCCCCACTGACAATCTTGCCTCACCCCCCAACACTTGTTGGAGGACCCCTCAGCTGTGCCTGGACAAGCAGAGAGGGAAGGTGAGTGCTCTGCATCCAGCTCTGCATGTCCTGCCACGTGGGGGAGACCCATCTGACAGCCCTCACAGGGCCCTTTGCATGCATTTCGTTCCTCTCTCCCAACACACTGCCACTCCATCACCCTCCTCGACCCAGATGTTCAGACCAAGAGTATGAGAAAGGAAGAATCCACTGCTCCTGCAGACAGTCATTGCTGTTCCCTATATATGCCTTCAGCCTGCTGTCACCATCTTCATTTGTTGTTTTGTGAACTACTTTTAACTTATTTAATAGACTCCCACAATAGGAAAAAAGGCCCTAAGGAAAGAGAATAAAAGTTGTTACTTTGCTAAGACCTTGCCTGGCAAATTTCAACTCAAAAACCCCAGAGAATGCAGAAGAGATTAATGAAAATGCTGAGAATCACCATAATAATTCCAACTACCAGCACCAGTGTCAGCAGGCTCAGCAGGGCCTGTCATTAGAAAGCCCCCTTTTAAATGGGTGTCCCTCCTATTAGTTAAATTATCTACACTGCAGCGAAGAATATTCCAAGGTGACAGAAACCGAAACAGTACAGGCTGCTAAAAATGAAAATCAGATAATTGCTCATAAATTACTTCTGGGGTCTTTCAAGATCTTTTGGTCTTGCTGACTGAAAGGCAAGTCATTTGGAATGCAATAATTAAAATAAAAGCTGCAACATACAGGAAATGTGGTTGGAAGGAAGATATTAAGAGATGCATTGTACCTGCATAAATTACCATCTGGTTTTTGATAGCATCCTGAATTCATTCTTATTCTCCTTAAAAAGCAAGTAGAGATGAGAACCTTGACATGGAGAGCACCTCTGGCTCTGGTCCCCAGATCTGGATCTTCACATGTATTCCAGCCAGGGATAAAAAGGAATATTGGATATTATTGTCCTTTCTCACACGTTTTCCCCAGTGCTGTCTCTGTGTAATGCTCAGTGACACCCACCCCTGACACTGGGGCCCAGCAGATCCTCAAGGGTGGCCCAGCAGTTCTCAGATCCCCTTGTGACTTCAGCCCCTTCAGAGAATGGGCACCAGCCCTGCTCACATGAACTGGAGGGAAAACCCCAAATTTCCTCCCTTGGGATGGGATCTCAAGACTTAACCCGGAAATATTTTAAACAGGTGGCCTTTTCTCCTCATTTGCCACATCTCAGGGTAAAATTAATGCCACTTGGTGTTCAGCAGTTTCTTTCTTCCAGTAGTTTTAGATGAAAGTTGCTGAGAGATGGAAAGGGTGCTCTGATGAGCTGAAGCTCAAGACATCATCGCCTCTTTAGCTGTATTCTCTCTCCATTTTCTGATCATCCCACACAGCTACCAACTGTTTGGAAGAGGATAGGCAAGCAACTCCAGAAAATGTCTGTTAAAAATCCATTTGACACTCATTTACTGCTGACCATGTTTGGTCTAAAAACATTAAGAAACTGTTTCACCCCTCTTGGCATTTATTGGACTACATGGAGATATTTTTTCAGACTTTACTTGTTATTTTTTTTTAAAGCCAGACTGTATTTTGTTAGTTGCCCAGAGGATTTCATGCATGGGCTACTCTATAAATAAGACTTATTATTCCCCAGTGACAAATGCAGCTTCTTTTTCAAAAGTTCCATAATAGCTCATGTGGGACAAACAGGAGTTTTCTGGTGGTGTTAAATTTCACAATTAAAGAGACACCTCCTGCTATAAGAGGGACAGATAAACAGTTTTTAAACCAACATTTAATTGCTGAAGACAACAAATCTTCTGCCCATGAGTTACAGCTGGGTAGTGAGAAGGGGATGACATCAGTCACCAGCTGTGATTCTCTGAGTTTCCCCAGGGAAAAAAAAAATTGGTTCCCCCAATCCAATTTATAACTTGGAGGAGGTAGGGGAAGCTGTAAAACCTACCAGGCTAGCATAACAGGCTGGTGCTGTTATCCTGATCTCAGCAAGGCCAAGGACTGTACAAGCAGCTGAAATTCCCTGTAGAGCTCAAGATGAGGCAGGAGAAATTCTGCAGGACTACCAGTGCAGCATGGACAACCCTGTTTCTGGGAAGGAAAATACAGGATTTCTATCTTCAGGGCTGCTTCTCTGCACTTTTTGCCAAAAATAAATTAACCCCATGAACATAGAACAAATGTACATATATTACAGGGCTCCTTTCATGAATAAAGGATGCCAGGTCACCTAACCTCCATCCAAATAAGCAGCACAGGAAGGGAGAGAGGAGAAGTGAAGGTAATTTGATGTTGCAGCAGGGAGGAGACAGAGGTTTGCACATAGCTGAATCATCCTACAACCCAATCTGCCAGAAAACAGCAAATATCACACAACTTCACGTGATCTTCATCAGTCTGTCCCTCGTCCTAGCTGGAACGTTCTCCAGCAGGATCTCAGAGATGTTTCATAGCAGAGGCATTGCAGCCTCCGGGCACAGCCCCTTCCAGCCCTGATCTCCTGCAAGGCTGTTCCTCAGCACAAAGGAAAGGGATGGGTTTTCCAGTTATGACATCACTTCCTCACAAATAATGCTTTTCCCCAGTCCCATCACCTAAACCTCCCTTAATGCCTGGTGGTTTAGTGCATGTTCAGAATTTCCATTACAGTGAGTCTTTACCATTATTCCTGCTTTTTAGGCTCAGGAAATACTTTGTGTAGGATTCAGGGCATGCAGGTGGGAGTGTTCCTGCAGCCTGACCTTTCTGTGATCTGTAATTCTCAGTGGCCATGGTTTCACCTTTATCTGGAAACTTATAGGAAAAAAATCTCTTTTGGAGCAATGAGAAAAAGGCTGATTAAACAACTGCCTATCATCTTCTGGGATAGTAACCCCTCAGTGAATGCCTGAAACCAGCAGTCAAGAACAAATAAAGAGCTCACACTCCTATTTCATGACTAGATCTCAGCATTACGCTGAAATGAAGCCAGTTATCCTGAGTGGCACCTGAGTCTTTTGGAGCTGGACACAAAAGGCACCATGGATCTGGTGCTCAGAGGCACCACTGAGGTGCCTGTCTGCAACACGTGGGCTCCTCTTACTCAAGTTTAGGGGTCAGAGCAGCTGTGTTGAGGGGCCAGGGCTCCCAGCTGAATGCACTGAGGTGGGCTGTGTGCTGGCAGTATGTATGAAGCACGTGTGTGCAGCCCAGAGGAGATCAGATTCATTTGTAGGCAGGAGAATTTTGAAGTTTCCCCTTGCAGATATCCACTAGAGAGGAGGTGGAGATCAGGCTGCAGAGTTGGTATTTCATGGGTCTCAGTTCCTGCACTGCCAGTTTCATGTGCTCCTCTTACATTTCCCTGCTCCTTTACCACTCTGCTCCTCTATACTTACTGTTGAAAAATATTTACATGAAAAATGTTCTAAAGGGAAGGAGGTTAGCAAAACTGTCAACTGGGCTAAAAATATTAAGCAAACCATTTCCAGCCTCCATGAAGTAATAGATTTCTAATGCTGCTTACTCAGGACTTCTAGCAGGCTGCTGTACTCACAGGAGGGTGCTTTCTTTGCTTATTTTATGCATCAGTTTCATGTAGAATGTTTGTTTGCTTCTGTGAGTGAAAACCATATATTTTCTGATGGAGATTGCTTACCTCAAGGAAAAACTAAATGTAGATCCTCAGCCTTGAGAACATTAACTTTTTGTGCAATTTAGCTAACAAATCACAAAATCATAGAATCATAAATACCATGATGGAAGGGGACATGAAGGACCAGGTCCAACCTTGCTTGGCAAAAGCACATCTAGACAACATGCCCCAGCACCCTTTCCAGCTGAATCTGAAATTGCCCCAACACTGGGGAATCCAAATGGAAAACCATACCTACTCCTGAGGAATTTCTTCAAGCTGGAGCAGATACATTCTCAAAAAAGGCTGTGGAAATGTGCTGACATTGAGTGTGACCTCAAATATTGATGCCTGAACCAGGATACCATTAGACCAGGTCTAAGCACTCTATTCATGTGCCTTTTTTTAGTGGCAGACCTTTACATTGTTCTCTCTCTCCTTGGCCATAACTTTATTTTCTTCCACCAAGAGTGGGATCTCTGCCTTTCCAGATAAGCATCCAGCCACCTAAGCCTCCATATCTGAGACAGATGCACTGTCTGTCCCAGAAAAACTGGGATTGCTCTGACAGCTCTCCTACAAGGTGTTCCTATGTTTTGGATCTACCCCTGCCTCTGCCCAACTGATCAGGACTCCCCCTGCACCTGAATGAACTGGATCATATTTTTGGTCAGGAAACAGGGAGGAGAGAGGAATGGTACCCTGCTGTGCTGGCTGACAGAGGACAGAAGGAATGGAGGGAGGAGGGAGGGAGTCAAGCTGCCAAATGCAGCTGCAGTGTGTGACATTGGGACAGACAGCACAGAGGGGACAAGTACACATGGATGGAGCAAATTCTGCAGTTTGTTTACTCTGCAGCGATGAAAGAGAAAGGTCAGCTTCCATACACCCTGGTTTATAGGCTGGCATATATGATTCATATATATGTATTTAAAGTCTTCTATATCTCTCTGGCTCAGGCTGCCACTCATTTCTAGTCTTCTAACAAGCAGGCTTTTGAACAGCATTCACGCTCACTTTTAAAGTTTCCAAAGAAGCATCTCTGGCTGTAGAGGCTGCTGCTAATGAGAGATGAGGCAGTGAGGAGACAGCACTACTCCAGGTCGTCTCTGTGCTGTGCCATCCTGTGAGCAGATGACAGCCATGCTCTGCCCTGCTCTGGCTGCACCATATGGGTCAGAGTCTGTGTTAGCGCACAAGTAACCATTAACCTGGCCTTTGCAACCAGCTTCCAAAAACATCTCTGAGTATTCACCTTTTGTTCTGACTGTAACAGATGCGTTCAAGAAAATGTCAGTGAGCAGCAAGATAGGGTTCACTAGGACAGGAATCACAGAAAAGCAAAATCATGGCAACACAGAATTCTCCCCAGTCCAGGCAAATAAAGAAACTCCCTCTCGCTGCCTTTTCTGTGCAAAGGGAGCTGCATTTCAGCTCACAGTCACAGCAAGGGGCTGCAGCCACCAAGTCCCTCAGCTTTCCCCACCACTGGACACACACCTGACATCTGTGTGGCAGCAACTGCAGCTTTCTGTGGTCTGCAGTGGGAGCACCGACTGAAATGGGTGCTCAACATCCCTTAGCCCTGGGTCCTTTGGGATTTTAGTCACAAAGCAGATGAGTAACTCCTCTCTCCTCATCTTTACACTCAATGCTAGAGGCACTTGAAATACTGAAGACTGAGAATAAGGTATCCTAATTTGTACTAAAGGGTACCATTTAATGATTCACAAAATACAAGACTGAGAACTGTGTGTGCACACTTTTATGTTAATAATGTAGCAGAGCTGCCTGACCAGATGTGTTGGATGGTCACAGTAGAAGTTTTGCTGGCTCCTGTGATCCCATCTGCTTCCCTCCACCCCTTACAAAGACCAGGTGCCTTTCTTCTTAACATTGCTGGAAAAGTTGGGAAAGTAGGCAGAAGTAGCAGCTACCTCCATGAGCTGCCTCAGTTCCACTGACACAGAATTTCCAACCAGTAAGAACCCCACAGAAACACAGAGAGTCATGGTGCCTCTTCTCCTCCTTTTTTCTTTTTTTTTTTTTTTTTTTTTTTTGCAAAAACATCTTTATAAGGAAGTTCCCCACACTTGGAACATCAGTTCAGTATCAGCAGAATATAAAACCAGTGATTCAACAACATCTTAATGGAAGACTCCCACACCTTTGGACTTTGGGGTATCAGAGGAAAAACTCAGACCTGCTATGGCTTTGATTTGCTATGTCCCTGAAAATAAAAAATGATGTCTACATAGTCTTACAGAGACACAAAAAGTAGAAGAAGGAAATACATAGTCTTGCAGAGACACAAAAAGTAGAAGAAGGAAATACGACTCTTGCTCAGTTAAATTTTTTTTTAAAACCTACAAGTGCACTCCAGCAGCTGTCTCTTTCTCAGCACGAGGCTTCAGGGGCTGGGCAGAGCACTGCTTGGTGAAATGGATATACTAAACATTGAGCAAAACCCCTTCTCATTTACAGCTCTCCTACTTCAGCAGAATTGCATCAGGGATCTGTTCCATCTGTGGTACAGAGCTGTGCAATTCCTACACCCTCCTCTGCCTTAAAATCCCCAAGCTGCACTGTATAAGCAAGGAAGCAATAAAAGACATGGTGCACAGACAAGGCTTAGTCTGCACTCAAGCTCTGATGCTGTAAAAAATGCCTGGCTGAAACAAAGATCTAAGTTCCACATCATTTATTTAACTTTCAAACATCATATCCTAGGTTTTACAGTGATGGGCACTACAGAAAACACAATGAGAAATAGATGGGTAATTACAGTGGTGGTTTTGACTTTTACCATCATCTAGAACTGTAGTAAAGTCAGAAGACACAGGTTTATGCTTCTTGAGATACGTGTTTAAATCAAGTTTGTGTCATAAATGATCTGAATGTAATGGTCACAGCTTGACTCCTCACCAGTCTTAGATAAGTGACTGAGATTCAGAATTAGGCACAATTTTCTGTATCAGAGCACGTGTACTGCACAGTTTGGTACGAATCAGCATGACTGGCAGCACGCTCGGGACCAGGAGAAAAGAAGAAACTTAATTTCTGAGAGAAAGTTGTGATGTGTGCGGGAAGCTCCCTGGGCAGCTGCCCACGACCTGGCTGCTCCTGAGCCGAGAGCCGCAGCTTGAGAGAGGCACTGCTCGGGCTGGGGGGAGAGCAAGGGGCAGGAAGAGGCAGCCGGTGGGGGGAAACAAAAAAATTATTACGAGAACAAAACAGACATGAAAGATGTTTTAAATGCCACGTATGAATAGATCACAGGGGAACTTTGAAATGCTCGATTAGGTATTGAAGTAGCCACCACACAGCCCACAACCCCTGAGCGTTGCAGAGGCCCCACGCAGGCAGGCACCGCTCGGGTGCAGCATCCTTTGATGTCCGGGTGCGCGGCAGGAGCGTGAGGCGCCGCGGCGAGGGACCGGAGCGGGGCCAGCCCGCACACCCCGCGGGCTCGGGCTCGGGCTGGGCCGCTCCCGGCCAGGCGTGTCCCGACCGCAGGTGTCACCCGGGCCACCCGCACGATGTCCCCAGGCGATGTCCCCACGGCTGCCGGAGGGCACAGGAGCAGCCCAAAGGCCCAGTGGGGCGCGGGGCCATGCGCGAGTTGCAGTGTCCCCGTGCGGGGCCGTCTGTGCCCCGTGTCCCCATTGGGGCCGGCTGTGCCCCGTGTCCCCCGTGGGGCCGGCTGTGCCCCGTGTCCCCGTGGGGCCGGCTGTGCCCGTGTCCACCGTGGGGCCGGCTGTCCCCGTGTCCCCCCGTGGAGCCTGATGTGCCCGTGTCCCCGTGGGGCCGGCTGTGCCCCGTGTCCCCATTGGGGCCGGCTGTCCCCCGTGTCCCCATTGGGGCCGGCTGTGCCCCGTGTCCCCATTGGGGCCGGCTGTCCCCCGTGTCCCCATTGGGGCCGGCTGTGCCTCGTGTCCCCATTGGGGCCGGCTGTCCCCCGTGTCCCCATGCGGGGCCGGCTGTCCCCCGTGTCCCCGCGGCGCGGGAGCCACGAGAGGGCAGTGACACACAGCCGAAGGGATGGATGGAGCGCTCCTGCGCCGAGCCGGGCTCCGGCTGCGCCGCCGCCTTCCCTCCCGTTACAGCTCGGGATAAAATTCCAGAACAAAGGAGCAGCACGAGGATGCGCTCGTTGCGGCGCGTTCCAAGTGTCCCTTACCGGGTCTGGAACAAAACCGGGGCCGGTAAATGCCCTAAATGCCCGACAGGGAAACGCTTTGTGCGCCGGGAGCTCGTCAGGTGAAATGAGGCTTTCTGTTGCGGTTGTTTGTCAGGGTAAAATAATAATAATTGTATCGAAATTCATTTTTAATTAAACTGTTCGGTGTGCTCGGGGAATCTGCCTTGGCATGTATGGAGTGCCCGTCATTGCTGTATCGCTGGGCTTTATCTGCACAATCAGTTAAGCTTAGTATATTTTAATTGAAATTCTTTCAGTCTTTCAGCTGTTACTTCCCCCTTCAGATTATCATTCATATTATAGTTGCATTTCATGCTTATCCTATTCTGAGTGATCAAAAGGATTGTTCTGCCATTATATTTAATGCTTCCCACACTTTCACAATCACTTTTTATTATAAACTCTTGCTGTTATGAGGGAATTTGGTGCAAATCAGTTCACACCTTTTTGTTAGCTATAAACCAGATGTTAAGAAACCCCAGCATTAAAAACACGCAGAAGTGAATGACTGTCATTCTTGATAACAGAAATTATGCCACTAAGATAATATGAAATATTTTTAAATGTAACTGGAATATGCAAGATGTAAATTGTGAAATAATTTTAGCAAAATATACCCCTGAAATTTCCAGAAGACAACCAAAAATCAAAAGAGGAATGAAAAGACAGCCTGTTACTGTCCTGTTTTTGCACAACACATTTTATTTTACTTCATGTTAATTAAGTTTCTTTGTCAATTTTTTTTTGAGCATTCTTAGCTCATCTTACTGTGAGGGAAAAAAAGGAAAAATAAAACTAGGAGATTTACAGGTTTCTTGTATGAAAGAAAAATGTTAAAATTGAAATTATTTAAGGAAGAGAGATCTCGATTTGCATTTCTCCAATAAATCAAAATATTAACTTAGTTTAAAAAAAATCTGCAGATAGTTGTATCAGTTAATACTCTCTTAGGATTGCATTTTTTTTACTGAAACCCCCGAAAATGTGTTTTCTAACCTCTGTTTGATATTTTTTGTCTCTTAGCTCACCAGTAAGGCACTATTTTCAGTTTAAGTCTTGGTGCTGAAAGCTGCGATCCTGAGCAGCCCGCATTCCCGACCTCTGTTGGAAACAAAAGAGACAGGATGCAGAGGGAAGCTCAGAGAAAGGAACAGCGTTGGAGTTTGATTTTACTTCAATGGGAAGCATGACATAAGTGAGAAGAATTAGTGTGAGTCCATTTTTTTGGAGGACAGCAGCCACATCCAGCGCTGACAAGGGAGAGGACTTAACCTAATGGTTTGTTTCCACACCTCACAGCCATGAGCCGCAGTAACACCCACCACATTCCTCCTGAACGAGGCATTTATTGCAGGTTCTGGGAGCTAAGTTCTTACCAGCCCTAACAGCATAATTCTGGCACTCAGTGTGGACCTGCACTTTCCATTGGGAGCTGCAAAGGCCCTGGGAGTGAAGCTGTGCTGAGTAACCCATGGTCACCTGCTCAACAAGATTACAGGGAACTTTGCCATTTGTGTGCCAACATTTAGACCTCAGGAGTTTTTATCTAAATCCAGATCATTTATGTGAGTCTGTCTATGCCAGTATGGTAAGGGGAAAAAAATCCCCCAACTTTCTCTAAGAATATGTATTGCCTGGTGCTTTCCTAAGGAAAAAGCAGGTTTTCCTCTCTTGTGCTAAATTTCAGAAAGCTTGTACCTAAGGACACCTTTTCATGACTTACACATAGGCTCTGGCATTTTTTTTATTGTGCTTTCAAACAACTGATTTGCATCCACGATGTGTCTCAAAATATAGAAGAAATGCTTAAACAGATGGGGAAAATACTTGCATATATCATAGCTTATATTCTTTATGCATATATTCTTATAGAAGCTCATATATTCATATATAAGCTTATATTTTATATTCTATTGCATATATCACAGTATATATTCTATGTGATTCTATTATATATCTGTATGTGTATGCATGCGTGGAAATTCTGCATACAGCAGAGGGGGAGCAGCACACTGGAAATGCACCCCAGTTTAGTTCAGTAAATTCCTGTTTGTACAGACTCAGGGGAGTACCACACTTGTCGGGCTCCTGGGCAGATGACCGGTCTGCAGCAGGCTCTGTGTTTTCCAGCTGCGCATCCCCCAGGGCCCGTCAAGCCTTTGCAAATATCTCCCATTGCTCCGAGCAGCATCTCGCGGTGCAGGGAGAGCTGATCTCCGGAGCCATCCCCTGCCAGCGAGGCAAGCCTGCAATCAGCACTCCCACCTTCACTCTCCACTCTGCTGCACCCTGGGACACGCACGGAGCAGCCTCCTGCCCGCTGGGAGCAAACGCCAGCCCAGCAGGGCTCCAGACACTCTCTCCTTCAGGGAGGGGGCAGAAAAATATATTTGCAAATTTGACTTCCTCCCCCACTTCTTTTTTTTTTTTTTTTTTTCCCCACTCTTTTAAATGTCAGACTCCTACGCAGTTTCTTTGAAAGTTCGAACAGTTAGTTAGATCAGTCTGGAAGCAAAACAAACCACAGAACATTTCACCTTTTGGAGAACTTTCCAGGAGACAACATGCATTTCAGAGCGGTGACGATTCATTGTTTAGCTCTCTGGGGTTGGGGTGTAGACTTAAAAATTCAAAACTTTTTTTTTTTGTACATCTGTGTTGAATCAGGGCTCATTTCTGATTAAGGTGGCTGAATTTTTTATTATTAAATTATTTTCTAAATTGATCACTTGTATTTAGGGACATCAGATGGAAATGTAGTTCTGCTCTAACATTGTTCACTCTGCTTAGGATCCAAGTTGACTGGGTTGGAAGGTTTCTAATTTTTCCTTCAGCTGTGTTTTGCCCGAGGTACAGCCCATGACAACAGAGCACAGCTCTTTGACCTACTCGTGGCAATTTCTTTCACTGTGCATGAAAGAATGAGCATCACTGGGAGATGCTCAGGCTGCTGCTCTTTCCCTTGTCTTGGTGCTTGGTGGGAAGTTCATCTCCTCTCCCTCTCCTCCTTGTGGGAGGCTGGATGCTGGAGCATCTCTGGCTGATGGTATAGGGAGGCACAGCTGAGATAGGCTCCCCAGGCAATAAAGTGCTACGGGAGATACTGGTCTGATTTTGAACCCTGAGCTTTGGAGGGGAGTTTCTTCTGCTCTATCTTGCACTGAGAACTTTGCCAGAACGGTGAGATCACCACATCAGTACTGGCAAAAGCAATGGATGCAGTGCAGTCACTCCCAGCACAATTTGTGGGGGGTCCATAAGCAGCCAAACACACCCAAACACAGGGCATAAATAAAGGGAGACAGAGGAGAGAAACAGGTTTGAGTCTTTACTGCACCTGGTAACAAGAGTATCTTGTGTTTCCCTGTCCTCCACTCCCCAGAGCAGCATCAGTCTGGAGCTGAACTAGCTCCAGTGGTCTACCAAAATCATCTCTGGTGAGCCCTGGTTTTGTGTGTGTGTCATCACCCTGGCAGCATCATTTTGGGGGTGCACATGTGAACCCTGTTGTGCTAAAGAAAGAGACCTAATGAGCAGCAGTGGATCTGAAGGGCCCAGATAATGATGCATGGCTGAGGCAGACAAGGCTGCTGGCTTGCACATCATACAGGCTGTGGGAAGTGCACAGCATGATGCTCCAAGCACAGTTTCCTAACTGCTAAATGTGGGTTAGCCTGTTTATACCATACCCAGAAACCAGCAGGATACTGTCCAGGCAGCAGACAGGGCAGCAGGCTCACACAGACCACACCAGGAAAGAGAGAGGGCAGCAACCATGTGTCCAGGGGAGTGCATAGGGCAGAAAAAGGTTCTGCCTCCCCAGACAAATGAAACCACTCCATTTATAACTGAGGAGGGCCCAGCAGTGATTTGGATTGCCCAGGACTTGTCACTGAATGAAGTGACTCAGGGCTGCCGCAGCAGCTGGCTGAGAAAGCAGGGTGGGGGATCAGGAGCACCACTGCCCCTCTGTGGGACCTTCACAGGGCGGCTTTGGCTGGGCTTTAGGACACATTTTTCAGTCCATGGTTGGGCAGCTGAAGGCAGCATGCCTGAGGGAAAAGCTGCCTTCTGGCAGAGCCACTCGGATTGCCTGGGATGCTGGGAGGGTGGGAGATGCGTGACAGGGACGTCAATCACATCTGCACAACACTGGTGATCATGATATACCACAAGCCATCTCCGGCAGCTCTGTTTGCCTGGAGATGGCAGCTGAGTCCACCTCCACAGTATTTTCAGACTGTTTCATGTCTGCTGTTTGTATGCGCTGAGGTAATGATGAATTTTAATTAATTTTTTTTAAGGAATGCATCACAAACCTTAACAACCGACAAAATACTGTGATTTCTCTATCTGGGACTATCAGATTTACCCATCCCATGTCAAACTTTATGCCCCATCATCATCCATCAGGCAAGAGGAACAATGACACCCTTTTTGTAGCCCCCAAGCCCAATTCTGTGGCATCCTAATATGTTGCCTTAACTCCTAGCTCTCCAACCAGAACCCCCTCAGCTCTGAATTAAAGAGATGACAGAAGCACTAAAAGGAAGGTTCCTTCAGTAACAACTGTGACTTCAGAATAAGTGCTCTCTTCTCAATATTAGCAACACAGAAACACTCTTGTTACCAAGCTCAACACTGTGTACAGTCTGTGTATAACCTTTTAAACAGCTTTTGCTGTAAAACACAAGTCTGTGTTTGCTGTAACAGGAGCGTTTCATTCCTCACAGTAGAATAAAAGGGTTTGCTGAAAGAGAAAGGGCATTCCAAGTCCCTGCTTTGTGCTCTGAATTCTTTTCCAACATCTTCCTTTTAATACATCGCAAAAGGGGGGAGAGAAGAAAAAAAACCACATTTAAAAAGAAAAAAAGTGTTTTAGAGTGTTTTCCCAAGAAATATCACACGCTGAATTGAAACACCTTATCTACAAGGAGGTCCTGGTGGCAAGTGTAGAAGCAACACAGGAAAAAAATCAATACAGCCTGCAGAGATTAAAAACATACTGGAAAAACATAAGGAAAATGTAACAATTAATGCCAGTTGTACATATAATGCGTGAAAACAAAGCGCAGAGGCATTAGTCTCTACACACAGATCTATTGGATAGGTAATGCTTTTATCTCAACTTGAAAATGGAAGCTTTATTAGACTGCTTCCCATCAGGAGGCATCATACCAAGAACAGTGTAAGGCTCTAACTAGCTGAAAGCCTCTTTCCCCCACACCTTCCATCCCAATCACTTTGCATACCCGTGAAATTCAAATGGCTCAACCTCAGACTGAGGTGGTGTCAAACCAGGGTTCAGATTCACCAGCCTGCAGGAAACCACCCACTCCCCTGCCAGTGGAAGACATGAAGCAGCTGGCCAAGATGCCTTGCAATAGGTGGGAGTTTTTTGTCTGCAATTTTAAAAGCCCCTCCATGATGCTGCAGCTAAAGATTGTTTTATCATTGCATTGTATCATGCTGTAGCAGCTATTAATATATGCCTGACTCGAGTAAAATGTCCTACACAAGTTTCAGCTGTGGGAGGTTTTGTAATTAGCGCACTCAGGTACAAAAATCAGGAAGATATTGAAGGTGTCGCTCAGCTGAATGATTCCTCAAAACTTCCTCCAGCAGCTTTTCATTCATACAATAATTAGACCAAATTTTATCATTTAACCCAGTATCTTGAGTGTAAACCCCAAGAAAAGGCATTAAATAGTTCTTTCTCCTGATGTTAAAATACACTCCTAATGTTAAAATACATCTTGAAGTCCAAGTAGAATATTTGCATCCTCAGTTTTCTGGATCAGGAATAATAAAGAGGAAAATCCCCCTTCTCATAACACTTACCATAACAAATTTCAATAAAACTACACAAGACTCACAGTGGGACTATAGATAAGGGTAAGCATCAGATAGGTGACAATACTGGAAAAATACCACTTTACCCTTCCTTCTGCTGCCTTCACATCAAAATAAATCAAGGTTTACAAGTCTACTTTTAAACCCCGGAGACCATAAGTGAACTTATGGTTTACTCATCCCCTTTCTGACACCAGCAAGTAGAGGGGTAGGTACAGGGTCACACTAGTGTTGGTGGGTTGGACACCTAACACTACTTCAAGGCAATAAAAGAGCCAAGCTGACTAAACCATCTGAGAATCCTCCCAGTGAAGGAACTTTAAGGACCATGAGACCAAAAAGCATTTAGGCCTCTAGCTGATGTTTTGCACAATTTACATCCAAATACTCCCACCATACTCAGCATTGCACGGAGGTCAGCAACGTAGCAGCCTCTTTAGTGGAAGTCTGTGCTAGACAGACACAAACAGGAGCAGGCAAAGAGAGAGATTTCATGGAGCTGGGAGCTCTGTTTCACACAGATTTCATAAATGGCTCTCAGAGCTAAGCTTGCTTTTTGTGGCAGGGGCACCTCCTGCTTTGGCCAGGCTCCCATTTTAGCATCGTATAAATCCAAAGGGATAAAGAACATACTTGGGCACTGGTGTTCCCACTACGGACAGGCTGCCTGCCAGCATGGATAAACAAAAGTACTTTTCATTTATTAGTTACTCGTTTTCATTCAAACTCCCAGAGTGCCAATTCTTTTACTTTGGACCACATCCCATGCTTCCACTGAAGCCAGTTTAAGATTCTCCTGACCACATTGAGAGCAGATTCATTTGGAAACCATTTGAAAGGCTCAGCTCTGCCATTCTCACACAAGGTGTAAAGCAACATCAACAGGTAACTCCTGAGAATGACTTTGCACAAGCCAAATTTGCAAGGCTTTAGTGAGCCTTGGATAAGACTGAGAGTTTTTTTTCAGTAATGCTGTCCACTCTCAGCAATAAGTAATAAACATTCCCAGCACCCCATGAGGCAAGAAGTCAGAGCTGGGCCTACTTTAAGACATATAAACTGCAGAAAAGCTATTAAGGCTTCATAGCAAGCCAGTGATCCAGCCAATGCTTGGAGTGCAGAAAGTCCTGGCTTTTAATGCTCATACGAACCTGTTAGTGCTAAGGTTCAACTTTTTCCTGTCAGTCGTCTTGAGTGTTTACTAAATCCAGATGGCCTGAGGAAATAAATGAGATTAAAAAGAGTCTGTTTCATTCTCACACTTCCCAAAGCCCTCTGCAAAAGTATTGTGCTGCTACAGATAACACATGTACCTGCAGGCATCGGTGCAACTGTTACAGACGTGCTGGGGACTCCTTTTACCTGGTCCTCAGCAGAGCTTAACAGCCTTTAACACTTCCACACCCATAGAGAAAAGGAACACTGCATTCTGCTTTTGTTCCCATTGAAAAATGCTGTTTATTCTCTGTTTTTTCCAAACTGTGAAACATTTTCACCGGCCTCTCCACAAATCCTTGGTGGCACTTCCAAAATGGGAAGGGTGGGGGCATCCTAACCTCTTTGGGAGATGCAGGAAGGACACACATGGGCCACGGGCTCTGTAGTGATGGAGAGGTGACAGGGGGAAGCACTTGAGCTCTGAGAATCCCCACCCACACCAGAGGCAAAACCCCATGGGTTTGGTTAGTCTAGAACTAAAGAAAAAGGCAGAGAGGGTAAAATCCTTGACATGTGAATGGCTGTTATGAAACAGGAGTGTGTAACAACCCTCTGTGCTCCACAGAGATGTGAAGATATGTTGAGTCTGGGCCACCAGCCCCCTGGAGCAGCAGAAAGCTGTAGTGTGCCCTCGACGGAGCTCTTGGGGAAGATATCAGAAAGGATTTAGGGGTTGCTCAATCCCATCTCAGCGAGGAAGAAGGATTAAACAAGCTCCTGAGGTTGCACCACAAAGGATGTACAGGGATGAAATGAGCCCAGCTGCCCTTTATACGGGGTGCAGCAGGAGACATGGGGGTCTTTGCAGCCCCAGTCTGTCAACCAACAGCTGGCCATGCTCCACACCGGCCCACAGGGGAATGACATTCAGCAGAGAGCTGACCACCCAGGATTGAGCGCTGATGCGCTTCAGGGCACAGCAGAATGGGATGCATAAACACCAGGAAGGCACCCAGGGTGCTTGGAGATTGAGGAAGAGGATGCATTCAACTAATTTCAGCTCTCACATGGTGTTTGTGGGCATGGGCTGGATGACGTCGTCTTTGTATGAAAGATTGGCAAGATCTTGATTTTTCACTTTTAATAGCTACTCTTTGCTACTAAGTTCTTCTCAGATCTCCTTACCCACGACTCTCATCCCTCTTCATTTTAGTCTGATGAAACATTTCTCTTTGTGTAAGAAAAAGGCATCAGGTGGAGAGTTTAGTTGAGGATGAGAGGAGGGAATCGTGCTTGGGGTAAGGGGTTGTGGCTCGGGGAAGCCCAGATCACTGCTACCAGAGACTGGGATGGGTCTCCTGCTTGCTCCCCACTTCAGCTCTCTGCCTGCAAGTCAAAGATAACAGAGCTCTTTTCTTTCAGCCATTTGTCTGGGAAGATTTGGGGTTACTACACATCCAGCAAGAGGTGGCCCAGGCCTCAGCGGAGATGCCGGCTCTTTACCATTGTACAAACAATAGCACCTCTGAGAAGCAAGCCCTTGCTTTGTATATTTACTTCGTTTCTTCTTCAAGCTTTGTTAGGGAACCAAGGCACTTAGGCTGGTTACTAAAATAAAGAAGTGCTATAAAAAGAGATCAGCTCTTGCAAGGAAATCCAAGCTGCAGAAACATGAACAAAGATCCATTGAAAGGCAGTGTTAAATAAATACAAATTAATTTTGCATAGTTCCAAAGTCCTTCAGTCAATAAATGCCCATTCTCATTATTATTCAATAACATTTAGCTAATATATTTGGATTTGCAAGGCAAACATTTTCAAACATTTTTCTAAATTAGCACAAATCTTCTGCTTCGTCTTTTCTTCATCTACTGTCAGCGGAGCAAATAATCAGAGAACAAATAGTACTCTGCTTATAAATTCCTCTTGCCAAAGACTCGACCTCTAGAGACTTGACTTCACATTTGCTTTTCTGTAGAATTTAACAAAATTAGTCAAGCGCGATTTGTTGCGTGTTTGTCTCTTTTCAAAAGCTCAGAAATGTCTAGCTCCGGTGATTAAAGGAAGAAGGGATATTTTACTAATAATGTTTAAGTGGAAGGATATTAGAATGCAAGAAATATTTATTAATATCCACCTGTAAGTAAATGTTTATAAAATTTCATCTTCTGTCAAGGTTGAGGTCATTCCCACTTACCGCCACAAAGTCAAAAAATAGGGAACAAATCCTCAGATGCCACTGCATCTTCCTGGCTGGGCTGGGTGTAGGACAGGCCAAATATTAAATTTCATAACAGGATAATGCACAGAGCACCTGCATGATACTGCCCTACCCTGAGGCACAGACAAGCCGAGATGATTAGGTATTATCAAAAGCTCATCCTCTCCCCTCTTTCTCATTAGAGCCAGAGGAACGTACTCTGGCTGAACCATTTGCTACACTGGGTGCAAGAAGGAGGCATCTGCATTTCAATAGGGCGCTTGTCAAGGCTGACAGCAGCTGGGGAGCTACTTGTTATAACGCTGTGTGCTCCAGTTGCCACAGCCCTACAGTATGCCTCTTTTTACTGCCACTGCACTCTCCTGTCACTTGGAGGCCTTACACCATGTGAGTCCCCTCATATGGGCACCAACACCTCAGGAAAGGAAGAACAACGGAGGCCAGGCCCAGCTTCTTCAACATGGTTCTACCTTCATTTTTATGAATCAGGCTTTCTGGTCTTGAATGATAATAAATGGAGGATTTGGAGATCAAAGGTAATTTGATTTCTGAAAGAGAGCTGTGATCTGTGATAAACATGCTACCAGGGTTCGTTTCAAGTCAGCAACATCAGGGAAGTTATACAGTTATTGCACTGTTGCTTCCCCTGTGAAAACAAGAAAAAGTCAAAAACTGGCATTCCTGCTGTGCTCACTTAGGAGGGGCTGTCCCAGCCACCACACACTGCCCAAAGCCAGCAGAGCAATGAGGAGAACATTTGGGAAGAGTCCTGACTGTCAACATCCAGAAAGAAGTGGCAGACATTTAACAAGTGAAAGAACTATTTGGTTCAATGGAACAGAAGAGATTTTTGTGTAGAAAATTCATACCTGTTACCGATCTGGCCTTCTATACCCTGTGCTCATGGTCCTATCAGGAACTGTGTATAATAATAGGTATTACTCCCCAAACCAACTAGGCTGACCTTTGCAACCATGCCAGCTCTAATGTGACACATCTGAACCAAAACAAGAGTCAGCCACTATTTTGGCATTTCCAAAAGAGAAGGAAGCACAGTTACCCTCTTTTTTGTCAGCCATTGACCTGGTGCTAACAGGAGCTCCTCCAAAGTTTGATGACACCCTGTATGGGTGAACCCTCTGAATTTCTCTAAATTGGAATCAGCACAATGGACAACACCACTGTTCACCATCAGATTAGAGCCCAGGGGGGACATATTACATTTTTCTCTATGAAAAATGCTTCATTCAAACCAGCATTAACACTTGTATTGGCTGAAAACAGTGTCTGAAAACAGTGTCCAAGACAATACTACAGTCAGTTTCTCTGCGCCTGAGAATAATAAAATGAGCTAATAAAATCTCCTCTGGAGGTTCATCTTAGGACCAATCACTTAGTACCAGCTGCCTCACTAACGTCTTTCTTCATTTCCATCTCTTCCATTTTCCCATATACTCATCTCTTCTTACTTTGTTATGTGCTGCATTTCTTCCTGCCCCTTCTTTTTGTGTTACTTTTCCATCACCACCTTTCAACATTCAGCTTATTGTCTTCCAGTGCTCCACTCAGGGAAAAATTAAAGTTCATGAACAACATGCCTAGAGGCTCCTTCAAATATGGCTTATCTCAAGTGGTCCATTTACCCCTTGGCCATTAAGCAATACCTTCAGAAACACAGCAAGTTCATTCTCTGAAAGATATATGAGGCAAGAATAGAGATACTGCCTCCTCAGTACATGTGCACATTTATGGGCAATAAACCCAGCAGGGAAGGCTGCCCTGTGGGTAAGTTCACCAAGGCAGGGTAAACATGGCAATCAGCTTTGCTTTTTGCACTTTTCCCCCTTCTATGCCTGACTAATGTCCTTGGATTGCACAGATTTTCAACAATGGTATCTACAGGCGACTATTTCACCATTCCTTCCTTTGACTTCCACCCTTCTTTCTCCACAGAGGAGTTTTTAGATTCCCAAAATTTTATAAAGAAACAACCCCTCCCCTTTTCAAAACACGTGGGGAAAAGAAATTTCTTGTTCTTTTCACTGGGCAGCGCTGAGCTGCTAAAGGGGCAAACAGTTGGGGTCAGCAAAACCCAGGTTGTAACAACCAAAAAAATGTCTTTTTACACTGAGACAAGCATATTTTCTCAGCAGACTTCTGCCTTTAAGAGACAAACTATGGTAGCACCCGCTCTTGTGCTTTTCAGAGAAGTTCAAACCTACATAGTTATCGTAATCAGTTCCCTAAAACCACCAATAAGTCAAAACAATTCTTCTGAAAGACAGAGAAAAGGACTCACTTGCACAGTGAAATGGCTCTTCCTGACACATGTCACGAGTCAAGACAGGTTAGCTGAACTCCATTTCACACTCTTCAAACACATGAGTTCTTGGAGCAGTGCAGCTGGGCTTCCAGGCACCACAGTTTATGGCATTCCCAGGACCAGCAAGGTCCCTGCATGCTGGCACACCCAGAAGGTGAAAAACTAAATATGGGAGGTGCAGGGTGGCTGCATTGATGCAGTCTCATACTGGAAAAAATATTTTAAAAAAGATAAACAACAGGAATCTTATAATTGTCCAACAATCAAATCCCTCATTGCGTACAGGGCTTTTTCAAACACACCTGGATGTCCCTGAGACACCACCGGTGGGCTCTCCTTGTGGAAGTCTGGGATTCAGCTGATGCCATGCTCTAAAACAAAGATGCAGGTTGGCCAGGTTACCTTTTGCTGGGTTAAGACATAAAGAGTTGGGTCTCCCAGCAAATCCATCAACCTCCCTCTGTGCAGAAAGGGCAGCCCTGCAAACACATCCCTTCTGGCCTTCCCAAATCTTCTGATGTTCAAGCCATCGTGTGCTTCAGTGGATGGAAACACACAACAACTCCTGGCTAAAAAGAAACACACAACAACACACAACAACTCCTGGCTAAAAGCACACCGCAACACCGATGAAATGTTCAAAAATGTTTCAATAACTTCTGCAGCTGGAAGCTTAATTCACATTAGTGCTTTCAAAACCTTCACCCTGTGTTTCAGGTAAATTCAAAAGATATTGGATCTGGTTGTAATCATAACCAAAACTTTGAAACTGGGCCTATTTCCACTGCCCCAGCAGGACCTGGTTCAGCCTGACATTTATGTTTGAAATAATGTATTTGAGAGCCTGCACTAAGCGACCCTGTTCTAAATATTACCTCAATCATTGTTTATATGGAATTATTGTGCTCCTGTAGCTTCACTGAGCATTCATAGATGACCAAAATAGCCACTCCTCTATGATTCCAGCTGTCAAACTCCTCATGGCAGCTAGAGGTACCTCTCAGCCTACGTGACAACTGCAGATGACTTGGAAAAGATTGAACTATTCTAAATGTTTTTCTTTCAAGGATGAAAATCATTCATCCTCACTCTTCTAAACACAAGCCCTTTAGTTTTGGGTAGGATTTTTTTGTTTGTAGGGTATTTGGGTTTTTTTTTAATGTCACAGTTGGCCTTCTTCATTCTTATGAAAAAAAAATTAGAAAAAAACCAAGACAAAATAACCTGCTGCAAACCTCACCAAGTATGAAAACCACCAGAGGCTTAGTTAGCTGCTCACAAGGAGTTAAACTTGCTGGGAGTAATTACTAAGCACCTTCCAAAATAAACAAATAATAAAAATAAAGAAAAAGTTTGTCTTTCTTAATCTACTGTGTTATCACTATGTTTGCCCAGAAAGCTTCTGTAATTTTGATAATGCAAAAATAATTTCTTTGTCCTTATGGACAAAAAGTGTTTTTCAGCTCATTGTACACTGGAAAAATCTTGACTGTAAGGTGCTTTGTAATTTAGTTCTGATATACACCTTGGCTAACAGGTGTAATTAAAAACCCATTATAATCATCCAACAAGCAAATCAGAGCAGTCCCGAGAGGAGCTGAGCTGTGAGAGCCTCTATTTATAAAATCATATTTAATGTAGTCTTATCTCTACGCTGAAAAAAACATCTGTTTAACATACTGTAAACAAAAATATTAACGTTCCCTGGCCTTTTTGTCAGAATGACTTATGACGGGATCTGCCACACATGCAATTAAGGTGTAGCAGAACTGCCCAATTTCTAAGGAAACAGCTACAAAAACATTGTCTGTTTGCTCCTGGTTGGTACTTTCAGCTCAGGAGTGAGAAAACAAGGACTGACACAGGGGGAGCTGGGGGGATTTAAGAGAGGCTTGGTCAACAATGTGCAGCCTCTTTGTTTTTATGTCTCAGGCATAATAGAGGTGGCAACAATCTTTTTCCTGTGATTTTGTCTTCAGATTGCAGGAAAAATGCACGTTGCCTCAAGTGTTAATGAGCTTGAATTAAAAATAAACCAAAGACAAAAAAAGCACAAACAAACCAGCACCACAACAGAGTAATAAGCATATTTGCATAATCCACTCTTTCCCATGCATTTATAGATAACCACATCTTATGTCCAGAAGATGAGTTGCAGTTTGTGCTACCACGAGGATAAAAATGGGAATATAAGCACTTTATGTCTTAAGAAGTTCAACTAAAATAACACAATGAGACCAACAGAAATTTGGCCATCAACAATTGCCAGTGTCATTCTAGGAAAGTCAGTCATGGAGTCAAATCTTTTCCACTGCCCCTGTGAAATCAAGCCCCCCCACCAATGCAGTGAATCTAGAAGTGGTGGATAGACAGTGAGCTGAGTGCCAGGATCAGGGTGGACATTGATGAGTGGTCCTGTGCAGCAGGACACCTCCAAACAGCACCACAGCATGGCAAAACCCAAGGTGTTCCACTTAGCAGTGGGAAACCCACCAGCAGCAGCAATGGTGCTGCACAGTGGGATTTCCTGCAGAGCTTCATGGACCAGCTCGAGATATCACACCCGAATTCTTGTATGTATCAAAAACCAGAACCAGGACAAGAGCTGGAAATGCTCTGAGCAGGTGGAGTCTGGAGCTCAGCACTGCCCATGCAGTCACAGCAGGGGTAGATGGAGCTCTGCTGGGAACCTGGGCACCCTGAATCACACACTGCTTTATGCCAGCCTGGGCCAGCTAAGCTGTACCATCTAAGCCTGGTACATGGGCCTTTCTTGCAGCCTGTGTGTACTGATTATTACCCTCTTGCTTCATTTTTGTCCCTTTGTTATTTCACAGAGTCCCATTACAACTGCACTGCTAGAATAAATCAGCTTCTCTTTAGGGATAAAGCTCTATTTCTCTAGTTTATTGTGGCCAGGCTAAGGGTGGACATTAAATGCATCAATAATTATGTTTTTGAGGAAACAGATAATTGCCTATAATTAAATGTTGATAAAGCATGTGATGCAGGTGAGCAGCATCCCAAGAACCTGAGGACATTAGATCAGAAAAATTTTTCACAGCAAGGACAAGGAACTGAACCATCCTTCACTGCCTGATTTGTTTGCTTCCACTTTTCACTTGGAGAAAGCATCAGGTTGTCTATTTGGTTTCTACTTTCTGTAGAAAAGGTTTTTATTTTTGATATATTAACATGCCATTATGCAAATGGAGAGCCTCAAATGCAAAATCCAGAAGCAAAAATCAGATGGCACTTTTAGTTCCTTCAGAAGTGCCCACATATGGTGTATGTATAAAGCACACAATTGCTTGCCTGGGTAAAAAGGTGTCCTTGTACTCCAGGTTTCAAAGTCATAAAATGCTGTGATAAATTACAGCATTTATTTATTTATTTAAATTACAGGACTGGGAAAGAAAACCAACACAGGCTGAGGCAGCAACAAGCAAAGGTTCCCTAGAAAAATGTCCAACTGTCTTATGCCCCAAACCTGGAGGCAGTAGGTATTGCTGTGCTATCAAAAGTCTTCATAAACAAACCCTTGCTACGTGCACTCCAAGCCATGGCCAAAACTCTGTGGCTGCTGAAGTCAATGAATTATTTCTGACACACAAAATGGCAACAGGATCCTGTCCTGTGTGACAAACTTGTTCTACTGGTCCCCTGTGCAGGCATGTGTGGTTAACTTTCAACATCTGCTCTCATTGTGAACTGGTGCTGAGGGTATCTTAATTCAGACAGAAGTGATTGATAATTATTGTCCCCAGAGGTACCATGGCTGAGCCACCTACAGCAGCAGAATTGCCTGCTGTGTGTTCATTTCCAAGTGGATAAGTTGATAAACAGATGGTATGTGGCTTGCTTGGGATTATATTATTATAGTTAACAGCAAAATGTACCTGGTTAAGAGAAATGACAGGACAATCCAGTTTTCAAGTGCTGTTTTTCCTTTGAAAACACTTCCAACTGACTCCAGCTGCATAGCTGAGCCATTGCTCCGCTCTTCTCAATAGCACAGTTGAGTAAAAAAGGAAGGATTTCCTCTGATGTTCACTTGAGCCAAAAAACCAAAACAACCTCAGAGTTGAATTTACCACTCTTCCATAACCACCACGTATCAGAAGGGACTGTCTGAGATCACAACCGACACACGAAGAAATTAATTTGGTGTTGACACTTCACGGTGCTTTGAGATTGTAAATCAGAGGCTGCTTGGCAGGTAACAAACACCACCTTCCTTAAACACAAGAACACAGCAGCTGAGGAGACTTTCTGAGTCATCAGGCACAGTCCCCCACTATCATGGATTGCAGCAGCTAATATCCCTGTTCCCTTAATAACCCTCATTATCACAGCAGCTAAGCATCTGGCAAAGTACACAACGCTGGCACTGTCTCCCCACAATGATCTGAGCCTGTGTGTGTGCTAAGAGGGAAGAGATACGATTTGTACATTTTGATAGACCTGTGAACTTCTGAAAACAGACAACAGTCGCTTAGAGCCCTATGGAAACCTGGGCAGGAAAGATCTTTGAAATACTTCTCAGACAAAAACAGATACAAAGCAAATTATTCTATCCCACCATATACCTGGAAGGATCACATTATATTTAGGCAACACATTCCTTCCATGCAAAAGTTTAGTTCCAGACATTAAAAAGAACAAATGAATCTTTCTAGTTTTAAAAAGTCTACTGTAGCAGCTTAGACAGGCACACAGCAGAGTCAAGTGAAGTGCGTATTCCCTGTGATAATAAATCTCATAACGGAAATCAAAGCCAAGCTGAACTGCATGTTAGGCATTAAGTGTGTCCCAAACTGCTCATCCTGCTAAACCTTCATCATAAAATAACATTACAGTCTCTGTAATTATATGGTGCAATGATGCCACGGGAGTAAAACCTAAAGAAAGGCTTAATTTTCCAGGCTTTGCAACAAGTGTGAATTGGTGTGGGGCTTAAAAGGCATCCACAGCCTGGACCCAAGCCTAGGTGCAAATAGGACTGCCACATGTGACACAGACCAGGCAAATGGTGTGAGTTCATGCTCAGAGCTGCCAAGCAGGCACCAGGAAGGGAAGCTCCCAAAGCCACCAGGATTTATTGGAGCTGCCTGTTGCTCCTCTGGTGCTGTTTCTGACACATCTGAACAGAGGAACCTGGAAAGGTTTGGAGATTTTTTCGCACTGTTGCTTCTGACAAACCATGAAACAGTGGCAGCTAAACCAAGGACACAAGAAAATCTGTCAAAAATGCAAATAGAACTTAGAAAAGTAATCTGGAGAAAGGTTGTCCATGCTCAACTGCTTCAGCACAAGGCAAACCATCCCCTGGAAGGGCCCCCCTCTGCAGGGTCTGCAGAGGCACCCTGGAAGACCTTGGGTGAGATTCACAGCTTTCAGACTGTTAAAGTTTGGTTCAATCAGTCCTCCTGCTCAGCTTTTCCACTACCTTCTCATGGAACTTGTAACCCAGGGGATACTCCACTGTTGTGAAGTCAACAGAAAATGACAAAATACCATCCAAAAAGTTCATGGAACAAATTGTTTGGGAGCAAGTAGAGCCAGAAGTACTAAAATGATAATTTCAATATCTTACTAAAAGAATGTTCTGGGGATTATGACAACATTTCATTTTTCTTTTTTGGTGACCTGAAATATTTCATTTTGAATCAAGTCATGCCAAAACAAACAACAACAAAAAAATCAGTGTTATACTAAGCTGAAATAAAATTACATATTTAGACTCTGCAGAGAGAGCCAGAAATTAGAAGAAAAGCAAATTTTATTTCAATCACTTTGATTTTGAAATACGATCACCTTCCCATTAAAATTATCTTTATAATTCTCTGTCAAGCCCTATTACTGTGTGACATATTGGCATTTTAAATAATTCTGCAGATTTTTGGTTATATTATTCTCAAGGATCAGAGGAGTCCCTCGATCTGCTCCAGATTTTCATCAGCAAGAAGGGAGTATTGGTAGGTATTTAAGGACACGTAAGACCCATAAGGGTCACATAAATAGCAGTGGGGAGTGAAGAGCTGGCGGCTCTCCTACAAAACCCTACCCAGTGCCAGGCACACAGTGACAGGTCAGGCATGGGGTCCCCTGTGGGATGTGGGAGCTGCATCCAGGTGTCTGCACAGCCTCCTAACAAACTCCAGCTGGGCTGGAGAAACTACTCATTACAACATCTCTATAAATGCCTTTGTAAAATAGGATGACTCTCCCTACAGACTTCCCTCATACTCTCTTCCCTAACCCACTCCTCAGATGCTTTTGGGAACACTAGTGAAAACAGACTCTTGAGGTGTGGGGTTAATTGTTCTCCTTTTTGTGTACACATAAATATTCTGCAGACTGAGAATTGCTGTTTCCAGAAATACACAAATCAAGTCAAAGTTTCATATCCCCAGCTCATGGATAATTTCAGAGCCTGAATCATCTGGTTTGCAGCAATTAAAACAAAGGGTACTTGTTCTAAGGCATTGTTTTCACACTAGAAAGCCCAGTCTGCCTTCAGCTGTCTTTACCAACTAGGAATTCAAGAAGAAAGCAGCTATTAAAGTTTTCTCTACCCAGTTTAAATGTGGCACAACACACATTCCTGGCCAACTTTTCAGACTAAACATCTTAGTAAATTCTTCCTGACAATAGTTAGTGACAAGCATGTCAAAACCAACAAACTCAGTCACATACAAGGCTTATCAATAATTTAGGCTTTTCCCCCCACGAGAGACTGTGTGTTTTGCAATAATGAAATATATGATTTTAAAAATAAATAATAGGCTGTTGTCAGGCCGATTGTAGCTAGAAGTTATGAATTTGATTGATTGAACATTTGAGTTCATTCTCTCTAGCAAGATCAAAGCGAAACTCTTCCATTTGCCCAAGGCCACTTGCAATTTATTTAGAGATTGTGTTCATATCCCAGCAGGTAGCAATATTGGACTGAGGTACACAGAAAATCAGCTCTTTGAGGTTTTTTCTGAGTCCAAGGGATGCAACAAATGAGATTTTTTTTAGTTCATTAAATCATTAACCACTTAATCACTAAAAAAAACAACATCAGTTGCATTTTCCCTTAGCTAGGCATAACAAGGAAGCAGTCATGGTATCGAAAACCTCTGTTTTAACATTGATGCCTTTGTCAAATATGACTGGTCTGTAGTTTTTATTTGTGTGGTTATTTTCTCCCTCCCCCTTCTTGGTTTAATTATCATGGCAGAAGGTAATGACACCCAAAAGGGACAGGAATATGAATAGCAATGGCAAATCCCTTTAAGAGCAACATGGAAAATAACACACGTGCACGAAAGCACACAGAATATGTTTGTATAGCAGATATTGCAGGCACCCTAGTGCAAAGGAGCTCCAAACAAATCAGCCCAGACTAATGTGAAACCTCCAGCCACCCTGAGACACAGCCAAGATCAGCTCCCCAGACAGCACTCACATGCTGACTGCAGAGCTTTGCAAGGCTCTCGCGCCAAAAAAAGAACCATTCTTTAGCTGTCCTGTTTTTGTCCTACATGAGATTTGGGGATTAGCAGCATTAAAAGGAACACAACCCAAACCAAAGCGTGCAGGGTTGGCGCATGCAGCCCAGCAGCAGCAGCAGCTCGTTGGCAGTGATGGGCTGGCATGCAGAGCAGCAGCAGCAGCAGCAGCAGTGCGGGCACGGCGGGGCTGCAGCAGCCAGCACACACTGCAGGCTAAGGATGGGCTGGGATCAGGGAAGGAGCACTTCCAGGAATCCACCTCGGAACATGACAGGGGTTTGCAGGAGGCACAGCAGGTCCAAGCTGGGCGGTCAGAGGCTGTAGAGGACGGCCAGCACAGTGTAAGCAGGGTGCCTGGCTCCAGGGTGGAAATCGTGGCTGTCACACCTTGTGCCAGTGGGCAGGACCTCTGTCTCCCAGTCAGGTGGAGAAAAGACATCTCTTGGTCTGATGACAACTTGGATGAGGTCTAGATTCAAGGCTCTGGTTAAGTGCAGCTTCAAAGGGCTTTGTGTCCCCTGGTGAAAGCTTGGTTGGGAGCAGACCCATCCATCCACAGGTCAATGAGCAGCACTGGTAGGGTCTTCTCCTGAGGGGTTGGCACTATCTTGTTAAAAAGCAAAGGCAATGGGCATCTTGTACCTTCTCCGCAAGAATGCTCCTTGGATCTCTGAACCCCAGCTAACAGAAGCAGAAACCAGGAATTAGGCATCCAAGAGCTTTAAGAAAAAAAATTAAAACTATTTAAACTCTACTTGTACAAGTTATCTCACAGTAAGAGCTGGGAACAGAAGCAAGCAGTCCCAATCCTCCTGTTCCCAGTTCTCCTGCTCATTAAGGAGAATTAAGTTATTCCAGTTGTGGAAAAACACAATTAGAAGCACAGTTAGACCCAGTAATACTGATTGAAGATGTGCTGCTCCATACTGGGGGAAAACAAGGCACTGAGGGTTGTCAGGGAATTGTGACAGCTATCATCTGCTCATGTTATCTGAAAAAGAGGGAGAGAAGGAAAAGCTGAGCAAAGACTCTGAGTATCAGAGGGGTTTCTCACATATAATAACTTCAGTTTAAGCATGGAATTAAATAATAAAGAGTGAGTTTTTTCTCAAAAAAAACCCTAAACTTCAATGAATTTTCCCATAACAGACCAGTACCATAACTGGCCAACAGTCGAGCTAAGTAACCCTTCAAGACAGACATACAAAATATTTACCAAAGAATACAGAGGCTGTACCCTAAGTACGGCTCTTTACAGTGATTTCCAGTCACTAGAGGGCATTTATGTCCATGAAGATGTCAGACCCAATTTTTTCACCAAAGATATGATTAGTTAATGAGGCTTGACTGCTCCTAGAGTTCAGCTAAACAGCTGAGCATGATCATGGGTATGCAAACACATGAGCACAATTAGCTGAGCTTTTCACAGATTTTCAGAAATGTTGACAGTGAGTTACAAGATCAAGCCTAACTCATTTTCTTTGTGGTACAGCCTGAAGGACAGAAAAAACAAAGTGCTTTTGGTAGAATTAGCAAAGATTCAGGTCCCTCAGGATGGAGGGATAAGAGCAAAGATTCAATCTGCCTACAAAAATGACCTGAAGGAGTGGCCAGATTCTCATTCAGAAACAGGAGAATGGAAATAGCATTTTGGATCTCAACAGGCACAAAATGGTCAATCTGGGCATCTCCTCAGGTAGGAACTTAATCAGGAGCTTACATGTATGTTTCATGGTGTCATTACGTGGATGTAAATGCTTCCTGTACAAATCAGATTTTATTTAATAAGAAACTAGAAAGATAAACTGCAGGTAAACCAAATCAAAGCTGAAAAACTGCCTTGAATACTATAAAGGAGACATGAGAGAAATATACCAAAGTTACTACTTTTAAAAATTTTATTTCTACTAAAAATCTTAAAGATTTTTCTCATAAATGCTAGTGGCCAGGTGATTAAGATAAGAAATCAAACTAGACCACTGGTACTCTCTAGAACTTCTGAAGAATATAGATATGTTTAGAATAATTGATGGAAAGCTGGAAAATAACATTATTTTCCCATCAAAACCCTTTTCTCTAAACACTCTCCACCCACCATTGAGGGAGACCTGTTTGGTTCTAAACACTTTTCTGATTTTAGTGGCAGGTTGCCAAAAGATGTGAAACACAGGCTTGATCTTCTGTGCTAACACAGAAAGTGAATTGAGGATGTTGAGTCAGAGCCTAAGACAGAACTGCAGGGATTAGTTCAGAAAGTGAGCCTTAAGTTTGTGGCAGAACAGGTGTTATCCTTTAAAGAGAGGAAAACTATTAACTTGGCCTCACAGAAAGTGATGAAGTGGCTGAGAACATCGCTATGGAAAACTCCAGTGTTTTTGCCTTTTGTGCTGGAGATACAATTGTTTAGGTTAACAGAAACATTAGGAAAAAATGTTCTGAATATACCAGCAGTCTTGAATCAATGGTTTAAATTAGCTTTCACTTTTCTCAAACTTGCTCATCTGTTATTTGTTCAACCATGACTAAATATTCCATGCAGGGAGAAAAGAATTAACCACTGAATACTGGAGCAAACTGAGCTAAAACCCTGTAGCCTTCAAAACCACTTGCTAGTTCATGAACAAAATAATTAAAGTCGTGCCAATGACAAAGGATCAAGACCATTGTGGACCTGCTAGTGTAAAAATACAAACAAGACATAAGCAGTAAGGGAGAAATTACCTTCTATAAAGTCAAATAGCTTTGCCTGTCCTTGTAGCCCTTGCTTACATACATTTGATAATTGTGGCTAGAGAATGGAAGGTAAAGTTCACCATTTGTACAGGTGATGAAAAAACAGGAGATAGATTGACACTAATATTTCAACTTTCACCAGCTTTCTAGCTGGTTTACTTTCACAAACTCTGCCTCATTATTAACACAATGTGATCTTCCCCAAATGGGTATTTTTTTCTCCCTTTCAAACCAGCTTTCTGCTCACCTATCCCATGGCCAAGACAAAGGAAGGAAAGTCTGGGGGTTTTTATTGTCTTTTGGGAAAAAAAATCCAGTGCAGAGAAGACAAGGTTTTACCATCATCTAAAACCAGCCCAAACTACAGAAAAGCTGATCAGCATTCAGTGTCTGAGAAGGTGCAAGCAAGTGTAAAACAGAACTTAAATCAATGAGACACAACTTCAATCCAGGAAAAAATCTGCAGGCTTAAGGCCCGGTGAAAGTTCCTGTTTCCAGAGATAATTGGAAGTTTTGTAACTGAGAAAAAAAGGAAAGTCAAATTGCACATCAATGAGGTGGAAGAAAGTTCTGGTTATCTACATTGGCAGGGAAATGGTAATTAATGAAAATCACTCACATTCTCTGGCCAGTGCCAGTAATGGTTGACAAGCTAAAATTGGCACATAATGATAGGCTGAAAAATGCTGCATGCATTGGCAGCTCTTCCATTTCCTCTTGGTATCCTCCAGCTGCAGAATTTATTTTCAGTTTGTTTAGAGATTTTGGATTCCTCCACAGGTCTCTTTTTCTTGCTTTGGTACTACAGCATGGTGGCATAAGTTCCCAGGCATTTAAGAAAATAAAAAATAGACCAGTTGTGGCTGTAGCAGGAGGTCTAATCCAGAGTAGCTGCTTGTGTTTATCATGCGGCAACAGCTGGACTTGTTTAAGCAGTCATCTTAAGCATGGTGAGAAAACTTGGAGCTGGCTCCGCAAAGAAAATTGAGTCCTGGACCTGCAACTTCTAAGTTCTTAACCATCTCATGAAGGCAGTAGTCCAGAGTTAAGCCTGAAGGGAACCATAACCACCTGAAAGTGTGAACCACAAAATTCAGGGCTGAGATCACGAACCATTGCCAAGTGCTAAGGAAAGATAAGGGAGTCCTGTGTAATACCAATAAGGTGCAGCCAGAATTTCAGAAGAATACTTCACCTGTGAACTACTGAAGCAGGAGCTTCTTACCAGGCTTGCTTACCCTTCCCATCCTCAGACTCAGTATTTTTCCTATTCTTACCTCACTTATCAGTATAGTTTCCTTTCCACAGGAGCTGGAGGCTCCTCCAAAGAGCACTTGCTGATGTGATAGTATGAAATTTCATTAATTGTTTCAAATCAGAGCCACAAATACAACATCCTTTAAGAAAGCTCTGTATGTGTAACAGAGCCAGATTTACCCCTTAACATCCATAAAACGCCCTGGAACATTCAGATACAAGGCTTTAGAGAAGTTGACAGTAATAATTAAAGCTGACCGCTCCTATCTCAGCTGAAGACACCCAGACCTTCAGCTCAGGCACAGAAAAGCTGACAGTCAGAGCATCCCCAGGTGGGTGCTGTGCTGACTGTGAAGATGCAGCAGAGCCCACAGTGGAATTCCAGGATTTTTCCTTGCCCCACATTGCAAAACCAGCCACCATGCTTGTGCTGGAGAGCTGAAAGGTCAGTGACAAATCACCACGTAGGCTACGGATCCTGTCTCTCCACTTCTGTTTTGTTTTCCTGAGCACGCTGAAAAGAAATCAGTGAACCTACAAATGTGCTGCCCTGACCTCTCACATTGTTCCCTTGGGCTCAGACACCAGTGCTGCTATGAAGCAGCTCCAAGCTGGCATGGCATTGTGGCATTGACATGCAAATGAGCAAAGCAAATGAAATATCTTCCTGTCCTTAAGAATGCTTGATTTTTTTATATTTTCTTTTTCTTTTTTTTTTTTTTTTTTTTTTTGTGGTTTAGGGTTTTTTATAGGTTTTATTTATTTTTTTATGCTTTCATAGTCTCCCAGAATAACTTAGATGTATTCCTGCTTCAACTGCTACTTTTTTTTTTCCCCAGCAGACTTAGAGCCTTAGTATGTGTTTGTTTATATATACATATAAATGTGTGTAAATTCAGCTTACTTTAGGAACAGGAATATTTTAAGCATTTCAACTACAAGAAAAAGCATATGATGATTCTTTGAAATTCCTCAGTGTAAAACAACTGCAGCTGCCCCTGCCTTGCTTTAAAATCATCAGAAAATCTGAGACCTAACACCCAGCAATGATTATTCAGTTTGCATGAACTGGCAGCCTGTGCACCATCCAGGAGGAAAAAAAAATAATACATTTCCCCCTTTTTTGGCTCTTTAGGGATGAGCCAAAAACTCAACAAGCAAAACTTGACTGAAACTTTTACAGCAAAATTGTTCCAGAAATGTACTTTTTGCATAGTTTAATTGGGTTTAGATCCCCCAGAGCCAAAAGCAGCTCCCCCGACCCCTCCTGGCAGCTTTCTAAATGAAAAACACTGAAATCTTCAGGGGGCTCAACTTGTGATGAAGGTACAGGGCAGGCTTTACCCAATCTTCCGAGTGCTTAGACGCAGAGTTGCGGCTGACGCGTGAGCAGACGCTGAAGCGGTGCGCACAGCTTGCCCTGGAGATGCGCGTGGGGCAGCCGCACCTTCTGTGTACAGGAGGATGGGAACGCCTTCAGAATCCGCCATGGCTGAGGCAAAAAGCTTGAGCATGTTTTTTCCCCCTGCATTAGACATCAGGGGACATTGTTAACCATGAAAGCAATGGCAAAGCTCTTCTGCTCAAAGAGCGCACTGGTTTCAGACACCGTGGAGATGTAGGTTGCTGTAAAAGGTGCTGAATGCTGTTGTGTGCTGTTTCAAAGAGAAATGACATTTGTACCCTCCCAGATGCTTGCTGAATGCCATTTCTGCTTTCTTCTGCCTATTCCTCCCTGAACTGTAACTTTTTACATTTGTTTCAATTATCAAAAGTGAAACTTGACAAACACAGTAATGAACCCCAGGCCAGGTTTCTCATGTGATCTACCACTTCATGCAAAGACAAGAAAGAATTTTTAGAATTTGACCAGCAGAAGGACCTCAATACTAAGGCATGCATTTTAAGGTTTCTCTGTGTGTTTTTGTTGGCTTTTTCTTGTTTTGTTTTTGTTTTTTGTTTTTTTTTTTTTTTTTTAATGTGTACAGCAATAGATATTAAAGCACCCAGAGTAGCTGAAAATTCTAATGTTGCTAAATAATAGCATTTATTTTAACATCCTTGGTTATATATAGGATCTTGAGGTTCATGTCCAGAGGGAGGGTTTGTTTTGTTTGAACCACAGAGCTGTGGTGCAGTGGTCCAGACAGTCCTAATTTTATTTAGCTTATGAAAAAACAGGAGACAAAGTGTTTACATCTCCAAGTATCTCAATAAACCCATGGATTATTGCTAATACCAGACCTCTGTGAATCTCACTCCAGGCCCAGTATTGCCATTGATTACACTGAGGTTTTCAACAAGCTGCCAGCCCATGAATCCTCCAGAGGATGAGAACAGACAAAAATAAGTGGGTGGGGTAAAGAGGAAGGGGATGTTTCAATTCAGAGGATGCTCTACTGAGCATAAATTGGCTTGAAATAACAGGAACATAAACAACACACCACCCTTGGCAATGAGCAAGTTAGCAAACAAAAATACCCCAGGACTTTTTGTAATGGTGCCTGATAAATATCAAAATGGTCCTAGATTTCATTTAAATGTTAAAACTGAATTTGGATCTGAAAACAAAGGATAAACATATTTCTTCTGACATTTAGTGATGCCTGATGACATGCAATTTCATTGCTTTTTCTTTATGATGCAATTTTTGTAAGTGATACCAGTTGTCATCAAACGTCACCAAAGCCAGACTTGCCTCAAGTCACCAATATTTATTGTTCTCCTCCAGCAGAGCCTGGTTCGAGTTTGGCGCGCATGGCTTTAATTGTTCAACGGAAGAGTTGAGCCCAGCCTACCCTGGAATAAAACACCAGCCTGAGATGGATCTGCTGACATGATGCAAGTGAGATCTTCTGGCAGCTGGTGCAGCAAATGCCCTTTAAAGGAAAAAAAAAAAAAAAAGAAGGGAGAATTGGGGTCTAGCTGGATGCTGGGTCCATAACAGGATACTGGGAGTTTGCTCCTGGGTCGGTCATCCGAGTCCTCCCTGGGCTGGAGCAGCCAGCAGCTCCTGCCACTGCAGGGTCACTGGGTCCCCACGGAGCAGGGGCAGGTGTCCCCAGCATTCCTCATGGCCTTCATGAATGCCATGGCTCTCTGGAGAAGCCAGGAGGGAACAGCAGCAAACAGACCTGCCCTGAAGGGTGAGTCTGGACAGAGCAGTCTGAGCCCCTGCTGTGCCTGCCTTTGTCAAGGAGACACGTCCAGCAGTGCCTGGAAAGGCTTCTGCTCCTTCAGCCTCTACTTTGGGCCTCAAATCCTATACATTATGGGATCACAGGGAAAAAAACCTAAAGTAACAAAAAATCCCCGAAATCCGACACCTTCTCTTCTCTACTATTTGTTCTTCCAGTGTTGTCCAAACCTCAGGTGTTATAGGAACTAGTGGCACATCCCTCAGAGGCATGGTGAAGGAGGGACACCTTAACCCATGGGCACCCAGAGTACCAGCCTCTCACAGACCCATCCTGACTGTTTATTCTCTCCTTCCAGGAGATTCCCAAGTCTCCATGCCCCTCTTCTTTCGTCAAAGGGAAGAAGTTTAACTTCATGGGTGTTTCAGGTCTGACAGGAAGAAAAACTTTTGACTATGTGCAGCCATTAAAGTACAAAAATGAGCAGGAAAGGCCCATTTAAAAGAGTTGGGGACTGGAGCAGTGGAAGTTTGACAAGGAGAGGGATGCAACAAAGACAGAAAAGATGACATTTTTGGAAGAAGCACTGTAAGCTTGAGCCTCTCTAGAGAGCTGCATAAAATCCACTGGAGCAGCTGAAAGCGAGGAATAAAATTCACCTGACTTGTCAGGAGAATATTGTTCACAAAACCTTGATAATTTGGCTTTTAAAGCACACAGACTAACTCAGGTATGTGGAGGCACTTCTGATTCCTTGCTACATTTACTTTAACTGGCTGGAATACTTTTTGGTTTCTCTTTTTTGGTTTTTTGGGGATTTTTTTGTTGTTTTTGGTTTGGGTTTTTTGGGGGTTTTTTGGGGTGATTTGTTTTCTTTTTTTTTTTTTTTTTTTTTTTGGTCCACACAGCTGGTAGAGGGAGCTTGTACAGCTTCAGTTCACATTTGTCTTTGTGAATATTTTATGCTGCCGCCCAGGATATCAGCACTAGATCACCAAACCACAGCACAGCACAGGTGCTTTACAGCTCAGATGTGCCTAGGATTAGACAGCCTAAAAATCTCATGCTGAAAAAACAAGGAAGTTAAAATTTCCAGACTTTACTTGCAGTTTTAATTGGCTTTCTAAGTCTCCTCACACGTGGCATGAGGCAAACTGCATTTTGCTCACAGGCCTGCAACACAGGGAGGTTTGGTCAGGATCTATTAAATTCTCTTTTCATCACATGCTTGACTTCCTTTAGCAGAGCTCCGAGACTCCATGGTTTTCTTTATTTGTTATTTTGCATTTATCATCCCTGGGTCCTTCATGCACATTCATTAAGGAGGTCTCACAGCATGCCTGTGAAGTGGGTTGCTACTTCTGCTCACTGCACTTCATAGAGAGGAAAACCAAGCTGAGCAACAGCTTTGTGTGCCTCCAAGGGGGACACCAGGACATGGTGAGGAGTCCAGGCCTTTAGAGGAGGCTTTTTGGAGAACATTTCCCCAGGTGCCACCTTCCTACCTGTGCTCAAGGTGCTTCTGTGCCACTGGGAACAAATTAAACCAGTGTTGCTTATTGTAGCCTCTCCACCTCTCTCTGCAGCTGTAAATCCCCCAGGGGTGCAGTGGAGCAGGTTTGGGCTGACCTGCCATGGGGACCACAGAGGGGACTGTGACTGTGTTCACAGGGGTTTTTGGATTGGGGAAGAGACGAGGATCTGACTCCATGTTTCAGAAGGCTTGATTTATTATTTTATGATATATACTACATTAAAACTATAATAAAAGAATAGAAGAAAAGGTTTCATCAGAAGGCTAGCTAAGAATAGAATAGGAAAGAATGATAACAAAGGTTTGTGGCTCGGGCTCTGTGTCCGGGCCAGCTGGGCTGTGATTGGCCATTGATTAGAAACAACCACATGAGACCAATCACAGATCCACCTGTTGCATCCCACAGCAGCAGATAACCATTGTTTACATTTGGTTCCTGAGGCCTCTCAGTTTCTCAGGAGGAAAAATCCTAAGGAAAGGATTTTCCATAAAAGTTGTCTGTGACAGGGGACTGCTGCCACCAGCCACCACTGGGGAGGCCATGGCCTGAGCCAGGATGCCCAAGGGCTGCAGGGCAGGCGGTGCCTGACCCAGACACCAGCAGCCTGCTGGATTCTGCTGGGGCAGACCCCTGCAGAGCAGCTGCTTTCACCCACACAGGCTGCTCTGTGCTCAGGCAGGGGAGCCCAGGGAGCCAGAGGGAGCCAGTGGGGCTGCCAGGCTGCCACCTGTTTGTGAAGAGACAGGTTGCCATATCCACGGGGAGCTGAGGAGGTGCCTTGGGATAACAAGTGGCCTTTACAAGAGCCTTTACTTAAAACATTTATTTACCAGTGTTGGTATAACATTCCTTGCTTAAGAGAGGCTGGGTGTCACCAAAGACAGTGATCTTTTCTGCTGCATGCCTGCAGGCTGGGGCTGAACAGGGGTGTGTTAGTTCCACATCCAGCACTGCTTTTCAAGCTGGGTTCTGTGGGCTAATTCCCAGCTGAACACTGGAAAGTTTAGTTTGTATTGGCAGATGCTGGCTGCAAAAGGTAAACTGTGTGCCCTGCCTGTTTTAATGAAACAGACCTGTCTGTATGCACGTAACCCTCCCAGCTTCTTCAGGCCCTTTCAGCCCTTTGGATGACACTGGCCAAGTGCCAGACCTCTACTGCCCAACCAGCACGTGGGTAAACCCACAGGAGAGGCTGGAGCACCTCATGGCGCTTGATAAAGCCTATTCTGCTGAAACACTCAGAATTTTATCTTTATCCAAAACATCACTGAGCTGGGCCAAAAATACCATTAGCTATTTCCATCCTCATCCCTAATGTTTGCACAATGGAAAAAGTGAAACAGGATGTTAAAAAAAGGTTTGGTTTTTTTCAGATGTAAGAAAATAATTTCTCTGGAAAAAAAAAAACATTCTTGTGGTCATATCCATCTTCTGCTTTGAGGACTTGATCCTGCAGAGCTCCTGGCTCCACCTCAGACTGTCAAGAATTACATAATGAAATGGAAAACAAAAAAAAAATCCCTATTTTTCCTTAACACTAAAGCCATTGATAATATACAATTAGACATTCCCCTTGGAAAGACTTGGCCCTGGAAAGGCACCAGATATGAGCTTGGGAGCTCCAGTGCTGGCCTGGAAATGTTGCTCTGTTCAAGTCAGGCAGTGCATGTGGAAGTGAGCGCTGTGTCCTGAGGCAGGACAGAGTCTGTAACGTGAATCCAGGACCATGTGGCTCACCACTGTTCATTAATAATCTCCTCTGTTCCTTCAGACAAAGGTGTGGAGCATTCCAGCTGAATGTGCTTTATGGCACTATCCAACTTGGACAAACAATACACAAACAATATACAGTGTAGTGCTCCTGTAAACTCCTTGGCCAAATAATCCCTGGGATTCTTGTCAGTGGTCTGAAGAGGGAGGAAAAGGTTGTTCATGGAGAGAATTAGCAGCCCCTGACCTCCATGCAAATATTTCTTTTTTGTACTTCCTTTGTCCTCTCCTATTTTATAACAATAAGACTGTTTTAGATGGGCAGGAAAGGAGTTGTTTGGGAATGGAGGTGCTCCATTTCGGTTTGTGGGTATTTTTTTGCTTGTTTGGTTGGTTGTTTTTATTTTTTTTTAAAGTGTATGTAGTTTCACAATTAGCCTACAGCAAAAATTAGCCCTTCATGTAGATTCACACACACAAAAAATAGACTTTTTCCTGGGACTGTAGTAAACATTTTTAAAACAGACGTAGCCTGAGGTGACGCTATTCTTGTGCTTGTGTTTAAAAAGGAAAGGATAAAAAAAAATTGTGAAATGGATCATTCCTAAGTGAATTAAAACTGTAAATGCCTGTTAAAAACACAGTCTCCAATCATATGGGCAGATGCTGCATCCTACTCTACAATAATGTCTCAACCTTGAAAAAGGAAGGGCAATTTAATTGACAGGCATTTAAAAATCCACAGTAATATACCTTACAATGAGTTAGTCAGAGTTTGATGCTGTAGCCCTTATTCTTGGCAGTAATTTTTGCTCACCAGTGCAGACTACTGGTTTCACCTTTTACCAGCACTAAACTGGGGGGAAAATAAAGAATATCCACAGATAAGTTTTTATCTTTGTTAAGGTGACACATTCTCTTCAACCATTCAAGAAATATCATCCTCTCTTATCACCCTCTCCAGGTCTTCAAGTACCTACATGGGAAGAGGTTTCTGATGGAAGAAGAGTCTTTAATCTAGCAGAAAAAGGCATAATGAGATCCAGTGATTGAAAGCTGAAGTTAGACAAATTCAAACTATCTTATCTAGGAACTTGGTAGATTCCCCATCACTTTTGAAGTCTTTAAGAAGATATCCAGTCTTGATGTAAAAGATATGCTCTAGATCAAACAGAAGTTATGGGTTTGATGCGAAAATTATTGGGTGAGGTTCTGCAGTCTGTGTTATGCAGGAGGTCAGGCAAGAGAATCATAATAGTCCCTTCTGGCTTTAAAATCTGTGAAGCCCAAACACGACTTCAATAAGGAAAAAGCAAGCCACCCTGACGACCTCTTCTGCCCACAGAACTTTAATTTTGGAAACAGAAGCTGGTTAAAGCAGTTCATCAGCCTTACCTGGACTCTGCTTAGCGGACTATTCGTAACACCTCGGGATCTTTCAAAGAAAGAAATTTAAAAACAGTCTAGTTTCTCTTTAATAAAAGAAGTTGGAAAGCGCTGACTGGTTTCTCAACCAGCTATTTCTTTTCAAACTATAACAGATCTGCTGTAAATTTTCACAGCAAGACTTTTGTGTTGTTTGTCAAAATTGTCAACATTTATTTATTTGATACTCCTTAAAACATATTCCTGCAAATGAAAAGGAGTTGAACTAATTAGGCAAGATTCCTACATTTAATAGTATTTATATAGCTGTTAGATATGGAATAAATAATGTCCTAAAACCATATTATTTTTATTGCTTTTCTACTCTGTAGCTAAGTTACAAAATAACTTTAAATTTGAGTCCCAACAATACCAGCTTTCACGGTTTTATCTTGAGTCCTGATAATTTTCCTTAAATTGCCAGATCCAGGAGTCATATGAATATATGAAAATCTTGTCATTTCTTTAAAATAAATAATCTTTCACAGTGGTTGCCAGTAAAGTTTGAAAACATGATACTCACTCCTCAAAAGACCTAAGCAAAGAGCTAAGTAAATAAGCACCTCCAATTCCTTTTTCATCTTATAATTTTAAGGCAAATCTCCTGATTCTGGACTTTAAACATTTGAGGCTGGCAGTCACCAGGTCTATTGAGACTTGACTTCTCCAATGGGGAAGGGAAATCTGGCTGGACTAGAAAAGGCCACCTCAGTTTAACTGACTAGGCTTAAAAATACCTATTTTTCATAAATAAACAATCTAAACCAAAGACCTGAACACGAGATGAAACCTTGGACCAATGTGATGGCTTGGTCCAGACCAGGGACTTGGTGTGGCTTCTCTGACAGCACATTTCCCTCTGGTTTGGTTTGGAGGGCAGCACTCAGCTGGCCCTTTGAGCCATGAGGACAATTTGGGCAAGGATGCAGCAACCCACACCACAGCCCTGCCCCATTTCTGCACCACTGGCAGCACCAGCCAGATGTTTCCTCACTGTGGTCTTAAAGAAGCCAAAGCCAGTTTTCTGAGGCACAAGATGTTTTATTGACGTGGGGCTGCTGCCATTCTTCACGCAGCGTTTGGGCAGGGGGTCAGTCACCTTCACAGCTCCTGCAGGTGTCCAGGTGTGTGGGGGGCAGCGCAGGGTGTGCCCACAAAGCCCTGGGAGTCACCACTGCATGGGAAGGGGGCTGTGGGAGGCAGGAGAGGCTGTAGGTTGCAGGAGAGGGTGGGAGTGGGACCGTCCCCACATCGGGGCTATATTTGCTATCGCAAGATTTAGGCTGTCAATGGTTTGTTTGAAGGGTAACAGCAGCAAGGTGGACAGAAACTCAGGGCTTGAACACCTTCAATGCCATGTGAACCTGCTCACACTGGCAGCAGCAGGGCCTCCAAATGAGCTGTGGTGCAGAAGGAATGTGAAAAATGGCAATAAATGTAAAAGCCTCCTTAAAATCTCCAGTCCTTGCAGAGGCACGGACACCCTGCCAGCTCTCCAGCTCTTTTGTGTTGTCATCTCACTCCAATCTGTCACAAGATGTCAGTGTTTTCAGACACTCCTGCTATGGCTGAGCAAACAGCCTCTCCACACTGCCTGGCTGACTTTCAATGGCATAAAATTCATCCATAAAATTGAGCCATAAGGTTCTCAGCAGAGCGGCAGTACGACAAAGAAACTTGGTGCAGGAACCACATCAGCCTCTGACAGTGGGATCAAGGTGCAGTTGCAGTTCACCCTTGTCCCTGGAGTAGCTGAAAGGCACCTGGCTGCCCAAGCTGAGGTGGTGATGCTTATGAGGATCACTGAGTTTAATACAGCCCTGGTTTTGAACCAGATTTTTTTTTTCCTCTCCTTGAAAAATTCTTTCTGAGTGTTTTGGAATGTGAAGTTTGTTTTAAACTGGTAAATTCCTTAATCCCAGGTTTCCCTGCATGGCACACCAGTCATGATGTCCTCTGTTGGGTAGTTCAAAATCCTGTCTATTGGCATTTTCCAAGTTCCTTTTGCATCCAAAGCTCTTAATCCGCACTCCTCTCTTCACCCATATATACATAGAAGGATTTTCAGGGACCAATGTCATCCACTCTTCCCAGAAAATACAGCATATGCAATTTCCTATCCCCTAGTGACCCTGCTACTCTGAGGCATGGGAGTTATAAAAAATGGTGGTTTGTGTTGAGAGCCCTGGGCTTTATCCTCCCAGTGAGTTGTTATTTCTACAAATGTTAAAAATACACTTGTAAAATTTAAGAGGAACAGCTTAATACGAAAGGCATCCACAATTACAGAGCTATCTTCAATGCCCCTATAAAACCAACACATGGGTTATGAAATCAGTGTGGGATCCGCCTTTGGAAGCTTTGAATTACCTTTTTAAGGAGTCACTCATTGCCATCATCTAAATAAGAATATTCCACTAGGCAACAGACAGGCTCCAGCAGCTGGATAACACTAATGTCCCCTTGTCACACCAGACCTTCCTGGCAGTATTCAATGATCCCTGCAATGGGGACAAATGGTGCTGCATAAGAATTTTTTTCCCATCTTCTTCAGGGGAGCTTTGTCCTTTTGCAGACGCAGAGTTTGTTTGTTCTTGTTTTTGTTTTTTTTTTTAAGAGACCTTTGTGGAGACTGCCTGTGATAATTAGCATAATTTCAGATGGGGGTGTGTTATGGGGGGAAAAACCATCTCATCCCATTGCCTAGAAAATTCCTAGGAAAAATGGATAGGTTACAGTAATGTTTGCAGCTCAAACAGACCCATCCGAGCCGAGCCTTTTGTGCTAATACCAAGGTGTTTATTTCAGAGAGATGCTCCAGGTAGGCTGTCTCTGTGTGAGACAGCTGATTTATGCCGTGATTGTTTGCCACCAGCAGTCCGGCTGCCTCGCAAGCCCCACCCTTTGCTGCCATCCCGAGGTTTGGATTTGATTTCCCTTGAGAAAGAAGCTTCTGTTCACATTCCCATCCACCTGTGTTGCCTCAATACAGCATTCTATGTTTCCTGCTTTTTTTACCCTCCCCTCCCCACCCCTGCGAATTTGCTCTCATTGAGTGGCATGAAGAAAAATAAAAATAAAAAAAAAGACCACCTCCTACTAAGAGGACTAAGACCTGGGGAGCCAGCGAAGAGGAGAGGCCGTTGCCTCTAAAGTTCAGAAATAAAAAAAAAATGACTTGTTCTTTTGAGCTCGCTGTTCCCTGATGTGACACTGTGATCAGTATCAAATGCTTGGTGGCAAGGATTTTTGTCAAGCTTTCCCAGCTAAAATAGATTTAACCTACCAGTTGCTCTTTGTGGGTTTAACAATGTGTGTGACAATAAAGGGCTGCTGCCGCTGCATTGTTAACACATGAATAGTCCCGGCTCTCTGTATTTACTATTGTGCACTGCACATTTCCAGGAAGGAGTGTTTGGCTCTGGCTGTTGATACATGTCCTGTTTTGCAGAAGGAGCTGAATCAGCCCCTCAGTGATTAGGTGATGTGAAGGGGCAGTTAGGATTTAATTGAAATTAAGGAAAGCACCCGATTGCCTTTGAACTGCTCTCTGGGCTTTCTCCCCTGCTCGGAGATGGTGTGCCTGGGTTCCACACTTTGCTGTCACTGCCTTTGCACGTGAGGAGTTCACCCTGAGGGCAGGAAACTTGCAAAATGCCAAAATCAAGGAAGAAATATATTCCTTGATAGCAGTTTGTAGTTTGTTCTTGGATAGGGCTGGCCAGCAGCGCTATGGACAAGAGGAAGAGGCAAGGAGAAAGGGACTGGGATGCTCTGCTCCTCCAGGAAAAGCACTGTCAGACAGGTCTGAATGAGAGGGAAGCTTCAAGAACCCACAGGGATACTTCTGGTGACTCCTGTGCATGTTGTTTTGTTCTCATTTTATGTTACACAGCACCACAAGCATCCAGCTGGGACTGAGTGCCTGGGCTGGAGAAGGATGGTGAAGGCAGGAGGGCTGGGTGGGATGAAGGAGGATGCTGGCAGGATCCCACTATGCCCCTCATTCGGGTCACTGACTCCTGCACAGTGGTGGAGGTGTGTTCCCACAACTGTGCCCTTCTTCACTCACCTGAAATACCCTCACAGCCTCCACATGGCAAGGGAACTGCCCTTGAACCCTGGCCAGCCCCATGAATGTCCCCTCAGGAGCAAACCTCAGCAACACCTTTGCTCCATCCAGCTCAAGGGAGCCCTTGTGGGCAGCGGGAGCCACATCTGGCTCTCCCCTGGATGGCATGACCCAGAGTCAACCTGGGCAGGAAAGGAAAGTTGCACCCAGGTGCTGAGAAAAAAGAAGGAAAATCCCCAAAGGGTGAAACATCTCTCCATCCTGGAAGTGATCTTTGCCGGCGTTTCTCTCGGTTTCATTTCCGTAACAATCAGCCACTTATTATTAAATCAATGCTGCTGGGGAAATGGAGTTAAATTAAGGGAGATCAGAGGCAGGAACGGAAGCGACGTCTATATAAATATCTGCCTATATTATATAGAGTACTGTAGTTAATCAATCCTGAGAACAAAGGGCTTGGTTTGAACCAAGGAACAGCCCCGGCCAAGTGAAGGAGCCCTGCTGTGGTAAGCAAGCAAACAGCGCTATCGACAAGGAAAATGTTTATAAAGACTTCTCTCCCACTGAAGGAGTTGAAAAACAAGGGTTTTCAGCCCCTGGGGCAAGCACTGGTCCCCTGGCTCTTTGGGCAAGCACTCCTCTGAAGGTTAGCTAGCACAGGAGCCAGATGAGGGGACAGCAGCTTCTCTTAACTGAGGCAAAAATCTTATTGATTATACGTTCAATAAAAGGTCAAAACTCCCTTTGAGGGTCACCACAGTTTCAGTAAAGCTCTCCCCAGCCCCAGCTCCTCTCCCTGTCTGCAGAGTGTTTCGTGCCAGTCTCTCCAGGTGGACACCTGGGGTAAAAGTGAGCTGCAAATGAGCTAATCATCATTAATGTGTCGGTAGAACCTACCAGCCTGACATCCCTCCTAATGGCTGACAAATGTCAGGGTGACTTGTATGCTTTTTTTGTTAATTGAATTGGTTAATTAGGTCCCAGAGGCCTGGCTGCTAATTGTGAGCTGCAGTGGAATATGGGTTTAAAAAAAAAATGCCACAACAACAAAAAAAAAAAACCCCCATAAAATCCAATGCAAGGAAGTTAAAACAAAAGGGAGAGATGGGGGGGAAAATAACACCCCCCAGTCAGTCACTCACTCACTCACATGCACACACAAAACCTCCTTTGTGTTCTTTACAATCTGTACAGTTACCTTCGCTTAATTTCTGACCTGCCACATGCTACTGCCTTCTTGATGTGTTTTTAAAAGGAGGGTTAGAGAAATTCCAAATCTGCCTTTTTTGACGAGAGCATCTGCTCAGTCAGAAACACAGTCATTAATTTTCTGCCAATTAGCAAAAAGAAAAAGAGAGAGAGAGGGAAAAAAAAAAAAAGAAGAGGGGAAAAAACCCCTCCAGATTTGCATCTTAATTTGTTACTTTGTAAAGATGTTGGTTTTTTTAAAAGTTAAATACTCCCTCCGGTTTGCCAGCCATAGAAAGTGAAGAGATGATAGCAACTTCCCACCAAGAAAAGGCAATTAATCATTATATTTTGCACTTCTGTAGCAGCTTTCATCCCCTGATCTCAAAGCGCTTTGTGAAATTATTGTATTAAGTCTCCTGCCAAGCCCCGGTGAGGGTGGCAGTGTACCAGCAAACTCCTTGGGGCCAAGGTGGTCTTAATCTGCATCTGCTGAAATGTGCCAAGGACACTAATAAACTTTGTAGGAAATAATTTCTAGTTTACCTGTTTCAGTGAGGGTTAAGCAGAGGCTCACAGAGCACTTGGGGGCTTCCTGGAGCAATACGACCTAGAGCTGGAGGGGACATCTTGAACCACCTTCCTCCAGTCTCAGCATTCCCACTCCTTCTTTATCAACAGCCTCAACTGGCAGCTACAGGCAGAGATCCCTGGCATTGTGGGCATTAAAAGTATTCGAGCCAGAGCTGTTCAGGAACTGGCTTCTCCTCTGTGCAGAATACCCTACAGACCATGAACACCACATCCACTCTGTTCTGAAACAAAAAAAACTTGGGAATTCAAGCATTTCCTTCCAGGCAAAAGTTGGAAAACTAATGCCCAATCGCTTGAAACATCTTTTCATAAATGGCATCACTTTGCACCACGTCTCAGCCTTGAAAACTTCTCTGTTTCTTCCCACCTTGCCAAAAGAAAATTTATTTTGTTTCAAAATTCAAAGCTGTATCTTCTGCATGAATGAAATGAGGGTATTGCTGTTCATGGAATTTGCATCGTTTTTTAATCAGATGCTTCCCTCCATAACTCATTTGTGCAATTTTAAAGCAACATGTCAAAATCCATACTTCTCTCCAGAAAAGGAAAAAAAAGATCTAATTATCATTGAATATGATGATTGCTCCTACAATAGTCTTTTCCTGAGCTGGTACTGACATGGGAAACTTAGCTGTTAGCCTATTTCCATGTGTATTTTAGATTTCTGGGTATTCTTCTTCCTTCACCTAACAGAGGCATCCCAGTGACTCAGAAAATGGGCAGGCAGGTGGTTGATCCCATCCCTGGTGCTATTCCCTGCGCAGGTTTGCCGCAGCATCAGGGGTCAGCTTGCCTCAGTTTCCCCTTTCCCCAGGGGAAATGGATGGTGCCCCCAGGTGCCTCCTTGGCCAGGCAGGCACATGCCCTTACTCTGCTCCCTCTCCTCACCCCAGCCTCCCACGGGCACCTGGGGCTCTCAGGAGGGGCAATTTGTGGATGCTGGCAACGGGCTCGCAGCCCTCGGGTGAAGATAAAACACGGCGATTATCCTGCTCGCCTCCCCACCCCCCTACCTGTCGGATAGCAAAGTTGCCTCACGAGTTAAAATAAATTGCCTCACGCTCCCCACTGAAAGCATTTTGACTTTGTCTTGAATCGCGTATTCCAGTAGTCATTATACTTCAGCTCCTTCTTCTTCTTCTTCTTAGCATATGACATACATAGCAGTTCAAAAGTTGCAGCGAGCTGCTGCCAGGTCACATTCAAAGGAAAGTATCTGGGAAGCTGGCAGCTAAAAGTATCTGATAAGTTGGCACTGTTACTGCTCAGCAGGAGGAGGGAGAAGTGAAGGAAGGAAGGGGAGGGGGAGCCAGGCATGGGGGAACAGGGAAGGGGAGAGATTCAAAGGGCTTTTGTTTCTGGATCAGATTCTTCCAGACTCTGAAACTTTTGCAGAGATGTATGTGCCAGGGATTTTTTTTTTTTTCCCCTTCTCTTCCTCCTCTCCATAGTTTAATGCATTAAAATAACCTATTAAAAGGCCTATATTTGCTTTCAAGCAGACTCTGAAAGGCGCTCAAGATGTCACTATTAAAACCGGCGCTGTGCTTTGCAGGCGAAGGTCTGTGGTGAGGAGAATAAAGCAGAATTGATTAGCTGCTCCGACTTTGCCAGCCTCACAAAGCCTGCGGTGTGCCACAAGTTGCTAGAGAACAGATCAGCAGCTTCTAACCAGCTCGCCTGTACACAAGGGTGCGTCACTTTGAAATCCAGCTTGGCTCTGCAGAGCCTGGCTGGCCCGGCGTTCCCACAATGTCCCCACATTTCCCACTTCCCCATGTCCTATTTTCCCCCTTTTGTGAGTCATCTGGGAAGAGTCCAGATTAAACCATCATGGCACTGCCTCTGAACCCAGAGAACAAAATGCCCCCCTCCTGGGAGGCTGTGGAGGGTGTTCGATCCGAGGAAGCCACAGGACCCCAGTGCAAACACCGCGGCTGCGGCCCCAAGAGTCTTGTTCCTGGCTACTTAATTGACAATGAATACTAGAACAAACAGACTGGAAAATGTTGGAAAATGCTGCAAATGGCCAAAAGCATAAAGCCAAGGCACAAAGGTAACGAGGGGATCGGAGCCCTTGTGCTCTGCATAAAAATGATCCACTCTGCACCTTTGAAATTAGGGGATGGTGTTCGTGTCATGCCGTGCATCAATCTGACAATCCACCCCTGAGTAGTCATTGTCATTATACCACGGGTCACATTTGTTACAACTCTATTAATGTGTATGAAGTTACTTCTAGTCTAACACTGGCCTAAGAAAATCAGGCTTAATTAGATTCTCCTTGTAATTAAATGCAATTTATTCTTATGCTTTGTGTTATGCTTCTGGCTTGCCCGTGCTATTGTCTGCTGATTATTAGAAATGTATTTATGAAAGGTGTAACAACTGTGTAAGAGCTGTGTTTTTAGCCAACATGCAATTAGCTTTGCTTGTACCAACCCCAGCACAGCAGGGCCTTGGCCCCTGAATGCAGCTGGTGTTGGGAGTACAGCACAAATAAAGAGAAGGCACAGGCAAGCCTGATCTCATTTACCTTGGTAGGTTTAAGGTTATATCAGATGAATTCAGGCTGAGGCTCTGTGTTCCATGTTTAGGCCTACAGCTCTTCCCAAGGAAAGCTTTAACTAGCCCTGACTAGTGATTAACTTCAGCTCTGCTTTTTTGCACATGATTAACCTGGCCTGTTAAAAACAGGGCCGCTGACTTTAACAGAGATGAGAGCAATAAAATAAGCATGCATCAGTCCTTTAGGGACTCAAACTCTGTTCTATTCAAACCTACGCAACTCAGTGGGAAAACACCTTTTCCCCCTTCACAATTATGCCAAAAGCTGCTCAAACTACAAGCAGAAGAACAGGTCCAAGGAGATACAAGGCTGCAGAAGCAGGTTCACATCAACAGCTGCTCTATCCAGGCATCCCCTCACCAAAAATTCCCAGCCACTGGGTTTTCATTCTTCGTTTTCAGGGAAGCATTTGCTGAATGGTTCTTCCATGCCTGTTGAGGTCAACAGAGTAAATTGAAAATAACCCAATACCTTCAGTAATTTCCATTGAAATCAATAGTCAACTAGGTGCAAAGACCAAGCCAGGTCTCCCTTGTTGCTACTTAAAATAGTTTTAATAGAGGGGAAACACCTTTGCAGGTGAGCTAGCTCAGGGAGAAAGAGAGTCTGAAACAGATTGTGGTAACAGTGATTTCCCCCACCACCACCTATGTTCTCAAATAACCTGATTATTCTCATTAGCGCTGCATTCGGATGGCGGCAAACGAATAAAAGAAAGCAGGGGCAGGAGCGGGTAGTAAATCCTCCATATATGAATATGATGAGGAGTTTAGGCAGCTCCCTCCCACTCCTGCTAAAAAAAAGTTTTAATCTTGGCTGCTCTGTGCATATTGACTGGCTGCATATTGACAGGCCACCTGCTGAGGCTGCTTCAGCTATTGATAACCAATGCCATCACACCGAAAGTTCAAACAGCCACCGGCGGCTTTCATGTTTGTAAACAGTATTGATCTGCATAAATCAGCCTGCCATTAGACTGCCGGATTAAACAAGGACCAAGACAGAACATTTGTGAGATTAAATCCGGAAACAGTTAATTAAAAGCTGAGCAATAAACCCAAGCTGTAAACAGCAGGCAATTAATTCAGGCATCTGTAGCGGTGTGTGCGCAGTCCTTCGCCACGTTCCTGGCTGTGCCCCACAGCCCTGCTCCCTGTCCCCACACCTGCCACCTGTCCCCAGCTCCAGCATTCTGCCTCCTACAGCCATCACCAGCACCCATGCTGGAGCGCTCCCTCCCACACTGCTGCAGAAGGGGCCTGAAAAGGAATCCTGAGATGTAGGGGCATTTTTTTTGAGGAGGAGGAGAGGGAAGCCCTCCAGGCTTTCCTTGTGTACGGCGTGGTTGTGTTGCAGTAGAATGTCAGGACCCAGGACATTCCTCTGGCTGCCCTGGGTGATTCAAGACCCTGGCAAGAGGCTCAGAGACCTTTGCAAAGAGTCAAAAACACCCGTGCATTCGATTTTAGCCCATGGAAAAAATGACCAACTTTGCGTGAAGATTTACCAGCCACAGGTGTTTGAGTAGAATGAAGGTTAATTTGTCACAGGGTGAAAAAGTAGAATTTTGGGGTTTTAGAATGGGGGTACAAGAAGCAAGATGGAGGAATCTGGGCATGTTCTGTCTTTCTCCTTCTTCTTCTTGTCCTCCATCTTCTGCTGTGATGGTGACACTTTTGGACTGGTTTAGAGACAGACTGTCTAACATAGGTGATAGGTATTGGAAAATTATTGTAAATAAAGTACACATAGTTCTTAGTATAAAAAGCTAACACCACCCCAAGGGTGGACAGTGTGCCATGAACCAACCTGCTGGACAGATCTCAGCAGGTCAGAGAAAGAATGCAATAGATAAAAAAAAATAAACAACCTTGAAAAGCAGAACTGACAAATCTCTTCTTTTTGGCCATGGGTCTGGGAAAGAAAAGACTTTCTAATACCTCAGGGGTCATCTCAACCACAGACACCCGAGAGCAGAAGACCTCACGTAGCTGCCCTGTGAGCAGTGATGGCCCAGACCTGGGAGATGAGACAGGGATTCCTCTGGTCTAAATATCTTTTCTGACACTGGGCCCCACCACGTGGCCTCAGGGTGCTTCACTCTGGTGCTTCACTTCAGTTTCCCCAATTGCAGTGAGGAAGATCAGGCCTGGCCCTCTTCAATTCAGCCACACTTTCCAGTGACAACAACACATTTAATAAAACAGAAATTTCTGGCATTTACATAAATATTCATTTTTGAGACAAACAAAAAAACCAGCCCAATGATCTCAAAAAAACAACCAGCAAGGTTTGAGGATTTTCAGGTTTTCACTCTTCCCTATTGATTTTTATCCCCTTCTTTCCTTCACTTCACAATGAAAAAATAAGCAAGACAAAAGAAGAAGAGAATTAAGGCTGCTTAAAGGAGGAAGGAAAAGTTCATTTAACTAAAAGCAAACAAGTAAATTTGGATAAAAGTAAATGCAAAGGTTATTTTTAATTCTCCCTTGAAAAGTTTCCCACATTTTCTGTCCAGATCTGTTAGTTACATGTCCTCAATCCATGCCTTATAGAATTACAGTTAAGTTGGCTTCATTACAGATGATTTAATGGTTATTTTACACTGCCTGTGGAGAACTTGGAGGCTCTAAAAACAGTGCAGTGTGACTGAGGCTATAACTGTGTGGGATTTATAGGGTCATACCCCTCACAACATTCAAGAAGGATGTGCATTCCCCTACCAACTTTGCTTTCAGAAGTGAGGAATTAGGGCACAAAAATATTATGGAAAACCAGAAAACGAAGTCAGACCTCTCAAAACCTTGTCCAACACCATGACCAATGAGCTATCACTAGCAGCAAGCAGTGTGAACTGTCAGCAGATCTGCACTAGCCCCAGGGGCTGTTCTGCTGGGCTTTTCCTGTCCTGGTGCTTCCTACACAGTCTCATGCTGATTTTATAGAGGGGAATTGAATCCTGTTATTTGTAGATGGGCAGATGAATGTTTCTTACAGGGGCTGGCTACAGAAATGGTCCCGGTGGATTGTAACTGGCAGCAGAGGATGACAGAAACACCTCACTTCCCCAGAGGTGGATTTGTGACGGCACCAAAGCCAAGGCTTCATCCAACTCTGGCTCCAGGACCAGAGTGTGCTCTGCCAGGTGAAACACCTGTATCTTAGAACGCCCACCCATTTTCCAGGTGTAATCCAAAGCACTGCAAACTACTCCCATTGAGGTTTTACATTTATATAATTTTCTCTCCCATGGGAAGAGAGCAAGAAAAAATACTCATGACGAGTGGCCCTTGAAATTAAATGCCTGCTACTCATCCTTCTGCAATGGTGTTCTGAGATCATGTCCCTAGTCCTCTGCTCTGGACCATGGCAAGAAAATAGTAGACAAAATATTATTTTTTAGGGATTTCAGTTGCCTATCAATTGTATATGCAAATAACATACAAAAGGAAGATTGCACAGAAGATGGCTGAGAGCTCTTTCTTTGATACCCAGCATCAGGAATTAGTATCATCACATAAGCAGCTTTAAAATGGTGAACAGGCTTCAAGGGCATAGGGGGTATTATTTGTATAATAAATGTAAGAATTTCCCAGCCTGCAGAAATCACCCCACTTTAGTAAGCAATGCCTGTGCTACCAGCATCTCGCCAGGTTTCATAAAAGGGATAAAAACCAAATGAAACCAACCCAAAAACCAGGGTAAAAAAACACAAATCAAACAAACCAACTAAAAAAAATCCTTTATTTTGAAAAGTTTAAAGTTACTAACTTCAAAAAGCATCTTGCAGCATAATGCCAGGATGCTTTACTGGTATAGTTGAAGAACTCTGAGGAGGAAGAGAGAAATGGTGCTGTGAAAACCACAATGATTCTGTTGGGGTAACTGGCAATGACTTCAACATTTTGAATACAACTTTTGCTACTAATGCTAGTTTGTATGATGCCAGAGCTGCTGCCCTAAACCTCTGGATATCAGCACATATATTCAGCATGGGCAGCAGGAACCCCAGGGGACACTGTCACAAGGTACAGCACTCTGGAGCAGTTATCAAAACCAATGGCAAATAAAGAGTAAAAACCACATTTGACTTTTCTTACCATTTGAATTTGGTCTTTCTGATTTCCCCATTTTCAAGAAAGTATGTGGAGTGCTTATAAATCCTTCCCCACAGTGAGTCAGAGAATCAGTGGTGGGAGCAGGCTGGTCGGTACAAAGGATGTGTCTGTTCTGCTCCCTGCTCCACAGAGATCAAAGCTCCCCTGGAAGAACCTGGCTGGAATCAGAGGTTCAGCCAGCAGTGACTCCTTCAGGCAGCCCCTGAAGGGTGTGTCCAGGCCATGTGGGGCTGTGATCCATTGTTTAATGGACAGAGACCCACGTGCTGGGAAATTAACTTTTACAAACAGTTACCTGTTCCTCCTTACTGGCCCTGCCCAAGGCCTTCAGCTGAAGGGAAAAGACAGTCAGGGCTGTGTTTGAGACCTAATGAGTCTCAGCAAGTCACTGGCTTTGCTTTTGGCATCCCTGAACATGAGCAGCACTTGGGAAATACAAATATAATGCTAAATCATGATATGATTTTAAAATGACCTCTGGAAGTCCCCAAACCAGTGACAAGACCTGGCAGTGCTCTGGATGGTCAGAAGGACATTGTGCTGGGCAGGAGGGGAGGGTGTAGGGGCTCAGCAAGGCACAGACCTTTCTCCCTCCTCATCCCACCTCCAGGTGCTGTGACCACACACCAAGCAAGAGCCTTGTTTCTTTGACACGTCTCCACTTCACTTAGGGTTGAAGACCACGTACAATTCAGAATCAAGAGTAGCAGGGGGCAGCACAGCCTTTGAAGACCCTTCTACTTGGCCTCCCTCCAAGGTTTTATTGCTATTTATTACCTCATGATGTTATTACTGGTATTTAATGATATTATTTTGGCACTACAGTTGCATGTCAGACATCTGTCCTGAACCAGAGCCCGACTGTATTAGATGCTGTACAACTCCATGGGAAAAATAAACGCAGCACTTGTCCCCAAAGCTCCCAGCCTAAACACAGTTCAGCATTACAGCCTTTTCCCTTCATTCAGAGCCTTGTTTTTATCCTCCTGGATTCAGCTTGCAAATTCAGGTGCAAGGGCTGTTTTTTCCTTATAAGAACTCAAGTACTACCAGTGATGACCAGGAATGTTTTTGCTGGAATTATGAGGCTGCTGCCTGCAATGTGCAATGGAGCCCAGCCATGTTCACCCACAGCAGAGCAGGACCTCTGAAATCAACAGGTGTTCTTACCTGGGCAGGGTCAGGCCCAGGATGAGACAGTTCAGGGAAATTTCAGGCACCAGGTATTGGAGGAGAAAGCAGAGTTAAGGATGCTGCTGCTCCCCAAAGGCCATGAATGAATTCCTCTCCAGCTGGAGACTCTTATAAATGGCCTTCAATCTGAAGAACCAGGTCTGTTTATATTACAATGTACGTGTCACAGTATGTAAGAACCTGCTCAAATCATATGGAAATAACTATTCCTGGAACACCCAGGTCTCCTGACATCACTTCCTTGAGAAATAGATCCAATTAATTCTGCTGAGAGACCAAAAAATGGATGGGGGGAAGGAGGAAAGGAAAAGAAAAGCCCTGTCAGTGGAAGGTCAGAAATGTCTGCAGGTGGAGACTCTTTTTTTTCTTCCTTTTTTTTTTTTTCTTTTTTTTTTTCCTTTTCCCTTTTTAATTTTTTTTTTCAGAATTGTTTCAACTCTTCAGCATAGAGGAAGGAAGGATGGCCTGGTGGATAAAGGTAGAGGAACTGTTGACAGTTCAGAGTTGGCCCCTGTTCCACTCTGCTGCAGACATCCTGTGCAACCCTGAGCAAGTCATCACCTCCCAGTGCCCTTCCTCCTCCCCTCCAAAATGGGTTTAAAACCGTGTTTGCTTGTTTCTGGGAAGGACACATGGCTTGGGGCTTCTTCCTCTCAAAGTTTGGAAGGGTCTTGCAGAGAAGGGAGGGAAAAAGCACCAGGATCCAAATTGAGAGCCAGCAAATGCTGGAGCTGCCTTGTGCCCTGCGAGGGAAGCAGAGCTGAGGAGTTGAGCTCTTTCTTTCAACCCCACATCCTGATGTTCAGCCTGCTCCAGGGGTGCTTGCAAGCAGAGGTGATGCAATGTGACTTTGCTTTTGCTGGATGTGTTCAGCAAGATAAAAGATTGTTTGAGACGAAACACGTTCAGCAAAAACTGTATGCCTGAGCAGCACCAGGGCACAAAACTTTCTGAGCAAGGCAGGATTCTGTGTTACCTCTCCACAAAGTAAATACTACCATATGTGCATTAAAAGGCTCCTATTATTTACAGAGTGCTGACATGCAACCCCCTGAAAGAGTTAGTATTTTGTTAGGTAAACGTTTTACCCTCTGAGCATTTTCCTCTCCTCCCTCTCCCCTCCCCCTCGCCCAATAACTTACAGATGTTAGAACAATAAATTGAATGAATAGTTTCCCACACTGGAATGCCTGCATGCTGAAGAATGCAGAAATGATTTCTGGCCAGTTTCTGACACTGATCTACAACTACACTGCATATATTCTCTTGCTCTTGTATCAAGTCTTGAGCTGCTCCCTGCCAAGAATTAAGTGCTTGTTCCATAAACCTGGTGTAGATTATCACTTAGCTGTATAGATGTATCTAATAGAATTAAATAGTTTGGCTCCTGACCAGTAACAGATGTGCTACATATAATGCAATAATAATGAGACTGAAAGCACCATGTTATGCCAAGGGAACATTGTGAGATATCTCACATTTCTTCTGTTGCTCAGTCAAATCTCTGTGAAAAATAAATCGAAAGACCCATATTTATACGAACAAAACAAGCTTTGGCTTTCCTTCTTTTTTCATTTTAATCTTACAATGGTTTTGTTATCCAGCCCATGCACAAAGACGAGCAAGGGGTCAGCTTTCGTTTCGATGGAGCAATGGATTTGCTTTACCATAGTTTTATTTTTCACTGAAGTTCTCCTGTAACTTAAATGGTTATAATAAAATAACATTGAACCAAGACATAACTATCTGCCTGGGACATGTGAGTCCATGTAATTTGATCCATTGGCGACAGAATGGGCTGGGTAGGAGGAAGGAGGGCTCAGCTGTACACATAAGCTGACCTTTTATTTTCTAAAATAAAGCTAAAAAAATTAACAAATTAATTTTCTAAATTTAAAACTAAAAAAAAAAAAAAAAAAAATTTAACTAAATTAAAAATTAACAAGTCATATCATACTCCTGGCATGAACTGTATGGTTCTTACAAAGCACCCGAGTCCTTTTGGATTTCTGTTGCAGGGGAGGTTCTGGGTGCTCCAGCAGTGAGGTTCTTCCAGCCTTCTGCAGGGAAGAGAAGGGAGGGAATGCCCTGGAGGCCAACGCCCATGTGGAAAGCCTCACCAGCAGAGAGCAGAGGGGCCACATCCACCTTCCCACACCGCCACTGCCTCACTTCAGGCCCCAGCACAGGCTCAAAGAGGAGCAGTGGCACTGGTGGCAGGGACGTGACCTGCCCACCAGCTGAAATGAACCCGCATTGTCCACCACAGCTTTTGATCAGCTTTGCAGATACCTGGTGGCAGGGCTGGGGGAAGAAACTGCCCCGCCTGAAACCGCGACGGGGCGGGTGGGGGACATCTCTGGATGGCGCGGAGAAGGCGCCACAACAAGCTATCGCTGAATGCTGGCCATGGGGCCGTGTTGTTTTTGTTCTTCAAGTGTGGGCATGGTTAATGAGGAAGTTGTGAAGGGAAGCGAATTCCCCGAGTGCCTGACAGTTCCAGCCTTCCCTGACCCGCGTCGGTCTGGGTACAGACAGAGAGGAGCACAGAGACTGCACTGCACGGGCAGCCCAGGTTACAGATGAATATCAGGGCTCCAAGATGTTATTGTTAGATCTATCAGCTGTCTTTGATGCCCTGAGGTATTGTTGAGTTGCTTTTGATCCTCGGCAAGAATAGATGGGACTGTGCTCTGCTCACTTTTCCCTTAGCTTTCAGAGAGATCTCAGAAGGTAATTTTGGATAACTGCCCCAGTTTATTGACCTTCAGGGAACACTGCCTGATGTTTCATCAGTAATGTACACAAAAACAGTGGGGGTGATTAATGAATTGATACTTTTTTTGTAATTCTCTTGGACAGACAGAGCTATTATTAGCATTGGACAAGTGCCTCTGATTATATATATTCTGTGACCGTCCATTCAAATGCAACATGGAAAGGCCAGGCTGTCATGGCGATATTCAGACAAAACCAGTCTCTCCAGCCTCAGTGGGAAGACCACAGAGGAGAATGTTAAGAGGGCTGGTGCTATAACAGAGAGGAGCTGGCCCCTTGGGAGAAGAAGTTGAGTTGCCATTCTCTTACTGCTAGAGCCTGCATTCAAGCCCTGGGGACGATGATCCAGGTGAACAGATGTGACTGCTCCTTCTCCCTGCTTTCCCCCTTTGAAGGGAAGCACTCTGGGTGACAGAAACATGACTGTGACCACTTTTTAAAGAAACAGCTATAGAAAATTCAAGCAAAACTGGATCCCCAGAGTTATGACTGACAGCAACAGTGTGGCCAGGGCCATGATACTCCACCACATGCCTGATTAAAGTGAAACCACCCTGCTTGGTTTTTCAGGATCAAATGGCTGTAATGTGTTGTACAGACCAAGAACCAATAATCTGTGATGAAAAATCCTGGACCAGGCATCAGGCTCAAACTGTGCTTACCGGGACAAGAAGCAGCAGCAGCAGCAGCAACAACAACAAAAAAATTTGGTAAATAAATTATTCACCCAGCTCCATTGAAAGCAAAAGAAAGGGATAGAAAATAGCCATCTGGCAAAAAAGGAAAAGACAATTATCCTCCTTACTGTACATCATCCTTGCAATCATACTCCGGGAGAATGTGACAATTGATTAAAACTAATTGGAGGTTAAATTAAATCATAATTAGCATTAATCAATAGCAGTGTTGGCATGCCAGTGCATCCCTCCTTTAGGCAATTCCCCTCCAATCCCCCACACGCCAATAAGGCTGGTGACCTGCGAGCCCAGCATGTGCTGCTGCCATCAGTAAGGAAGCAAATCCCAGCAGCACTGACCTGCAGGGCTGGAGGGAAGAGATCATTTCAGGGAGAGGCAGCCCTGCCAGGACCGGGGGTGGTGCTGCACCTCTCCCCTCTCCCGCAGCCAGCATCAAAGGCTGGGGTGCCCTCAGATGATGGAGGCTGGTAACAACAGCCCAGTGCCCACCTGCTCTCGAACAGCGCATCACAAAGAGCCTTGCCTTTAGCACGGTTTTGATAAGGATGCTCGTTTCTCTTCCTCTCTCCATTTATGGGGTTTTTTTTTTGTCTTATAGTGTTGTGTGGCCCACAAGGAATAGCCATGGAATAGCAGAAGGAATAGCCATGGAATAGCAGAGGGAATAGCCATGGAATAGCAGAGGGAATAGCCATGGAATAGCAGAAAGAATAGCCATGGAATAGCACAGGGAATAGCCATGGAATAGCAGAGGGAATAGCCATGGAATAGCAGAAAGAATAGCCATGGAATAGCAGAAAGAATAGCCATGGAATAGCACAGGGAATAGCCATGGAATAGCAGAGGGAATAGCCATGGAATAGCAGAAAGAATAGCCATGGAATAGCACAGGGAATAGCCATGGAATAGCAGAAGGAATAGCCATGGAATAGCAGAAGGAATAGCCATGGAATAGCAGAGGGAATAGCCATGGAATAGCAGAGGGAATAGCCATGGAATAGCAGAAGGAATAGCCATGGAATAGCAGAAGGAATAGCCATGGAATAGCAGAAGGAATAGCCATGGAATAGCAGAGGGAACAGCCATGACTGCACAAGCCCCAGAGAGGCAGTGCTGCCTCCTCTCAAAGGGCCGGGTGAGTGGGAGCCTAGGGAGCTTTCCCCAGGGGTGTCATGTGCAGAACCAAGAGTCAGGGAAGTTTTTGCTCTGTTCTCAACATTAAGTCCTAATTGGTGGGTGTGTTTAAGGGGAGAGGAAGAGCCATTTCGTCATCTGCCCAGAGCTGTGGTGCAGTTTGAATAAATAACATGCAGGCACCTTCTGAGAACAGCGTGTGCACCTGTATGCTGTGTGCTCAGTGCCCTGCACACATCCATCAGCTCTCCAGAACCCAGCTGCCACAGATGGTGGAGACTCCCAGCCTGAGGCAGGAGGGTTTAGGACCAGCCACACATCCACTGAATTTCCACCTGCCTCCTATCCAAGAGCTGCCAGTTTCCACTGCAGTGTTGAAAATAAATTCTTCTCAGGTGGCTTTGAGCAAGGATTTGTCTAAACACTGTCAACATTTTGATGCCAAATTAGGACAGTTCTTGGGAGACTCTTTGGCCTCTCATGCTTCCCCAGGTGTCTCCAGTTCAGACCCTGGAAGCACAAGGCTGTGCTGAGTGGATACTTGCAGGAAAATAAAAAGGGAAAGTGTTTAAAATCTGCTCACATCTTACACAGTGCTTTGGGGTGAGCAAAGGGAAAGGAAGCACAACTGCTTCCTCTGACTTTCCATGACTTGGCTCTGCCAGGAGCAGGTCTGGAGGGCAGCAGGCCATGCAGAGCCCCCAGAGAACATCTGCACTATCAGTTACCTTTGTTTTCTCACATAAGCAATGGACAAGGAACATTTATTTGAACTCAACCAACTTCTTGTCTCCATCCCCAAAGCAAGGGAACCAGGAGAATGAAAGAAAAACTTACCTGCCTTTTGATTTTTCATAAGCACAGCTCACAGAAATGTAGTCTCCTACCCAGTGTAAGAAATGCCCATATCAGCATTTTTATACCACTGCTAGGGAATTTTGTTGATTTCACACTGCAAAACTTTTCTTTGGGGTGTTTGCCAATGCGCATGATATAAGATGGGAAAAAATACCAATTTTAGTTGATGCCACTATGCTGTGAGAAATTCTGATGCCACTCAGTGATGGAAATGCAATCCTGCTGGTAAGGGTGGCTCATTCCTGAACTTTCAGTCCTTGCATATCTCCTAACTGCCCAACTTTCCTTTGGACCCCCACATGGTCCTGTCCTTGGGCAGTCACCCAAAAGCACTGCACACATGACTCTGCCATGGTTTTGGGGACATCTCTAGTCCACCTGTCCCAGTTTGGGAACTGTTGGGAATGGATATGCTCTGTGATCAGAAGAATGCTGTTGTCTGTAAAAGACCAGTTACCCTAGGTGGAATTGCCAGTGCAATGATCTTCAATTTTAGCTTTTTGGTGCATATTAAGACATTTATGGCTGTAACCCTTGGCTGTAACCCTTGTCCTCTCCATGTGTCATGCACACTGTTGCTCAGCCTCTCCCAAATGAAGGCCATAAACTTTCATTTTCTGGTGTGTTGTGAAAGAAAACAGATGTTGGAATGCATCTCTAGGCAGCACACCTTGGCAAACTCTTCCCAAGGCCTGAATGCCTGGAGGAACCAATTCTACTCCAAAAGCTGGGGATCTACTTCATCCCCTTGAACCACTAAGTCACCTGCTAAGAACAGACTTACCAGCTCCAGTAAAGTCCTGTGTTACACACCCAGCTTCCAGTTCAGAACTGAGCTGCTCTTAGTGCTCACAGCAAGTGTAAATTTCTCTGCAAAAGGCTGTGGTGACCTACAGAGACACCAACCCAATCTCCTCTGCTCCACCAGCTTGAAAAGGAAGGGGCTGAGCAAGTAACAAGACATTTAGATTGCACCCAAGATAATGGGAAGGGGACAAAGAGAAACATCTCTCCAGCCTAGAGGAAAGCATGGCTGTCTTTGCACTGACCACACACATCAAGCATCTTTGATCAGGGGAAAAGCAGGTGGTAAAAGACAGTATATAAAAAGCTTGGTCATGCCTAACACGTCCCTTTCCAGATCAATACACACTAGTGAGGATATAATCTTCCTGCTGCAATGCTGACAGGTTAATGACAGCATGAGTTACCCACTATCCAAATGCCTGCATCAGTACCTGAGTTAGATTAACCCCTGACACACTTAACTCCATAGCCTGTCATCACAGCACCCTCACCTGTGACTTTTCCTGCCTTTTACTTATTAAACCATCCTGCTGCAGGCCCTCACCTTCCCCTGTCTGTGCAATGCTGGGTGTTGAGGGTGCCCAGGGAATCCCTCCATCTCCTCTGAGCTGCAGCCTGGGCAGGTCTGTCTGCAAGGTGTCTCCAGCAGGGACACTGCCAGTGTAGGCACATCCCTGGGTGGGAAGGACCCTCTTTGCCATGGGGAGGAATGGAAAAGTGGAGGTATCAACTCTGTCAGTGCTTCTGAGAAGTGAAATAAGAAGCAGAGACCTGATTATATAACCACCCCAGCATGTGGCTGTTGTAAATTTGAGTAAATAATTTATTTTTAAAATTAAGAATCAAATTTCTGTCTGTGTATTTTACTGGGTTCAGGCTTTTAAGCGCAATGCGGTCCTTCCCTGGCCTCATCGCCCTCCCCCCCAGAAAAATACAGACAGCATGCTGCAACATTCAGTGGGTTGGAAGAGGAATGAGACCTGGCTGGGCAGCATCCCCAGGATCCTGCCCTGGCTTTGGCCCAGAATTTGCAAAGTGGATTACTACAGCACATAGCTGGGGTCAGGATCCAGTAGCATTTGCAATGAGTGGTCTGCACTGCTGCTGGCTTGGGACTCAGGGGATTTAGGCTTTAATCCTGCTTCTGGTCTTGACCTCCTGGATAATGTGGAAGAGCAAGGCAGAAGGTGCGCAGATCTAACAAGGTAATTGAAATCTGTTGGTTTAAATCTCATCAGAATAGCCCTGCCACACTCCCATCAGCTGCCAGAGGAATGCCACTGTCAACTTCCAAATTGCCTTGTGCGCTCCATTTACAAAGCAGAGACAAGTGCAGAGAGTGCCTGGCTGGGCCTGAGTGCGTCCCTTGCACTCTCACATCCCAAGAAACACAAAGAGGACAAGCTGGGATGAGCAGGGTGCAAACATCTGCCTCGCCTGCCTGCTGTGTTTGGGCTGGAATGCTCTCACACTCTTGCCTGGGAATATTGGTAGTTCAACTTGTAACTGAATTAGCGGCGGGAGAAAACAAACCCCATGTGACTGAATCTTCTGACAGAAGCAGCTTTGATGTCCTTGTGCTCAGGCTCTGCCTCTGAGCCCAGCCACCCCCCACCTGCACCCCACCCCACCCCGTCAATAAACTGTTTGTTTAGCCTTGCACAGATTATTCATTTCTTGGCACGCAGCTCTCAGCTCCAAAGAATTAACATTTGGATTGTATTTGCTGGCTAGTAAAGCACCAGCAATACAGCTGGGATTCGTTGCACAAACTATTTTGATGGGGGAAATCAATGACAAACTGAGAAGAGGAGGATCAAACAGTAAACCCTTTTGCAATCCTTGTTTGAAAACATCATGTTGGTGATACTCGGAGTTTCTAAAAGTGGGATGGGTGGCAAATAAGGTGTGGCAACCTTCTCCCAGGTCATCTTGCTGACTTCCATATGCAACAAACTGACCCCAGCCCAGTCCTAAAATAGATTAGTCACAGAATATTTCATTTTAAACCCAAGCTCATGAGTTCTTTTCCCTACAGAAGAGGAGACTCTCTGAATGTTTATTGCTGTTTTGCTGGAATTTCTTTTTTGGTCAGAGAGGGATTTGAAAAAGAAATACATTTCCTGTTGGAGGCCAAGGGCTGTGAGCTGCAAGGAGAAGCATAGCCTTTGGCTTGCTTCAGCAGTAAATAATCACTTGTGTTCCAAAAAGACATTCACATTGGCAAGGGATCCCAGCACCTGCAGATAGAAGTGCCCGGGGCAAGTCCAAGCACTTCATTTAGACTGTCCCTTATTAGGATCAATCAGACCCCATTCCTTGTAGCCACAGGAAATTCTAGGCTTAACACACTTGCCTTTTAAAATTAAAAAGGTGGAAAGATGTACAGTTAAAGACACAGAAAAAGATAAAGGAACAGAGGAGTGTTTTACTTGGTTTGCATGAGAAACTTTCTTTTTTACTCTCCCTGTAAATTGTAAGCACACAGAACCTTCATCTTACCAGTATTTTGAGCCTTGGAGAAGTCTAGTAGTTTCCTTCATCCCCATTCTACCTGCATGGTTTTTGTCACCTTGTTTTCCATAATACAGGCACAGAGAGGATATTTTATATCTTCATCTTCCTATTTTTTTATGTTGAACTTTTGATGCTGCACGAGTTAGCCCTTTTGGCAAGTTCTCACTAAAAAGCACAAGTGGTATCAGAGCCCACCAGGCAGCATGTTTGACCCTAACTTTCTAGGGAAAGGCTAACACAGCAGGACTATTCTTTTCTGGGGAAAAAATAGTTTAAAACCAACGAACAAAACAAAACAAAACAAAACAAACATAAAAGCAAAACAAAACAAAACAAACAGTCGAAATCCTTTATATCTCAAACTACAGCAGTACACGGACAGACTTCTCTTCAGGATCAGGACCTGACAAAAGTCTGTGAGATGTGTGTGCATTGCGGCACGAGCAGGGTTGGGGGTCACATCTGGCTGTGCTCAGGATACTCTCCCACTTCCTCACATCCTAGCAGAATTCAGTTTCACACAATGTATTTCCTAGCCCAGGTGTCACGAAACAGCAAGTGCTGCCAGCAGTCACTTAGGGCTCTGCTAATTGCTCCTTCTAATTTCTAAGCTGTTGCCAGAAGAGACAGTATTTTTTAAGGCAACAGAGTGAATTGTTTGCATGAAAAGCCCTGGAGCTTTCACCACTGAAGGTCTGAACCATCTTCCCCTCCTGACCACAGTGCTGCAGAGTCCAAACTGGGTGTGGGCTGCTCTCTGTCGCAGATGGAGCTCTGACCAGCCCAGAAGCTTTCAGTCCTGGCTGTGCCAGGGACACTTGGTGCATCCTGGTGCTATTTTTACCAGCACTAGGAACACTGAGTTCAGGCTCACTCTGGCACCAGCCAAAGTGGAGCTGGCAGCACTTCTGGGAATGTGACTCAAGTGCCTACCTCAGCACTGTGGTGTCCCTGAGTACCAAAACCATGGATGTAGGAACATCCCAGGCAGGGACGGGGAGCCGTGACTCACTGAGATCACACAGTGTCGGGTTGCTTTGCTGTACAAAGTCAATTCACAGCACAATAAAGCAGCATCTGCTTCTCCCCACCACTCCAGAGATGCTAAAGGACTGCAGCCTGGGACTGCAGCCTCACTTAACCTGCTGCTGGATTTCGTACTAATGCAGAGCTGTCACTGCAAGTGCCTGGTTGTGCATGCACTGCACCACAGCTAAAGTTCACTTCAGCAGGCCACTGCAGGCAATTAGTCTGGAACAAAGCTCAACCTCCACCTGAAATGCAACAAAAACACCAGAAAGGCAGCACTGGGTCCCACTTGGGCAGACTCCACGGGTTCCCCTTTAACCAAAGCCAGGTAAGTGGAGGCTGCCACCACCCCTGCTGCTCCCTGGGCGTCGGGGGCACTGTCCATCAAAGCAACACCTGAGGAACAGCCCTGTGTCAGCACCAGCTGCCAGGACCAGGCAAACTCTCATCCCCTGCTCAACAATACAAAGGGCTTCTTTCCTCCCCCTCCACTAAGTAAACTGTTAAAGACCATGACCTCTGGAAAACATAACAAGAGCAGAGGAATCTGCAGTCGCATGTTGCAGGTCAAGGCATCGAGCGTTTCACAACCTTGTGATTCCAGCTAAAAGCTCCTCTGTCTGTCTGCTCCGTGCAGAGGCAGCTCCCATCCCCACAGACACTCATACACATGGATTCACATGGTAAAGAGGGTAAATGAAGGCTCAGCTTTTGGTTTTGACATTCCTGCCATAAAAAAGTGGCAAAGACATGAACAGAAGGGCAACTTCTTCATAGAGAGCTGAAAACATCCAGTGGGAATTTGCAACTATGAATGTACATGTCCCATCATAGAGTGCCTGAACACAGCTTATAATGAGGTCACTGTTAAGATTCAGTCTAAAACAGACCAGAAAATGGACATTGTGGCTTCATTTGAGATGTGATGGGGAATTTCTTGGGCTAGGAGAGCTGAGGAAAGCTGGAGCATCAGACAAAGGGGGAGCCAGGTACAAACTAAGCAGAAATGCTCGGGGCATGTTTGGGACCTTCCTCCTCATTTCCACTCAAACAGTGCCACAGAGTAGATCTGGGCTTCCCAGCTGAGCCAGGCACACTCACCTTGGAGGGGATACTGGGAGTCTCAAATCCTGGGACACAGCAGCCTTGCATTAGCGAATGAACACGACACAAGGCAGGGCTCAGATGTGGGCTTTGATCTACTTTTACAAACCCTAAAAGGGAGGTTTGAGTAGAGCAACTGGTGTGAACAAGTTAAGAGCTTTTTAATTGTTTGGGAAGGAGTATTTCATTTTAATGTCTTATGAATATTTGGGATAAAGTACTTCTGTGCTGGGGAATGACCCCCGTAAGAAAACATTATCAAACGACTTCTTTAATGACCTAGAAAGATGAGGTATTTGCAATACTTTGAGTGCAAAAAAGTGAATTCTAAATCTCCCCTTGAAGAAATAAAACCTTGTTATTTTCCTATGCAGTGGCAAAAATTAAAATATTTAATGCATCAAATAAAAATATGTATATATAAAGTAAGTCCTACTCAGTGATCTTTTAGAGTTCTTCTAGACTGCTGTTGTATGATCTTTTCAAACCATTGTGGAAGTCTTGTACTGAAATTTAATACTTAAGACATGGTTATGTCTGGATTTCAGACTGAGAGGTGGTCTTAAGTATATCTAGGTGAGGAGGGATATTTTTAAAATGTATTTGTATTTATATTAGTTATAGGAGTTAGAGGACTAAAGATAGGATTTGATGTATAGACCCAAGGATGCACAACCCAGGATCAACAGATTCCTAAAGCCAAATTAGCCAACTCCCTTTGCTCAGGCCTCTCACAGCAAACACAGGCAGGCTGGCAGGAGGAGCCCATATTTTCATCCCTGTTACATCTCAAACTTCTCCATCCAACAATTACCAGTAATAACAATTCTAGCTGCAGCCAAACAGGAGGCCACTGCTGGCATAAAGCAAAGAGGAAGCAGAGCCTGTTCTCACAATACAGAGTCTGCAGCAGCATTTGCCAAAGTCCTCACAGGAAATGTGCTGGCAGCACCTCAATGGCAGAAAACACCTCCATGTTCTGCTTCCCACCTTCCCCTGCCGGCACTTACAGACACACACGGGGAGCTGGAAAGAAAGAGGCAGACATAAAGAGCCCTGGCAACTCCCATTTTTTAACAGCTCTGTGTGATTCCCTAATGCCTTGGAATATCTGTGGATACTACTTTGGAATGCCAGGATTCAGTGAGGAGCCCACTACCTGAAAAATCATTTGAGCAAGCTCGGCATTGTATCCCAGCTGTGAGACCAAACTCCCTCCTCAGCATTTGCTCAAGTTTGCCTCCAGATCCAGTTTTCCTCTAATTTCACCCACTCCTTGCCCCAAGCCTTTTAACATGAGATGTAACCCAAAACCCAACAGAAGAACAGAGAGCCAGAAGCAAACTTCTGGATGGTGAGAGGTGTCATATTTGATTTTTCCAGCTAACAGGAAAGTGAAATATTTAACGCTCCCTTTCAGATCCTTTTCTCTGTTTCTCTGCCTTTATAAAACACTGCTGCATGGGGAAGAGGCCAAAAAAAGAAAATCGATTGTCTTTCTCAGCGCAGAGACCTTTTCAAAAATGGTGCCCTGTTCTGCAGGAGCCCAAATGTTTTTTGAAAATGCTTCTGGCATAAGAGCACAGAATCCTTCCAGGACTGTGCTTTATCTGGTGAGATGGCTGTCTGTGGAGTTGAGGCAGGGAAGGCTGCTGTTAAAGTTTCTTTTCTTTCTTTTCCTTTTTGTGACTTTTTGACAAGAAGAATAGCTAAAGGGGGAAAAAAAAAAAAAAAAAAAAGAAGAAGAAACAAAATACTGCTCCAAAACAAAAAGCAAGAACATTGCTGTAATGCAATCATGGGGCTCCCGCTCTACAACTTTCTGGAGGACTTCCTCCTCCAGACCACTTTGGACTGCAGTTGGAAGTACATCTATGAATCTTCGAAGAGTTTTGGAGCAACAGGTGTTTTTCCTCCCCATAAAAAAGAATTAACTGGTCTTTTCTTTAAATTGTCTAAGCAACAATTTAAAAAAGAAATCTGAGAAGGATGTTTCTGGCAATATATTACAAGCAAGGTCTGTCACAGGCCCTTGGTCGCTCAGTGATAGTTCTGTCATAATAAATAACAGATTTCTGGTTTTATGGTTAGGTATTTTCAAGGCAATTCAGGAGATTTGATTTTACTGTCAACACAGGGCACAGCTGCAGCCTTAGGATCAATTTTAGGTCAATCCAGGGCAGTCTGCCACCAGAAGAGGCAGTCCTGCCCTCACTCCTGCTGCTTTCCTCAAGAATGGTCTGATGCCAGTAAAAACCCTGATCCTCCATGAGAAATTACTGCTTTCTGATGGATCACAAGCTGCAGGACAGAGTTATCTTTTCCTCCTGCAGTTGTGCACATGGAGCTGCTGCAGGTGGGTGGCCCTGAGGCCAGGGGCTGCCAGGGGCCTTGCCACCTGCTGTGGGATGACATGGCAGAGAGCTGCGCCTTGGACATCTACACTGCAGATTGTGTCTGCAGGCACTGAGATTTGTGGCTTAAACTGCTGACGTGTCTTTAAACATCCTTTTGTCAGCCTTAGAGATTTTATTTGTTGGTGGTCTTCATTTATAGGGCAGGCTAGCAGTGGTGTGGGACTCAAGTGTGGAGAGAAGAGAAGAGCAAGGGGAAGCTCTTCCAGCTCCAAAAGATTCTCCTCTTTGGTTTAGGGTGAACAGAGGTCAACGTGAGTCTTTCTCTGGATTTCAGGGAGCTTTGGATCAAGCCCAAGGTGCCTCATTATCCCATGACAGAATAAAGACACATACTCATTTTTATGAGTGAAAACTATTCTTTCTCTCCAGTGAATGACTGAGATCTGAACACAGCTGCTATTTTGCTCTGCACTGAATCACTTCTGATTCTTAAGTATTGAAACAGTGACATGCATTCCCTCTGCCTAACATGGGACCTTTCTCCATTATTGTACCATGAGAAGAATATAGTAATTCATGCTGTCTTTATTTTTTAGCTTTATTGTTGTTGGGACTCCTTTCACTTCAGGCTGAAAAAGCAGGCAACTGGGGCAGAGAGGAATGCTGATGTTATGTCAAAATATGAAATTTCTGAGAATGGGAGATCCCCGAAAGTACTGGAGTACTCAAGCATTTCTTCACCAGCTCTTAGGCAGGAAATGCAGGAATGGTTTTATGTGAACTAACAAAGAGATGTGGCCAAAAAAAAATCCACTTCTTATTAATTCTTAAGTTGTGGTAGGTTTTGCTCTAAGGATAAGTTTCTGGCAGAAGGGGCTGTGTAGAGGAGCCTTCATCCTCCTCCTTGCTCTGGCATGTGCCACGGATTTGACAATCTGCCTGATAATTCTTAATATCCCACTGCAAGGAAGGATTGTGGCAACTGTAAAGCATTTAGGAGAGATAAAGAGGAGTGATCAGAGACCTGGGGAACAGAAGATATGAGGAGAGACAGAAAGAATTACGCTTTTTCTGTCTAGAGAAGAGGAAGTTTACAGGAGACAGCCACAGAAAAATAAGGCTAAGGGGGAACTTTGGAGGTCGCTTCAATCCATTCCTCTCCCCTGAATTAATCTCAGCAATTCCTAAATCACTGCTAATAGACATTGCTTTGACCTGTTCATAGGGATCTCCAGTGGTGAACAGTGTACAAGCTCCCAAGGCATCCTGGTTTACTGCTTCTTGAGTGACACTACTAAAGAATTTTCTTATCAGCTGATTCCAAATCATTCTTTCTTCAGTTTAAGGCCTATCACCTTATCATCCATTGTCAATTCCTAAACAAAATCAGACTTTCATTTCTGTTCACCAGTCCTGTCTAAAAGGAAATAAGATTACATGATTTTTTTTCTTGACAAACCTACACTGGCTGTTATTTGTCTTCTTTTCCCAGATGCATCCAAACAACTAAATTGCTTGATATTTGCTGGAGCTAAAAATATAGATGAGCTGGTATGTAATTCCCATGTTTCTCTGTTTCCCCTTCTTCTGTATGAAGATAGGTTTGCCCTTTTCCAGTTTTCTGGTATCTTACTTAGCTTTTCCTGGCTTCTCAAAGGTAACCACAGGTATCTAAGATCTTTTCAGTCCACTTTCAAAATATTCTAGGATGAAGATCATCAGGTTCAGCCAATTATAAAACATGAAGCTTATCTAATTTTCTCACTTCTTTCTTTATTCTGTGCTGAACTCCCATCCTTTTTCAATTAATTTTCCAATACTGTTAGCCTCCTGCTCTCAAGTGATCTTTTAAATGAACACTGATACAAAAAAAGGCTTTAAACACTTCACCCCCTTGGTATCATCTGGCGATACCTTTCTCTTTTATCTTATGATAAATGTATTTGTAGAACAATTTCTTGGCACTCACTCTTCATATATGTAAAAGAGCTCTGCAAAGAGAAAAGGAACATGCTATTCCTCTCAGCCACCAAGGGCAGGACAAGAAATAACGATCTTCAAGTGAAGGCTAGACATTAGGAAAAGTATTTAACCTGTTAAAAGGGAAAATACCAGGAATGCATTATCTTGAGGCCTTGCTAAACTTCATATCATAGGCGGTCTTTAAGCACAGGTTACACAATTAATTTTTAGCCTTTTCCAGTCTGTGAACTCCTAACATTGCATCTCACAGGGCTTCACATACAGCTGGTATGGCCCAGTGTTCATGGGATTTCTCATGTTTAGATTTGCCTGAGACACTCCCCCACATGCACCTCCTCCTAGAAATGCTCTACAGAAAAGCAAGGATCTGTGGTTTGCATCTTAGGAATCCGTGGATTAGATAAACTTTTGTCAGGAGCTGGGTCAGGGACTCCTGCCTTTCTGCTTTTCTACAATTCAGTGGTCCCAAAAATCCCATGTACTATAGCTGCATCATTTGTGGTGTCTCAGAAGTGAAACAAATGTTGTTTGCAGCTTCATTGGTTCCCTTCCCTGAACAGAAGCTCTGAAATGGACTTTACTTTTTTAAAAAAACTTGATAATAACTGTTTTATCTGCCTTAAAGACCAACTAATTTGTGACTATCAATGTCCAGCCTGTTACATCCACTTTATAGTGCTGCAGGTCATGGAATGATGCTGTGGCACAGCAGAGACAGATCTTCTGAACTGGCCTCTCATCCTCCAGTCTCCAGATCATTCTCTTCAAATCTCACCCTTTTGTATGACTGCACTGATGTTTGGATAATTTGCATATGTAAATCTGAACTAAAGAGGAACCCTCATGGCTACTGCAGAGAGGCGCCTGTTAAACACTGTAAATTGAAACGCTTTCCTCCCCAGCTAAAATAAAAAGTGCCCTAGAGGGTAAATTTCTGAAGAGTTTGTGACTAACCTGATTAGTCACTCTAAATTGTGATAGATGGAAGGAAAAAGCAGTTGTCAAACAAGGAGGAAATTCCAATAGAAGAGTAAATTTAAGGATGACAGTGATGATAAATTCTTACAAGCGTTAGAAAAGATCAGCCTTTTGTGCAGCTCTTATAAGGAGCATTGAGTGCTCACTGCATAATGGGCTGCTGTTTGGATAACTGCAGGAATGTGGTGGTGATTGGTTTTGAAAAGAAAAAGAACACCTCAAGTCCATGTTATTCTGCATTTATTGTAAGGTACCTGGAACTAAATTTTTAAGAACTCCCCTTCCTTGCTCTTCCTGAGCTTGAGACTGCCGGGCAGGGGGATGTGCTGCAAGACAGGACAGTGTTCAGGGTTAAATAATTTCAGATTAAATCCAGGTATACATTTTTATCTGCCAGTATTAGGAAAACTCAGCAAAGCCTCCTCCTAGAAATGCTCTACAGAAGAGCAAGGATCTGTGGTTTGCACTTTAGGAATCCGTGGATTAGATAAACTTTTGTCAGGAGCTGGGTCAGAGACTCCTGCCTTTCTGCTTTTCTACAATTCAGTGGTCCCAAAAATCCCATGTACTATAGCTGCATCATTTGTGATGTCTCAGAAGTGAAACAAATGTTGTTTGCAGCTTCATTGGTTCCCTTCCCTGAACAGAAGCTCTGAAATGGACTTTACTTTTTTTAAAAAACTTGATAATAACTGTTTTATCTGCCTTAAAGACCAACTAATTTGTGACTATCAATGTCCAGTCTATTACATCCACTTTATAGTGCTGCAGGTCATGGAATGATGCTGTGGCACAGCAGAGACAGATCTTCTGAACTGGCCTCTCATCCTCCAGTCTCCAGATCATTCTCTTCAAATCTCACCCTTTTGTATGACTGCACTGATGTTTGGATAATTTGCATATGTAAATCTGAACTAAAGAGGAACCCTCATGGCTACTGCAGAGAGGCGCCTGTTAAACACTGTAAATTGAAACGCTTTCCTCCCCAGCTAAAATAAAAGGTGCCCTAGAGGGTAAATTTCTGAAGAGTTTGTGACTAACCTGATTAGTCACTCTAAATTGTGATAGATGGAAGGAAAAAGCAGTTGTCAAACAAGGAGGAAATTCCAATAGAAGAGTAAATTTAAGGATGACAGTGATGATAAATTCTTACAAGCGTTAGAAAAGATCAGCCTTTTGTGCAGCTCTCATAAGGAGCATTGAGTGCTCACTGCATAATGGGCTGCTGTTTGGATAACTGCGGGAATGTGGTGGTGATTGGTTTTGAAAAGAAAAAGAACACCTCAAGTCCATGTTATTCTGCATTTATTTTAAGGTACCTGGAACTAAATTTTTAAGAACTCCCCTTCCTTGCTCTTCCTGAGCTTGAGACTGCCGGGCCAGGGGGATGTGCTGCAAGAAAGGACAGTGGTCAGGGTTAAATAATTTCAGATTAAATCCAGGTATACATTTTTATCTACCAGTATTAGGAAAACACAGCAAAGTTTCTGCTTAACTTTTGTCACTAATGATTTCTAAATAGAAGTCAGATGTTTTCTAGTGGATGTGTCCTATTTGCAACAGGAACTGGATCTGTGAAGAACACACAAGATTGAACAATGAATTCTTCTAGGTTGATTATTGCTTCATGCTTTCTTCTTACTGAAATAAATAAATAAATAATTTTAATTTTAAAACCTTTCTAAGAAGGCAACCAGTGTTCTGTTTCACTCTGAACAAAATTTATCCTCTGGTTTAGCAGGACATGGAAGAAAGGAAAATAAAATATATCCCCTTCTCTGTCCAGAAATGCATTTGTTTAGCTGGCTGAAAACTAAAGGGAAATCACCAATACATTTCATTGACTTTTTTCCTGCATTTCAAATTTTCAAATATTGCTAAAACTTAACAATTCCAGCCATTTCTCAGATCAATATCACATGGTGAATACAAGGGTCTGATATTGCTAGTGTTGATAGCAATCAATTAATTTGGGACACATACAGAAGAACTGCATGAAGAATTGATCTATTCTGCTTTCCAATTAATTTAGTTGCTTCAGCATTTAAATTTTCACCAGTATGTGCACATTAATAGCACCCAGGAGCTTCAGTCATGGGACAGAAGATTATACACTGCAAAAAGGCAGCCCATGAGCCTGCCTGGCTGTCACTCAACTTGGCACCAACTCTTAATGGGTCTGGCTAGTTCCTGGCTGTGAATTATGTGAAGTTTCAGCCAGAGAAAGTCTGAAATTTTCTTCACTCACGAGTCTTTCCTCAACAGTTGAACTCTGTATCTCCAGTAATGTGGTCATTTCTAACCAGTGAGGTCAGAAGTAGTGACTTCTCCCATCCATGACAATGAGTTTTATTTTCAGCAAGCCATGGTTTCTTTTTAGGGGATGGGAACATTTCAAAATGTAGAAGTGAAATTGTAGCAAGATCAAAAATGAATGATGCTGTTCCAGGGCTTGGAAACAACACCATCATCAGGTACTGGTGTTTCCCAGTACCTGAATATCTCAGCCACCTGCTGTTTCCTCAATTGTTTTTTTCCTTGTTTTGGGAAAAAAACATATCATTCTATCCCATAAAACTGCTACAGTGTTGTCAACACACAGAAGTTGTGGACACTTGTCATAATGGGCAAAATACTTCAAGCATCTCTTTGGAGATCAGGAACACCACTACAGCCCAAACACGAGGGTTCTCTATCTTGCTGGCTTAGTCTGAAGCAGGAAGCAGATCAAATCTCACAAGAAAAGGCTGGTTTTGTGAGATTTCAAGCCTAAAAAAATGCATTTTTAAGCAGTGTGTGTGCACTCAGCTCCATTTTCTGATATGCTCACCATAATTCCAGCCATTGGTTGGATAAACTGACAGCTCTAAAGGATTCCTTCAACTAAGCCTGGCTCTTGGTTAGATGGGATAAGTGCTCTGTTCCTGCTACTGCATGTACATTTTTGAACAGAGAATTAAAACCTCATGAGTCTCACTCCATCCAAGATTTGGCACAATCCCTGCAGAGCAGTAGATTAAATCAGGATTTCCCAGACTTCCGGCTAGATGTATCCTTCTCTAATAAAAGCTTTTTTTATTTGTTTATTGCTTTAGCTCATTTCCACTAAGAAAATGATGCTTTTGTGTAACCATAAATCTTTCAGGACTGCAGTCTGAGGATTCTATCACGGATAGACTATAGGAGAGAATTTTTCTCATGTTTTCTGTGGTAGCATTCAACACAAACTATAAAACAGGATCCATGGGATTTCCTCTGTGTTTCAAGGACTTACTGTATGTGTCCTTTCCCAAGAATAATTCCCACTGAAGCAAAAAAAAAAAAAATTAGCAAGAAAACAAATGAAAGCAATGACATCTTGGTTTATGTGAGAATTGACATATCAGATACAGGGGTGGGCATCCTGGGTAAAACCTCATTGCAGATGTTAACTGTGTGTTAACTGTATGTTAACTGTAGAAATATGTAGAATATGTAGAATACCTAGAATTTTGTACAGACATGCTACTCTACACTAAAGGAGGTGTTGGTGAAGCTTCACCCCCCTGATTCAAATACCTTTGCAGCAGCAAAAGACCTGGATTTTGGCTGAATTTCTGTTGTTTCCACTGGTTCACAAATGACTTTGTCCATCTTTGTCTGTGGAGTGGTGGCGGTGGTTACACTTGCAGCAAACACTCTGAGGTGTGACCCATCTAGTGATAATATAAATTATTTCCTCATCTAGTTAGATGTCCCATAACTCCAAGAGCATGATAAAGTTTATCGTGTAGTCATGTAAAGTCATGTGAAGTTTCATTACTGATGAATGCAGTGCCAGGCACGGTGGGAGGCATCATTCCAGCTCCTCATGCACATGACTGGTTTCTAAATTAACTGTGACCCCTCTGGAAGATGACCAGGGCATCACTGCACAAAGTTAAGTGGAAACTTCTGCTCCCTGTACAGGAGAGAGAAGAAAATGCATTCTTTACAAATACAGGCCCTGAATTCTTAACATAACAAAATTGTCAACAGGACCTTTCAGGTGTTTCAGGTTTGCTGGATTAGCAACCATGTTTTTTTAACCACAGAATTCCCCTCTAAACTTTCATGCATCTTTTCTAAACTATGAAACATCCTCCTCCCACAAGAGCAGAGCATGGATTGAACATGATGGCAGGTAAAATAGCAGCAATCGTTTACTTGGTAAGTGCCCAAGATACCCCCATCTGTGCTCAAAAGTCAGAATCTTGCTTTTGCTAAATGCCTTGACTCCAACACATTTGTAAGCC